>CM040124.1:130237846-130837846 GCA_022559845.1 Amorphophallus konjac | reverse complement strand
AAGATAAGGGATATGCTGCCGGATTTATTCCGCACATTATTATCACATATTGTATCGCATGATTATCCACGCGCATTTCACGTCCTGCTAATGAAGCCGACATCGTAGTCTTATCTTGTTTTGCCCTCGAGACATCCTTTCTTGGAAATTAATCAAGGGTTGTCCTCTTTCTTAGATGACGTAATTAACGTCATAACCTTTACGGTATGACGGACTCCGGGTCCCGACACGAACTTCACAATCGACTGACCGAGTCAGGTCGAGCGCACAATAAATTGTCACACCAGTGACTGGCACGCCTAATTAATAAACCAAACAAATAAGCAAATCAAATAAATATAAACAAACGAAAGGATAGATGAAAATCCGCCCCCACAAGTCTGGCAAGCCCGGTGGGACTCGAGTCTCCCTTCATCTCCTTGCCAAGAGAGAATGCCTTTGGGGGCTTTCCCCAAGAATACTGACTATTTCTCTATTTGTCTCAGGTGAACAATGGCATCATCTGGACTCACCAGTCTTGACTTCGGCCCCACGATTGTCGCTGGCCATGTAGAACACGGGTACCTGGCGGTGCCCACGGTTTTTGGCTCCTTCCCACCAGCCGTAGGCTTCCCCAACTTCTTGGGGTTGGCCTTTGCTGACATGCTGCAGAAGGAGTCCTCGGAGCCCGCAGAGAAGAAGATTACTGAGAAGGTTGAGGCCCCGGAGGCTCGACGCTGTACAAGCTCGCCTACGAGCCCGATTCAAGTCGCCAGCTGCATGGTGCATCATATTGCTCACGGGGCCCGCCCCATCCCTGCCAAGAATTTCGGGAGGCGCCGACACCGGAACCCCCAAAGGAAGGTTGCTGTTGCTACGACCGGACGCCTCTCCACGTCCGGCAAGTCCATGCTGGTAGGGGGGGCTCCGCGTCTTTCTGGATGGACGCCCAACTCGAGTGAGCCCGGATAGGGTGATCCCCAGAGTACCAGTCTACAACTCTTATCAGGCTCTGTCTGGAAGAAGAGCCGAGGAGGAAGAAGCCGGCCGCCATGGCCAGAGAAGGTTGGCTCCCGAGCCAAGAAGATTCAAGCAGGTTTGGGTCCCCAAGAAGGTCCATCCTGCCTACCAAGATGTACCAGTCCAACACCGCTTCAGATGTACTGGAGCAGACAAGACCAAGAAGAGGGGCCTTTCCCCAAAGAAGGAAGAGACGGTTGTGGACCCTCCACACCGTGGAAGCTTTAGGGCATGCGCCCGACGGGCCAATATCCCCACTGTGGGAGGAAGATTTCAGCAGACTGCTGAAAGAGCTCGGCTTGCTTACATCCATCCGATGGGAGGTCGACAACTATCACCGACCCTGCATCCGGGCCGAGGGCATGAAGAAATGACCGATATGGTCAGAAGCTATTTTAGGGGATTAGGCAACCCCCCCTTGGGCCAACAACGACTGTTACAAGCAGCCATGGCTGAAGAAGATCACTGCTCATCAATGGCAGTGGAAGAAGAAGAAGACAGAAGAATGACGTCATCGGTCGATGGCAATGGGTATGAAGACGGCTTGGATATTCAAGCCGATGAAGTTACTCCCCACCAGGGGGAAGGAAGAAGGGTCTCTATATTTGAAATGCTCTCCTTCCCAGAAAATGTCAAAAGGAGGGTTTGCAGACAGAGAAGAAAGATGTAGATTTTCACCTGCAACATGGCTGGGATATTTGGCCACTATGGGAGATTGCCGAAGAACCTCAGGAGTTGGCCCGACTGGCCGGAAGACCGGGGCTGAGTACTCGAAGGGCGGAAGCCGCAAAGGAGAAGCTGGTGGCAACCAAGGGGAGGCAAACTCTGGCCCACCTCCAGCAGCATGACAAGGATATTATTCTCACCGTAAATGTGGTGACGGCAGCAGAATAAGAAGACGTCTTGCTCGACATCCAACTTGAGGGTGCATCCGGCGAGACGATAGAGACTATCCCCAGCACAACAGCCATGGATCCAGCCGTACTGATGATACTCCAAAGGTACCGCCAAGAGATAGAACAGCTAAAAAAGCAATTGATGGAGTAGATGGAGCAGTCTTCAACATCCAAGCAGCCTGATATGTAGGCCGAGTCATCAAGGGGAGCCGTCAACCAAAACGACTTACCACCACTCTACACCCCGGCTCAGCAGGCGGAACCGAGCTTGGCGACAACTCAACAGCGCCCATCACAGCCGCTGATGCCGCCAGTACTACCACAGGTGCACTAGACACCTCCACTGCTGCGTCCTCCGCCGCAGGCGACCACCCTAGTCACCCCCTACTTGCAACCGGCACACTTCTACCCAGAACCGGTTGATCTGACTGTCATGAGCAAGATGATGGTGGAAAGGATGATCGATCTGAAGCTCGCTGAAAGGGACGAAGGTGACTATGTCGCATTTGATGCATATAGGGTTCCATACCCGCCGCATCATGCCGCCAAGCAGCTCCCTCCTGGGATTAGCAAGCCGCCAAAATTCGACAAGTTCAACGGGAAGGGATCCCCAAAGGAACATGTCACCTACTACATGACCATCATGGGTGACCTGGCCACCGATGAGTCATATTTACTGAAGTTTTCCGGGTCCTCACTCACAGGGCTCGCATTTGAATAGTACTCCAGCCTTCCGACCGGGTTGATCAGCGACTGGTCGGACATGCAGAGGAAGTTCAGAGAAAGATTCCATGTCACAGAGAGGGAGGTCACAGTGGCTGAACTCTATTCCACAAAGTAGAGAGCAGATGAGATGGCCCTTGACTACATCAAGAGGTGGAGGAACCTCGGAATGAGATGCAAGCGGCCCTCGCACCAGGAGGATGCTGCACAGATCTGCAAGCAGAACCTCAGGAGAGAGGTGCTGGAAAAAATGATTGGTATGGAAATTCGGTCGTTCGACCGCCTGAATAATATCGTGGCCGAGGTAGAAGCCTTTCTGGCAAAACCTGCCCCTACATCAAATATTGCCGCTGCACAAAAAGGCAAGGCAGCAGAGCGGTGCCAGGCACCTAAAGAAGCAAACACCCTTGATATCAAAGTGCTTGAATAGTAAAAAGATAAAGGCAAGAAGATGGCTGCTCCTCAGCCTACTAAGACCGAGGATGGCAAAGAAGGTCCGTCACTCCGAGACAAGATGAAGAAGGCCTACTCTTTCCCGAAGGAGAAGACCAGGATCTTGTTTGACAAGGTTACCCAGTATGATAAGGTCACCCTGCCTGAGCCAAAGAGGCCGGAGGACCTGAAGAGAAGATATAGCCCAAGATTTTACCCCTACCACCAGATGCTGGGGCATCCAATTGAAGACTGTTATGTTTTCAAGGACATTATCGAAGGCATGATAAAGAAAGAAGAGATAGAGCTAGGAGAGTACAAGGTTGACCCTCCACAACCACATGAGGCACCTCTAAGAAGAGCCGCCGTCAACATGGTCTCTCTATATCAAGCACTGCCTGAGGAGACCGCAGAAGCCAGTACTCAGCACACCTATGAAGCCTGCTTTCTGGCCCCAATGAAAGAATAAGAGGGATGGCAACAAGTCCCCGCAAGAACCAAGAAGAGGGGCACGTCTCACCCAGCAGTGGGGGCACATATTAGTGGCATCACACCACGACCCCCTCTGCCAGTGGCAACACCTGTATGGACCAGCCCACCTACAGTCATCAGAATACCTACCCACAACTGGAGGAGGCAGACTCCATTGCTGGCAGTCAAGGAAATCAGTCCAGAAGCCCGGCGGCTACATGACTACATAAATGGGCTAGATGAGTATGTACAGCCTGAGCTAGAACCTCTGCTAGTATGAGATCATGTCCCGTGGCAGGAGCTAGAACAGCTTTCACTAAAGCAGGAAGAGGAAGCTGACAAAGCATCAGATAGGGATGGCAGCCTGTTCTGGGGGCAAGCGCCAGCCGAAGAAAAGAAAAGAAGATGAAGAAAGAAGAGAAGGGCCAGCAAGGCGACAAAGGGTACAATCCTTTTCTGCAACTCCCTCTCTGCTCTGTTTAATCTACCTGGTGAGGAGGATGAAGAAGAGATATGCTTCACACCCGCCGCCAAGGAAAGTCAGGCCGAAGCCGCGGCTACTGCATATGCAACCCGGTCAGGCTGAAGGTGGGGGCGTCAACCGCCCGCCAACCACAACATTATCTTCAGGGGGGAGCAACCCTATAAAATACCCCCTCCGGAGGTTCGAGGAGTCCAAATCCCTCCTCCGTTAGGCCTATACAACCAGAGTGGGGGCAGCACTGCCACTCCTTCCTTCCTAGAATTTGTGAAGATTTCAAATGGGAAGCAACTATGCCAGGAGGTTGAACCAGCAACTGGGGGTATATACCCACAACTCCAACAATCTGCCGAATTACCAGAGGAAGCAAAAGCTCGCCCGGCAGCAGCCAGTGAAGGACAGCAAGGAGACGACCCCAAGCACAAGGGTGCAGTCTCCGAGTCTGATGAAGCAAGGCCATCAGGGGCCGCAGTCCAAGAATCTCCCAAGCCCAGGTGGGCAGAAGAAATGAAGCTATCCAATGTCCGAGCAGGAAGTCAGGTGGTCAAGCTATTGAAAAAGCTCTTGGTAAGATTTACTGTCTGGGAAATCCTCTCTCTGAGTGAAGAGACCCGACAGGCGAT
Source organism: Amorphophallus konjac (assembly GCA_022559845.1). Lineage (NCBI taxonomy): Eukaryota > Viridiplantae > Streptophyta > Magnoliopsida > Alismatales > Araceae > Amorphophallus > Amorphophallus konjac. The sequence goes on along the minus strand of CM040124.1, from coordinate 130,833,221 downwards.
CATTACTGCCCTATAGACGCCGGCCCAATATGAAGACTGCCTAGCTGAGGCACTACCAGAGGCCAGCATGACCTTCACCCAGGAGGACATGTTGCTCCCCACTACTAGCCATAATAGACCTCTGTATATGAGGGGGCATCTAAATGGCCGGGAGCTGAACAGAATCCTGGTGGATCCCGGGGTAGCCGTCAACATCCTGCCCTACAGAATATATGAGAGGCACTACTTCAACGTGCATCTCCAGAAAGTCGGAGATATGCGTATTGCCAACTTCAACCAAAAGTGCGAAGTATCGCTAGGAGTAGCAGAGTTCACACTCACTCTAGCGGACTTTGTGACGAAGGTGCAGTTTCATGTCATCGATTCTTGCACCTCATACAAGGCGTTGCTTGGCCGCCCTTGGCTATACGAGAACATGTTGGTACCTTCCACGCTCCACCAGTGCATCAAATATAACCTGGATGGGAAGGAGGAAAGAGTATTTGCTTATCTCCACTCGTTCGAAGTGTTCGAATGCCACTTGGCGGATGCCCCTCTATATGCAGAATGGTCGCAGAAGGCCCCTGAAGCCAAGACCTCTTCTAGCACAACAAAAAGCACCTCCAGAGCCGGATGGTTCCCTCCGCCGCCGCGTGGATATGTTAATCCCAAGACAGTCTCACATATCACTGTCACAGGAGATGTGGGCCAGATGGCACCTCCCGCCATCTACCCGAAGCCACTAAAGTCAGGGTCGACCAGCAGCATGACCACATCGGGATCCCAGAAGGCCTTACCAAGCCAATTCTCAGTCTCGATAATGTCACCGTCAAGCCTTTCAAAGCTCGGGAGGTGGCATAGATAGATGGTCCCAGCAGCCTGTTCTACACAGTTGAGGAGCACCCTACACAGGAGGATACAGATTGTCATCTGCCTGAAGATATAGAAAACCCGTCAGTGCCTATACAGGGGTTGGCATTTATAACAAGCTGAATGGACAAGATGTTCTAGAAGCAGCACATCCCCTCTGGCCAACCTCGTAAGAAGAAAGAAGCATTCCAGAAGCTATGGTATCTCCCGAGCCTGGATAAAGAAATGAGACGTGTCTCTCAACACCCAGGGTTGGGCTTCACCCTCGATGAATACTATTACAACGGACGCTATGAAGTGGATACCATCTCCGCTTTCTACCCAACTGAGGATAAACCACTGGGGGCAACTTTTGATGAACACCCAGCAGAAGTTGAATACATTGAGCCAGCTCAACCAAGAAGTCTGGGATCAGAGGACATATTCCCATGCCGATGCTGGGAGCAGGTCTACCCTGAAGAAGTAGCTCTTCAAGCCAAATTTGATACATCTAGCAGTAGTGAAGCTGAAGATGTTGAAGAAACGGGGCTGCCTTCCTCCAGTAGCCCTCCTCTATTGATGATGTCGGCACTTCTTGAACCAGTCAGGGAACCTTCTCCCAAGCCTGATCAAGAGATAGGTGTTGCTAGAAAAGAAATAGCTACCTCCACCGAAGATATGGTGATCCAAGGGGACAAGACCTGCTGACCCTGCACCGTGGAGCTACAGTGCTACTCTGACTTAATGACAAACAATCACCAGTCCCTAGCTACTGTAACCCCCTCAGTAAGGGAGGAGGCAGTCAACTCACCCCTCGGAACTACTATTGAGGTGGACTTGTTGGCGGAGCAATTCATGCAGCCGCTACCAGCCAAACCAAAAATTCCTGACGAAGCTCAGATAAGGCAAGATGAAGAGATCGAGGTCCTTGACCTCGAAGCTGATATACCAGACTTTGTCGACCTTCAGCCTGCACCCCCTGAGATAGAAGACAGAGGCCAAGCAACAGTCGATGAACTGATAGAAGTCAACTTGGGAGATGAGGATGACCCCAGGCCAGCCTTCCTCAGTGCTCAATGTCTGTTGAAGAATAGAAGCTGTACATCCAATTACTGCAAGAATATCAGGATTGCTTTGCTTGGACCTACAAGGAGATGCCAGGACTGAGCCCCGCAGTCTCTCAACATGAGCTAACCATAAACCCTGAAGCCGAGCCGGTGAAGCAGCCGCCGCGGCGCATGAGGCCAGAGCTCATCACTCAAATATGCAAGGAAGTCAACAAGCTCATTGATGTGGGTTTTGTCGAGGAAAATCAATATACCACGTGGCTATCTAACATTGTGCCCATAAAAAAGAAGAATGGACAGATCCGGATATGTGTTGACTTCCGAGATCTGAATAAAGCCTGCCCCAAAGATGACTTCCCAGTACCAATAACGGAGGTCATGATAGATGCAACAACCGGTCATGAGGCCCTGTCATTCATGGATGGGTCGTCCGGTTACAACCAGATATGGATCGCGGAACATGACCGGGTCCGCACTGCCTTCCGAACTCCCAAAGGCATTTATCACTACATGAGAATGCCGTTCGGATTAAAGAACGCCGGCGCAACTTATCAATGAGCAATGACCAGAATATTCGATGAGATACTCTACCATAAGGTCACTTGCTACATAGATGACCTGGTAGTCAAGACCAGAAAAAAAGAAGACCATCTGCAAGACCTCCGAGTTATTTTCCATAGGCTGAGGTAGTATGAATTAAAGATGAACCCTATGAAGTGCGCGTTCGGAGTATCGAGTGGCAAGTTCTTGGGTTTCATTGTCAGATACCGGGGAATTGAAATAGACCCCGTAAAGATCAAGGCAATTCAGGAGCTACCCTCTCCAAGGAACCTCTCCGAGCTAAGATCTCTTCAAGGCCGCCTAGCATACATCCGGCGTTTCATATCCAACTTTTCGGGGCGATGCCACCCCTTCCATAAGCTAATGATGAAAAATGTTCCCTTCTACTGGGATGCAGAATGCCAGACGGCCTTTGACAAGCTGAAAGACTATCTAAAGACTCCTCCAGTGCTGGGTACACCGGTGAAAGGACGGCCGCTAATTCTCTACATAGCAGCCACATGCAACTCCCTGGGGGCAATGTTGGCCCAGAATAATGAAGAAGGAAAAGAACAAGCCCTCTATTACCTCAGTCGAAGAATGGTCAGAACTGAGGAGAGGTACACTTATATTGAGAAGATCTGCCTGGCACTGGTCTTTGCAGTCAAGAAGCTCTAACACTATATGCTGTCGCATGAAGTTAAGCTGATTTCCAAAGAGGATCCGCTTAAATACATCATGTCCCTACCAGCCCTCAAAGGCTGCCTAGGCAAATGGGCGGTGATTCTTATGGAGTATGATATCTCCTATGTACCGCAAAGGGCCGTCAAGGGACAAGCTATCGCAGACTTCTTTGCTGAGCATCCAGTACCTGAAGACTGCCCCCTGGAACGAGAGCTTCCCGAAGATGAAACCTTAGAGGTCGGCCAAGTGCGAGCCTCTCTATGCCAGCTGTATTTTGACGGCGCCTCCAGAATTGACACCACAGCAACTGGATCAGCCTGGGTCTGGGCAGGGGCAGGCATAGTTCTGAAATCTCCAGAAGGAGAAGTCATACATACATCCTGTTCAATAAATAAGCCTTGCACAAACAATGAAGTAGAATATGAAGCCCTCATAATCAAGCTACAGATTGCTCTGTCCATGGGCATTCAAATGCTAGAAGTATTCGGGGACTCCATGCTGGTTATAAAACAGTTGGAAGGTGTAGTGCTCCAGAATTTATATAAATAATTTTTGAATTTTAAATAATTTTCTGGAATTTATAAGGGCTAAATGGATTTATAAAAGGATCATTGAGTTTATTAGTCATTATATGGCCCAATTATGTTAATCAATCAACCTAATCCACTTAAACATAGCCCAAAAGGTTTAAAGACTAGGCCCATTTAATTTGGCCCATACTCTAGAAGGTTATTAAGCCTATTCATGGATTTCAAAGGATAAACACCACTTAATAGGATAATTAGATGGATAATGAATAAAAGTGTTTTATAAAAATTTAACTTCTGAACGCGTTGAATGTAACGGTTCATCGGGAGACCGCCACAGCCTTGTAACGCGTATACCCTAGACCGTTACACTCTGCGAGTTCCGTAAGTTAAAGAACTCGTGAAAAGATTGAAACTTTGGATTCTTATCTCTAAGAGACCTAATTAGAACGATATGTTAAGTCACTAGGGACTCTTAGAGATCAGGTTTTTGCAGAATAAGGACTCTAGAATCGATCTAATCCTCAAACCCTAGCTAGACCTCTATAAATATGACATAGTTCTGAACTGTGCGACCCTTACTTTTGCTCACGTGGAATCAAGGTAAGGAGTCATAATCTCGGGTAAGTTATTTAGAAGAATTTGTTTACAATACTTTAGACTAATTACTCTCAAAATTTCACATCTTTAGGTCAAGAGGTAGTGGAGTTAGAGCCCAAGGAAGTTGCGAAAAAAGCTCAGGAAGAAGAGAACTAGGGCTCGAGTGTTCAGACCCTAATTGGAAGTTTAAAGCCAAGTTAAGAGGTATGTCATCTCATGAACGGCAAAAACAACTTGATAGGACTAAAAGCCCTCTAGTTTGATTGAATTTCATACATTGTAGATCATCAATTTTATGTTTTAATAGTTCTATGCATTACATGCATCTCTTAGCCCTAATTGGAAAATTAAAAGATGTTACCTTGTCTATTCACTGATACCTATGCATGTAGTTGGCCTATACTTCATTATGATGTCTAAGAATACATGGTATTTTGATTATAGACATGATGTGAGTTATTCTCTTGTATTTCATACTGATTTCTGTTAGCAGATTCTCTGACGGATCATTGTAGGACCGTCACAGGGATATAACGGCCTTACGATAGACCGTCACACACTCTATTTTATTTTTATTTTCACTATTGTCTCTAACGCACCCAGACAGGAGCGTTACATACTGTAACGGCCCCTCGAAAGACCGTCACAGACACTGTGACGCACCCCTGTTAGACCGTTAGACTCTGTGTTCTGTCAGCCCATGACAGAATAATAACCAGTTAAGTTTACCTATAATTAAGCCTAGTTAGCTAAGTTTTGACCTGTTATTATGATTTTAAGTTTTCTTACTATTTCATATTGAAATCTGCATGATCTAGGCATCTTGAACTATTTTAAGTTATGTTAATTTTATGTGCCAAAACTTTATAGTTTTGTAATTAAAAACATGATTTTCCAATGTTGTATTGACGGAGTTTATCTTGCTTTCACGTTGTTACATATTCTTCCTCTATCTATAGAGTCATTTTCTTTAAGTACATGGCACATATTCCGGTATGTTGTCCATTAGTTCACACTTTGCACTATAGCAACATTATTCTTGGACTTGAGGACCTCTCTATTGGATATTCCTTCCAATGGATTAGGAAATCTTGTTTCAAGGCCTCTGTAATTCTCCGCGAGCCTGGGATTCCCACTAGGACGCCGAGTTGGTTGTACCCTTAAAGCCCATTGATTAGAGTACACTATCGATGTTTTCTAGTAATCAGTAGTGTAACAGCTCTATATTGGACCGTCAGGCAATGTAACGGCCCAATATAAGACCGTCACATTCATCTCAGTTCAATTGCTTGATTCTGGTCTCAGACTAATGTAACGGTCTAATCCTGGACCGTCACATAATGTAACGGCCCAATGCATGACCGTCATCTTTCTCTGAGTCCATTTTTATTGTTCTAGACTCGGATCATTGTAACGGCCCACTACTGGAGCGTTACATGATGTAACGGCCCAGTAAACGACCGTCACATTGCTTAAGTACTTTACCCAAGGTTTGACCCAAGGGTTGATATTCCAAAAGTTCTAGATGAACTAATGATAGTCTAGAACTTATAATATTGATTAAGAAATGTAATATAATGATTGGAAAGTGAAAAGAATGTACCATTATGCTGTTGATTTATTTCTGTGAGCATGACATTGTTTAAGTCTTTTTCTTGATCTCTCATACTCTAAATTGAAGCATTCATTCATTGATTGTTGTTATCATGAGTTATTGACCTTATTACATTCTTGGCCACACTTTATTGTTACACTCATGGAAGTAGCTTGACTTATACGTGAAGATGCAGTTCGGGCGCTGATTGTGTCCAAGGGCTCTATGCTAGTCCCCTCGGCTGATTGCCGGAAACATACTATTTTATAAACCATGGGATATGATGCTACTGGCGTCGCATTGCGCTGGGAGTACTTTCTTTATAAATAAGTGAAATCCATGAGCACTCGTGAAAATCTAGTGAATTGCTACATGATCGACATTCTCGTGCGTAACCTTTATGGTTATGAAAGTGGAAGTGAAAGTGCATTCTCATTACATTCTTGTTCATGAAAGGCCAAATATCATGTTCTTGTTACATTTTTGCTAGTTCATCCTTGTTCACTCTGTCTTACATGATTATCGTGTTACTTTGGTTTAATCGCATGATATTCGCATTCGCATGATTTTGCCTTACTTCTTTAGAGCTAAAATGTTAATTACTTTAATAATGCCTTCATGTTGATGCGAAGATACCTACTGGGCAAGTGTGCTCATTACCTATTTCCAATCTTTTTCAGGAAACGGAAGTGAGTCGGGTTCGGATTCAGAATGTTCAAGTAGCGGATCCGAGAGTGAATAAAGATGAGTGAAGACTTTGGAAAGTCTATATTGTTTAGATTGAGTCTATGTAATTTCGTATTTCTTGAGTCTAGTAGAGTGAAAGATGGTGGAAAAAGTTATTGTATTTTGAATATTTGATTGATAATAGAATGAAGTTGGATTTTTAGTAAATATTATGCAATTGCATTCATTTTGTGTGATTGTCTCGCGCTCTGATCATTCTTACTTGCAAGAGGCTTACCATGCCGGCTGTTCACGCTCCCCGAGTTAGTCTTCCGCTAAAATAAAGGCTCGGGGCGTAACAGTTAAGTTGGTATCATAGCCTAAGTCTCAAGACTTAGGGAAAAGAGTCATGTCATAGGATAAGTCCAAGGTTTGAGAACCCATACCTATGAACTAAGGAAGAAATTTCCATACCCATGTGAGAATTGGGTAGAGCCCGGGATGAGATAGTTATATAGAAATTATCTTAGGATAAATCTTACCGACTCTAAAAAAACTAAAATATCTGTGATTCTCAGGTGCCTTGATTCTCAATGGCTCATCATATAAACTGGGGCGAGATGCAGCAAACTGTTGCAGGACTTACCCAAGCCTTACAGACAGTGGCCCAAGCTGGTGGAAGGGCTGGCGCGGGTAACCTACATGGAAATTTCTGAAGTTTAAATCCCTGACGATTCTTTGGATCTTCTAACCCAGATGAAGCAGAAAATTGGATCGACGAAATGAATCGAATATTCGATGTGACGCAATGCACCGACCAAGAGAAGGTTCGACTTGCCACGTTCCAACTCAACAAGGATGCTCATACATGGTGGAAATCCATTCCAACACCACCTGCAGACGCACCTCATACATGGGAGGGTTTTCTTACCCTATTCCGTGCCAAGTACTTTTCCAAGCATGTAAAGGAGAGAAAGGCTATGGAATTTACCTCCTTAAAATAAGGAGCGATGTCTGTGGCAGAATATGAATTATAATTCTCTCGACTAGCACCTTATGCTCCTCATTTGATCAGCATAGATTTATTGAAAGCCAACCGATTTATGGATGGTTTAAGACCCAGATTCATCCAACAACATGGAACTCATAATATCTGCACCTATACTAAGATGGTTCAAAGAGCGCATCTATGTGAAAGAACCATGAAGAAAGTGAAGAGGCTCCGAGGAGAGAGGTCAAGCCGAAAACATGATAGGCAAGAAGAGAAAGAACTAGATGAGGGTGAAAACCGTCACATTAAGAGGTCCCGTAATGGGAACGGTAACGGAAAAAGAAATGGAAATGGAAACAAAAAGGATAAGAAAATTAAAGAAGAAGATAGAATGCAAGTCTCCACGGTCTGCTCATTTTGTGAAAAATTTGGACATTCGGCGGAAGAATGTTAGAAACGTCTCGGCGCTTGTCTTAAGTGTGGAAGCCGGGAACATCGCTTGCCCCTGTGTCCTCTTATCAATGAACAATCTTCAAGAGATAACAACGGACGCGGGAAGCGAGGCCAATTAAATGCCATTCTAGACAAGGGAGGTGAGATGATTAAAGGTACTCTCTTAACCCAGTCGCCTAACATTAATTCTTAATACATTAAAATAAGTGCACTCTCCAAAATCCATATATTTAATTTGGCGACCAAATTCTCTTAAGTGGGGGAGGGTGTAGTGCCCCAAAATTTATATAAATATTTTTTGAATTTTAAATAATTTTCTAGTATTTATAAGGGCTAAATGGATTTATAAAAGGATTATTGAGTTTATTAATCATTATATGGCCCAATTATGTTAATCAATTAACCTAATCCACTTAAACATAGCCCAAAAGGTTTAAAGACCAGGCCCATTTAATTTGGCCCATATTCTAGAAGGTTATTAAGCCTATTCATGGATTTCAAAGGATAAACACCACTTAATAGGATAATTAGATGGATAATGAATAAAAGTGTTTTATTAAAATTTAAATTCTGAATGCGTTGAATGTAACAGTCCATCGGGAGACCGCCACAATCTTGTAACGCGTATACCCTAGACCGTTACACTCTGCGAGTTCCGTAAGTTAAAGAACTCGTGAAAAGATTGAAACTTTAGATTCTTATCTACAAGAGACCTAATTAGAACGATATGTTAAGTCACTAGGGACTCTTAGAGATCAGGCTTTTATAGAATAAGGACTCTAGAATCGATCTAATTCTCAAACCCTAGCTAGAACTCGATAAATAGGACCTAGTTCTGAACTATGCGACCCTTACTTTTACTCACGTGGAATCAAGGTAAGGAGTCATAATCTCGGGTAAGTTATTTAGAAGAATTTGTTTACAATATTTTAGACTAATTACTCTCAAAATTTCACGTCTTTAGGTCAAGAGGTAGTGGAGTTAGAGCCCAAGGAAGTTGCTGAAAAATCTCAGGAAGAAGAGAACTAGGGCTCTGGTGTTCAGACCCTAATTGGAAGTTTAAAGCCAAGTAAAGAGGTAGGTCATCTCATGAACGGCAAAAATAAATTGATAGGACTAAAAGCCCTCTGGTTTGATTGAATTTCATGCATTGTAGATCATCAATTTCATGTTTTAATAGTTCTATGCATTACATGCATCTCTTAGCCCTAATTGGAAAATTAAAATATGTTACCTTGTCTATTCACTGATACCTATGCATGTAGTTGGCCTATACTTCGTTATCATGTCTAAGAATATATGGTATTTTGATTATAGACATGATGTGAGTTAATCTCTTGCATTTCATACTGATTTCTGTTAGCAGATTCTCTGACGGATCATAGTAGGACCGTCACAGGGATATAACGGCCTTACGATAGACCGTCATACACTCTGTTATATTTTTATTTTCACTATTGTCTCTAACCCACCCAGACAGGAGCGTTACATACTGTAACGGCCCCTCGAAAGACCGTCACAGACACTGTGACGCACCCCTGTTAGACCGTTAGACTCTGTGGTCTATCAGCCCATGAAAGAATAATAACCAGTTAAGTTTACCTATAATTAAGCCTAGTTAGCTAAGTTTTGACCGGTTATTATGATTTTAAGTTTTCTTACTAATTCATATTGAAATCTGCATGATCTAGGCATCTTGAACTATTTTAAGTTATGTTAATTTTATGTGCCAAAACTTTATAGTTTTGTAATTAAAAACATGATTTTCCAATGTTGTATTGACGGAGTTTTTCTTGCTTTCACGTTGTTACATATTCTTCCTCTATCTATAGAGTCATTTTCTTTAAGTACATGGCACATATTCCGGTATGTTGTCCATTAGTTCACACTTTGCACTATAGGAACATTATTCTTGGACTTGAGGACCTCTCTATTAGATATTCCTTCCAATGGATTAGGAAATCTTGTTTCAAGGCCTCTGTAATTCTCCGCGAGCCTGGGATTCCCACTAGGACGCCGAGTTGGTTGTACCCTTAAAGCCCATTGATTAGAGTACACTATCGATGTTTTCTAGTAATCAGTAGTGTAACAGCTCTATATTGGACCGTCAGGCAATGTAACGGCCCAATATAAGACCGTCACATTCATCTCAGTTCGATTGCTTGATTCTGGTCTCAGACTAATGTAACAGTCTAATCCTGGACCGTCACATAATGTAACTGCCCAATGCATGACCGTCACCTTTCTCTGAGTCCATTTTTATTGTTCTAGACTCGGATCATTGTAACGGCCCACTACTGGAGCGTTACATGATGTAACGGCCCAGTAAACGACCGTCACATTACTTAAGTACTTAACCCAAGGTTTGACCCAAGGGTTGATATTCCAAAAGTTCTAGATGAACTAATGATAGTCTAGAACTTATAATATTGATCAAGAAACGTAATATAATGATTGGAAAGTGAAAAGAATGTACCGTTATGCTATCGATTTATTTCCATGAGCATGACATTGTTTAAGTCTTTTTCTTGATCTCTCATACTCTAAATTGAAGCATTCATTCATTGATTGTTGTTATCATGAGTTATTGACCTTATTACATTCTTGGCCACACTTTATTGTTACACTCATGGAAGTAGCTTGATTTATACGTGAAGATGCAGTTCGGGCGCTGATTGTGTCCAAGGACTCTATGCTAGTACCCTCGGCTGATTGCCGGAAACATACTATTTTATAAACCATGGGGTATGATGCTACTGGCGTCGCATTGCGCTGGGAGTACTTTCTTTATAAATAAGTGAAATCCATGAGCACTCGTGAAAATCTAGTGAATTGCTACATGATTGACATTCTCGTGCGTAACCTTTATGGTTATGAAAGTGGAAGTGAAAGTGCATTCTCGTTACATTCTTGTTCATGAAAGGCCAAATATCATATTCTTGTTACATTTTTGCTAGTTCATCCTTGTTCACTCTGTCTTACATGATTATCGTGTTACTTTGGTTTAATCGCATGATATTCGCATTCGCATGATTTTGCCTTACTTCTTTAGAGCTAAAATGTTAATTACTTTAATAATGCCTTCATGTTGATGCGAAGATACCTATTGGGCAAGTGTGCTCATTACCTATTTCCAATCTTTTTCAGGAAATGGAAGTGAGTTGGGTTCGGATTCAGAATGTTCAAGTAGCGGATCCGAGAGTGAATAAAGATGAGCGAAGACTTAGGAAAGTCTATATTGTTTAGATTGAGTCTATGTAATTTCGTATTTCTTGAGTCTAGTATAGTGAAAGATGGTGGAAAAAGTTACTGTATTTTAAATATTTGATTGATAATGGAATGAAGTTGGATTTTTAGTAAATATTATGCAATTGCATTCATTTTGTGTGATTGTCTCGCGCTCTGATCGTTCTTACTTGCAAGAGGCTTACCATGCCGACTGTTCGCACTGCCCGAGTTAGTCTTCCGCTGAAATAAAGGCTCGGGGCGTGACAGAAGGGGAGTTCGATGTACCAATGCAAGAACTCATTCCTTATTACCATCTGGCTCTCCGCCTGATGACAATATTCTATTTCATTAGCATCAAGCACATCAACCGAGGACAGAATGCTCAAGCTGACGCCCTCGCAAAGTTGGCCAGTTATTTGGTGGTCCTGCCTGATACAAGCCTGAATATAACAGTGATCAACCGGCGGTAGGTCCCTAGTGTGACTAAAGTTCTAGCTGATGAACTAGCAAATGAAGTGACAGCTGTAGAAGCAATCCAGCAGTCCGATTGGCGGGAGCACCTCTTGCATTGGTTTCAACGCCAACAACTCCTGAAGGAAAAAGAATAGAGAATGAAGCTCCTACGAGTCAAAGACTCCTATGAGATGAGGAACAGAACATTGTTCTGAATAATGGCGGATGTCCAAAGGAAGATCTTACTTCGCTGCTTATCCCCAGGGGAAGCCAGACAGGTAATGCAAGAAGTCCATGCCGGTCAGCCGGGGCACACCAGGCCGGTCCGAAAATGAAAATTAAAATAAAGAAGCTGGGCTACTATTGGCCTTCTATGTTTGATGATTGCTGCAAGTTCGCCAAAGCCTATCAAAGGTGTCAGGAACATGCCACTGTGTCAAGAAGGCCACCTGTGCCACTACATCCTACCATCCCAAGCTGGCCGTTTGCTCAATGGGGTACGGACGTGGTGGGACCACTACCAGCATCTTCATCCGGATGCAAATATATCTTAGCAGCTACAGACTACTTCTCCAGGTAGGCAGAGGCAGTAGCATTGAGAGAAGTGACGGGAGAACTGGTCGCCATGTTCTTTCGACAAAACATAATATTCCGGTTTGGAGTACCTAGCCGAATCATCTCTGACAACAACAGTCACTTCAAGAATCAGAAGGTGTACCGACTAGCTGATAAATACAAGATTGATCGGAGGGCATCATCTCCCTACTACCCTCAAGCCAATGGACTTGCAGAAGCCTTCAACAAAATGCTATGCACTCTGCTAGCAAAGACTGTCAAGGCTAATAAAAAAGATTGGGAAGAAAGAATGTACGAAGCACTCTGGGCTTACCATACGGTCTACAAGACCCCGACTGGCTGCTCACCCTACTCCCTCGTATATGGGTCAGAGGCTGTGGTGCCAATTGAGTTAGAGGTCCCCTTGTTACGAATCGCCATCCAACACGGATTGGTAAGCAGCGAGCAGACCAACGTAGAAAGAAGACTAGAGGAGCTCGCCGAGCTCGAAGGAAAGTGTCTCCGGGCGCAACAAAATATCCAACTCTATCAAGCCCGCAAGGCCTGTGATTTTGATAAGCTGGTCAAAGGACGGGAATTCAAAAAGGGTGATTTGGTAATAGTTAAAAAAAGAGAAGTGATGACCTCCAACCCCGAGGAGAAGTTGGTTGAAAACTGGGTCGGATCGTATGTCGTCTACCGAGTATATGAAGGGGGTGCGTATGTCCTTGTAGACCATAAAGGAGTCATCCAGTTCTCCCCCCTTAATGGGAAACACCTGAAGCTGTATCACACTGTTCAACCAGCATTCCAAGAGTGACTTATGTCCATCCTTGGTGTAGTGGCATTCCGCCCTGGCCGAGCTCTACCGGCCTTAGTCTAGTGGCACTCTACCCTAGCTAAGTTTTACCTACCTTATGTTAGGGTGCTTGGCCCGGATACAGAGGGGGGGTGAATGAATCCTTCTACGAATAATGGATTAAATTTAAAAACCGGATGCTAGATAAGGAAACAGAATGGAACCAATTCTATTCAACTCAAATACAATCACATTGAGCGCACCTATTCAAGCATCTAGCGGAAGCAAACCAGACAATCAAGCCACTGCTCAATAGATTTTTAGGTGGTTCGGTCCTTCAGACCTACATCCACCCCTCACTCCCAACCGGAGTGAGGCTTCACTAGCGAACGCTAGAACCAAGCAGACTCAGTCTGCAAACAGTTGCTGCCACACAGCTTGACCAGGGGAACAACCTCCCCTCTTCCTCCAAACCGGAGGGAACCTCTGGACTTGAATCCACAAGCCCAGAACCGGAGACAAGTCTCCCTTCCTCCAAGCCGGAGGGAACCCACAAGTAGCTCCCAGCTACTTGCAACTGGAGATCAGATCTCCCTTCCTCCTAACCGGAGGGAACACGACCTCAGACCAGAGGATCGGAAAGCACAACAAACCAGAAAACAAAGGAAAAAACAATAAACGAAAATAACTTCAGCAAACAGAAGCTGAAACACAAAATGCACAATTTGGCTCCTAACAGAGCTGACTGGCCTGGATCTGATCCACGGTCCAGTGAAGACAGATCTTCAGGTAAACTTCTTTCTTCTTCTCCATGAGCTCTCTCACTCACTCTCTATCTCTCTTTCTTTCTCTTACACTCTCTTCCTCTTTCACACGAGCACTATCTCTCTCTCTCACTTTTTCTTCTTCTGCTGGATCGAGCTCTCTGTAACACTGCCTTTTCTTTCTTGGCTCAGATCAATCTTCATCGGTGGACGAAGGATTCTATTTATAGCGGCAGCAGATGGATAGGGCACTAAACGCGTGTGCCTCCCACGCTCGATCCAGAACCTTCCTGCTACGTGCCCTTTTTGTATTTGTTCCTTCAGTATCGGATCATGTGCACCCAGACACTGATGAATGTTCTTCCTCGGACCTGCAACGAGATAAGAACCATTAATATTGAGTGCCATAAGAGCTAGAACTGCATGAGGTTAGTGGACACGACAAAAAGATACACAAAACAGAGAACGACACGGGATACAGTGGTGACACAATGAACATTACTAAGAGAATGTTACGAGGTAGACAGAAAAACAACGCGAAGACGCGAAGACAAGAACAGAAACCAACACTAAGTATGGTTTCAACACAAGAGAGACACGAGGACTAGGAAGAGTAAAAATGACACGAAGACACAACAAGACAAATGACACGAAAGTGAAACAGGAAGCAACACGAGGTGCTGCGATGTCCTGTACGCGATGGAACAAAAACGATATGAAGAGATGAAAAAAAACGACACGAGGTGAAGACAACACGAAGATGACACAGTAATCGACACGGGTTGAAAACAACACGAAGTCGAAACAGTAATCGACACGGGTTGGAAACAACACGAAGTCAAAACAGTAATTGACACAGGTTGAAAACAACACGAAGTCGAAACAGTAATCGACACGGGTTAAAAAACAACACCAAGATGAAGTACAAGAATTGACATGGAGTTGAAAGACAACACGAAGACAGAACAGTGATTTGATACGAACTCAAAATGACAAGAGGTGAAACGACACAAAGTCGAGAACAGAAATCAACACGAAGTGTGATTTCAACATCAGAAAGACACGGACTGACAACGACACGAAGTAAGATTAGAACAGTACGAGGTGAAAAACAATCGTGAGGACAACACGTGCTGAATCAGAAACCGACACGAAGTGGCTGCAAACAAGCAAGACACGAGGTCTTCGTAAAGCAACAGGAAGTGTGGTCAAAGCGAGAACGACACGAGGTCTAATGAGAAAGACCAACACGAAGATGGTGAAAACAGTACGAAGTAAAGATCAATGACACGACGTGTCACTGAATCAAAACAAACACTACAGAGAAAAACGACACGCAATGTAGAGGAGACAACACAGACGCACGACCTGAAGGACAGTAAACATAAACAACACGCGGTAAGAGAAGACGATACGGCGTGTTGGAAATACAAACAGTACTTAAACTAAAGCGACACGAAGACAAACAGTTCAACACGAGGTGTTATATACAAACATGACGAAGTGCCAATCAACACGAATACAGTCCCTGAACAATACCTGAAGTGAAATGAAGGTTCATCCTTCAACAAACATGTTCTTTGTTCATTTTTTCACAGAAACAATATTTTTGTTAAATTTTCACATAGACATAATTTTTGAAGACCACTAAGACTTATCATGTTGTCATCATCAAAACATGTAAAGATTCTACAAGACTCAACAATCTCCCCCTTTTTGATGGATGGCAACACTATGAGTCTTGAGTCTGTGCAGAGAAGAAAAAAAACACTAGATAGCCATTCGCAATGAATATCACAAACACAAACATTAAACATTTTTCTTTTCCTGATTTCTCCCCCTTTGACATCATCAAAAAAAATGAAAACAAGAAGAATGCAACAACGCAAATGGTATGAGTTAAGTTAATTTGTCCAAGAGTCTGAGGGAGAAGGCCTCAAAAGGGCAACAAAAATACAGAGCATCAACTTCTCAAGAAAAGTATCTTGCATGTCTGCTAGAGGGGCCACGCGTCCTGCCTTGTGGTGGTCTCCCCCTTGGAGAAGCAGAAGAATGTTCTTGAGGTGGAGTTCTGCTGGAAGAGGCGTGACCAGGTGTTGAACCCAAGATAGACTGAAATTCCTTTAAATCATTTGATAGTTCAACAAGCCAATACGCCACAGTGCTTCTGACATTTGCCACTTCAGAAATAATGTCTTCTTGGCGAACATTGACCGTTTCATATCTGTCAGTCAGAGTTGTCATTTCTGATAAGAAGGTGATCAACTTATCATAGATTTGCTGAATGCCTGGACCTAGGGCACTTGAAGACTTCTTCAACAATTCTAAAGCTGTTCTGATCTCATAGCAATGATCTATTATGGTAGAAGACATTTTGAAGGAAGAAATACTAACATCATGTGACTCTCTCAGAGCTTTTGCAATTTTTGAACAAATCTCCTGTAATCCTTCCATCAAGGATTTGTTTGCATCATCTGAAGCCCTTTTGTTTAGAAGGAATCGTCTCCATTCAGTGAGGAGAGATATCTCAAGCTTCAGTAATCTGGTATGTACCTGATTAATGTTGAGAGTGACAAATGTAAGCAGATCATCTAATTTCTTGTCTTGTCTTTGCATCTGCTGAGTCAGGTTTATGAGAAGCTCTTCAATGTTGGGCGCCCGAGTAGATTCAATGTTGGGTGCCTCTGCAGATAGAAGTCTAGGTGGACCTAGAGGTGTACCAAAAAATTCACTGTCAGGTGCAGTTCTCTCAGCTGCTTCCTCTTGTACTGGCATTTGACTGCTCTCAGCTGGGACCTGAACTTCATCTGCAGCTTGAGTTTCTTTCTGAGGGAATATATCTTCAGGTTCCTCTTCTTCACTTGAAGATTCTGTATCTAGTTCTATGACAGGAACCTTTTCTCTATCTTCTGTGAGTTCCTGATCTGCAGAGCTGCCAACTAAGGCCTGCTCAAGACTTTCAGATACGACCAAGTTGGTAGCCTCTTCCAAGCTTCGCTCAACAGTTTCTCTTAAAATTTCATTAACAAAAACAGCAAGATCTTGATCAGTACTGTCTTGCTCTTTAGCTGGCTGTTCTTCAGGCACTATTACCTCTTCAGATGTCTTCCCAAACGAATCAAATAGCCCAGCAATAGTTGCATCTAGATCTGTCTGAATGCTTTCGTCAGACAATCTGATGTCCTCAGATGCAGCCTCAACTAGCCTCTGAAAGGAGAAGGATACTTCGGTGGGTGCAGCTGGCAAGGTGGACTCTGGTTGTTCAGCTGGTGTTTCCTGATGATCAATCTCAGAAACTAATTGCTCACCAGTTGGGGCTAAGACTTGAAATTCTTCCAAATGCTCCCCCTGAGTTTGTGATTCCCTGGCCTTTTGGACCTTAACTTGCCCCACCATAGAAGAGTCCTCTAAGCCCAAAAACACTGAAACAAAATTCATATTAAAAATGTTTCGGGCCTTAACTTCTGATGCGGCCTCTCCATCCAAGCAAATCTCAGAATGCTTGAAGATGTCTGTCATATGGGCGGCATAGGGAAGATGTCTCTTGGATCCAATGCATCCCTTCATGACATTAAAAATGATCTCTGGCAGACATATCTTCACATTTTGAATCAGACAAAACAGTAGAAATCTCTGCGTGTTTGTAATTCTTCCTCTAGCCCCAGTCTGTGGGGTGATAATGGAAGCAATGACGTTCTGAAGGAGCTTGTGAAGAGGAGGAAATGACGATGTCTGATAAGCTTTTAGCTTCAACTGCCCCTTATCATGAATGTTACTGGGTTTACCAGTAATGACAGAGAAAGCTTCATGGAGACTGTATCGAAAGCTTCCCTCTACCTCCCCTTTATCTGGAATACCGAGAGCTTTGTGAAGGGAGTCACATGTAACAGTTATCTCGACCCCTTTAACAGATGATAACAAAGTAGACTTGTCTCGGCTCAAGGACAAGTTATTGTAAAATTCCATTACCGGCCTAGGGTAATAGACACGGTGACTTTCTAAGAAATTTCTCCACTCCTGAAACTCAAAGATTTTCAACAATTCTGGAAACTTCGAGACCAAGGTTTCATCTCCGAAATCTATTATTCTAGGAGGAATAATTTTCCCACTTTCTAAGAACACGGTAGACTGAGAAAACCTGGTACCTTGTTCTGAAGAGACTTCCGCAGCAGGTTCTGGCTCAAGACATCTCTGTTGCTTAGATGAAGGCTCTTCAACTATTTCTTTTCCCTTCCTCTTTCTTTCTCCCGGAGCTACTGACCTTTGCTGATCCATCTGTCGGAACTTCCAGAGTATCAACTCTCTCTTACAGGCTGCTATTGGAAGTGAAGCTAGACTTAAGAAAGGAATAGACCTCTGTGGGGGAAGAAAGTGAGCGGGAAGAGATGAAGATGGGTTTGAAGAAGACGCTCAAGGTAGAGCAGCACGAGGATGAATAGGAAGCGGCAAGGGGAAATAAGGGTTTGAGGTGGAAGGCGTGAGAAACAAGAAGAGTTTTGTCGGGTAGCTTTTTACTCATATCAACTTTTTCTGTAAATACCCAAAATACCCTTAGTCCTGATGTAACGCAACTACAGCATGTTAAAGTTAGCCCTTCAATATGTGGACGGGTTATATTCTTCCAAAAACCAAGGTCAGTTAACTCAAGATATTAAATCAGCATAATCACAAAATTAGCTGTTAAAGTTGCTTAACCTAGAGAGAGACACGATTAAATTGCTCCTTATGTTTGTCAAGCAACGAAATAACACATCAAAGTCAAGCAGATTTCATTTCTTCATTTAATGGACGAGAAGGCATACAGGGTCAACCAATTTGTTGAACACAAGGTAGAATAGTCCCTTTTTACACAAGGAGACATGTTTATTAGACACCAGAAACCCTGGTTACTCAGGACGGACTACCTTTATGCCAATGATATATTTTTTTCTTTTGAGGACTTCCCCCCCCCCCCTTTTTTTTTTTTTAACATTTCTATACAGAGATAGCTAGTTGTATCATGACAGAAGCTCTGGACTTCTTTGATCAAGAGTGTCTATTTCTCCACAAAAGCCATTGCTCTGCCACAAAGAGTGGCGTATTCCCTGGAGGCACTTCTCATGATTTTAGACAAAATCAGAAATCTTACTTAACACAATTTTATCTCAGAGCTCTCTTTACATAAGTTTCAGTTAAGTCGAGATCCTCAATAAGTTTTTCTCATTTAACAGAAAGTTTTATAATATGTTGACCAACACTTGAGAAGATAACTTAGAAGGATCAAGGACCAAAAATAACCCCCAAACATTGAAGTTCTTTATTAACAGGTGTAAATTGTTACACTAGATATTGGGTGGTTTAAGGTATACAGATCATATCTGATAAGAGCAAGAAGACTGCACCCACAATTTCTTCGAGAGAGAATCTGAACCAAGAGTGATAGGTGAGAGATAAGGAGGTGGCTGATCGAATAGAGAGAGATGAGATGAGATGAGCAGCACTCCTATCAGCAAGCCAGCAAGTGAGAGATCACTCAAGACATTAGGCACTAAGGTCATATCCAAATATAGTATTTTTGAAGTAGTTCAGTCTCACATCCAGAGTAACTCTTGGGCAACAGACTGCAACCTCTTGTGATGACTGATCTTAAAACCATATTAACTGCATCGGCTGACAAAGATCTTCAGAAACCAAATAGCCTGACAAGCTCCTCTTCATCCCACTCAAGGACAACTCACACACGACTCTTGGAAGTGTTAATTATTTAAAGAATGCAGTGTTTGTCACGAAAATTAAACAAGTGTGTTTATGAGTTATGCATAAACAAACTCCCCTGATCAGCAGAATGACTTATGGTACTAGGCGGAGCATTTGGTCTAATAGACCACCTCACACATAGTAAGAACCTCCTGACAGATTTCTCTGTCTTTTGGTAGCTTACCATTTGATATACCAAAGAGGTCATGGATAACAGGGTAACCTCAACAGTCCTATAAGCAATTCAGATTTCCAAAGAAATAGCCAGATATGCAAGAATGCATCAAACCAGATATGCAGTAAGTTTCAAAATGGGACATGTAGAGAGATTACCTGAAAATTGTGAGAATGGGGTTTTCATTCTTGAGTGCCTTGGATCATTTCCCCTTTTATTCCAGTCCCAAGGCACACCTGCAAAACAAAGTTTATTTTGCGCAAACAGGTACCCAGGAAGTCTTGGGTCCTGTCCTGACATTATCACTCCTAGCAGGTTTTCTTAGCACATTTTTAACTTGATAGTAAGGAGCAGTAGTTTTCAGATCTGGGTTATGCACATTATTATGAGTATGAATTGTATGTGCATTAGCATGGAAATTTCTGTTATTTGCATTACCAAACTGTTTTCCATAATCAACACATTCAAAGTTTTTCCTTTTGAAAACCACTTTGTTCTTTCTAAGAGCATTTGTACTAGCAGGAAATCTATACTTTCCAGAACTGAAATTTTTCCTTTGAGCATGCCAACATTCAATGGCCCTGTGGCCATACTTTCCACATTCAAAGCATGAGATAGAATTTCTTTTAAAAGACCCTGACCAGCATTCAGAGACCTTGTGACCAATTTTGTTGCAATTAAAACATATAATGTGCTGGTTCTTGTTATAGACATGCTGATTTGCAGAGTGTTTTGTATGATATGAGCATGATTTTTCCTTACTACTTGCAAACCAACAATGAGTAGTAGTGTGTCCTACTTTATCACAATTAGAACATTTGACATTCCTTTTCTGACCAGACACAGATTTTCTAACATGCTTGTTGTCATCTTTTTCCATCACAAAACAGTTACTCATAAGATGTCCATACTTACCACAATAATGACATGAGCCACTTGATTTCTTTAAAACATGGCATTTATCTGATGAGTTCTTAGCATGCAGATTGTTCCTTTGAATTTTTGATGTTTTATGATTTTTATTTTGTTTATCTGTTTTCTTAGCCTTGTACTGAGATGGAGATGAGATAGAAGGCTTTTCCTGTTCAGAGGATTTGACAAAGACAGTTTTCAGGTTGGCTCCATCAACCTTCCTCATGACTGGACTGTAACCCAGTCCTTCCTTGTTAAAGTTAATCTTTGTTCCCAGTATTTTCTGAACAATGGGCTGTTTGTCTTTTGATGTAGTGGCTACATTTGAAGTATTTACAAAGGATGTCATTACTTTGTTCTGCAAGGCCTTCTTATTGAGATTATTGTAGCCCAACCCTTCCTTTTTGACATTGACTTTTACACCTAGCAGCTTGTCTAGGTTTTTCTGCCCATCAACAAATTTAGACAAGGAAGCTTTCAAATCCCGAATTTCATTTTCAAGAGATGCAATGTGTATTTCATAACTAGTGATCTCTTGTTCACTACAATTGACAGCTTCATTCAAAACCTTGTTAGCTGTTTTGTATTCTTCAATTTCCTTTCTTAGCTCATCTACCTCTTCAGTCTCGTTTGTACAGATAGCTTTTCCTTTTTCCAATGTGAGAAGTCTTTCAGACATGGCACTGTTTAACAGTTTTAATTTTTCAACTTCTTCTTTAAGCTTATCATTTTGAACTAGCTCATTTATTAGAAGCTGATCTTCTGAGTTAACCATGCTTTCTCTCCTAGCTTCAAACTCCCTCAATTCCTTTTGTTGTTTTTCAAAATCTTTCTGTAATTCTATGTTTACAGATTTTATGGCGTTAAATTTTTCAAACAGCAACTCATTCTCTCGTTTAAGTTTCTTTAGTTGTTCATCATTTTCCTTAGAGAGCTTTCTGAGGAAGTCATCTTCAGATTTTAAATTGTTCAGCTCAGAGTGAACACATTCAAGTTCCTTCTTCAGTTCTGCATTCTGGTTTTTATACATATGATTATCAGACAGACATGCATCATGAGATTTCTTCGTACTTGAACAATTTTTACATGGAGAGCTAGAACTATCTACCCGAATACTCTTTTTCAACTTTTTATACTGTTTTCTTAACAGTTCATGAGATTCAAATAATTCAGCATATGCATTCTCCCAATCTTCTAGAGAGAAATTCTCGAAGATATTTACCTCATCATCATCATCTTCTTTAGTTTGATTGCTGCCTTGATCGCTGGCACTTTGATTTCTTCTGTTGGCCATCATGCATCTGTCCACATCTATCTCCTGAGTTCGCTTCAGTGCATCCAAAATATCTTTAGCAGAACTGGATTCAAAGAAACATGAATGAAAAGCTCTATCAGTAGCTGCCTTCATTAAATTTATTGCTATCTGATTTTCTTCATGCATGGATTTGTGACTGTCAGTCCATTTGGACTTTTTCTTAGGTAGTTCATGAGGACCATGTGAAATTACTTTCCACAGGTCTGGATTCACAGATTTAACATAACTCTTCAAAACAGCGAACCATGCATCAAAATGCGTACCACTGAAGATCGGTGGATGGGCCATGAGAACACACAGATTAACGCACAAGAATATTGAAGCACTAAAAAGAAATAAGCACCTAAGATTGCAAGATCGATCTGCAGGTCGCTGGACCTTGTAAGCAGACACCCGCTCTGATACCAACTGTTAGGGTGCTTGGCCCGGATACAGAGGGGGGGTGAATGAATCCTTCTACGAATAATGGATTAAATTTAAAAACCGGATGCTAGATAAGGAAACAGAATGGAACCAATTCTATTCAACTCAAATACAATCACATTGAGCGCACCTATTCAAGCATCTAGCGGAAGCAAACCAGACAATCAAGCCACTGCTCAATAGATTTTTAGGTGGTTCGGTCCTTCAGACCTACATCCACCCCTCACTCCCAACCGGAGTGAGGCTTCACTAGCGAACGCTAGAACCAAGCAGACTCAGTCTGCAAACAGTTGCTGCCACACAGCTTGACCAGGGGAACAACCTCCCCTCTTCCTCCAAACCGGAGGGAACCTCTGGACTTGAATCCACAAGCCCAGAACCGGAGACAAGTCTCCCTTCCTCCAAGCCGGAGGGAACCCACAAGTAGCTCCCAGCTACTTGCAACTGGAGATCAGATCTCCCTTCCTCCTAACCGGAGGGAACACGACCTCAGACCAGAGGATCGGAAAGCACAACAAACCAGAAAACAAAGGAAAAAACAATAAACGAAAATAACTTCAGCAAACAGAAGCTGAAACACAAAATGCACAATTTGGCTCCTAACAGAGCTGACTGGCCTGGATCTGATCCACGGTCCAGTGAAGACAGATCTTCAGGTAAACTTCTTTCTTCTTCTCCATGAGCTCTCTCACTCACTCTCTATCTCTCTTTCTTTCTCTTACACTCTCTTCCTCTTTCACACGAGCACTATCTCTCTCTCTCACTTTTTCTTCTTCTGCTGGATCGAGCTCTCTGTAACACTGCCTTTTCTTTCTTGGCTCAGATCAATCTTCATCGGTGGACGAAGGATTCTATTTATAGCGGCAGCAGATGGATAGGGCACTAAACGCGTGTGCCTCCCACGCTCGATCCAGAACCTTCCTGCTACGTGCCCTTTTTGTATTTGTTCCTTCAGTATCGGATCATGTGCACCCAGACACTGATGAATGTTCTTCCTCGGACCTGCAACGAGATAAGAACCATTAATATTGAGTGCCATAAGAGCTAGAACTGCATGAGGTTAGTGGACACGACAAAAAGATACACAAAACAGAGAACGACACGGGATACAGTGGTGACACAATGAACATTACTAAGAGAATGTTACGAGGTAGACAGAAAAACAACGCGAAGACGCGAAGACAAGAACAGAAACCAACACTAAGTATGGTTTCAACACAAGAGAGACACGAGGACTAGGAAGAGTAAAAATGACACGAAGACACAACAAGACAAATGACACGAAAGTGAAACAGGAAGCAACACGAGGTGCTGCGATGTCCTGTACGCGATGGAACAAAAACGATATGAAGAGATGAAAAAAACGACACGAGGTGAAGACAACACGAAGATGACACAGTAATCGACACGGGTTGAAAACAACACGAAGTCGAAACAGTAATCGACACGGGTTGGAAACAACACGAAGTCAAAACAGTAATTGACACAGGTTGAAAACAACACGAAGTCGAAACAGTAATCGACACGGGTTAAAAAACAACACCAAGATGAAGTACAAGAATTGACATGGAGTTGAAAGACAACACGAAGACAGAACAGTGATTTGATACGAACTCAAAATGACAAGAGGTGAAACGACACAAAGTCGAGAACAGAAATCAACACGAAGTGTGATTTCAACATCAGAAAGACACGGACTGACAACGACACGAAGTAAGATTAGAACAGTACGAGGTGAAAAACAATCGTGAGGACAACACGTGCTGAATCAGAAACCGACACGAAGTGGCTGCAAACAAGCAAGACACGAGGTCTTCGTAAAGCAACAGGAAGTGTGGTCAAAGCGAGAACGACACGAGGTCTAATGAGAAAGACCAACACGAAGATGGTGAAAACAGTACGAAGTAAAGATCAATGACACGACGTGTCACTGAATCAAAACAAACACTACAGAGAAAAACGACACGCAATGTAGAGGAGACAACACAGACGCACGACCTGAAGGACAGTAAACATAAACAACACGCGGTAAGAGAAGACGATACGGCGTGTTGGAAATACAAACAGTACTTAAACTAAAGCGACACGAAGACAAACAGTTCAACACGAGGTGTTATATACAAACATGACGAAGTGCCAATCAACACGAATACAGTCCCTGAACAATACCTGAAGTGAAATGAAGGTTCATCCTTCAACAAACATGTTCTTTGTTCATTTTTTCACAGAAACAATATTTTTGTTAAATTTTCACATAGACATAATTTTTGAAGACCACTAAGACTTATCATGTTGTCATCATCAAAACATGTAAAGATTCTACAAGACTCAACACCTTAGTCTAGTGGCACCCTGCCCTAGCTAAGTTTCATCTGCCTTAGTCTAGTGGCGCTCTGCCCTAGCTAAGTTTCACCTACCCTGGTCTAGTGGCATTCCGCCCTGGCCGAGCTCCACCCATCCTTGGTCTAGTGGCATTCCACCCTGGCCGAGCTCTACCCACCCTTAGTCTAGTGGCACTCCGCCCTGGCTGAGCTCTATCCACCTTGGTGTAGTGGCACTCTGTCCTGACCGAGCTACCTTTACCTTGGTCTAGTGGCACCCCGCCCGGATCGAGCTACCTCCACCTTGGTCTAGTGGCACTCCGCCCTGATCAAGCTACCTCCACCTTGGTCTAGTGGCACTCCGTCCTGATCAAGCTACCTCCACCTTGGTCTAGTGGCACTCCGCCCGGATCGAGCTACCTTTACCTTGGTCTAGTGGCACTCCGCCCGGATCGAGCTACCTCCACCTTGGTCTAGTGGCACTCCGCCCTGATCAAGCTACCTCCACCTTGGTCCAGTGGCACTCCTCCCTGATCGAGCTACCCCTACCTCAGTCTAGTGGCACTCCGCCCGGATCGAGATACCTTCACCTTGGTCTTGTGGCACTCTGCCCTGGCTGAGCTACTTATATCTTGGTCTAGAGGCACTCTGCTCTGACCGAGCTACCCTTATCTTGGTCTAGTGGCACTCCGCCCTGATCGAGCTACCCACACCTCAGTCTAGTGGCACTCTGCCCTGGCCGAGCTCGCATATAATAAATAACATCGCCAATCCGGGCCTTACGCCCGAATCGGCTCAAATCTGTCCTTTGCGCCAGCACTGTCTCCTTGCTGACGAATAAACCGTTTTCCTCGGCACAAGACTTCGCGTCCTAGCCGACCCTTATACAGCATTTCCATTGCGGGCCCTACACCCGAGTCGGCACAAATATGTCCTTTGCGCTAGCATTACCTTCTTGCTAATGAATAAGCCTTTTCCCGGCACAAGGCCTCGTGCCCTCGCCGACCCTCTCAACATCCTCCTCTCATATGGGTTCAAAAAATGATGATAAAATAATGATAAAAATGGGGCTTAAAATAGAGGTGCGCCGCCTGCCTTGTTCTTAAACAAGGACAAGGGTAAAAATGGCTATCACCCGGCTGTAGCGAAAACCTAAAAGGGCGTCGCAGGTAAAATCGGGTATCCCGCCACGTGAAAACCGGAGAGGGCGCGTGGGCAAAAGCAAGAGGGGGCTGACTTCGGTGAAAACCCGAAAGGGCGCTTAAGTCAGTAATGTGGTAATTTAAGTTCCGCCGCACCCTCATTCTAGTGAAACTCCAAAAAGGGTGATCACCCCGATCCCCATAGGAAATCTTTCTCAACTTACTTCTGACCCTTGTCACCATCAGCTAGATCGGTCAGCCTCCTTGTGACCCTTGTCATCGTCGGTAAGATCGGTCAACCTACTTCTGGCCCTCGTCACCATCGTCAAGATCGGTCAGCCTCCTTGCGACCCTTGTCATCATCGGCAAGACCGGTCGACCTACTTCTGGCCCTTGTCACCATCGGCAAGATTGGTCAGCCTCCTTGCGACCCTTGTCATCATCGGCAAGACCGATCGACCTACTTCTGGCCCTTGTCACCATCGGCAAGATCGGCCAGCCTCCTTGCGACCCATGTCACCATCGGCAAGATCGGTCGCCTACTTCTGACCCTTGTCATCATCGGTAAGATCTGTCAACTTCCTTTTGACCCTTGTCACCATCGGCAAGATCGGTCAGCCTCCTTGCGACCCTTGTCACCATTGGCAAGATCGGTCAGCCTACTTGTGACCCTTGTCATCATCGACAAGATCGGTCAACTTACTTCTGGCCCTTGTCACCATCGGCAAGATCGGTTAACCTACTTCTAACCCTTGTCACCATCGGCAAGATCGGCCAGCCTACTTCTGACCCTTGTCATCATCGGCAAGATCGGTCGACTTACTTCTGACCCTTGTCACCATCGGCAAGATCGGTCAGCCTACTTCTGGCCCTTGTCACCATCGGCAAGATCGGTCAACCTACTTCTGACCCTTGTCACCATTGGCAAGATCGGTCAGCCTCCTTATGACCCTTGTGATCATCGGCAAGATCGGTCAACTTACTTCTGACCCTTGTCACCATCGGCAAGATCGGTCAGCCTCCTTGCGACCCTTGTCATCATCGACAAGATTGGTCAACCTACTTCTGGCCCTTGTCACCATCGGCAATATCGGTCATCCTCCTTGCGACCCTTGTCATCATCGACAAGATTGGTCGACCTACTTCTGGCCCTTGTCACCATCGGAAAGATCGGTCAGCCTCCTTGTGACCCTTGTCATCATCGGCAAGATCGGTCGACTTCCTCCTGACCCTTGTCACCATCGACAAGATCGGTCAGCCTCCTTGCGACCCTTGTCACCATCGACAAGATTGGTCAACTTCCTCGCGGTCCTTGTCACCATCGGCAAGGTCGGCCAGCATTTTCTCAAGCCCGGCTCTACCCCGAGAATTGAGTTCAAAATATATATATATATATTTTCTCAAGCCCGGCTCTACCCCGAGAATTGAGTTCAAAATATATATATATATATATAATGAAAATGGTGAATATAAAAAAAATGAGGCTTAAAATAGAGGTGCCTCGTCGGCCTTGTTCCTACACTGGGGCAAGGGCAAAAATAGCTATAAACCCGACTGTGGCGAAAACCTAAAACAGCGCCGCCGGCAAAATCGGGTACCCCGCCACGTGAAAACCCGAAAGGGCGCGTGGGCAAAAGAAAGAGGGGGCTAGCCCCGGTGAAAACCTGAAAGGGCGCTTGGGCCAGTAATGTGGTTACTATAAAACATATGCTATACCTCTTGGTGACACTCCCATCAGTTGTCCCACCGGTAATAAAGCCTATCCCGAATGGACCTCTCATCAGCCGGCAGTCGTATTTTTGGCATTTCTTGCCAGTGAGACTTACATTTGTACCAATTTGGCAACCTCTGGGACCCCGACACGCAGTGGAGCGAGGCCCCCATCCTTTCCTTGAAAGGGTGGACGCTCTCCTGCGGTACGAATATGGGTATACTTCCATACAGGTCGCCAAAATTGTCAGAAAACAAGTGAAAGAGGACACCTTGAAGCATCAAGGGAAACTTGTGTTTCATTACAAAAGGGGAGAAAATACAATAGGGGCCCTTCGAGGGGGATGGATTACAAAGGGCAGATAAACTAAGACCCCCTGAAGATATCTTCAAAGTCAATGTGTGGAGCCGCTCCCAGTTCACGGAGTTGCA
Source organism: Amorphophallus konjac (assembly GCA_022559845.1). Taxonomy (NCBI): domain Eukaryota; kingdom Viridiplantae; phylum Streptophyta; class Magnoliopsida; order Alismatales; family Araceae; genus Amorphophallus; species Amorphophallus konjac. The sequence continues at coordinate 130,805,306 of CM040124.1, read as the reverse complement.
TTTCTTCCTCCTGAACGCGAGTCATCTCAGTCTCTAGGGATGCAACTCTACCCTCTCGCAAGGTGGTCTCCTCGATGCCTAGAATTTCTGCAGCCTCCAGCAGTGGTATCTCGACTTCAACAGCATCCAATTCGGCCCGGAGTTCTTCCCGTCGACTACGTAGGAATCGTGCACGAGCAGCTGAGGTTTCAACATGGGCCTTGTTCCTATGGAGATCAGAAGCTAGAGACTCCAGCTCCGTCTGATAGTCAGCTTTCTGCAATCTGAGGGCCGCCAGCCGGTCATTCATTATCCTCTCGAGAAAGTCCCGGTGGTTTATAAATTTTAGCAGGAATAGCACCCGCTGGGTCCAGATATCCAAGGGGCAGCCTAGTGCCTGCAGCCCAACCGTCAGTCGTTCAGCCTCTTCCTTCAGCTGGAGGTAAGATAATGTCGGTTGAGATTCTATGACTTGATGTAATATCTCTAAATGCTGCCAGACAAAGTCCTCTGACTAAGTAAAGCCGAGGGAAGCTACCGGTGCCACCTCAAAGGTCACCTCCTTGTCTATGGAAGCCCATAAGCCGGTGTCAGGCTCGGAAGAAGAAGATGGGATGGCCACCAAAGCCGAGGTAGCAGGCACCACAGTAGCGTGCTCATGCTCCATCGGGCTCTTTGAAGAACTCTCTTCTCCAGGTGCTGGAAGAGGAAGAGGTCCCGACTCTATTACTGGCACGGATGGAGCCACAGGGTCAGGCGCAATAGTCATTATGGCCGCAGGGACGAAGGCAGAACCCCTCGACGGATCAACTTTAGCTCTCAATTCTGTTGCAGGCACCAAGGTGAGACTTTCTCCCAGTGGGCTCAACTCCATTGATGATACTTCGGCAGCTGCATGTACTCTTACTGGCACAGGGCGAAGTATAGTAACTGCCTCCGAAGAAGACACGGTGGCAAGCGGTAGCATATCCAAAGCCTCTGATGGCACAATGATGGCATCAAAAGATGATACCAAAAGGCGATCGGCTGTGTTAGATTCCTGGAACAAGGTTTCAATAAGCACCGAGATGGCAAATAAGAATGAAAAGCCATGCAGCTCGGCAAAAGGGTGGGCAGAACTTACTGTGGCCACAACACCCATCTCTTTGAGTGCCTGTATAGTAGACTCTAACTCTGCAGATGAAGCAACAAAAGGGGGAGTTATCTCCACCTCCATCTCTATTCCGGCAAATTCTTCCTGCAACATTCCCTCAGATGATGGTGCCAGCAACCTTCGGAGACTAAATATTAAAGGAACGCTCAACAGCATGGAGGGTGCCACTGCCCCTTTGCTGGCCGCCGCAGGTGCTTGTGCGTCGCCTTCTGAAGAAGCATAATCAGCCTCTTTGTCAGAAGGGGTGGCTGAACTACTGGAGGAGATGTCTATGCTAATCTCGGGTTGGCCTGCCTCCTCTGTCGCCTTACGGGCCGCTGAGCGGGTGATTACATGCCGCGACAGGATGCACCTTTCTTTAACGCAGTCTTGTGTCCTTCATGCTGTAAAGGAGCATCCATAGCAGGCGTCTCAACCACAGTATTAACCACTCCGGCCGCTACAACACAAAGATATACATAAGGCAGGGCAAGAAGATCACTAAGAAGATAAGAGTCAGAAGGATAGCAGTCACTTGGCTCACCCTTGGCCTCACCGGAAGGTGTGGGAGAAGGGAGTCTGACATCCTCCTCAATGGTGGGGAGACTCTCCCCTATGGCTTCAAATGTCCTAGTTGCCCCCACCGTGGCCACGACAGAAGATCTTGTATTCTCTGTCTCCAAGGCGACCTCCTCGGCACTCGTAGTGGTGCCAGCTGCTCCTTGAGCTAAAATCCAACAAAGAAGGCGTCAAAAGAATGAAGACGCCATGGAAGGAACATTCCTACAGACTGCGAAGGAGAATAATGTCACCTTCAGCTGCTTGCTGAATGGCCTCCTTATGAGCGACAAACTGTTCAAATGATGGCACTTTAGGCAAAGGCGCCTCAGCCGTATCAGTCGAAGACTGCTTCGAGGAAGTTTTTCGAGCTTTCTTCGCTCGGCCTATTGCGACTTTCAGCACAGAGGCCACTCTCTTTTTACCATGTGGCAGCGGAGTAGTGGTCGGCACTGGTGCGGGAGCATCAAAATATTCCGACTTCTGGGCTTGGGAGATGATCTTCTTGTAAAGTCCCTGCTGCTTTATATCTGGGCGATCTGTCAAATGAGGCACATGCCATTATAAAGAGAACGGAGCATCAAGCCACTCTACATGTCAACTGAAGAAGACTTACCTGTCGGGCCATTGTAAAAAGACGAGAGGGGCCAATACTGATAAGCCACCTCCTTGCTTCGGGATGCAGCCTCCCGAACGAGCCAGTAGATGTCACCAATCTTCTTACACTTCTCGGCTAGGTTGGCCAAGTCCGCATGACCATGGGAAGCGATGCAATGATACAAGCCAAGGTGGTCGAAACCCCAGCTGTTGGCATAATTAAAAGATACAAACAAAGGCTTGTCCAGGACACTTGCTACGGGACTGTCGAGGGTCAGCCCATGGACATTCATCAAGACAAACAGCCAAGACGTATGTTGATAATATGTCGGCATTCTGTCTTCTCTATTTACAAACGCCCGGTACAGGCAAAAGTGGTCAACCTCACACTTCCATGAAACTGCTTTGGAGAGCGGCTCCTCAATGGGAAATGGGTATTGCTGAAGCTCCAGGCGGGAATCACCAATCTGGCACAGATGTTCCAAATTCTGCGTGAAAGTATCTTCATCTATGTCAGCGAGCACGGGGACTAGCTGCTCAGTTGCTTCCTCTTTCGCAGCTTTCCTGCGTGCTATATATGCATCTACCTCCTTCGGATGTTGGGAGAACAGCCTCTTCAAATGGGCTTCGTCAATATCAAAAATTGGCCCAGGCTGCTGGCTCAGAAAGGTGCGCTCGGCTACATCCCAGCATGTCGTTCTGGCATTGCGGTAAAAGCTGGTTCGAGCATTCCACCATTTCACATATTCTGGAGTGACCCGGGGTACGCGGTTCGGCACCGGCATTCTGAAGACATTGGCATCCCGACGGTGGAAGTAATCCCACCAGGAGTGACCCTCTCTTGCAACAGTCGAGCTATGCTTTGACCTGCTGTCCAAGGGAAACAGAGCAGCTGAAGGCGGGATGTGCTGATCATAACCAAAATTTCGGCCAAATCTAAAAGGGTAATAGGGTTCTAGATGAACTACGCCCCCCTTTCTAAACACCAAGACACTGGGGCGAATTGATAAAGCCCAGTCAATGAGCTCAGGCTCCAAGATTGGCCGAGTCACTGTGTTGCCCGAAATGAAATATGTGAAAGTCTCCACTACCTCGAGCTTGCACTCACGCTGGCGATTCACCAATGGGGCAGAATGCACTGCTAAATTCCAAAAATGAATGGTCCCTGCTGAGTCCATCGGGACCCTTGTCAGCCGGCCTCTAATAGAGAAAAGCTCTTGAGACACTGGGTCGGGTTCAGCACTCGCAAATTCCAGCATTCTATGGTACAATGTAGTTGTCTGCAAGGTCCTGGGAGCCAGTTCTGGAAACAATTGCATACCTAGGCGTTGAAGAAATGAAATGGCCCCACTGTTCTGAAGGAGCGGGGGATCCGATGCCTATGAATGTCTCCCAGAGATTTATAAATCAGGAAAAGTGTTGCTCGACATAGAGCAAGCCGCATGCCCCAGGCCATCTGACATGCCAGGTATATTGCCTACGGCCTAATAACTATCTCATCTCCCTGCGGGAGAGCGAAAGTGCACAACCAAAAGGTGAGATAGGCAGCACAATGAGTAAGGGGGTCCGCCCCAGTTGGATTCGGTCCTCCATGGCTGATCCGCCAAAGTGAAGCAGGCAGCTCTAACTTGAATTTGGGAGGCTTGCTGGGCTTACCCGCAATAGGAGCCACATGAAGGAACTCATTGTACTTTAGAGGGCCGCCAAAGAAATACTAAATCTAGTGTCCTACCCGGACTCTCAACTTGCTACTCTTTTCCCGGGTTTGATATCCCCTAGATGATCCCCTGTTGAGTGTCAGGCAGAGGGAGCGGTATGCTTTCATCAAATACCGATATGAGAAGCCGAAGTAATACTGACCTTCACCATATGTCTCATCCTTGATGAAGTCATGAAGGCAGACCTCTTCGTAAGGCTCTCCATCAATCGGCAGACCCGACAGCTGTAACAAGCTCTAGAGGTCTAAAGAAGTTTCACCCTCTGCTGTGTAGAAAGTATTAAGTTGTGGGTAAACACTTCAAACATGCCACAGCACAGTCCTTTTGAAATAGGGTACCAGAAACATGATGCATATACACTGTGATACACCCCGGCCCTGACCAGTAAAGGAGCATGCTCCTTCAGAACATATTTTGTAAATTCTACCGCTCCCACACGGAAAAGATGAGCGTCAGTCACTTTGGTGTCGGAAAACCACCCAGCAGCCAATTGGAACTTAAATTAAACAGCCAGGCAGTTCAGAACAAATGGCTCATCTCTGTAGCCCCACTTGATGGGCGCCAAGAATAAACCGTAGCCGGGTTTCTCTCTGTTGACCCGACCTGCAGCAGTGTCCCACCAGGCCGGTGTGAATTTTGGAGCCCGCGTCAGCATCTTCTGCTCCGCCTCCAGCTCAGTTACTCCCAAGACGGCGTTCCACTTACGCCGCTCTCCCGGGAGATAGATGGTGTCTCCGCGATATACAGAGCCCTTCAGGCTATCCCTGTCCATCACCACAGCCCGTTCTACCATCCGAGCCAGCATGACATCTCTCTTTCCCGATACATTGAAGGTCCAGATGAATAGTGCGAGATGGCGATCCTTCGGAAAGTCCGGATGATAGTCGCCATCACGATTGAAGTCCAACCCGTCCTTAGTAGTCAAGACGTGAGATGCGGACACTGTGTCCGTCTCCAAATGAGAAGATTCGTCAACTATGGCGATCCTCCCAAGACCTCGGTCCAGCTGTCCAACGTTCCTCCAAGTCACGATAGGGCCAAATGCTCTGCCCTGGGAAGAGGCACCAACATCAGCAGCTCCAGAAGCAGCATGGCTAGAAGGGGTGGCCATTTTAGTAACTGCAGAAAAAATCAAAGCAAATGAGATAGTATGAAGACAAAAACAGAAAAGAAAATTTTAAGAAAATTTTGACAGCATCTCCCCATGTCCGGGGTATGCCCAGAAGTCAAATAGGAGAACACCCAGCAAGAGGGGGTGACTCCGTAATGAAGAGGGACGTAGTCCCGAATGAGAAGAAATAGAAGGGAACCTCGCGATGACAAGATGAGAAAAGGGGGAGGAAAAATCCCCTCAGGCCGATCGCCGCCGCGATGAAGGTGAAGAAGAGAAGAGAGAGAAGGCTCAAGGTGAAATGAGCCTTCTCCTCATCCTCTCGGCGCTAAATAGGGTGAAACCCTAAGGCGCGTCGAGAATCCTCCGACGCCGAGAGCGCTAGGCCAAGAAAAGGCGCGCTGACGCCATCGCGCCGAGATCACCGAAGGGAAAAGGCGCACCGAGACCATTGCCGCGCCGAGATGGGCGTGCCGAAATCGTCAATGGCGCCGGTTGGCTCACCCAGGGGTGCTGCAATTAGAACATTAAACAAAAAATGCTGGTGTCCATCCGAGTATGCTTACAAAGTATTGGGATTATACAAACAGAATGAAGACTCAGAGTCACAAGGATGAACAATGAACAGGAGCAAGCATGAAGAAATTACAAAGTGCGGTGTAATGTACACCCGCATGTCCCGTGTCACTCATCCTTCGCTTACGCCACCTGCGGGTGGGGGGCATTTGTTGACACCTAAAATGTACAAGAAGAAGCCAAAAGCAAATTCAGGGCTTTGAAGACCAATCAAGGGTATTGCTCCTGTGCCATCCCCGGAGGTTCTGAGAATCATAATAGATGAGGTTCACTACCCCCAAACACTCTGTTCAGTTGAAGCCATCTCTGGCTAGGCCGCTGCCCAGCATGACTATCATTCAAATAGTCAGGCTGATAAAACTATGACAAATTCCAGGCAATCATCTGCCTGCTGAAGAGAAGACTCAGATAATTATGATTCTCATGAAAAGGGGTTCACACTGCCTCACATATGGGCGTGAACACAAGGTGTTAAACAAGCCTCAAGAAGAATATACCAAGAAGCCCACCAGAGTAATGAAAAGAAGCCCATTATATGAGCCTCTTCCGACACGGAGTTCTGAACAAATGGGCCAAGCCCAATACGAAGCCAGGCACGCCGAGATGATGCATGCTAAGGCGCGCCGAGGAGCTCACGTTGAGAATAGAAGGCCATCCTTCTATAAAGGCTGCTGCCTTCGAACAAGAGAAAAAAGAGACGGACAGAAGATAGGAACACACCAGAACAGAGAAGAGAAGAAGGAGAGAAGAGAGAATAGATAGAGGGTGCCACTGAAAAGAAGAGAGCCCGAGAGCCCTCTATAGGAGCTGAAAAGAGAAAAGAGTTTCAGAAGCTCGGAGGAGAGAGTCAAGGTGGGATCAGTTCCAAGATGCTCTGAGGGGCTATATTCTTCCCCATCCCCGGCTTTCATTTGAGTCTAGCTCTCCTTTTCTTTTCATTTCTGTTCTTCCACTCTATGCCTGAGCGATGTGTTTTCGATGATCTCAAATGCTGGCACAGCCCGGTCGTGAAGGGGCACCATCTGTATTCAGACCTTCGTAGTCTGCTTCTATCTTTATTTTCTGCTATATTGAATGTATGTGTCATTTGTAGTGAAATAAAATATCAAGGGCGAAGTCATCTTCTCCCTCTCTGTTCCTTGGAGCCTAATGTATTTGGTAGCTGATGTGAATAGATTATGCTTCACTGAGCGCATATCCTTCAGATTGTCCGAGTGATTTCTGTCGAATCGTCTCTACAGTTTTATCCCCGCGATAGCAGTGAGAGCCTGAGACAGCCCATCTCATGGCTTCTCCCTCGCAGAGGTAGCTGAGAATATGTTCTTATCAAGGTTTGTACGAATCAACCCATGGCCCGGCTCCCAGTGAGGCCCCCCGAGTGAAGACCCCCCTTCTCTCAAAGATAACCTCGTTCTCCCCTAGGACCATCTCAAGATCCTTTGAATAAACCCCCCCCCCCCAAAACCTTGGGTAAAACATCTCAAGATCCTTTGAATAAACCCCCCTTTAAAACCCTCAGAGAGCCCTCAGAAACCCTCGACTCCTGACCTTTGAAAATATTGATCCCAAAGCCCCCCGACGCGACCCTCCCTAGGCGCTAGTCTCGCGCCGGGTGCTGCCCGCGCCGGGTTGAGCTCTTTCCGATGCGCCGAGATCCTTCTTCTCTCTCGTGCCGACCCCCATCCCGGCCGATAGCCTCGTGCCGATGCCATCAACAGTTCTGAGCCCGACGACCCATGGCCACAAGACCCCATCTGTAACGACCCAGAGCTCCGGATACCGATATACCGACAAAATTGATACACCGATACCAAGAACTGGGGACGCCACCCAAGAGGCTGATGAGGCCCCATAAGGGTTAGTGAGGTTTGTCGAGGGATTGCATAACGAATTGGAATTACAACGCGCAGAAATTAATTATAGCCACAATATTAATATAGTGCGGAATCAATTTAAGATATCAGAGTGGTAAAATATATACACTGGTCCAGATTTACAAATAAGCAAAAGTCCAATGTACAACTACACGGGACATACCCCGACATAAAGTACACAAAGAGGACGAACCGACTACTGCTGACAACTCTAGACTCGATCGCCAGAAAGACGCAACGACGAACCAGCGGGAGGTTGGGGCGGCTCACCTGCAAAAGTGAAGGGTGAGTCACAGTCAGACTCAGTAGGGGTCACACGGATCCCTACCTCAAACTACAGGCAGGCATGCAAAAATAACAACTACCAGCATGCAATTAAGCAATAAACAGGCACATGACATAATTAAAGCAATTAATAAAGCAGTAAATATAACTACGTAGTAAAATAAAGCAACTACTAACTACTGCACTAAACTCGGTGCTAAAACTCAAGTAAAACACGGCGCTACAAAAAATAAATCTACCTCACTACTTCCAGGTGACAGGAGAAGGATACCTGTCATAGCACACAGAGTGAGACCACTAGAAGGAAGAGACCAGATGCGTTCCGCAACGACTTACTCTGCGGCCTCTGCAACTCACGTGTCTCAAGTCTGCACGGAGTGGCATAAAGAAACCAGTATCGAACCGAGTAACTAGTCAGAGCGACACTCGTCTGTGCCAGTCCCTGTCTCTAACCACGTGTGCACACACTGACTCTCGCCTGAGCCAGGTCCTCCAGCTAGTTTTCCCCCTCCGCAGGATGCTACGGCCAAGCCGGGGGCCCACGGAAACTAGCTTAGAAACCGTTGATTGGGATACCCTAACCACACCTCCCTGGTGGGTCGACCGCGTCGTAGGGCTATGACTAGTGGCTTAGTCACAAGGAACGAGAAGGCTACTCTATTATGATAATTAAACGCATAACCACATAAATAAATGCATTTTGAAATCTGCAGAGATGGGCAGTCTAGCCTCAGCCGCTCATCAATACACGGTCTCCCTTTGGCCGCGCCAGGGGAGTTAAACGATCACTCTATGGCCGCCTAACAATACACAGTTTCCATTGGGCCACGCCCATGGACATGAACGGTCGCTATATTGGCCGCCCAAGGGACTAAACGGTCCCTTCATGGCCGCTCCAACCATAATTATGCATAAATTAAATCAAACTACATACAAATATGCCAGAAAATTAATAGGCGGTCGAACGACTGACCGCCCAACGGGTTTACGCGGTCGGGTCAACGACCGTTCCACAAACCGCTAATGGGGGTCAACGGGAATGAGACGGTCAAGGGTTGGCCGCTCAAAGGGGATACGCGGTCTGGGCAAGGTCACTTCACCTAAACGGTCTGGGGTGGACAGTTACACTAACCACCATAATAGCGTTCACAAATAAGGTACGGTCGAGACTAAGCCGCCTAAAGCTATGGGCGGTCTGGGGTCCACTGCCTAAAGGGTCTGGACGGTCCAATGTGGACCGCTCTACTCTAAATGGTCGCTTGGTGACCGCTATAACGAGGTGACGGCGAGTCGGGTTCGGCTTCGGCCGAAACACCGCCCGGTGGGCTCGGAACGGAAAGAAAAAGAAATCTAACAAACCTGTCATGGCCGTACTTCAATTCTACAGCTAAACATGCCGTTAAAACTCAAAAACAAAGCACATGGAATCAATTTCAGGAAATTAGGCTAAAATGCCCTAACATAGAATAATGCACGAAAAATGAAGAAAACGAATATGCATGGCAATGCATGAGGCATGGAAATGATCCTAGCGAGGTGAGTAGTCCATCCCCCTACCTATTGAGCGACGATGTCGATGATTCGGTGCCGAACCACCATTGAGGGTCACGCCGTCCTCACGTCCCCACATCCCCACGTGCCGCAGATCAGAGCCGACGAGGATGTGGCCGCGATCCTCCACCTCCGCAGCTCGCCGGCGAGGCCGCCGGACCTCCGCCGTGGCCGTCCGATCACCGCGCCCGCGAAGAGGAGAAAAATGGGCGAGAGAGAGGGTTGGCTGTAGGCCACCACCTTACTGCTGGGTCACCGCCGGCGCTCCTCCGTTGTCACGGACCGGTGGCCACCGCCGTGCCGGGGTCGTCGCGCCGAGAAGAGGGCCGGGGGGGCAGAGTCGCGGCGTTCGCCCGCCCCTACGCGATTCCGCCTGCGTTCGGGTGAAAAAGAGATAAAGGGGGGTGGGGGAGAAGAAATGGGGAAAGTGGGAGAGAGAGGGTCGACCGTGGGTTAAAAAAAATAGTTAAATATTTTTTTTTGATTTTTAACCCCTATTTGCATTCTGGACCCTCAAAGAAGTGGAATTATGTAAATGCCCACTAAATCCTTAAAAACGGGTCTCACACCATCACTTTGAGTGGAAGTAATATTCTTCACTCGACCCTCGTGGGAGCCAAATTCATGGGGTTAAACCCCCCTACATTCTGCCACCCCGTCAAGTCATGGAGTTCTGCCACTGCATGTTCTCCGTTGGCTATCTAGGGGATATTAATAAATCCCACTACAAGTGGACATTGTCCCATGGGATTGAGATCCTTTTGGATCCAGGGCTACGCCCGGCTCTCCTTTGGCTTCTATCCCGACATTCTATGGGTGGATGACCTATACTCCCCTCTTGGCACAGTCCAAAATAAGGGGAGATGCTGCCAAAATTCATCAACGATAATTACTCCATCGCATCGTGTGATGCCTTCACTGAAATTATGAATCTACCCCCGACTGTGTGGCAGAAATCTTAGGCAAACCATTGTAGATTATGAAAAATCCACTTAATAGCGAATGAAACCCAAACTCAATTTCTAAAGCTTAAAAATTAATGGTAAAAGGAAGAGCATGCGTGGGATGCTAAAGGAGAATGTGATCGCCAGAGGGGTTACCTCAAATAAGAAAAAGGATGATCGCGAGTACCTTGTGTTAAGCGGGGGAGATTGTGAACCCTTTCTTCCTCCTTCTACCGGCCGCCGATGAAGGGGGTTCTTAGTCTTGATTACCTTGCAAGAACACACAAATCAAATAAAAGAGTGGATTAGCCAAAGGGTGTAGTATCAAAGTTCTAAGATTATGAAATTAATCAAATTGTGCATGAACATGAACATACCTTGTGTGTTTTGGTTTTTAACCCCTAAGAGGAGTAATAAGGTTTTGAAGATATGAATGCAATGCTAAGCAATAATATGATATGAGGTCTTGCAAGAGCTAGAGAAAAAGAAAACGTAAGATGATGATATGAATGCTAACAACATAACAAAACAAGCAAAAGAGAAAGAGAGAGCTCCTCTCTGCTGTGCGTGCAGCAGTAGAGGTGAGGAAGCTTCAATATGCAAGAGGCTGCAGCAATGGATGAAGCTTAGAAAGGATGAAGAAGAGCTTGCTTGGACGAAGAAGGACCTGCAATCAAGAACAAACTCTTTTCTCTCTGTTAGCTTTCTTCTGTTCTCTTCTCACTCTCCTCTCTACAGCCCTACTCTCTTGTGTTCTCTCTTCTTTCGCGCAAAGAGACCCAGGTGGGCTATTTATAGGGCTAAAAATCCTTGGAGAACAAGGATTAAAACAAGGTAAAGATCCTCCATCAAGAAACACCCTTCCCAGTCGAACACAAGGCTCAAAATGAGGAAGGAACCATTACTGGAAAGAAGCAGGCGAAAGGGAGACGGAATTGAAAATGACGACCGAATGAAGGGCGTCACTTGAAAATGACGACACATCCAAAGGCGTTAATTAGAATAACGACTCCCATCAAGTCATCAATTTCTGAATTTATTTATAGAAACAATTAACTTTCCTTATTTAAAATGATGAACTGACGCCTATCGACAAGGCGTCACATAATAAACGCCTTCAGGAGAGACGTTAATTATACAATTTTCATTTTATTTGAAATTTGGAATTTTCAGTAAATCCAAAAAATGACGCCCGTACTGGTAGTCATCCATTATTAAAAGAGGCGCCCTTGTCCATGCCGTCAATTTAAATAGTGCCCCTGATTAGGGCGTTAATTCCAATTTCCCAAGAAAAAAAACAAGAAATCACAATTAATTTATAGAAAATAGAAAAACTTCATATTAAATCAATATTGAAGTCCGCTTTGGGGCGTCACATGGTGACATGAGATTTACTCAACATAGCATCAATTTTAGTGTGTCTACAACTGCCCCGCCTTGGCGTCTGCTTTGCAAGGGAGTGAGACGGAATGGAGTGGAAGTGAAACAAGCGGAATAAGGTGGAACGAACTGATAAGTAGATGCCAAGGTGTGATGTGACACGTCTCTGACACTAAGCGTTAGAAATCTTTCCAAGATTTTGAATGAAACAACTCCAGACAATTCTGAGAAAGCATCGATCAGCTGGATAAAGGGGAGTAAACTAAATAAACAAAATGAGCGCGAGGGCACGACAGGGAGGCACCATTGGAGAGCGGTTACCAGCCAATGTGGACGTGCTACAACCAAGGTGGATTTGCAGAAAAGTAAAGTGAATTGAGATAAGGATCCAGCAAATGGATGGTTTTCAAGGGACTAGCCTGAGCAGCTTCAAGGAGAATAAAGTACTTGATTTGGAATGGAATATCTCATGTCAACTCAATTAAGAATGAGCGACCTTCATTATTGGCGTAATATGAAGATTTTCATCATTAAGCTCAAAGTCCTACATGATGCATGCTGGGCTAAAGGAAAAATTAAAACAAACTAAAATAAAATATAATCAAGGATAATATTGTTAAGCCATCTAAATTTGGTCAAGAATCCAGATCTCTGAGCTGATACTAAGCCGAAGCCCATTTGTCCACGCATCAACTCAGAAAGTGGAACCATCGTCCCAAACCTTGAATGACTCAACGGCCTATCCGTGTGATCAAGATTCCCCTGGAATTATCACTATTTTTTTTATGAAGGGGAACTCAAATTCCAGGATCATCAGAATCACAAGGTCCTTGATATGTTATAATAGCGTAGATACCTTATAGTAACAATGCATACATGAATGCATACAGGAATGCATACAGGAAGATGGTGATAACATGAGTATGTGGGAACTGAGAAATGAGGTGTAGTCACCGTGGGGCTTGGATGCTGAGGCCCAAGAGCTTCTTAACCTGCACTCAAAATTTCATTAGCCATGATATAAAGATGCATGAAGCATACTCAACAACATTGATTTGAATTTTAGATTTTTTTTTTGGATTTATTTGGAAAAAAAATTTTGAGAATATTTTTTATTGGAGTTTTGAGAATTTTGGAATTTTGATGAGAATTTTTTTTTGAATTATGAGAATTTTTGAATTTTGATTGAAATTTTGAGAATTTTTTTTGATTTTTCATTAGAATTTTGAGAATTTTTTTTTGAATTTTTATTAGAATTTTGAGAATTTGTTTTGAATTTTTATTGGAATTTTGAGAATTTATTGAAATTTTATTGGAATTTTGAAATTTTATTGAAATTTTATTGGAATTTTGAGAATTTATGAATTTTTATTGGAAATTTGAGAATTTATGAATTTTTATTGGAATTTTGAGAATTTATGAATTTTTATGCAACGTACAGACTTTTGGAATGTATAGACTTATGGAATGTAGTGTATAGACTTTGGAACATATAGACTTAGAGAATGTATAGACTTAAGTGGGTAGAATGTATAGACTTGGTGAAGGAAATGGAACGTATAGACTTGGGAATGGATGGAATGTATAGACTTGGGAATGGATGGAACGTATAGACTTGTGAATAGAATAGGGATGTATAGACTTCAGAATGGATGAAATGTATAGACTTGTGAATGTGTAGACTTTGGACGTGCAGACTTTGAGAATGGAACGTATGGACTTGGGTGAGTGCAATGTATAGACTTATGAATGGAATGCTTAGATTGTATAGACTTAGAGACTTTGCACCCACGATGCTCAGAATTGCACAACCTGCACTTCAAAGCTCAAAAGATCATTAGCTTAAAATATGATCATAAGTGCTTGATAAAAATAATTTAATCATGATATGACAGCACTTAAGTTCATGAAATAACAAAAGTAATTTACACGCACAAGCTCAGAAAATGACGACCCTTCTGGTCGGCGTCAAAACAAGAAATGACGACGTGCACTGAGGCGTTAATTGCATTTAAAGGTTTAACTTGGAATTGGAATGCAAATGACGCCCTCCATGGAGGCGTTGGATAAATGACGACCAAGAGGCTGTCGTCAATTTAACAAATGACGCCAAAGAGCGCGTCGTCATTACCTGTTTTCGTTTCCATCTCGGAACTAAACTTCCAGCAAACTGTTTGATTCAAACTCAAACCATGATACCCGTTCATGTTCAAAACATTATAAAAAGGGCAACTCTTAGTGTTTTGCAAGCATCAAGACCATCGAAGCATAGAGACGAAGCTATCTTCTCAAGCAGAACAGAGCTTTGAAGCTATTTTTTTTGTCAAGCAGACAGAGGAACAGAAGCAGAAGAACCAGCAATACTGTCAAAAATGATGAATCAACTGATGCAGCAAAGGCTTTCCAAAAATCCAAGGATGAATTTCCCAAGAATTTCTGAATTGCCAGGCCATATAAGTGAGAAAATCACCACGGGCCAAGTAAGTGTTCTTGATGTTGAAGCATTTTGTACTGTCTTTCTTCCTGTTCAAAATTTCTGATTATTATTTTTTTTTCTTCCTCTTTCTTCTTTTATGTTTTCAGGATTACCCCATTATTCCTGGTCCAAGAAGGTTTCTAAAGATTAAGTGGCTTCCTTTATTACTCTCCAAGCTCTCTCTAGACATGAGATCCTTCCTTGCTAAGTGGAACCTCCTAGGCCTCATCACTCATGCTACCCATTGTAATGATATCCATCTTGATTGGGCTTCCATTGGAGCTCTTATAGAATTATGGCACCCTCACACCCATACTTTTCTATTCCCAACCTTTGAAGCAACCATCCTCCTAGAAGAAGTGGAGATGCTCTTAGGTTTGAAGAAGATGAAGCAAGGAGAGGAAACAAAGATGGCCCATATGACCAAGCCCATACAAGCTCATGACCTACTTATGAGCCTTGTTCAAAGCTCAAATTTAGTAAATCAAATGAAGGACAACAAGGGAATCAATCTTTTGAAGTTGGCTTCTTGGGTATATAAAAACATGGATAAGGCTCAAGGAGATGAAGCCCTTTTGGAAAGAGTGATGAAGGGGTTTGTCATATGTGTAGGTGGAGCTTTGTTATTCCCTTCATTGGAGGATCATTTAGAGGAACAACACTTGAGTGCAATAGCAAGCATGTGGGAGGGAAAGAGAATAGGTGGGGCAATACTAGCCAACCTATACAATGGGCTCACCTCGGCTTCACTAGGACGGCCCTTATTTGGATCAATGCTTCTTCTAGTTTGTTGGATAGATTTACACTTTAAGTTTGATCCATGTCAAGCGAACCAAGCGGCCTCCAAAATCTTCTCCAAGAGTCCACTTCGGTATATGACAAGCTCATTGGGCTTATGTGAAAGAGTTACTAATAGAGTTCCTAAGCTCAAGAAGAGGAATGAATGGAAAGATTACTGCAAAAAAATGCCAAAGAGCAATTTCACATGTACACCGGGGTTTCTAAAAACCCAAGAACTTCGCTCAAGGTTATCATCCGGCATCGAGCTCCGTTTGGTTGGCGAGACCGACTTTGTCCTTTACAACGCACACCGATGCCTCCCAGAACTTGGACTTCCTCGGCATCTCTTCGAAGGACCTTCTCACCTTCCTCCAATCAAAAAAAGGGAGCTATGCTCAAGTGGTGACCACGAAGAAATCAGGACCATAATGGCTCAATGGAAAGTGGCACTTCTCCACAAATCCAAGACTCATGTTGAAGAAGAAGAGAACAAATGTAAAGCTTATGTACTGGCTCTCAAGAAGATAAGGCCCACAGTGGCTTAGAATGTAACCAAAGATTTTCATGAATGCAATAAGAATTCCTCTTTTATCTGAGCCAAAGCAATGTATGAAAGTGATCAGTTCTGATATTTCAAGCAATTCTGTCTGATAACAAGGAGTTCCGGTGCTTCTTTTCTGAACAGCGCCCCTATCAACGGCGTTAATTACTTAAGACACGCCTCAGTTGAAGCCGTCCATTATATTTCAAACTCATAATTGACGCCCAAGGCATTGGCGTTTCTTAACTCACGTCTTTAAACAAGGCGTTAATCAATTCAAATTTTCAAATACTTTTTGAAATAATTCCTTAATTTCTTAGAAAACACGCCTTTACTCGCGTCGCGTATTAAAGAATGGACGCTCGCTTTGTTCGTCGTCAAATTCAAAGGGGTAATAATTACACCCTCTCTCGTCAATCAAATCCCATTAATGCGTCTGACGATGATTTTACAAATTCCCATGCAAATCAGAATAACGTCCAGCTTCAGGGCGTCAAAACTTGAAAACACGCCTTTGATTAAACCGTTAATTAAGAGATACACGACTTGTATCAGGGCGTCAATTATTCTTGACCGTTAAACCCTACTTTCCTCCTTTCTTCTCCTTCCTCCGTTCATCCTCTTTCTTTTCTCTGCAAAACCCTAACCGCAAACCCCCTCTTTCTCAATTTCCCATTCTCTCTCTCTCTACTCTCTCCCTCTCACAACCCAATGGCGGGCGGAGGACAGAAACGGCAAAGGGTCTCTGCCCCTGACGTGGTAGACTTGGAAGGGGAGCCGGCCGTGGAGGAGCTCCCTCCCGCAGCGGCCGAAGAAGCACCGGCGGCGGCGGCCGGTGACGCAGAAGAACAAGAAGAAGACGAAGGAGACGAAGAAGAAGAAGAAGATGAAGAAGAAGAAGGAAATGAAGAAGAAGAAGGAGAAGGCGAAGGAGAAGAAGGAGAAGGCGAAGGTGAGCAAGGAGAAGGTGAAGGTGAGGAAGAAGAAGGAGAATCGGAGGTGGCGGCGGCGGTGGCCCGTCTGCCCGGCCAGCTCCGACGACCACGGCAACCAAGACAACCCCTCCGTGGGGGGTTGATCGGTCCCAAACGTCAAAAGGTGGGCCCTCATACCCCTATTCTCTATTTTTTTTATTTTATTTCCATTATTTCCCCATTTCCATAGCCCTCGGGCATGACAAAACCAGAGACACAGTAAAATGACGCCCCCAGGGGTGTCGTGAATTTAAATGACGTCCTATAGTGAGTCGTTAATTATATATGAAAATAATTAATCGCATGAAAGGCACGCCCTGCAGCATGTCGTTATTTCAAATTTATCATGTTTTTACACCATGCTATTATTTCCCTGTGATTTCATTTAAATTTTAAAATGTATGTATTTCTGTTATTTCAATTTCGCACATTAAAACCTTGAAACCCCAGGAAAACCACGCCCCCCATCGGGACGTTAATTAGATAGGTAACGACCACAGGGTGGCCGTCAATTCAACATTTTCCAGAAATGTAATTTAGGATAGAAAATTACTTTGAACCACGCCCTTCCACAGGGGCGTTACTTAGATAACTGATGACCCAGGGTTAGGCGTCAATTCCGAATTTTTTCAGATTTTTAGAATATTACTTTAAAAAAAACGTCGCCCACAGGGGCATCACATAGATAAACAACGACCAAGGGTAGGTCGTCAAATAAATGAACGTACAGTATCACCTGAAACCTATTTGGAAATAACGTCGCTCTCAGGGGAGTCAATCATGAAAACCACGACCCTCGGTAGGTCGTTAATTATCCAAACAGCAAATATCACAGTTAATGAGCTTAAATGAATTTCCACATGAAAACTTAAGCAAAAAGTTCTTTTATATGCATGCAGGGGCTGATGAGGACACGGATTTCTTGGGTCCAGGTCTGGGCAGTGTTTTACGGCCTCCTCGAGTTCCAGAGAGCTAGGATAGATGCTATGGGGTTTGGGGCCTTCCTTAGCATTGAGCCAGTCAGACCAGACCTGCCTTTGATTCAGGTTTTGAGAGAGAGATGGGATAGGTCTAGCCAAGCGTTTCTGATGCCATGGGGGCATATGGTTCCTACCCTAGAGGATGTCACTAGGATCACTGGGCTGAGGGTAGATGGGGAGGCTGTGAGCGGGTTCACCCTACTCGACTATAGTGAGCTGACTCAGAGGCTGCTAGGGCTAGAGACGGTCTATGAGACGCCTAGCGAGTGTAGGACCGTTTTCCGCACCGACCTTACCATAGCTATGGGATTGGGGGACTCTAGGCAGAGATCCAGGGAGTCCTTAGAGCAGTTTTCACAGAGATTGATAGATGGGGCTAGGGCTGCCTATTGCCAGGATCCAGCTGACAGGGAGAGAGCAGACAGAGATTTGAGGAGGTTTCTATTTTTGATGCTCGAGAGGCTGCTGCTCGGCACGAAGGGCGATGTTATCAACTGCCGCTTTCTGGGGATACTCTAGGACTTGGAGGGCGTTGGCAGATACACCTGGGGAGCAGCGCTGCTGGCGCACTTGAAAGCCGATCTATCTACGGGGACAGGTCATGAGACGATAGTCATTGGCTTTTCACCTTTTCTTCAGGTATGCAATTTTTTTTTAGTTGTCTTGTTAGAATGTATGTGAATGTTTGACTAATACAATGCATGAATGCAGGTTTGGAGCCACTTGTACATGCCGATGGGACGCGTCGACTCATGGCCTGGAGATGAAGGGTCCTTCCCTCTAGCACGACGCTGGCTACCGGTGGTGATCGGAGCCCCACTCGCCTACGAGTTTCGAGTGTTGCGACGGGAGTTCAGCGACTTCCCCGCCTCACTGGTACGTATGCTTGATATGATGCAAATTTTTTATGTTTTATTATAGAATGTGATATGATATGATGATTGATATGCGTGCTTGTGAATGCAGGTGAGGTGGAGACCCTATCAGGGGATGACCGATGAAGGCCAACCCTGGGTCGTAGAGGGCCGACCTCGTTTTGGGCATGAGCTTTGGGTTCATTGCCTGAACGAGATCGAGCCGTTACGGCTTAGGCTGGTGATGAGGACCCTTGACCTACACCAGGAGTGGATCGAGGTAGGAGAGCCGCGGGGTATAGGCAAGAAGACGCGCGGTCGCACGAAGGTGATCGACTGGAGAGTGTGGTTCTCTGACCAGTACGCAGACTGGCAGCGTGGCGGGACCCGGGTCACTTCACAAGTGACCGACAGCTCCGAGTACCTCCGACGCTACTGGGAGGTTTACGCCGGCCGACCCCAGATGAGGGTCTTAAGGGTATGTATGAATGCACTTATTTCTAAATTAAATGTAAATACTTTGTATATCTATCATGCGACTAATACGTAATGAATGCAGGATGCTCGGGACATAGTGGCAATGGATGCACAGGCCCACCTACACAGCCTAGAGGCACAGCTAGCCACCACACGGGCAGACCTTGAGACCTTGGTGAGTGTTTAATTTATTCCTATATGCATATGAATTTTTTTTTTGAATTATCGATGATTAGCTACTGACAATCTTAATGAATGTAGCGTGCCCAGCAGGGAGCAGTAGGGAGAGAGACAGGAGAGGCCTCCAGCTCGAGAGGGCCTAGTGCAGAGGCGACTACACTAGCAGAGTAGCTAGCAGGGGCAGTGGCACGGGCCGAGGCGGCAGAGCGTGACCTCGCCTCACGGGTAAATTTCAAACTCAAACTTAACCTTGCATTAAATTATTTATGTGATATACTCATGAAAATCATTTCTTACAGATCGAGGAGCTCCGGGCCGCTCTTACTTGCATCGAGGAGGGACAGCGGGCGATGGCCACGCAGGTGAGTTATTTATTTTCAATTGCATGTTGCTTATTCCATGAATTATTGAATTATTGCATTAAATGCGGAACTGATGATTTGTTTGAATGTTTGCAGTCTTCATAGTTACAGGCGGCACATACCTGGGCTGCCCTGTCTGGGACAGAGTTGGCGATCCGTGAGCAACGGGTCGTGGAGCTGGAGCGGGCCTTGAGGTGGCGAGAGGAGTTACCTCAGGACGTGGCGGAGCTGCGAGTCGCCCTCGAGATGGAGCAGAGAGAGCGTGCTCGGGAGCGCGAGGAGCACCAGGCGGAGCGTGTCCGGGACCGTGAGCAACACCAGGCGGAGCGTGCCCGGGATCGTGAGCAGCACCAGGCGGAGCGTGCCCAGGACCATGAGGAGCAGGTCAGCTTGCGATCAGAAGCTTACAGCCTTGAGGGCCCAGCTAGCCGTTGCACAGGAGCGGCTATGAGCGATCGAGGAGCGTCTTCAGCGAGGTCGGGAGTGGGCGCGAGCTGCAGGGTAGAGCCTCACCAGCTCTACTTTTGTGGCGGGTTCCTCTCACCGGTAGAGGAGCGAGGCAGAGGAGCCGACTCGAGCTCCAGCTACTTCCCGGGGGCCCATGCCCCCTCCACCAGCGCCTCGTCGGGAGGACGAGAGTGAGGCAGAGAGTAGGAGAGAGGAGGGTGGAGGCGAGAGCTGAGAGACTTACTTGTACTCCTCCACCCTCACACCTGTACTCAGACATTTATGATGTATATATATATGAAATTGAGATTTTGTTACCTGAGCACTTGTGTAGTTGTGTACTTGTACCTTCTTTTCTTTCTCGTCTTTTACTTTTGCCCTGTGCTTCCACACTTGAATAAACAGGTTAATTCATCTGTTCGACTTGGCCCCTTGCTCAATAAGCAAGGGATGTCTTCACTTTGACCTTGATAATGGGTCAAGGGGCGAAGCCTTTAATCAATGAAGGCAAAGTGATGGGAATCGACGCCGAGCATGTACTTTTTCTTTTGCATTTATGTCCTTTTAGTTTGTGTTTATATCCTTGGGAAAGTATGTACGCAAATGTAAGGCTTTATAAGTCAAGGAGTCATTCCCATGGATTGTGTGGGTTTTTATGCAATTATACAGTAGGACCAGCAAGGGGGCCCCCAGCCCTTTCCCATTGGTCCATGTCACCTATGTGGGGCTGGTCAACCATCCTAGGTGGCCATCTAGAAGGGTTGAATGTCAAATGCCACATGGGTAGACAAAGGGAGTAAAAAGTCTAAGGTAGGCTACCTACCATGTCAAGCTTGTCTCCCACTTGGGTTATTTTATTTTTTGTGTGTGTGTTGGTCACATTTAATCTAGGCCATTCATTCCCCATCCCTAGATCCAATGGTGGAGATTGGATTAGATTGGAGGCATATAAATACTTGTATTTTCCATTTGAATATTAATGAAAGTGAAAAAATCATTGTGCAAGAACCCCTCTCTTGGAGAATTTCGAGCTCTCCTCTCTCTCCCCCTAGTTTCTTCATCCCCAACCCCCATTCTAGAGTGATATCTCCTTCCCCCCACCTCCGGTGATCATCGGTGCCGCCGCCGCCGCCGTTCGTGCCGCCATCACGCCGCCGCGGAGCCGCCTTCGGTGTTCTGTCCATCCTGGATAGAGGCTTCTTGTCCGAATATCTTCTCTCTACCAAGTGACGATCTCAATCTGAAATTTTTATGATGTGTTTTTCCCTTGTATCCTAATCTCCACCTAAATTTTCACGCCCAAATTCCATCGTTTAGTATTTTTCTATTTTCGTGCATCTTTCATTCCTAGTTCTGTTTTGTCTCTATCTACAGTGACAGCAGCCCTATGTTTCCCACCTCCGACCATCTTTTTGATTTGTCCAAACCCTCCCAATTTTACTGGGAGTTCTGTCCATCACCTCCTACATCCACAAATTTTCTTAATTTTTTATCAGCCTTCTATCTATTTTTATAAATTCGTGTTCTTCCTCTGCTACAGTATTTTCAGTCAGATCCTAGATCCGACCACCCTTCACTTCCAAAATCATAACAAATCACCACCACCTCCAAATCCAGATCCAAAAATATTCATGGTTTCATAACTGGATTTCCCACAATTTTTCTGAAGAACACAACCCCAGCTTCGGACGTCTACCTCGTGGTCAAAGACAATCCAAAGGAAAGTTCTCTGCTGACCTAAGATTTCAAGAACTATACAACAGCAACCTTCAAAATTCGCCAACTAGAAGTACATGCTTGATTATTTTTCTGTAATCACCTTGGGTTGAAGCCCTTCGAAGCATCTTTCCAACGGCGCCAGTTTTGTCGCATTCTGACGTCAGGGCTGATCGCAGCGTCTGTTCTCGCCGGAGCGCGCGCCAGAAAATAGAACCGGCAGGTCCGTGGCCGGTCATTCCGACCAGTGCCGAACGGAGCCGCCCGGCCTCCGGCCGGGGAACCAGCGTGCCGCCAGCCCAGGGAACACTTCCACAAGTGTCCCCACCACAGTGGTGACATCGGGTCCCGCACGGTCCCTCCGGAGAGCGCGTGGGCCCCACAGCCACAAGTTCGGGTGCTGCCGAAGAGACGCGAGAAGCCGCCCGTCAACCCGAATTCGATCCTCTCGGACCCCATTGTGTAGCCCTTTACCTCCCTGCGTGGAGTGGGCAGTGATTTGTATTGCTGTAATCTCCGTGTATTATTGTTCCGGGAGTACGAGTTTCGGCCGGGTCCATCGTCCCCACGCCGAGCGCGTGGAGGTATCGCATTCGCTCCCTTACTTGGCATTTTACTTACTTCATATATATTTGTTTATGCCGTTGCTAGAGAGCATGTGTAGGGATATCTAGCTCGCTTTATCTATTCATTACCGCTGCTGTGAGAGAGTGCGAGACCGTCCCGTGACCCGATCCGGGCACACGAGAGAGCCGATCACCCTAGCTCACTGTCGGTTTCTCAACCGCGCACGTCCGACGCTTCCCTCGTTAAGGGGCAGTCACGAGCTTGTCGTGTCCGTGGTCTTGTCCCGCATCACAAAGAGTAGATATAAAATGCGTCATGCAAGCAAGCAAATGCAAACTACAAATAAAAGATGCCGATACAAGAATGCAATCAAGCATATGAGAAACAAAGGGCTTGAAATTCCACAGTCATTTTTTTTTGTTATTATTGGTATATATGCTTTTTTTGTTGAATTTTTGTTTTGAAAGTGACACTTAATTTTGAAAAGGACGCCTATTTGAAAAATTTTGTTTTGGAGGCGAGTATGGTATAGAGCTTTGAAACCTTAACCATCATAATCTAAAATTCATTAGATTTTATCAAGAGACTTAACAAAAGAGTCAACGTGATTTATACTTAGGCTTTTACTCATATTCTCTCGCAGCCCATCCTTCTTAGTTGGTCTTTGCCATTCTTCGAGTTCACAACCCACCATGGAGGGAGAAGAGAAGAATGATTAGGAAAGCTTACGAAAGGTTTTCAAGAATGAGGCACGCTCCTCCCCTGCCCTTATGCCTGTTGGGATTCGGTCTTCGGCTTAGGGAAATTTTGTTGCTCTTTTTGCCCTTATTCATGCATGCTTACGACCAAGGTTTTCCTTTCGGGGACTTTGCCCTCTTGACATGCTTTCTTTTATCATAATTTCCTTTTCTTTTCTTCTTTTCTTAAACAGATAAAGACCTAATTGTACTTGGGCTTTAAGCATTTGGTTCCCTTTTGGGCCATGACTTTCACCTACTAGGGCTGCGGGCAGGCTTGGTTAGCAACCCCCAACTTGTGTTCCCTCTCGTGAGCCGAAAGGAAGAGAATAGGTAAGGCTTTTACACTCTTGACTGGGTCGAACTTTCCTTGAATTCCGGGCTGCTCGAGTTTAAGAATAAAGCGTGTAGTGTGTACGTGAATTGACCCTAGAGTTAAACCGTCGAGACTAAAGAAAAAATTAAGGATTTTGATTATTTCGGTGTCGTGGCCCATGTACTATACCAGCCTCCAAGATTTTCAATTTTTGTTTTATTTTTTTGCTCTTTTTTTCTTTTTTTTGCTCTTTTTATTTTTCTCTCTTTTTTTTAGTTTTATTTTTTTAGGGGTAGTATTTCTTTAGATAGAGACCATTCCAAGGATGAGTTAGCTCTTCGCCTTCAGCATTAATCAATTTATAAACGTTGCCAGGATAAACATCTTTTATAATAAAGACTCCTTCCCAGTTAGGTTAGAGTTTTGAACGAGGTCCCCCTGGTTTTACAAGGATTCTTTTAATTACCAATTCACCAACTTTGAATTTTCTCTCAATCACTTTCTTTTGATAAAAATGTGAAAGCCTGTTTTGATAAATACGCGCGTGCTCGGCGACGGCCAGACGCTTCTCATCTAGGAGTTCCAACTGGGCATGGAGGGATTCACGACGCTCATCAATAGAGAATTCTTTGTCCAATTGTACTTGCAGAGAAGGAACAAGAATTTCATAAGGAACTACCGCCTCCATTCCATAAGTGAGGGCGAAGGGTGTTTGCCCAGTAGGGGTACGGATGGAAGTGCGATAGGCCCAAAGAGCTTCAACCAATTTTTCTGGTCAATCCGCAAATTTGTTAGCCTCACACGTTTTCTTGATAATCTTGATCAAAGTTTTATTAGTTGCCTCTGCTTGGCCATTGCCCTACGGATAATAAGGAGATGAATGATGCAATGCAATGTTATACCTGTTGCAGAGGTACTGAAGTTCCTGAGAGATGAATTGCGGTCCATTGTCGGTGACGATGGTACTTGGGATGCCGAACCTTGCGATGATATTCTTCATTATGAATTTGCATACGGTTGATGCTTTAATCTCCACGTATGCTTCCGCTTCCGCCCACTTGGTGAAGTATTCCGTCGCCGTCAGTATGAATGACTTTGGTTTTGTGAGGAGGGTCGGATCACCAAGAGGTCCAATGATATCGAAAGCCCACATGGAGAAAGGCCATGGGGAGGATATAGGATAGAGTGAAGAGACAGGAGAATGAATTTTTTCGGCGTGCAGTTGGCACTTAACACACCTTCGGACATAGATAGAATAATCCTCTTCTAGAGTGGGCCAATAGAAACCTAGCCTAAGGATCTTCTTAGCTAGCATCTTTCTATTGACATGACCACCACACACTCCCGAATGGGCCTCTTCCACAACTTTCCAAGATTCATCATCATTTAGGCATCTTAATAAAACTCCAGTGAGACCTCTTCTATAAAGCACACCTCCAATTAGAGTGTATCGCTGAGCAACCCTTCGGATGGCTTTCTTTTCTTCCGTTGTGGCTTCTTCAGGATACGATTGATCCTGGCAATATTTAGCAATTTCATAATACCACGGCTTTTCTTCATCATCCAATTCTTCTTCCAAGTCCAATAGCATGACCTCCTTATTCTTAATAATTCTGCCTTGCTCAACCTTCCTAAGCACCTCCTCCTTAATCCTAAGAAAAGATGGGTCTTGAATGGCGGGAGTGAGCCGCTTACGAACAGTGATAGAATGGGAATCCCTTTCGGGAAGGAGAACATGGAAGATGCGAGAGAAGCAAGAGCATCAGCTAGAATGTTATGGTCACGAGGGACGTGAACGAAGATCAATTTGGTGAAAAGCTTGGTGTAAGCAGAAGTCAATTCTTGGTAGGGCTTGAGTTTAGGATTGAGCGTACGACACTTGGAGAGCACTTGGTGAAGAATAAGCTGACTATCACCTACAATTTGCAATTGGGTAACACCGAGTTGATGAGCGGCCTCCAGTCTGGCCAAAAGAGCCTCGTACTCAGCTATATTGTTTGTAACTGGAAATGCAAGCTGAGAGGCGAGCGGAATGGTGATACCCTCCGGTGATAGGAGAACAATGCGGATCCCCTTCCCTTTAAAATTCAAAGCTCCATCAAAATGTAATGTCCATATTGGATCGGGTTGATTGATGGACATTAGTTCCTCATCTGGAAACTCTGAGCGAACAGGGTCAAATCGAGGGAGAGGATGATGAGCAAGATGTTCTGCTATGGCATAGCCTTTAATCACTTTTTGCTGAATGTAGATGATGTCGAACTGAGAAAGGAAGCTTTGCCATCATGCTAATCGATCAGTGAGAACAGATTTTTCAAGAAGGAACATGATTGGATTCATATGAGCAATGAGATGAACCTCGTGAGCTAAGAAATAATGCTTGAGTTTCTGAACTACCCAGACTAAAGCTGCACAAGTCTTCTCTATGGCTGAGTACCTCTACTCACATGGGTTGAGAAGTTTCGACAAGTAGTAGGCTGCCCTCTCTTTTCCTTCTTATCAACTTGGGCTAGGACAGCGCCAACAGAGTCATCCAGGACAGAAATATAAAGAACAAGCGGTTTACCTGGAATTGGCGGCCTCAGGACATGAGGATTTGATAGATAACCCTTCAATCCGTCAAAAGCTGCCTGACACTTGTCATCCCAAATAAACTTGACTCCCGGCTTAGTAAGCTCGTAGAACGGCTTACATCTTTGTGAGTGCTGGGAAACAAATCGGCAAATAAATTACAACCTCCCAATCAATCCTCTTACTTCTTTCAAGTTCCTGGGAGGAGGCATTTCTCTTATGGCCTTCGCCTTATTGGGATCAATCTCAATACCCCTCTTACTTACAATGACTCCAAGCAACTTCCCTGATCAGACACCAAATACGCACTTCTTAGGGTTCATTTTCAATTGATACTCCCGTGCCCTTTGCAAGACTTTGGTTAGAACCCCGGGATGCTCAATCTCCGTTCTTGATTTCACTACCAGGTCATCAACATACACCTTAATATAAATGTGGATCATATCATGAAAAATAGCCATCATGGCCCTTTGATAAGTGGCTCTAGAGTTCTTAAGTCCAAAAGGCATGACCACGTAACAATAAGTTCCCCATGGTGTAGTGAACGACGTTTTCTCTTGATCCTCCTCAGCCAAGCGAATCTGATTATAACCTGAAAAGCCATCCATAAAGGAGAGAGTCTCAAATCCTACCGTGTTATCAATCAAAACATCAATATGAGGGAGGGGGAAGTCATCTTTAGGACACGCGCGATTGAGATCCCGGAAGTCTATACAAATTCGAACCTTCCCGTCTTTCTTCATGACTGGGACAATGTTAGCCACCCAATTAGGATAGAGGACAACTCTAACAAATCTATCCTTATGTAGCTTATCGACCTCTTCTTTCATCTTTCAAGTCATATTAGGGTGGAAACGTCTCAACCGTTGTTTGACCGGGACAGACCCTGGCTTAAGTGTAAGCCGATGTTCAACGAGCGCAGGATCTAGTCCGGGCATATCTTCATAACTCCATGCAAATGTGTCCTTCTATTCTTGAAGAACCAAAATGAGCGCCTCCTCTTTGGATGGCAGCAAGTTCTTTGAAATGAGGACAATCCTAGGGTCTTCTTCCGTACCCAGATTTATTTCTTTGGTAGGTTCTTCTACTGAGGCTGATGGTTCATCAAATCTTCTCATGCCACTAGCAAAAGCATCAGCCTCGTCCTCATATTCTTCGTAACCTTCATCCCCCTCTTCAATAGGGTCTTCATCATTCATTATTTCATAGACACCAAAACCCTCATTAGAAGCATAAATATCCTCATATTCTATCTCTGGCAGGATGATCGGATTTTCCACAAATTCTGGGATGGCTAGGCAAGCTCGACATCTTCTAGCTAACTCAAACAAGAATCTACGGGGAATCTGCTTACCCTTGGACTTCTTATGTGAAGCTCCCCCATGAGTTTGAAAACTAGAGGAAAAAGAACAACTAGCTTGATCACTAGAATTCAATAAAGGTGAAGGTGAAGGAGAAAGAGCGGGTACAGAAGGGGATACAAACGAAGTCCCCTCACCGGAGGGGTAGGGGAGGTCCCTTAACAGATCCGGGAAGAGCGGCCCCGGGATCGGGACACACTCGGGAAGAAGATAGGAGGTCCCTTCAACGGAGATGGATTGGGATGTTTGAATTTTGGCATTTTTTTTCGTTTTCAACGAGAAAGCAATGGGAGGTGGAAACAGGGAAGAGTGTTGAAATTGAAAGTTTGGTGAAGGATTGAATCAATGATGACCCACGCGGGGGTGTAATGGAGAGTTTGGAAAATTGCTCGAGGAGCAAGGGAGGAATTGGAAGAGAAACTTGTAGTGAATTTGGAGAGAAGTTTATTAAGACCGCAGGCGGCCTAGGGATATCTGAAAAGAACACACGATCAATCAAACGAACAACAGCCGTCGGGTGAATGGATTTGGTAAAGAAAATGTCGGCCCACAGCCTGTCTGTATTGAAACCCTCTTCAAACGGCACATCGGGTTCTCCAGTATCTGAATAGTCACTCAGAAGCTGCCTCTTGTCTGTAATTACTGCTGGCTTTTCAATCAACTCATGAATCAACGGCGGTCATTCTGGATCAGTCGGCATGAACAAGCGGCTCAGAGCAATAGAGATATCATTCATGTCAAACCACCTATACCAGTCACATTCGGGATCATCCATTTTCCTTCGCTTATCTGGCCTTAATGACTCCAAAGCTTTATATGTGGCTAGTGGCGCTATATGGCGAGCAAACTGCCGTGCATGTACGTCTTGACAATCCAGCATAGAAGTGATTACTGTAGTATGCTCATCATCATTCTGAATACCTCCTGTTAAAAAATGGGTTTGAAGGGTCCATGTAAGAGGTTGCCGGTCAGTCTTGAGAGTGGAAGTCATAACGGCCCACGGTTCTTTTTCATCTTTGCTTGGTGCTTTGTATCCGAGGCCACCTCGGAGAATCATCTTTTGAGGCTTGACAGGCTTAATTCTCCCATGGAGATTGGTACCCAAGCCTTTACCAGTTTGGTACCCCATCTTCATTAAAATGTTCCATCCGGGCGTATTAATCAAACCTTTCTTTTTCTTTCCCTTGGATAGTTGTGTGGTGAAAGGGGTTGAAGGAGATGATGACCTCATCGGGTCTTGCCGCAGATCGACAACATCCAACACTGAGAGCAAAGGCATATTGGAAGGCCACATGGTGGGCACTGATGTTGCAGAATGTATATCTTCGGTCGGCAAGATGGGCATGCTAGTGACTTTAATGATACGCCCTTTGTGTGGAAATTTGATGCATTGATGGTTCGTGGAAGGCACCGCATCGAGTTCTTGAATTTAGGGGCGACCCAAAATGCCATTAAATGTCGGGTCCATATCCAAAATATGGAAATCTACCGTGACTGAGACTGGACCCAAACCAACTTTTAGAGTAATCATTCCCAATGGAGGCTTTCTTGTGTTATCATAAGCTGTGACTGTTATAGTGGACGGCCGAATCTGACTCTCTGGAATGCCGCACATCTTTAAAGTGCTTGGTGGCAAAACATTAATGGATGCCCCAGTATCAACCAAACATTGCTTCACGACTATTTTGTTGATATCAATGGTTATGCACAGTGCATATTTCCTGGCCGGCTGCGGAGCCAATTCATGTTCATAAAAAGTAATAGTCGGCTGATTGCTAACTGGGTTTAAGACAGTAGTAACCTGTTCGGCCGGGATATCTTCATTCACCATTACTTTTTGCAGGTATTGTTTCAAAGCTTGCTGATGTGTGGCAGATCTTTTAATCAGTTCCAGAATAGAAATACGGGCCGGTGTTCTGTCCAGATGCTTCAATAAATCATACTCCGTGCCCTGTGTAGATTCTTGTTCTTGCTCTCCTTGTTCCTGTGGTGGCTCCTGCTCCCGCTGGGAAAACACTCGTTGAAACATCCGTCCGCTACGGAGCACCATCGTTCTTTGGGCCTCTGTCGGGATTGGTGTGGGTAAAGGGGTGGAGGAAGTAGAGGGAGTGGTGTTGGGTGTAGGCGCAGGGTTGGTGGGAGGAGGGGTTCTTATGAGGGGCCTCGCCGGCCGTGGATTATTGGAATGAGGTGATGGTGATTGTGTAACAAGAAGGGGCCTTGGAATCATGGTGGCGGTAGATGGAGGTGGAACAGGAGGGGCGACGGCTACCGGCGAGGTACGAATAAGAGGAGGTCTGTTTGGTGGAGGGTTTTGGGGTGATGGAGAATTTGTGGGTTGGCGCAAAAGAAGGGGTCGTGAAGGGACGATATTGGCATTAGATGGCCCAGGAGTGATGGAGCGTATAAGGGGACGTTGTGGTTGGGAAGGAGGGATAGGCTGGTGCCTTCTTATCAATGAGGGTGGTGAATTAGAATTCTGATTAATAGCCCCGACAGAGGCGTTTTCATTGTGCCAAATTTGTCCTCTCTCCACTTCATGGATCGAGGTGACAATATTCACTTGCTGATTTGGGACCGGATGCTCCGGTAGTGGATTATTAACAATCCCCATATTGGGTTGGGGAGCAGGAACCTGTTGTTGTTGAAGGGCTTGTGGTTGTCCTTGTTGCTGATGCTGTTGAGCTGCTGGCTGCCGAGGAGGCCTTCGGATTTTTAGAGAAGCAATGACCTTCCTCATTTCATCCCAATCAATATCACCTTGATCATTCATGTCATGTATGTAATTCTTGAAGTGAAAGCAATGATCGATATTGTGACCCGGTTGTCGGTGAAAGACGCAATACCGGGATGTATCCACATGTTGGGGCCATATTGCTCTTTCCTTTGGCAATGTGAGCAGGTTAGCGGCCATGAGGGCATTAAAGATATCCAATAAGATTTCGGGAAGAGGGGAGTACTGTGCCCTTCGGGGACCCAAAGGCCTTCTTTGTTGAAATTGTTGTGGTGCATAATTCGCCGGTGGGGGCACTTGGTGATATTGTGGGGTTTGATTTGGTGGAGCAATGTGGGGTTGTTGTTGAGGAGGTGGAGGAGACCGTAAGGTCTGAGGAGGGTTGTTATTTGGCTGGTGGACTTGATTATGGAAGGCGGGCTGTTGTGGTGACGGCCCTTGGTTTGGATGGTGGCGGAAGGGTGTGGAATTGCCGAACGCGCTCACCTGCTCATTGGTAACGGTGCCTTCAGTGGTTGCCCCAGTATTGCCAATATTAACATTTCTCTTTATCACCTTTGGCCTAGGCTCAAACATGCCCATGATTGGCGAATCTTTCATTTGTGTCTGTATATATCTAGCTCTTTCATAGAGCTCTTCCATAGTGCTTAGTTTATTCATGGCTAGGATATGACGGAATTGTGGAGTAGAATTTGAAATAATCATTTTGACTTGCTCCGTCTCTGATAATGTGTCTTTCAATTTCTCGGCCATGGCCCTCCACCTATCAGCAAATAAAATGAAGTCCTCCTCGGGCTTCATCTTTTCAGCAACCAGGTCTGTAACGGACAATGAGGGACCCACACGGTCCTTGTATTTCTGCAGGAACTTTCTTTGAACTGCATCAAAATCGCCAGCATCAGCCGGCTCCAAGGAATAAAACCATTCAAGCGCCGGACCATCCAAAGACCGCCTAAAAAGATAAGCCAGTGAAGTTTTGTTGCCCTGCCAGAAGGATGCTTCATACAAGAAATCCTTTAAATGGATGTGCGGGTTACCCGTGCCATTATACCGTCGAAAGTTGGGCATCTCGGACGGTGGAAGATGAAAAATCGGCAACGGAGGAAGCATAATTTCGAGAGTGGCATTTGATGTGGTGACTTTTCTAAGTTGCTCCTCCATACTGGCCAGCCTTTGGAGGAGCAAAGTATGATCATCAGATTCAACTGGGGCTGTTCGGAAAGAATATGGATTTGGCATAGGTGGCGTAGGCCTCCTCAAGATTTGGGGAGCAGAAGGTTGCTGAGGCCTAGCAACAGAATGACTTACCGGTTGGGCCGGCATAGTCATGACCGGAGTAGGGGGGCGCGAGGGCACCCTGGACGCGACCGCCTGGTCGTTAGGAAAATTAGTAGAATGACCAGCCGTGGCCTGGGGAGGATTGGAGGATGAGGGGACAGACTTTCCCTTCAAAGCGGCTTGAACCGCATAGCGCTGGGAATCATCCAGCTGGGAAAAGACCTTGAGAACATCATTAAAATTGAGGGAGGAGGGAGTATCCCCTGAGGTATTCAAAGTGGCAGGCTGAGCCTGGGAAGGAGGGTCAACCTCTGGAAGAGTAGAGTCCATCATGTGGACATGCGTAGGAGAGGGAACATAGTTCCCATCACAGTAAAGAGGATTTTGAGACAGATTCTCATTAAACGAGTCAAAATGACCCTCCTCATAGTCATCATATGTGTACCCGTAATTGGCCATGTTGACGATTTTACCTGAACGCAATTTCATGCATAAGGAGAAAGAGATGAATGTCTCACAATAAGATATAACCCAAAAGATATCACCTTTTTCAAAAGAAACACACAAGTTGTAATGAGCGCAAGATTTTAAGATTTCTCTTGGAAATTAGGGTGGATTCAATATTAGGTCCTTTCTTTCGAAGGTGGATCCTGGTTGAAAATTTGGGTATAATCTCCGGGTATCTAGATTTTCTCTCCTTTCCAACGAATGGGTCAACTATACTCCGGGTACTTCAATGGTACAACCTGCCTAGCGTCCGTGAGGGAATCCACGAGTGCGAGGACTTACGGAGGCTTGGCTTAGGAATTTCCGGTCCAAAGAGACAGAATGCTCAATGGAGGGTCCTTCCTTCACCAAGAGGGGTAAAAACTCCTAACAAGTGTGGGGAGAGGAGGTCTCCCAAACCGTATGCCAAGATGAATGCAAACAGGTGATATCAATCAACAGATATGATGATCAGATAATATCAGCCAAATAAACAGACAGGAGCGGCAGTTCTGTGGGCACAGAACAAAATGACGACTCAGATGGGGTCGCCAAATAAATAAATAACGCCTGGGATGCAGGCGCTAGTCACTGCGGGCAGTGAGATAGCAAATGACGCCTTGGGGTGAGGCGTTAAATGATGAATAGACGCCTCTGTAAAGGGCGTGAATCAGAGTGAACAGTAACCAGGAACAGTAATAATGCAAATGACGCCTTGCTGTAAGGCGTCCAATTATAAAATGACGCCCGGGAGTTAGGGCGTCAAAACCAATGATCATCGATCGAGGAGCGGTGATAGAAACAGTAATAATGCAAATGGCGCCTTTCGGTAAGGCGTCTAATGAATAAATGATGCCTATGACAGAGGCGTGAATTATAAAATAACGGCAGCAATGAGGGTGTTATTTCAGCTCAATGAACCGAAACCCTGATAGTCAACAGAAAACAGATTTCTCATTAAACAGATGATATGGGGGCTCCAAAATGGCCTAAACAGTGGGAGGTGTGCACGAGGTGCATAATAGGAAAGGTGCTATGTGGAGCATAATGGAGGGGTACGCGAGGGTACCAATGGGAGGGACACGCGAGGGTGTCAATAAGAGGGTGCTACGTGGAGCACAATGGAGGGGTACCGAGGGTACCAAAGGAGGGACACGCGAGGGTGTCAATAGGAGGGTGCTACGTGGAGCACAATGGAGGGGTAATCAACCAAAAAATAAAAGATGTCCCACCATGATCGCCAATTTTTAGATTATGAAAAATCCACTTAATAGCGAATGAAACCCAAACTCAATTTCTAAAGCTTAAAAATTAATGGTAAAAGGAAGAGCATGCGTGGGATGCTAAAGGAGAATGTGATCGCCAGAGGGGTTACCTCAAATAAGAAAAAGGATGATCGCGAGTACCTTGTGTTAAGCGGTGGAGATTGTGAACCCTTTCTTCCTCCTTCTATCGGCTGGCCGATGAAGGGGGTTCTTAGTCTTGATTACCTTGCAAGAACACACAAATCAAATAAAAGAGTGGATTAGCCAAAGGGTGTAGTATCAAAGTTCTAAGATTATGAAATTAATCAAATTGTGCATGAACATGAACACACCTTGTGTGTTTTGGTTTTTAACCCCTAAGAGGAGTAACAAGGTTTTGAAGATATGAATGCAATGCTAAGCAATAATATGATATGAGGTCTAGCAAGAGCTAGAGAAAAAGAAAACGTAAGATGATGATATGAATGCTAACAACACAACAAAACAAGCAAAAGAGAAAGAGAGAGCTCCTCTCTACTGTGCGTGCAGCAGTAGAGGTGAGGAAGCTTCAATATGCAAGAGGCTGCAGCAAAGGATGAAGCTCAGAAAGGATGAAGAACCGCCCGAAAGAAGAGCTTGCTTGGACGAAGAAGGACCTGCAATCAAGAACAAACTCTTTTCTCTCTGTTAGCTTTCTTCTGTTCTCTTCTCACTCTCCTCTCTGCAGCCCTACTCTCTTCTGTTCTCTCTTCTTTCACGCGAAGAGACCCAAGTGGGCTATTTATAGGGCTAAAAATCCTTGGAGAACAAGGATTAAAACAAGGTAAAGATCCTCCATCAAGAAACACCCTTCCCAGTCGAACACAAGGCTCAAAATGAGGAAGGAACCATTACTGGAAAGAAGCAGGCGAAAGGGAGACAGAATTGAAAATGACGACCGAATGAAGGGCGTCACTTGAAAATGACGACACATCCAAAGGCGTTAATTAGAATAACGACTCCCATCAAGTCGTCAATTTATGAATTTATTTATAGAAATAATTAACTTTCCTTATTTAAAATGATGAACTGACGCCTGTCGACAAGGCGTCACATAAAAAACGCCTTCAGGAGAGACGTTAATTATACAATTTTCATTTTATTTGAAATTCAGAATTTTCAGTAAATCCAGAAAATGACGCCCGTACTGGTAGTCGTCCATTATTAAAAGAGGCGCCCTTGTCCATGCCGTCAATTTAAATAGCGCCCCTGATCAGGGCGTTAATTCCAATTTCCCAAGAAAAAAAATAACAAATCACAATTAATTTATAGAAAATAGAAAAACTTCATATTAAATCAATATTGAAGTCCGCTTTGGGGCGTCACATGGTGACATGAGATTTACTCAACATAGCATCAATTTTAGCGTGTCTACAACCATCTCATGGTCCTTTCTCCACTGTAACAAGGGAATATAACCATTACAATCATACGGTCTCCCTAGACCTCCCATGGATGAGTCCACCCTCACTTTCCACCTTACCCAACTACCACCATGGACAAACCTATGAAATTCTCACCAAACATGAGAGGGTCCCCCCTCAATCTCACAAAGGCATCAAAGCCTTGAAACCTGAAGAAACCCCTCTTCTCAACGCCATATAGCCTCCCGACACAGCCCTCTCCCAGCGCGGGTTCCGCGCCGGATGATGGGTGCACCGAGACGCAGGTCACGCCGGCCACTTGCCGTGCCGACAACCCAGAAGTTCATCATCGCACCAAGACCCCACCGCGCCGGTTGGTCTTCACGCCGGCTCCCATCCATGCCGCTTCATCTTAACAATAGCCACCACTCAAACATCCAACTTCCCAGTAACTTTACTGAGCCTAAAACCAATCTAGACCTGGTACCCTAACCTCCGTGGACCATCATGCCCGTTTTCATCATATCATGGGGGGGGGGGGGAATCATGGTCCTTCATCCAAGTCTAAAGGAGCTAAATTAATGGGGTCTTACCCCACACCATGCCATTTGACTGCAATGTTTTCTGCTAACCCCGCTGGCCTTTGGAGTTCTGCCACTGTACGTCCACCAATGGCCTCTAAAAGGGATATCAACAAGTACCATGATAGTGGACATTGTCCCGTCATATTGTGATCATTTTGGATCCCGGGCAACGCCCATCTTTCCTCTGGCTTCCATCCCGGCATTCCGTGGGTAGATGACCTATATTCCCACTTGGCATAGACCAAGATAAGGGATATGCTGTTGGATTTATTCCGCACATTATTATCACATCTTGTATCGCATGATTATCCACGCGCATTTCACGTCCTGCTAATGAAGCCGGCATCGTAGTCTTATCTTGTTTTGCTCTCGAGGCGTCCTTTCTTGGCAATTAATCAAGGGTTCTCCTCTTTCTTAGAGGACGTAATTAACGTCATAACCTTTACGGTATCACGGACTCCGGGTCTCGACACGAACTTCACAATCGACTAACCGAGTCAGGTCGAGCGCACAATAAATTGTCACACCAGTGACTGGCACGCCTAATTAATAAACCAAATAAACAAGAAAATCAAATAAATATAAACAAACGAAAGGATAGATGAAAATATATCCTCACACATGCGTGGCCCGGAAAGGGTATTTACTTACTTGCGTGATAACATGATAGCCAATTCTTGACATGACTTGCTAAACGTATGTGCTCGCCTATCTTGATATAATTATATGAAATCTTGGAGATCTTGCTAGTTCATTCTAAGTTATCTCTTGCTATACACTCTCTCTATTGTCATTTCATGCGGACATGCATAGCTTTACTTACATCCATGCAACATGTGATTTGCTTAAAGCAAGCTAGCACTTGAGATATAATTCCTACTGAGCGTTCGCTCACCTAATGTTTTCCCCTATTTTTCAGGTAATTCCGATAATGAGACTCATTCGGATGGAGATGAACAAGAGTGTAAAGTTTAGAGCCATTCCAACTGTCAAGCGTTATCTAGTCCTGTCTTTTCAATTTTATTGAGTCATCCATTGTACTTTTATTTTATTAAGTTCTTAGTTCTTTTATCATGAGTTGTAATAGAAGAACCTGAAGGTTTATGATTAATAAAGGACTTGGTTATCATTACTTGTGCGCGCTCTGTCTATGAGTGTCGAATACACTTACGCTCTGATTGCCATGAATGATATAACTTGTCACGCATCTCCGAGTTCCTTCCATTCTCGGGACGTGACATTTTTTATGGTATCAGGGCCTGGGATATTCAATTCCTAGGAACCCAAGTCCAAGGATAGGTTTAAACCTTTACCCGGTGAGATTGGGTAGAGCCAAGGGTTAAGTTAACTTAGAAACTAGAACCTTTGGATAATTACATATTAACATAGTTATCTTAATAATTGTAGGATCATGGACACGGAACGTGCTCAGTGGCGTGATATGCAAAGGACCGTGCAAGGTCTCACTCAAGCACTACAACAGGTATCGCAAGGAGGTGTTAATCGTGCAGCCGGTAGTCTCCATCAAGGTTTCCGTAATATGAACCCTCCTAAATTCATAGGCTCGACCAATCCAGATGATGCCGAGCATTGGATAAGGGAGATGAGCGGATATTCCGTGTCATGCAATGCACGGACCAAGAAAAAGTTTTATTGGCCACATTTCAGTTAGAGAGAGATGCCCGTTCTTGGTGGGAGTCCGTAGAAGCTACGGTAGAACAAGATCATGTTTCATGGGCTGAATTCAAGGAATATTTCAATAACAAGTTTTTTTCTGATCGAGTACAAGAAAAGAAGGCTGCCGAATTCGCTACACCTAAACAAAGAATATTAACGATGGCCGAGTACGAGGCTCAGTTCTCTAGGTTATCACGGTACGCTAAACACTTAGTAAGTACCGAGAAGATGAAGGCAAGAAGATTCCTAAATGGGCTCATGCCTTAATATATTACACAGCTGGCGCCGATGGACATACAAGTCTACTCAGAGATAGTACGGCGAGCCCAATCATTAGAAGATGCCACGGAGTTGTCCGACAAAATCAGTGGGAAGGACAAGAAGGAGCATGTTACTAGCTCAGGTACTTTCAAACCCTCCTTCAATAAAAAGAGAACCAACGATGGAGGTACTCCCTCCCAAGAGAAAAAGTTCAAGAAGACTAAACCATTCTCCATTACTACCACACCTTCTAAAGAGGTGTGTAAACATTGTGACAAGACCGGCCATAGGGCCGAGGAATGCTGGAGAAGACTCGGAGCTTGCCTCCTATGTGGGAGCCGCGAACATCAAATTCCTAATTGTCCATTACTCAATGATCAAGCAGGAGATGAAAAGCGCCCGGTGAAGAAGAATGCACGTCTGCAAGCTCTTCAAGAGGCAGAACAAGAGGAAGGCAGACTAGTGGAAGGTACACTCAAGATTTGTTCCAAGCATGCTCGTGTCTTGTTTGATACCGGTGCATCGCACTCTTTTGTTTCAACGAAGTTCGCTGATCCATTACCTATGGAACCGGAGTGGATAGATCTAGTAATTGCAACCCCACTCGGAAATGAATTCGAGATCTCACACCACTATTCCAATTGTACAGTTATGGTAAAAGGGAAAAATATGCCAGCAGACTTGATGTGTCTAGATTTAAAAGTATACGATGTTATTTAGGAGCCGATTGGCTATCTACACATAAGTCCATCGTTGATTGTCATGAAGGCAAGATAACTTTTAAAGAGTTTCCGAAACTTGTCTACACTAGCCCCAAGAGTCGAAATAAGTCACCTCTTATTTCGACTCTCCGAGCTAGCAAGCTTATAAAGAAAGGATGTGCTTCCTTCCTCACTTTTGTCACCATAAAGGAGACTAAGGAGACCAAGATAGAAGACATCCCGATAGTTCAAGAGTTTCCAGATGTGTTTCCAGATGTATTTCCAGAAGATTTACCTGGATTACCCCCACAAAGAGAAGTGGCCTTCACCATCGACTTGGTCCCTGGTGCTGGTCCAGTTTTTAAGGCACCTTATAGGATGTCCCCTGCCGAGCTCAGGGAGTTAAATGAATAATTAATGGAGCTTCTAAAGAAAGGATTTATGAGACCAAGCACTTCTTCGTGGGCAGCGCCTGTATTATTTGTAAAGAAGAAGGATGGATCCATGAGGCTATGCATCGACTATCGATAGTTGAATCATCTCACTATAAAAAATAAGTATCCACTGCCAAGAATCGATGAATTGTTTGATCAGATATCTGGATCTAAGTATTTCTCGAAGATTGATCTTAGGTCAGGATATCACCAACTGAGAATCAAAGATGAGGACATTCATATGGGGACTATGAATTTGTTGCTATGCCTTTCGGACTAACAAATGCCCCTGCTGCTTTTATGTACTTGATGAATAGCATATTCAGGCCTCATCTAGATCAGTTTATGGTGGTCTTTATTGATGACATATTAATCTATTCGAAGATCAAAGAAGAACATGAAGAGCATTTGAGGATTGCATTACAGATATTAAGGATGAATCAATTATACGCAAAGCTTAGCAAATGTGAATTCTGGCTAGAAGAAGTATCCTTCCTAGGACTTGTAATCTCCTGGGATGGGATATCAGTAGATCCCTCAAAGGTGGAAGCTGTGAAGAATTGGGAGAGACCAACCAATGCTAGCGAGATCTGAAGTTTCTTGGGTCTTGTAGGCTATTACAGGCGATTCATTAAGGACTTCTCTAATATCACTGTGTCGCTTACTAGGCTAACCCGCAAAGAGATCGGTTATGAATGGAGTGAAGATTGTGAAAGAAGCTTCCAAGCTCTAAAGGATCACTTAACTACTGCCCCGATCTTGGCTTTGCCAATTGAAGGAGAACAAGTCAAAGTATATACCGATGCATCTGGCATTGGTCTCGGCTGTGTATTGACGCTACAAGGAAGAGTCATAGCTTACTTGTAATGCCCTGGATTCTTATCAGATTCTTCTTAGGTCTTTCGGATCTTCTTCGGAGAGTTTTGGATCGCTTTTGTGGGTCCTGAGTTGAGTTTTACGATCCGTGTGAGTTTTTCTCTCGTACAAGTTACGGAACCCTACGGTGAGTTTATTTCTCAGTTCATCGACTCGAGGACGTTACAGCAGCGATGTACTCTTTGAGAGGATCGTTTCGGCTATTTTTGTGTGTTTTTTTGAATTAGTCCATTTTTGGGCCAATAATCAGACTTTTCAAAAATTAGAAAAATTTCCCAATTTATTTTATTTAACCTTCAACCCCCTCTCTCCTCCCTTATTTCTCTCATCTCTTTCTCTCTCTCATTCTCCCTCGACGCGGGGTGCCTCGACGCGGGGCGCGTGACCGTGGAGAGCTGGTCGAGACGGGGACACGATGGAGTGATCGGGACGTGGGATGGAGCGACGATTTGAGCGTGGCGAGGCGGGATCCCTCGGTGGATTTTGAGACGGCGCGGTTCGTTGATTTGGCATTTTCGGCTCGGATTAGTCGCTTCGACGCACGATTTCTTCGGTGGAGGTAGGGAGATGGATCACCTACTTCTCCTATGCTTTTTCCTGCAGTTTCGTGTTCCCGTTTAGGCTCGTTTAGGTAAAACTATGATTTTAGGAGTTCGTAGGGTTCGTCGGGAAACGGGGACCATTTTTAGTAAAATTAGTATCAAATGAATCCTCGGGATGTCTGGATCCCGTTCCCACAAGTTTCATCGCGATTGGTCGTCATTCGGGGCCGGTAGGAGTTCGAGAACCCCGGTGACCCAATTTGGGTCGATTCGTTGGAATCACCCGTTTCTCGCGAACGAATGGTTTCATGTGACCCTTCCGGCTTGTGGAAGGTGTTTTTTGCCGACTAGGACTGTTTCCCCAGCGTTTAGATGCGAATGGGGCGTGGATCGGCCGAGATCAGCCTTTTCCCTAGTTTTCCCGCCGTAGCGCTTTGGCGGTCGTTCCAGTGACCGCTATAGGTCTTTGGCGGCCCCATGATAGACCACCATATCCCTTGGCGTGTCGGTCAGTTCGATGTTCAGTAAGGGTGGCGGCCCACCCTTGGACCACCTCTAGCCTCTGGCGCCCCTATGCTGGTGCGCCACAGCTTTGCTGTTTCTCGATATCAGTGTCTGTCGGTTCGTTCTGGTGGTTCTAGCTCTGACCGCCAAAGTGTTGTAGCGCGCCTCCCTTAGGCCGTTACATGTGTTTTGACCGGGTCAGATGTCTAGGTCGGTTGGCTCTAGCGGCCCAACCTTCATGCGTTTCTTTGTTGTAGCGCGCCTTCCTTCGGCTGCTACAGTCCGTGTGTCTTAGGTCAAAGTTGTAAGGCAGTTAGTGCGGCGGTCCATTCTTAGACCGCCAAGTCCGTGTAGCGCGTCTATCTTAGACCACTGGGTGGTTTGACTGGGTAGGTCGGTGCGAGAGTTGACTGGTGTTGGCGGCATCACCTATGACCATCATAGTCTTCTAGCGGCCCAACCTTTGACCTCTACTATCCTCTAGCGGACCAGCCTACGACCACCATTATCCTCGTCTCTGTGTGCGTAGCGATTTCCTCATTTACTGCTTGGTTTACCTAGCGGCCGAGTGATGGATCGCTTATGCCCAGAGTGTCGCTTCGCATCGTTTTGATTTCCGTATGTCTTGGCTTGACTCGGTGGTTTGCCCGTTGTCCCGTGGATGTCTCCTGATGTCCTATGAGGGCTATGACCACGATATAAGATAGCCGGGCATGCTTTGGTTTCTGTACTGTTAAATCATCATTGTTCGGTTCCAGTCAAACCGGGGTGACCCAATGGTTGACCAGTGACCTTGTGTGCATCTCGACGGTTCTGTCCAATCCGAGATAGTGGTTCTGGATGCCTCGGGGTATCGTCTTACCTCGGTTTATGTGTCCAGATGTGCTGAGGGTTCTTGGTGTTCCCTTAGGTGTTCGTGAGTCGGTTCCTTCGATTGTGTCGTTTCCTCTAGCTTAGGATTAGATCGATTGGCGGCTCGTTTTGCTTTGTGCGACGATCTTGACTCTAAGTCGTGAGACTCAAGGATCGTTGTGTTTTCAGGTCTAGTTGCCTTGTCCAGAGTCTATTGGTAGTTGGTGTACTACCTTTTTACTTCATAGTACGGGTGACAGTGCGTGCTTAGCCTGTCTGTACTCCAACACTCGTGTTTTGGAGTCTGTGTCTAGTGAGCCTCCACAAGTCGTAGCCTTATGGCAGGTTGCAGCGTGTCGACCCAGCTGGAAGTGGTGGCGTGGCAGTTCCTGAGACACGATTTTTAAGCTAGTTTACGTAGGCCCCTACTAACAGTAGTGTCCTTGCTGGGGGGGAAAACTAGCTAGAGGCCTGGCTCTAGGCAAGAGTCGGTGTGTGATCACGTGGTCAGGGGCGTTTGGACTTGCACCAACTGGCGTGACCCTGACTAGTCACTCATTACTGTAGTTCCTACTTCTTGTTCTGACAATGTCTTAGTCTCTGTCATCTTGTTGGCATTGTAGACAGACACTTGTAGGCGCAGCATAAGACGTCAGTGGACGCACCTGGCTGTTCTTCTAGTGAGGAGGTGCTTCCGTCACGTGGCACATGACTCTCGCGTTTCTCGGAGTCTATTTTCCCCTTCCGAGTTAACCTGACCTTGGCTCTGTCCGAGTTCAGCTTCCCGTTCCGAGTTAGTCCGTTCTCGACTTTGCCAAGGATAGCTCGGTGTCATATACACGACGTTCTAGTCGTGTGTGTCTATGTCTGTTATGTGTCTAGGTCTCTTCTAGACTTGTTGTCTAATCTCGTAGGCATTCGTCTTAGGCCTCGTGTTTGCCGATAGATCGGTGACTCCTGACTTCGTCAGTTTAGAGTTTACCCTTCTGTTGCTATTGTTGTTTAGAGTAGCCTAGGGGCCGAGGTCCACTCGGCAGCCGTGTTTTGTCGGTACGGCTTCTTCCCTCTTCCTTACTTGCTCCCTACTCCTGCTTCCTCTTCTTTACAGCTTTCTAGTGGTAGTTTTCCTGCTTTGCTACTACTACTGTCTTGTTGTTCCGTGTTACTGCGTTATTTTTCAGTGGGGATCTACGTGACCCCTACTGGGCCAGTGGCACGAGGCTCACCCCTGCTCTTCAGGTGGGTGACGCCATCTGCTTACACTGTTCCTGGCGTGGCAAGTTCGTAGTGGCCAGCGGTACCTACGTCGGGCTTCCCCGACCACAGTGTACGTTCTTCTTTCCTGTTAGACTTTACTTGCCTTTAATTCCTTTGGACTGGACTTTGGTATAATTGTGAATTTGAACTGTTAATTAAAAAGTAATTTTATTTCTGCTAGTTTAGCAAACCTGATTAATGAAATATTATTGCTTACTGTTATATCTGCGACTTCAATGTACTACACGACAATCCTTTTTCCCTTCGGAGCTTTACAGCTCTTGGGAGACTTCACGGGTTCCAAGCGGTATCGGGTCTACTTGGTAGTCCTATCGGGTATATCCGGTATCCGGAGTCTGGGTCGTCACAATTGGTATCAGAGTATTGTTATGTGAAGTACATGGGTATCCGAGATATAGAGTGTCCAGAGTCCTAAAAGTCCAGTACAGTCTTTTGCTGGCTTAGGTTTCACGATTCTTTATCGCTCTGTTTTCCACATGTTGTCTTACGCGTGCTGTGTCAGCACTGTATGAGATGGTTTTGCTCTCGTCAGGATGTGACGGGATGCTCCTTTTTCGTCGTGGTGTTTGTCTCGATCGTGTTGTACTGGCAGAGTTCGCCGATAGGCTTGAATCTGCAGTACATTGTTCGAGATTTTTTCGTGGCTTGTTCAGGTGGCCGGTGACTTTTAGCGTTGGTGTGATGACCGTACACGTTCTTACGTTTTTTGGTCATCCCAGCTTAAGTCTGTGCAGCTCCTGAGGTGTTTCACTTCTGTCGAAGTGATTGCTTTATTTGCCTCGATTGAGAAGATGCTCAGGCGACCTAGGATTTTCTCTTCCTGGTGAGCTTTTGTGGTTGAGCTTGATGCTTCTCATCCTGTTTGGTGGAGTCTTTTTGAGGTAAGCCTTAGAATTGCTGTCTTGGTGAGGTCTTCTGTCCTGTGTCTGCTTAAGTGTGGACAGTGTTTGTTCTAAGCCTGATCTTCTCCTTGTTCTACGGTTGCTTGGCTTTGAACCTAATCTTTGCGTTGAGAGACGTTATGCACCGTGTTTTGTCGTGCCGTGTCTGGTGGCTGACGTGTTGTGAAAACTCATTTATTCTTTCAGGACGTAATGGTAAGCTGAGATTAGCCTTTCTTTGTGCTTTGTGCTAAAGCTGGTACTCTCCTTCATTTGCACTTAGGCGACTTGTGATCGGTTGTTCGCAGGATCAGTACTTGTGGCGTGATACATTGCGATTTTCATGAATTGCGATGGCACCGAGCGTGCTGAGATGCGATTATTGAGATATTTCTGATGCCTGTGTGCGTTGTATGAGAGCGCAACGGAAGCATGTGGGCTGATAACCCACGGGTCGAGGATCGTTGGTTGTAAGATTCTGGCCAGTCGAGCGAATTATTCTTTCTCGATGTGACTTCATCTTGGCTTCATGTGCCTTGATGTGGACTCTTGCCGTGTCGTCGTTGGAGTCATTCTGGTGTTGGCATTGGCATTTGTGAGTATTGGGAAATCTATCGGCATTTTTGCTGGTTAAGTATCCTCTGCTCCTGTGTATCCTTTCTTGGGCGTTATGCTCTCGGGACGTGATCGTGGTCCTTGAGATGTGTTTCCCAAGATTGTCCTTTCCTTACTATTGTGGGTCTGTTCTTGGTGAGCTGCTCAATGGATGACTAGTCCCTCGTGGTCATGTGTTCAGCTGTCGTTATGCCTTGATGCGACCCAGCTTGCAGTGGTATTCCGTGGTTCTGTGTCCGGTACGGAGCCGGTATCCTGCAAGTGCTG
Organism: Amorphophallus konjac; assembly: GCA_022559845.1. Taxonomy (NCBI): domain Eukaryota; kingdom Viridiplantae; phylum Streptophyta; class Magnoliopsida; order Alismatales; family Araceae; genus Amorphophallus; species Amorphophallus konjac. Next base: position 130,761,645 of record CM040124.1, on the reverse strand, counting down.
CCATTGTTGTCGTTTTATCGTTGTTTCTCTATGATTCTGTGTATCTGTCTTGGCAATGTGTGGACCGTAGTCTTGTCAGTTAGCTTTGCTGTAATCTTCTGTCCTGGTAGAGTTAGCATGTGACTCGATCAGATGTACTATCTGAGTGAGGACTGACTTGATTGTGCATGTGGTACGGTGCTGTCGTCGTTGGTGTCCTGTGTGCCAGGTTTTGTGGTTGCCTTTGGCACTGGAGCCGATGTGTCGAGCTGTCAGCTGAGAGGACTATGCTTCCTTGGTTAAGCTGATGCTTGTCGTGTCTATCACTTTGTTTTTCCGATATCTGTATCGTGGCATGGTCGTGTCTCTTTCCCTGTGAGACGTAAGCGACATTGCCCTGTTGCAGAGGTGTCGGACTTGTGTTCACTTGTGTATCATGCTCGTTCAATGGATCTGTCTGCCTTGAGATCCAGAGCGTGTACTTGTGATTATGCTTTGTCGATGTCCCTCTGAACTGTGTTTCTCAAGATTCGCGCTGTTTCAAGTTGTGTCTTGGGGTTGTTCTTCCCTGCTTCTCCTTTGCTACTCCTTAAATTTCGAGGATGAAATTTTTTAAAGGAGGGGAGGATGTAATGCACTGGATTCTTATCGGATTATTCTTAGGTCTTTCGGATCTTCTTTGGAGAGTTTTGGATCGCTTATATGGGTCATGAGTTGAGTTTTACGATCCGTGTGGATTTTTCTCTCGTACAAGTTACGGAACCCTGCGGTGAGTTTATTTCTCAATTCCTCGACTCGAGGACGTTACAGTAACGATGTACTCTTTGAGAGGATCGTTTCAGCTATTTTTGTGTATTTTTCTGAATTAGTCCATTTTCGGGACAATAATCGGAATTTTCAGAAATTAGGAAAATTTCCTAATTTCCTCTATTTAACCTTCAACCCCCTCTCTCCTCCCTCATTTCTCTCATCTCTTTCTCTCTCTCGTTCTCTCTTGTCTGTGGGCCGTTCGACGCAGGGCGCGCGACCGTGGAGAGCTGGCCGAGGCGGGGACGCGATGGAGTGATCGGGACGTGGGATGGAGCGACGGTTTGAGCGTGGTAAGGCGCGATCCCTCGGTGGATTCCGAGACGCCGCGGTTCGTTGATTTGGCATTTTTGGCACAGATTAGTCACTTCGGCACACGGTTTCTTCGATGGAGGTAGGGAGATGGATCACATACTTCTCCTGCACTTTTTCCAACTGTTTCGTGTTGTTCGGTGCTAGAACGAACGAGTTTAGGCTCGTTTACGTAAAATCGTGATTTTAGGAGTTCGTAGGGTTCAAAGGGAAACGACGACCCTTTTCATTAAAATTAGTATCAAACAAATCCTCGGGATGTCTAGATCCCATTCTCGCAAGTTTCATCGCGATTGGTCATCATTCGGGGCCGGTAGGAGTCTGGGAACCCAATTTGGGTCGATTCGTTGGAATCGCCCATTTCTTGCGAACGAATGGTCGCATGTGACCCTTCCAGCTTGTGGAAGGTGTTTTTCACCGTCTAGGACTGTTTCCCCTACGTTTAGATGCGAATGGGGTGTGGATCGACCGAGATCGACCTTTTCCCTAGTTTTCCCGCCGTAGTGCTTTGGCGGCCATTCCAGTGACCTCTACAGGTCTCTGGTGGCTCCACGATAGACCACCATATCCCTTGGCATGTCGGTCAGTTTGAGGTTCGGTAAGGGTGGCGGCCCACCCTTGGACCGCCTCTTGCCTCTGGTGCCCCTGTGCTGGTGCGCCACAGCTTCGCTGTTTCTCGTTATCAGTGTCTGTCGGTTCATTCTGGTGGTTCTAGCTCTGACCGCCAGAGTGTTGTAGCGCGCCTCCGTTAGGCCGCTACATGTGTTTTGACCGGGTCAAAGGTCTAGGTCAGTTGGCTCTAGCGGCCCAACCTTCATGCATTTCTTTGTTGTAGCGCGCCTTCCTTCGGCCGCTACAGTCCATGTGTCTTAGGTCAAAGTTGTAAGGCGGTTAGTGTCGCGGTCCATTTTTAGACCGCCAAGTCCATGTAGCGTGTCTATCTTAGACCGATGGGTGGTTTGACTGGGTAGGTCGGTGCGAGAGTTGACTGGTGTTGGCGGCCTCACCTATGACTGCTACAGTCTTCTAGTGGCCCAACCTTTGACGGCTACTATCCTCTAGCGGACCAGCCTACGACCGCCATTATCCTGGTCTCTGTGTGCATAGCGATTTCCTCCTTTACTGCTTGGTTTACCTAGCAGCCGAGTGATGGATCACTTATGCCCAGAGTGTCGTTTCTCGTCGTTTCGATTTCCGTATGTCTTGGCTTGACTCGGTGGTTTGCCCGTTGTCCCGTGGATGTCTCTTGACGTTCTATGAGGGCTACGACCACGATATAAGATAGCTGAGCATGCTTTGGTTTCTGTACTATTAAATCGTCATTGTTCGGTTCCGATCAACATGGGGTGACCTAGTGGTTGACACGCGAGCTTGTGTGCATCTCGGCGGTTCTGTCCAGTCCAAGATAGTGGTTCTGGATGCCTCAGGATATCATCTTACCTCAGTTTGCGTGTCCAGATGTACTGAGGGTTCTTGGTGTCAACCTTCACCGTCGGTTCCTTCGATTGTGTCGTTTCCTCTGGCTTAGGATTAGACCGATTGGCAGCTCGTTCCGCCTTGTGCGACGATCTTGACTCTGATTCATGAGACTCAAGGATCGTTGTGTTTTACGGTCTAGTTGCCCTGTCCTGAGTCTATTGGAAGTTGGGGTATTGCCTTTGTGCTTCGCAGTACGGGTGACAGTGCGTGCTTAGCCTGTCTGTACTCCAGCACTCGTGTTTTGGAGTCTGTGTCTAGTGAGCCTCCACTAGTCATAGCCTTTCGGCACGTTGCGGCGTGTCGACCCACCTGGAAGTGGTGGCGTGGCAGTTCCTGAGACATGGTTTTTAAGCTAGTTTCCCTGGGCCCCTGCTAACAGTAGTGTCCTTGCTGGGGGGGAAAAACTAGCTAGAGGCCTGGCTCTAGGCAAGAGTCGTTGTGTGCACACGTCGTCAGGGGCGTTTGGACTTGCGCCGACGGGCGTGACCCTGACTAGTCACTCGTTACTATAGTTCCTGGTTCTGACAGTGTCTTAGTCTCTGTCGTCTTATTGGCATTGTAGATATACACTTGTAGGCGCAGCATAAGACGTCAGTGGACGCACCTGACTGTTCTTCTAGTGAGGAGGTGCCTCTGTCACGTGGCACGTGACTCTCACATTTGTCAAAGTATGTTTTCCCCTTCTGAGTTAGCCTGACCTTGGCTCCGTCCAAGTTCAGCTTCCCCTTCCGAGTTAGTCCGTTCTCGACTTTGCCAATGATAGCTCGGTGTCGTATACACGACATTCTGGCCATGTGTGTCTATGCCTGTTATGTGTCTAGGTCTCTTCTAGACTTGTTGTCTGGTCTCGTAGGCCTTCGTCTTAGGCCTCTTGTTTGCCGACAGATCGGTGACTCCTGACTTCGTCAGTTCAGAGTTTACCCTTCTGTTGCTGTTTGGAGTAGCCTAGGGGGCGAGGTCCACTCGGCAGCCGTGTTTTGTCGGTACGGCTTCTTCCCCCTTCCTTACTTGCTCCCTACTTCTGCTTCCTCTTCTTTACAACTTTCTAGTGGTAGTTTTCCTACTTTGCTACTACTACTGTCTTGTTGTTCCGTGTTACTGCGTTGTTTTTCAGTGGAGATCCGCGTGACCCCTACTGGGCTAGTGACACGAGGCTCACCCCTGCTCTTCAGGTGGGTGACGTCGTCTGCTTCCACGGTTCCTGGCGTGGCGAGTTCGTAGTGGCCAACGGTACCTGTGTCGGGCTTCCCCCGACCTCAGTGTATGTTCTTCTTTCCTGTTAGACTGTACTTGCTTTTAATTCCTTTGGACTGGACTCTGGTATAATTGTTAATTTGAACTGTTAATTAAAAAGTAATTTTATTTATGCTACTTTAGCAAACCTGATTAATGAAATATTATTGCTTATAGTTATATCTGCGACTTCAATGTACTACACGATAATATTTTTTCCCTTCGGAGCTTTACAGCTCTTGGGAGGCTTCACGGGTTCCAAGCGGTATCGGGTCTACTCAGTAGTCCTATCGGGTATATCCGGTATCCGGAGTCCAGGTCGTCACATTACTCTTCCCGATAACTGAAGAAGCATGAAGAGAACTACCCAGTCCATGACCTAGAATTGGCTGCGGCAGTGTTTACATTAAAGATCTGGAGACATTTCCTATACGGAGTATAATTCATTGTATACTCCGATCATAAGAGTCTCAAGTATCTCTTCTCTGAAAAGGAATTGAATATGACATAGAGACGTTGGCTGGAATATCTCAAGGACTTCGACTTCACAATCCAATATCATCCTGGAAAGGGTAATCCTGTAGACGATGCCCTCAGTCGAAAGCCAAGAGCATTATTAGCCAATTGTATGACTCAGGAGTGGAAATTGCTAGAACAATTCTCTAGACTTAGCATAAGTATAGACAAGGAGAACCAGTGTATTACTCTACCACATATGAGGATATGACCCGATTTACTCTCTGAAATACAAGGATTTCAAGACAACGACCCAGTATTAGTGGAAATTAAGGGCAAGATAGAAGAGCGATCTGATTTCAAACTAACAGCAGATGGAAGACTATTATTCAGAGAAAGAACTTGTATACCAGATTGTGTAGAACTAATGAAGAAGATAGTAGAAGAAGCTCACAGATCAAGGTACACGATTCATCCTGGATCTACCAAGATGTACCAAGACTTGAAGCGGACATTTTGGTAGCCTAACATGAAAATAGAGGTAGCAGACTTCGTGTCTCGTTGTCTCACTTGCCAGCAAGTCAAGGCAGAACACCAAAAACCTACAGGTAAGCTTCATCCTCTGGATATTCCCAAGTGGAAGTGGGAGGATATCGGTATGGACTTCATAATGGGTCTGTCTAAGTCTAAAGGAGGACATGATGGAATTTGGGTCATCATAGACCGATTGACCAAGTCGGCACATTTCTTGCCAATCAAGTGTCGATGGCCAATTGACGTTCTTGCTCCACTGTACATCAAGGAGATAGTCAGACTACATGTAGTTCCTATTTCAATCGTGTCTGACCGAGACCCTCGTTTTACCTCTCATTTTTAGAAGGGTCTACAACATTCGTTGGGGACAAGACTCAACTTTAGTACAGTCTTTCACCCTCAGACGGATGGTCAGACCGAGAGAACAAATCAGGTAGTAGAAGATATGCTCAGAGCTTGCATCATTGATTTTGGTGGAAGCTAGCATGATCACTTGCCTTTGGTCGAGTTTGCATACAACAACAGCTACCAGGCAAGTATACAGATGGCACCTTTCGAAGCCTTATACGGAAGGAGTTGTCGATCACCTTTGTGTTGGGATGAAGTTGGCGAGAAACAACTACTAGGCCCAGACATGGTTAAAGATACTTCCGAGAAGATCCAGTTGATTAGAGAAAGACTTCAAGTAGCTCAATCTAAACAAAAGACTTATGCTGATACCCGAAGAAGAGATCTCGAATTCCAAGTCGGAGATCATGTATTTCTTAAAAGTTCTCCAGGACAAGGAATTATGAGATTTGGTATTAAGGGCAAGCTTACACCAAGATAGATCGGACCTTTTGAGGTATTAGAGAGAGTTGGCGAGGTTGCCTACCGTATTGCCTTGCCTCCTCAATTGTCCGATGTCCATAATGTGTTTCACTTATCAATGCTAAAGAAGTATGTTCATGATCCATGACATGTCATAGATCATGGAGACCTGGTGATACAAAAGGATCTCACTTATGAACAAAAATCCATGAAGATCTTTGATCACGAGGTACGTGCATTAAGAAACAAGACAATTCCCATGGTCAAGGTTGAAGGGAACAAATAATCAGAACAAGAAGCCACGTGGGAGACCGAGTCGTCCATGAAGAAGAGATTTCCTGACTTATTTATGAGCGGTATGTATTATGCACCCTTCACGTTTATATACAATTGAATTTGGGGACCAAATTATTTTAAGTGGGGGAGGGTGTAGCAACCCTGGTAAATTGAAGGAATGAAATCCTGAATGGATTGAAAACTAAACCAATGTTCAAGGCCCAACCCTTATATATACTTAAAAACCACTGATATATATTTATACCAAAAGGGCCTTACACTTAAACCATATAATAAATGGGCCAAAGATGAAGGGCGCCTCCACTTAGGGCGCCATTTCATAAATTGAAGACCCCTCAAGGGGGCGTTAATTGAAGAATTGAAGACCCCGCATGGGGGCGCCAATTACATGAAGGGCGCCCCTATCATGGGCACTATTTACCAGAAGAGCACCCCTATCCTAGGTGCTATTTCCCTGCAGGATGAAAAATGAAAACTGTTGCAGTGTATTGTTCGAACTAGGAAGCATTGGCCATTCAGGAAGGATAACATCTGGAAGGATTAACACATGGGGAAGTTTAGATACTAGTAGGATTTTTTCCATGGAAACTTTGATTCCAATCAAATTCTAATCCATGATCGAATCCCTTCTCTATAAATACCAAACCCCCTCCATCGAACCCTCTGTTGACTCTATATTTCAAAGATGTCCTGCTGCTCTTCGTTCCCTACAGTTACCGTTCCTTTCTCTTTGGCTGTATGTGGAGAGGAGGCTCTACTTTCTTCTCTGCATCTTCCTAGAGGAGACTTGTGGCTGCTACTCTTCTTCTTCCGTGGTGGTTGCCATAGAAGAAGCCTGCTGCTTCTTTCGTTGGTGCTGTCATGGAATCGTTTACCTACGGTTGCAGTTCTACTACTGCAACCGTGTTCTTCTTCCACTGAAGCTGTAGTGCTCATATCATCTTCTTCTTCCTGCTGCCGTTGTCTAGTTTCTCTGTTGCAAATAGAGTATCGTTTTGTGGTTATTCTTGTGGTTGATTCTTCAATCTCTTCACGATTCTCTCATCCAGATCACTACAAGGTAGGTGTTCTCAAGTACAAGCCCAATCTAATAGTTATCAGATCATGATCATGCATATAGGTCTGTTAGAATGTTTCCAGTATGTTTTGTAAAGTTTTTACTGAGTTTTAGTAGAAGGCGCCTCTTGATAGGGCGCTATTTGATATAACGACCATGCAAACAGTCATCAGTTAGTTGGTTAATTAATAAATACATATGTTCAAAATTTAATAACGGTGAACCATGACATCTAATCTAATGCATGAGTATACTGCTAGATTCTTGCTATTTTTCTCTACCTGTCCATGTACTTGTTCCTGCAAAAAAATTATTTTTTTTAGAAAAGTGCTAATGTACATGACCCAATACTATCAGTCTTCACTATTCTATATAGCGCCCCTGACCTGGGCACTATATCCCTAAAAGGTGGCAGCAGCTAGGGCGCTATTCAACTGAAACGTGGCAGCAGCAAAGGCGCCATTCACTTAAATTCTGGAATTTGATATATATACAGATCTTAATATATTTAGAACCTGGATACAACGACTGAATGAATAGTCATTATATAATGAACTAGCGACCCTGCCCAGGGAACTATTTCATGAAATGAAGACTTGACCCCAGGTGCTAATTACTTGATTTCTGATTTTCATGGTTTTTTGTAACCCTTTACTGTAACACCCGGTAATTTTGGAATAGGAATAAATATATTATGAAGAAAACTTATACATAATGATAAATACATATTTCTACAAATAAGTTTATAATGTTTAATAAAATTTATTCAAATAAGTAAATGGCTAAGTGATATTCCCTTTAGGGGATAGAAGTAAAAAGGTTGCTCGGATCGAACCTGCCTCTGATACCCAAGACCGTGATTAAAAAGGATGTTAATACGGAATAGAGGGTTATTTTTAAGAAGACATTTAATTCATATTCTACAACTATTTTGAATAAATAATAAATCAAAACCAACAATTAGTTAAGACCCAAACCTTGTGTAAAACCCCGTGATTCCCTAATGGGCCTTACAAAAAGATCTCGTAGACCCTACCCTTAAATTATAATAGCTTAAGAATAGAATGACATTTTAAATAGGAATTTAATTAACATTATAATTTTATTTGAAGTAATAATGAACAAACATTGGAGAAAACATCAAAATATATTTTATTAATAATTTAGAAATTTTAATATTTAATATTCATTACATTATATTTTTATTTGATGGAATAGGGGTGTATAAATAAGATTTAATACATTAAAGATAATTAAAAGGAGGTGGGATGGACATATATACAATTTCAGTTAACAGAGGGTGAGAGAAAAACTTCACAAAAAGTCACGACCACTTGATGGTCGTTGGTTACCAATTTACGACATAAAGGATGTCGTTATTCTAAATAAAGTATATACGTAAGAAAAATGGGGATATATATACGCTTTCGATCTTTTGAAGGTTGGAGGGAAAGTCAAAAATATGAATAGCGCCCCTTGTTTGGGCTCAGCTCATGGTATAACGACACTAGCCAAGTTGTTATTTTATTGAACGTGAAAAGTGTGTGAATAGTGTCACTTTTTATTTTAAAGGAATCTTGTAAAACTAATTATATGAAAAAATAGAGAAAAATGGAATAACCTTACTCATAAAATTTCGTAGCAAGACCCCATTGAATTAAAAAGATAAAAATCTGAAAAGATTGCAAATCAATGTTGAGAGTTGAATAGCGCCCGTACCTGAGGCGCTGCTTATTAAGAAATGCCTACAAGATGGGCACGACTTATTAAAACGTGGCTTTAACCTAGATGCGAATTTGCTTAAAGTTAAAAAAAAAAGAAACTGACAGTCGTATTTCGCTCTAACTGGGAAGTATGTGTTTTGGAAGGGATTAATGGGGGAAATCCGAGTATCAATGGGACTCTTACTAGGAATACTAGTCCCAATCGAACTCTAACACGGTGGATTCCCCAAAACACTATAAATACCCGCTAGAACCCCAACACACTCCTTTAATCCTCAACCCCACGATGAACTGCTGCTGCCACAGGTTGCAATAGAAAGCCAGTTCTCCCTGCTTATTCTTTCTTCTCTACAGAAGTAAGGGTGTGATCTCTCAACATATTCCCAGTCGAAGGAATTACCTCTCCATTCTTACTGCTTGTGTACATCTCCTATTCATGGCTGCTGCTATAATATATTGAAGCTGCTACCTCGATTAATGCTGAAACTAGGAGAAAGTTTCACCTTTCTTAAGCAATTGGACCTGTGATTCTGTCGCTGCCAAGAGAAGAAGTTCTCTTCAAACAATCAAACGCTACCAATATCTACAGTCTTCTGTGAAGCTCCATTGTAGACTGAACTCTTGTTTTTCATCCAACTTTTTGATTCTATTAACCAAAAACCTCACAACAAGGTAGGTTTTCTCAAGTACTATGCCTAATTCAATAGATATATAGATTCATGCATGCATATGTTTTCCTTTTACCCTGTTTCATGGAGTTCTGTTAAAATTTTAGGTTTACAGTGAAATAGCGACCCAGTCATGGGCACTATTCTGAATTTATGACCATATAGCAGTCGCTAATTTCATGGTTAATTATTAAATCAGCATATTCAAAATTTAATAACTTGAAATGTGGACATCTAATCAAATACATGCGTGCATTGCTAGATTCTTGGTATTTTTCTCTACCTAATCATGTACTTGTCCCTGGAAAATTATTTTAGTTGGAAAAATGACACTGTTCTTGCAATTTTTACTATGGAATGAACAGCGACCCCTATCCTGTCGCCATATTGAAACCAGCGCCCAAGGTCTGGATGCTATTTTCTAAAACATGGCTGCGCCATGAGCGCGAATTGAAACAGAACCAAACCGTTATGTTAAAAGGCTATAAAATTCCAGAACTTATTTACACTGAAATTGGAACATGAATTTAAAAGTAACGGCTGGGTCACAGGCGCGGTTTATGAAATAGTGGCTGAATCCCAGACGCTATTTAAGAAATAGCGACAATGACCCAGGCGCCATTTTCTGTCATGTGAGTTTTCGTTGGTTTCGTGTACACCCTTCCAATGGGTTACACACAAGGCACAATATTCCAGCCGTGAGTATAGTCCCATGTTTCTCGGTGATTTATCGATTACCCTCTATTCTCTCGATGACATACGAGCCCTTCGTTGGACATTCTGTTCCTTCGGACTGGTGAGTGAGTCATAGAGACCTCTGTAAGTCTCCTCGATGCCTTAGATTCCCTCAAGGCCAATTGAGCTGGTTGTACCATAAAAACCTATAACACTTTTATTACCATGCCCCTCTAGGAACATGGTATACCATCCCTCATGGTATGCTAAATAGCCGCCATGAGATTAATTCTTGAGCTAATGGAATGGGAAACCATGTCATTACTAATCATCTTGGATTGCATGTATCCACGTAGGCACCAATTCTTTTACCTTATCACGTACAAAGAACGAGCACTCATGTGTTTATGAACGCTTATTCGAGTACTTATGGCACCCACTAGAGAGCCAATTCCACCTAGTTTTCCGATATATTCCGCAAGATCTACCTTAAATTCCTACAAGTTTCATTCCCTTGGAATTTAACATTGGCTATAATTATCGTGGATGTCGAAAGTGCATTATATAATACATGCGCATATAAGGGCCCGATCTGGTCCTGGGAGGAGCACCCGAAAGTACTAGTGCCCATGGGAGTTGTAATGATCGCGGTGTGGCATTGCACCGAAGTACTCATCATTCTAGAGACATTCCACTTACTCTCTCTCGCGTGACTTTACATGATATTAGTTGCGTGGTACTTGCTAGAACTCTAAAATAGCCAATATCTCATGCTTGATACTATCTTTAACTCTCGCTTGTCTCGTTTTACTAGAACTTCCATATCTCAGTTTAATCGATATACTTGCATTCTATTTTTGCGATCATTCATGTATATTAGCCTTGCATTCATGTAACATGTAATTACTTAAAGATAGCTTGTTCTTGAGACATAATTCCTACTGAGCGTTCGCTCACCCAATTATTCCAACATTTTTCAGCTGATCAGGTGACTAGCGAGATTGAGACTCACACGGGAGAGACTGATGAGGGCATCCCCTACCCCTCCACATTTTCTCCGGACTCGGATTGTTCGTCTGCAAGCGCCATTATGTTAGTCATGTATTTTTGAGTCTAGTCATGTAATCTTCACATTTTCTTTGAGTCAATATCATGTAATTTTCCCTTTATTTGAGTCATGTACCTAGGTTAGTGAGTCATTGTCCTAAGTATTGTGTCATTAGGTTGGTTTGTTAGGCTATTGGGCCCAATTCATTGGGCTTGGCCCAAGGGCGCCCTTACCCCTTCAGTTATTTGTCATTGAGTCAAATGTCAGGGAATTTTGTAAAAATGTGGGTTGCCTATATATAGGACCCCATTCCCCTCATTTTGAACTAATGAACCATTGCATGAATATTGAAATCCAATTCCAAATCCCACTAGATCTCTCTCTCTTCCCCAACCCCAAAATTCGAAATTTTCTCTCTCCTCTCCATTCACCACTCATTAAGACCCCTCCCCTTCCCCATACACTCATTTAACTCCCCCCCAACCCCAAGGTGGAATCCCCCAATCACTAGGCCACCCTCCAACCCCCAACTACCCTACCCACTTCCCCAAGCACCCTTCCCTCTCCACCATACAACCCACCACTTCCCTAGGCCATTTGAATTCAAATCCCCCTTCCCTCCACAGCCCTAGGGCAACCCCAAGACCACTCCCCTTGGTTAGGGTCGCACACCCTCTCTCTCTCTCATCTCCACCATTCTTCCTTGCCCCACTCCAACACCATTTGATACTACTAGGTTGCAGCTGGCGATCTGCAGATGACCACCTACTTGCAGCGGCGACTCCGATCACATCCCAGTGAATCTGAAGGCCCAAGAGGTACCGTTGGAAGCGTCTTCGAGTCATCTTCGCGACGGTGGTGGTTTCGTCTGGATCCGAGCTCCGAGCTGGCCGTGAGACCATTTCTCCCCCGACTGTGCGCAGCTTCCCTGGCAGAGCACCTGAGCCGGAGTTGAAGCTCTACTGCGACATACCTGTTAGGAATCAGATTGAGCTTTCTTCAGTAAAAGTGTTATACTTCGAGCCCTCCACCATCCCCAACAAGCAGAGCTTCAATCAGCATCCGGAACCAGGAGTTACTAATTTTCTTCCCTGATCGTGCGGATCTGCCTCCCCTCTGTCTGCACCGACCTTCCGTCACTTATCAGAAGCCACCAGTCGACTCCAACATTATTTGGTATCCCTGTCAGTTCAGATTCAAAGTATACTCGTGTACGGTTCCAACGGCGCCAACAGCACTGGATTCCGAGCTCGGTAGCATTTGTGACGCCCTCTGCATCTTGCAGCTTGGAACCTGCAACCATCAGAACCGAGGAGCTGCTACCCTGATCAAGCCCCTACCCCGACCAGCAGCTGTACCAGGAGAAATCAAGAAAATTCAGGAACCTTCCCAGTCTAGTTACGAAGGTTTTCACACAGGTTTCGTCTTCAGAAAAATTCGGGAGTGGCCGCAACGTCCAGAGAGCCGACTGCCTGTCCAGAAGCGCAGACAGTGGGCAGACCCGGCTACGGCGACCATTTATCATGTCTAGCTCGATTTTCCCTTTCTGCTTGGCCGGATGAAGGCCCCTCCCTATGTGGAGGTAACTTTTGGTTGTAATAAATTAACCCCCACCCCGAGATTCCCCCCCCCCCCCTTGCATGGGGCGTAGTGCTGTACTCCTTTCAATTTCAGGTTGAAGTGACACCGACGCGACGTGCGGGTGCATACCCTCGCCTCCCCGCTCGCCCCCGTCTCCGGCTGGAGTCGGCGTCTTCACGCCGGCTATGTGAGCTCCTAAACATCTCTCATTGCTGTAATGGACTTGCTTAGCTTAGTATTGCTATAGTTACTCCGTCGGCGGTGAGAGAGTGTCTGATTTTAAATTGCCACCAAATTGAGTGACCATCGTGGGCAAGTTGTGAGAGCTTCCACTCAACCCACACCCTTGGTGTGTTGGCCACCCATGATTTGGGCTTCCCTTGGCCCATTTGGGGTCCGCAATAAGCTAGCCGACCCTTGGAGAACCAAGGTCCCGCCTTGGACCCTCTCCATCATCACCGAGTCGCCTTCGGGCACTAACGTGCGCCAAGCGAGTGAGTCGCTAGTGTGAGTCCGCTACCTAACCCGAATGCTTGCATACTTAGGTCCAAGGTCGGTCTCACATCAATTGGCATCATCATCATAGCATCCTAGTTGGTCTCACATCAAGTGTATCAAAACATCTTCATCACATCATCATAGGTCTTAGGTCGGTTTTACATCAAGTGGTATCAGAGCAAGTTCATAACTTGTCTCTATCAAGTTGGTCCTAGGGCATGTCTATGCATTTAGAGTCTTCAAGTGCATCACTCTTGTCCCCTAGTATGGCCACCTCATATCGACCTTACCAATCGGCCCACTCCATAAGTCCAAGCCACCAAGAGATGCCTACCACTAACACCCATAACTTCCCTGGCCATGTCAACTACTTCATGAAAGCCTTGACCTATGCTAATGAGCGGCTTGATAACATATCGGGCCGACTCAACCAACTTGGAGAAAATAGGCCCGCCCCAAGGACGGATGATAGGATGGTCCCTTTCCCACTTCCCACCTTTGATGGAACCTCTCCTAGAGAATATTTAGATTGGGAAGCTACAATGGACCAATACTTCACTTGGTATCCTATGTCCGAGGATGAAAAGGCATGGGTTGCCAAAATGCAACTTACCAAACAGGCAGAAACTTATTGGATGCAAATTGTCGGGCTAAAGGTACTTAGAAGGGAAACTCCCATCACCACTTGGAAGGATATGAAAGAGCAACTTAGGGCAAAATATATGTCCCCTTCCTACCCGGCTTACCAAAGCCTAAGGAGCACTCCCACTCCCTCAACCCCACCCGTCCAAAACCTCACCCCTAAAACCCAAGTATCTAAGGCATCCACCTCCTCACCCAACCCCATAAGGTCCCCCACACCCCAACCAAAACCCCCTCCCCTAACCTACACTAGTCAAGCCCCTTTAACCCCCACCTCCACCCCAAACGATCCCAAGGGCAAGAGACCCTTAACCGGCCCGATTCCCTCCATAAGGACCACCACTCATCCAACCTTCACCACTCAAACCCAAGTGGACCCCATGACCACCCCTCCACCTAGGCCCATAATGGCCATCACCCCCCAACCCAAAACCCCTCACCCAACCGACCTCCCGCTTCCTACACCAATCTTTCCCCAACCTAGGCCTCCTCTACTTCCCCTTCCTATCCAAATCCAAGTCCACCCTTGCCCACCACCCCAAGTGCACCATGCTCCAGCTATCACCAATTCTCCCGCATTAGACCTACCCAACCCATTAACACTAGGAATTGAAACCCACACACCCATCCACATGGAAATAGATGCTAGTCCCGAACAAAAACCTACCCTAGAGGAAATCCAAGAACCTCCACTTCCACCCACCTCTCCTAGTCCGGATCCTCAAAAGCCACACACCTTCACCATGAATGAAGTCATACTCCAATGGCTCAAACAAGGACCCACCCTTCCTAGCTCACCCCCACCTCCCTCACCGTTGGGATACCCATCCCAAATTGCCCCCCTCCACTCCTATCACACCACAATCCAATCCTACTATGAGGTAGAAGGTTGGGATGATCTCCTCAAGGGTTTAGAATGGCAACTAGGGTTGACTTGCTTATTGACCTTAGGAAAGGCCCACCCAAAAAGCCTTAGTCTAATCCACCCATGTGATGGTTCTATCACCTCGGTCTTCACCATTGGTTGCTACACTAGTGACCTCCTTCTCATTCTCCCTATGGATGAAAAACCCATCATGATCCACTCCACTTCCATTGAGATCCCAAGTACCTTGATCGACTGGCCCACTAACGACCTTGGTACCTTGAGGGAGGAGGACCCACCGTGTGAAGACCATGTGGGCATAGAGTCTCTTCTTCTAGGAAACCCAGTCCATGACCCCTTTGATCCCTTCCTTTGGGAGTATGGGTACCCACGTGACCCACCCACATCACCCACCACCCACCCTTTCCTACCCCCACCCACCATGTTGGGCCAAGCCCACCTCATCCATGACCCAGGTTACACCATAGGAATCATGACCTTAGGCAACACCCGCCTAGAGATCAAGAAAGTGCCCCACCCCATATCCACCTACCTAGATCCCTTCGACCCTTTTGAGTGGAAGCTCAAAGGCCACCCCACCATCCCACATGAGAAAGTCATCTTTGGGAAATGAATTCATATGTCTTGGCACATCACACTGCTTGGCATGATTAGTCCGTCGGGTACATTCATCCGCATCACCCACATGTCAAGTAGGAAGCATAAGTGGACCATATTTGGATGTAATGGTCCACCCTCTTTCATCATGAGTCATAAGCATGAAAGGAGCATACATGGATGTCCGAGTCCCCCAGCATTTGTCACCACCATACATACCTATGGATGCCCCGGTCCTCCCAAATCATTCAACGTCCTCATAACATCAATGCATGATAGGTCTATATGTAGTTGTCCTGGACCACCTTTGCATACCATACATTGTCAACTCACATCGCATCATAGTGCATGGCATATGCATTCAAGCAAGTATTAAGCAACAAGCGGTGGGATTCACAAGAAGCGAGCACAAACTCCTAAGCACCACTTTGAGTTCCAAGTTGACAACTTGGCGATGATGGCTTTGGAGTGGCTCTACTTTAGGGTCACCTCCAATCTGAGGGCACGAGGACTTGGACCTTGCCAAGATCTGAGTGGCTTTGGCAACCCAGCTTATGGGTTGGACTTTCAAATGGGTTTTGGGATTCACCCCACTTCCCAAGTGGCGGATCCGGCACCCTCTAAGGGCACCGCGGTGGATCCTAGTGAGTGCCTCGAGCTTACACCTACCCTTGTGAAAGACACCCTCGGAGTGCCACCACAAATAGCCTGAGAGCCCGACGTGAGCACACGACGACAATACTAGGCAAGCAAGATCCCATCGCCAGCATGAGGGTATGACAGAGCCACTTTGTCGAGCTGAAGCGCCGTTCCCCGACTATGGTCGCGGGTTGAGGATGGAGATCGTGGATCGCCCAGAGCCGCAGTTCGATGTACTACTTCCCTGGTGGACCCATACTCAACGAGGTCAAGTTTTCCCCACCCCGGGGGTATGATGAGGGCATCCCTTGCCCCTCCACATTTTCTCCGGACTCGGATTGTTCGTCGGCAAGCGCCATTATATTAGTCATGTATTTTTGAGTCTAGTCATGTAATCTTCACATTTTCTTTGAGTCAATATCATGTAATTTTCCCTTTATTTGAGTCATGTACCTAGGTTAGTGAGTCATTGTCCTAAGTATTGTGTCATTAGGTTGGTTTGTTAGGCTATTGGGCCCAATTCATTGGGCTTGGCCCAAGGGCGCCCCTACCCCTTCAGTTATTTGTCATTGAGTCAAATGTAGGGACTTTTCTAAAAATGTGGGTTGCCTATATATAGGACCCCATTCCCCTCATTTTGAACTAATGAACCATTGCATGAATATTGAAATCCAATTCCAAATCCCACTAGATCTCTCTCTCTCTCTCTCTCTCTCTCTCTAAGGGGTCCCCCCTCTCTCTCTCTCTCTCTTCCCCAACCCCAAAATTCGAAATTTTCTCTCTCCTCCCCATTCACCTCTCATTAAGACCCCTCCCCTTCCCCATACACTCATTTAACTCCCCCCCAACCCCAAGGTGGAATCCCCCAATCACTAGGCCACCCTCCAACCCCCAACTACCCTACCCACTTCCCCAAGCACCCTTCCCTCTCCCCCATACAACCCACCACTTCCCTAGGCCATTTGAATTCAAATCCCCCTTCCCTCCACAGCCCTAGGGCAACCTCAAGACCCCTCCCCATGGTTAGGGTCGCACCCCCCCTCTCTCTCTCATCTCCACCATTCTTCCTTGCCCCACTCCAACACCATTTGATACTACTAGGTTGTAGCTGGCGATCTGCAGAAGACCACCTGCTTGCAGCGGCGACCTCGATCACATCCCAGTGAATCTGAAGACCCAAGAGGTACCGTTGGAAGCGTCTTCGAGTCATCTTCGTAACGGTGGTGGTTTCGTCTGGATCCGAGCTCCGAGCTGGCCGTGAGACCATTTATCCCCCGACTGTGTGCAGCTTCCCTGGCAGAGCACCTGAGCCGGAGTTGAAGCTCTACTGCAACATACCTGTTAGGAATCAGATCGAGCTTTCTTCAGTAAAAGTGTTCTACTTCGAGCCCTGCACCATCCCCAACAAGCAGATCTTCAATCAGCATCCGGAACCAGGAGTTACCAATTTTCTTCTCTGATTGTGCGGATCTGCCTCCCCTCTATCTGCACCGACCTTCCATCACTGATCATAAGCCACCAGTTGACTCTGACATCATTTGGTATCCCCGTCAGTTCGGCTTCAAAGTAGACCCGCGTACGGTTCCAACGGCGCCAACGGCACTGGATTCCGAGCTCGGGAGCATTCGTGACGCCCTCTGCATCTTGCTGCTTGGAACCTGCAACCGTCAGAACCGAGGAGCTGCTACCCTGATCAAGCCCCTACCCCGACCAACAGCTGTACCAGGAGAAATCAAGAAAATTCAGGCACCTTCCCAGTCCAGTTACGAAGGTTTTCCCACAGTTTGTCTTCAGCAAAATTCGGGAGTGGCCGCAACGTCCAGAGAGCCGACTGCCTGTCCAGAAGCGCAGGCAGTGGGCAAACCCGGCTACGGCGACCATTTATCATGTCTAGCTCGATTTTCCCTTTCTGCTTGGCCGGCTGAAGGCCCCTCCCTATGTGGAGGTAACTTTTGGTCGTAATACATTAACTCCCACCCCGCGATTCCCCCCCCCCCCTTGCATGGGGCGTAGTGCTGTACTCCTTTCAATTTCATGTTGAAGCGACACCGACGCGGCGTGCGGGTGCATACCCTCACCTCCCCGCTCGCCCCCGTCTCCGGCCGGAGTCGACGTCTTCACGCCGGCTAGGTGAGCTCCTGAACATCTTTCATTGCTGTAATGGACTTGCTTAGCTTAGTATTGCTATAGTTACTCCGTCGGCGGTGAGAGAGTGTCTGATTTTAAATTGCCACCAAATTGAGTAACCACCGCGGGCGAGTTGTGAGAGCTTCCACTCAACCCACACCCTTGGTGTGTTGGCCGCCCATGATTTGGGCTTCCCTTGGCCCATTTGGGGTCCGCAATAAGCTAGCCGACTCTTGGAGAACCAAGGTCCCGCCTCGGGCCCTCTCCATCATCACCGAGTCGCCTTCGGGCACTAACGTGCGCCAAGCGAGTGAGTCGCTAGTGTGAGTCCGCTGCCTAACCCGAATGCTTGCATACTTAGGTCCAAAGTCGGTCTCACATCAATTGGTATCATCATCATAGCATCCTATTTCGTCTCACATCAAGTGTATCAAAACATCTTCATCACATCATCATAGGCCTTAGGTCGGTTTTACATCAGAGACAAGTGTGCAAGTGAGCTTCGGAAACTAGTGAACCCGTGTCTTTTATCTTTCTTGAGTCTAGCTAGTATTTCCTATTAATTGTCTAGTCTAAGTTCACTAGCGTGTCTTTGGTCTTTTCTTTCCATTATGATGTGGTTGAATGTTCAAGTTCTAAAAATTGAAATTGTAAGAGACTTATATTTGAAATAAAATTTTTATTGCTTTAAATTATTTGGTCTCATGCCATTGCTCTTGATCGTTCATGACTGTTTAACTGCCACGTGCCGAGCAAATGACACGTTCCGCTGCTATCGGTTCGAGACGTGACAGAGGTGGTATCAGAGCTTCGGCATTCATATCCTCCAGTTATTAGGTTCCAATGATAGGTCAAGTATCCCTGTCAGTCATATCAGAGCTTTAGCTTTCACAACCTCAAGTTATTTGGTTCCAATGATAGGTCAACTATCCTTGTCAGTCATATTAGAGCTTCGACTTTCAACTCCTTAGGGCATCAAGTCCAAGAGGTAGGTTGAGTATCCTTGTCGGTCATCCTATAGGAATTCCGTGAGAGATGGGTAGAACTTGAGGTTAAAGTTATAAAAAAAGATAAAATATTTACATTTCATTAACATTAATTCTTGAGTCAATAAATTATCTCTCCACTTATCATTGTAGGAACCTAGATAAAATGGAAGCATCTAAGCCAAGCTTTGTCCCTGAGATGGTACTAGTAGATGTCCAAGCTTACGTAGACCTTGTCAGGAGAGTCTAAGAGCTAGAGAAGACGGTGGAAGAAAAAGAGAGAGTTGAAGGGAAGGATCAAACCAATAATTCTTGGAAGTTCACCGTTATCAAGAAAATGGTAAACGAGGGTGATATTTCACAAAAGTGTAAGAAATGCCAAAATGTAAGAAGTGTAATAAGAAGGGAACTTCGACAGATCACTCGCAAGGTAAGTGTAAATCCTGTGGAAGATATGGTCACCAATCGGAAAAGTGTTGGAGGAGTTCGGGAGCATGTCTACGTTGCGGAAGCTTAGACCATAAGATATCAGAATGCCCTATTTTGACCAAAAAGCTTCCAAGAGAAACTCAAGCAGTGGCCGAACTTGCCAAGAGAGAAGTTATGGAAGGTACCCCTCACCCGCAATCCTAAATTAATTGTTCAATTTCTTCTTTACCTATGTAGTATCATAATGAATTATCACTAAGTCCCCGTCTGGAGTAGAAGGTGCTGTGAATTTGGGGACCAAATTCTTTTAAGTGGGGGAGGGTGTAACGCGAGGTAATTTTGGAATAGGAATAAATATATTTAGGAAGAAAATCTATATATAATGATAAATACATATTCCTACAAATAAGTTTATAATGTTTAATAAAATTTATTCAAATAAGTAAATGCCTAAGTGATATTCCCTTTAGGGGATAGAAGTAAAAAGGTCGCTCGGATCGAACCTGCCTCTGATACCCAAGACCGTGATTAAAAATGATGTTAATACGGAATAGAGGGTTATTTTTAAGAAGGTATTTAATTTATATTCTACTTCTATTTTGAATTAATAATAAATTAAAACCAACAATTAGTTAGACCCAGACCTTGTGTACAACCCCGTGATTCCCTAATGGGCCTTACAAAAAGATCTCGTAGACCCTACCCTTAAATTATAATGGCTTAAGAATAGAATGACATTTTAAATAGAAATTTAATTAACATTATAATTTTATTTGAATTAATAATGAATAAACATTGGAGAAAACATTAAATTATATTTTATTAATAATTTAAAAAATTTAATGTTTCATATTCATTATATTATATTTTTATTTTTGATGGAATAGGGGTGTATAAATAAGATTTAATACATTAAAGATAATTAAAAGGAGATGGGATGGACATATATACAATTTCGGTTAATAGAGAGTGAGAGAAAACTTCTCAAAAAGTCACGCCCACTTGATGGTCGTTGGTTACCAATTTACGACATAAAGGATGTCGTTATTCTAAATAAAGTATATACGTAAGAAAAATGGGGATATATATACGCTTTCGATCTTTTGAAGGTTGAAGGGAAAGTCAAAAATAAGAATCGCGCCCCTTGTTTGGGCGCAGCTCATGGTATAACGACACTAGCCAAGTCGTTATTTTATTGAACGTGAATAGTGTGTGAATAGTGTCACTTTTTATTTTAAAGGAATCTTGTAAAACTAATTATATGGAAAAATAGAGAAAAATGGAATAACCTTACCCATAAATTTTCGTTGCAAGAACCCACCAAATTAAAAAGATAAAAATCCGGAAAGATTGTAAATCAATGTTAAGAGTTGAATTGCATCCGTACCTAAGGCGCTACTTATTAAGAAACACCTACAAGATGGGCGTGACTTATTAAAACGTGGCTTTAACCTAGATGCGAATTTGCTTAAAGTTAAAAAAAAAAAGAAACTGACAGTTGTATTTCGCTTTAACTGGGAAGTACATGTTTTGGAAGGGATTAATGGGGGAAATCCGAATATCAATGGGACTCTTACTAGGATTACTAGTCCCAATCGAACTCTAACACGGTGGATTCCCCAAAACACTATAAATACCCGCTAGAAGCCCAACACACTCCTTTAATCCTCAACCCCACGACCAACTGCTGCTACCACAGGTTGCAATAGAAAGCCAGTTCTCCCTCCTTATTCTTTCTTCTCTATAGAAGCAAGGGTGTGATCTCTCAACATATTCCCAGCCGAAGGAATTACCTCTCCATTCTTACTGCTTGTGTACATCTCCTATTCATGTCTGCTACTGTAATATATTGAAGCTGCTACCTCGGTTTATGCTGAAACTAGGAGAAAGTTTCTCCTTTCTTAAGCAATTGGACCTGTGATTCTATCGCTGCCAAGAGAAGAAGTTCTCTTCAAACAATCAAGCGCTACCAATATCTACAGTCTTCTGTGAAGCTCCACTGTAGACAGAACTCTTATTTTTCATCTGACTTTTTGATTCTATTAACAAAAAACCTCACAACAAGGTAGATTTTCTCAAGTACTATGCCTAATTCAATAGATATATAGATTCATGCATGCATATGTTTTCCTTTTACCCTGTTTCATGGCGTTCTTTTAAAATTTTGGGTTTACAGTGAAATAGCGACCCAGTCATGGGCGCTATTCTGATTTTACGACCATATAGCAGTTGCTAATTTAATGGTTAATTATTAAATTAGCATATTCAATTTTTAATAACTTGAAATGTGGACATCTAATCAAATACATGCATGCATTGCTAGATTCCTGGTATTTTTCTCTACCTAATCATGTACTTGTCCCTGGAAAATTATTTTATTTGGAAAAACGACACTGTTCTTGCAATTTTTACTCTGGAATGAACATCGAGCCCTATCCTGTCGCCATATTGAAACCAACGCCCAAGGTCTGGACGCTATTTTCTTAAACATGGCTGCGCCATGAGCGCAAATTAAAATAGAACCAAACCGTTGCGTTAAAAGGCTATAAAATTCCAGAACTTATTTACACTGAAATTGGAACAGGAATTTAAAAGTAACGGCTGGGTCACAGGCGTGGTTTATGAATTAGTGGCTGAATCCCAGACGCTATTTAAGAAATAGCGACAATGACCCAGGCGCCATTTTCTGTCATGTGAGTTTTCGTTGGTTTCGTGTTCACCCTTCCAATGGGTTACACACAAGGCACTATATTTCAGCCGTGAGTATAGTCCCACATTTCTCGGTGATTTATCGATTACCCTCTATTCTCTCGATGACATACGAGTCCTTCGTTGGACATTCTGTTCCTTCAGACTTGTGAGTGAGTTATAGAGACCTCCGTAAGTCTCCTCGATGTCATGGATTCCCTCAAGGCCGATTGAGCTGTTTGTACCATAAAAACCCATAACACTTTTATTACCATACCCTCTAGGAACATGGTATACCGGCCCTCATGGTATGCTAAATAGCCGTCATGAGATTAATTCTCATCCATGGCCCCGCCGGAAGTTCCTGGCGCCGTCCATGCCCCGGCGATGACCGATAGTGGGGAGCCTACGGTGTTCTTTTCTCAGGAGGAGATCTCGGCATCACTCCGGCCGTTTTCTTTTTCCTTGGTAGCTCGTACCCCTCAGGGGAGGCCTCCTTTTTCAGATATCAGAACTCATTTGAATAACAGATTCAGATTCACAGATGATTATATGATCAGCGCTCTGGACAACAGGCATCTTCTTTTAAGATTTCGCAACTATGATGATTATCTCTCTCTTCTGCTGAAGGAGACGCTTTTGGTTCATGGTCGGCTATTCCGTTTCTTCAAATGGACTCTGGAATTTTCTCCTTCGGCTGACTCGCCCATTCTTCCGGTATGGATTTCCTTTCCTAATCTTCCAGTTAACTTCTACATTGAGCATTTGATTAGGTCCATTGCCAGTAATGTTGGTCGGGTATTGAAAGTTGATCAGTCCACGTTGAACTTATCCCAAACAACTGCTGCCCGAGTATGTATTGAGCTGGATATTTCTAAACCGCGTCCTCCAAGAGTTTGGATTGGATTCCCAGGAGGGGGAGCCTGGCAGGATGTAGTTTACCCGGACCTTCCACCTT
This sequence comes from Amorphophallus konjac, assembly GCA_022559845.1. Taxonomy (NCBI): domain Eukaryota; kingdom Viridiplantae; phylum Streptophyta; class Magnoliopsida; order Alismatales; family Araceae; genus Amorphophallus; species Amorphophallus konjac. The sequence goes on along the minus strand of CM040124.1, from coordinate 130,738,535 downwards.
ACTGTTCAAATTGTTCACGCATTGGCCATAATGCAGTAAATTGTAGAGGTCCTAAGACTTCGGTTACTATTGTGAAGCCCAAACAGTCAGATGCAGTACTCAAAGGCAAGGCTACTTGGCAACCTGTAAACAACCATAAGGAGACAGCTGGAATAAATTCGGTTTCAATACGAGCCACTGAAGAATGCACTCTTCCTAATCGCCCTGTTTTGATTAATTCAAGGAATTTCACACTGGGTGAATGCTCAAAACAGTCAACAGATTTGAATGGTCCCTCTTTAACTAATGGTCCTAATTTTCATGATATAGAACCAGGGGAATGCACTAAACAGTCGTCAGATTCGAGTGGTCTATGTTTAGCTAATGACTCTATTATTCTTGACAAAGATCCAGGGGATCCTGCAAAGTCTCCTTCTCATTGCCTGCGAGGGGATATCCCATTGAATTCTTCAACTATTAATGTTGTGGAACAACATAATGAAAGTGAGCCTGCACTACAAAAGGATTCCTCTGAATTGTCTAATGACTCCTCGGTGCCCATACACCAGGATATTATTTTAGCTGCTCACTCCGAAGATTTGGTCCGTCCACCTTTGGAGCTCCCTTCAAACCAAAATTGTGATCAGGCTGTCATTAATGGGATTGATTCTCCTGCAGATGGTATTGCTTTACAAGATCATGATACTCCTTCGATTGTTGAGGCCACTACTAGAAGATTGGAAATAGCTAACCTTGCTACAGCTCAAAATGTTATGGTACTGCATAAAGAACGCCCAGGGGTCACAACCAGATCTATGTTGAGGACAAGGTCCATGGGAAACATCCTTGATATTAAACATTTATCATGAATTTCATCATTTGGAATATTAGAGGTATTGGGAATGATGTCTCTATTGGCAGATTGAAATTCCTGATTAGATCTCATAACATTGAATGCATTGTGATTTTGGAACCTAAAATAAACTTTAGCAGAATGGAGAATATCTGCAGAAGATTGGGCATGGACAATGCTGTTGCGAACCATGATGGGCTGGCTCACATCTAGATTCTTTGAAAAGACCCTCTGAAGTTCTCAGCTGTCTGTAGGGATGAACAGTAGATTACTCTTCTTCAGTCTAATGCTGTTTTACCAGACCTTCATACAACTTTTGTTTATGCTAAATGTAATGCTATAGATAGGCATTCTCTGTGGGCATCTTTGCTTAATATTCATTCTCAAATTAATGTCCCTTGGATTGTAGCTGGTGACTTCAATTGCATTACATGTGCAGATGAGAAGCTTGGTGGCAATTCCCCTAATTTAATTGCTATGATAGATTTTAATAACTGCATTTCTGACTGTGCCTTATTTGATGGTGGATTCACTGGGTCCATATTTACTTGGCATAATAATCAGTCTGGTGGCAGAGGAATTTGGGCTCGATTGGACAGAGCTCTCCTTAATGCAACTTGGCTCAATATTCTTCCTGTTTCTATTGAGCATCTATCCAGGGAGGCATCTGACCATGCTCCTCTTCTTGTTAAATTTCTCTCCCAAGATCGAATATTTAGTAGATTCTGCTTTCAGAAAATGTGGATTTTGCATGAGCAATTTTTTGAAGTTGTACAGGCTTGCTGGCATTCTAGCCCTATAGCTTCTTCTCCCATGACTTGCCTATATCTAAAACTTAAAGCATTGAAAAGAATGCTTCGGGTTTGGAACAATCAAACTTTTGGCAATGTTCATCTAAATCTGGCTGCTGCTGAGGATGCTGTCCTTCAAGCTGAGCATTTTTATGACTTGCAACCTTCTGATGCAAATCTGGCTGCTTTGGAAGAAGCTAAAAATATACAATCAGACAGGATTCTTCAACAAGAATAATTTTGGAGACAAAAATCTGGAATTCGATGGCTTCTTGAGGGAGACAGAAATACAAAATTTTCCACATGTCCACTATAGCTAACAGACGCAAACACAACATCACTCAATTGAGAACTCCTGCTGGGAACCTTTCTTCTAACCATGAGGATATGAAAAGAGTAGCTACTTCCCATTTCCTGAATGCTTTTTCCACTCAAGAACATCATATTCACAATGAATTCTTGAACTGTATTCCCCACCTAGTAAATCAGGATGATAATGACTGTCTTTTTGCTATTCCTACTGAAAGTGAAATTCATGATGTTGTTTTCAATCTATCAGCTGATAGTGCCCCTGGCCCTGATGGTTTCTCTGGAGCTTTCTTCCAGAAAGTTTGGAGTATCATAGCCCCTTTGGTTGTCAGTGTTGTGCAAGAAGCTTTTTCATCCGGGAATCCTCTGCCAAGAAGTGTTACATCCACCTTGATTGCTCTAATACCAAAAAAACCTAATGCTGTAGAGATTACAGATTATAGGCCGATCAGTTTATATAACTTCTTCTACAAGATTATTTCCTCAATTATTAATAAAAGACTGGCCTCTATTCTTCCCAAGATCATTTCACTTGAGCAATCTACTTTTGTAAAGGGAAGATAGATTATTGAAAATATTGCACTTGCTCAGGAGCTCTCTCTTGAATTGGGTAGAAAAACCAGAGGTTCCAATGTTATGTTTAAGCTCGATATGGCTAAAGCTTATGATAGACTAGAATGGGATTTTCTTTACTCTGTTATGCTCAGATTTGGTTTCAGCAATAACTTCATCAATCTTGTTGATAAGCTGATTAGTAACTGTTGGTTTTCTATTATGTTGAATGTAGACACTGCTGGTTTCTTTAAATCTACAAGAGGTATCCGTCAAGGTGACCCGATAGCTCCTTCCTTATTTGTTATTGCTGAAGAAGCTTTGAGCAGGTCTTTAAGAGAAGCATTCATCAGTGGCCGGGTTGAATGATTCAGAGGCTTTCAGAGATGTCCAAACATATCTCACTTATTATTTGCAGATGATACCTTGATTTTCAGTAAGGCCACCGCAGCCTCTATCAAAAATCTTCTTGACGTTTTTCACTCTTATGAGGAAGCCTCTGGTCAATTGATTAATGTTAGCAAGAGTGGATTTTTAATCCACCCAAAACAGCTTTGTTCTGTTGCACAGCGAATTCAAAACCTCACTGGTTTTTCCAGACTGCATTTCCCTCACAAATATCTTGGTATTCCTTTGGTGATTGGCAGAACAAAAAAGGTATATTTTGCATGTGTTATCAGTTCTATACAAAAAAGGATTGCTGGGTGGAAAGCTAACTTGTTGTCCCAAGGTGCCAGATTAGCTCTTATAAGGCATGTTCTTTCTTCCTAGCCTATTTATTCACTTTCTTCAACTCCATTGCACAGTGGCATTCACAATCTGATTGAGCAGGCATTTGCTAACTTCTTTTGGGGGTCTTCCCCTCTTGGAAAAAAGAGACATTGGAAATCTTGGCAGGGACTATGTAAGCCTCAATCCAAGGGTGGCCTTGGTATCAATTCCCTTAGGCTCATGGAAATTGCACTCCGGGTAAAAATGTTGTGGCATGCTATTCACTCTAATTCTTTATGGGCTACTTACTTTAGAGCCAAGTATTTGCGCCACTGTCACATCAGAGACGCCAACTTTAGAAACATGATGGGTTTTGCTAGAAGCAGCTGGTTGAAGGCCAAGGAGTATATTCCTCAGTTTAAGAAGGTTATTATTGGTAATGGTTTAAATACCAATTTTTGGCATGATAATTGGCTGGGCCATCAATGCTTAGATACTTATGTCCCTGATGCTCTCATTCCTAACCCAAAAGCATCAGTTCGAGATGTCCTTCTTAACCCTTCTTCTGAAGAAGCTGTCCTGCTGAATACAATGATTCCAAACAGTATACAGCAAGCTATCAGATCTGTGAATTTGAATCAGGAAACAGATTTGGATGTATGGAGTTTATCTCCCTCTGGTCAGTGTACAGTAGCTTCAATTTACAAGTCTATGGCAAACAGTCATATTCAGTCTGATATCCCTTGGAGCCGATTGTGGTCTAATTGGGTCCCGACTAAAATATCAGTCCACTTATGGAAGATTATGAACAACTATTTACCGACTTATGATAATATTCAAAGAGTGGGTGTTGTCCTTTGCTCCAAATGCTCTTGCTGCAGGAAACCGCAGGTGGAAGACCCTAATCATTTGTTTCTGTACAGTGAAACAGCAAGGCATGTATGGACTGCTTTAACAGCTGCAGGATTACACTTTGAAGGCCGCACTGCTAGGGAATTAATCCTGAACTCCATCTGCCACTTTCAGCCAGGTTCGGCTTATGGTCTTTCCTCTCTTGCCTCTGTTGGTTTTGGAATGTGGGATATTTGGAAGGCCAGAAACTCCATCAAATATGATGATAAATCTTTCACTAATTCCAATATCACCCATCATATTATATCCCAAGTGAAGATGGTCTGCTCGATTGCTGCTCTAAAGGAACCGAAATGCACCAATCGGAAAATCTTGGAACAATTAGGAATCATAACTCAAGATCCCTGCAGACAACAGCTGAAGATTGTGACATGGCTTTGCCCTCCTTGGCCTTGTCTAAAATTAAATTCTGATGGTGCATGCAAACAATCTAGAGACACTGGAGGAGGTGGAATTATCAGGGATTCAAGAGGTAAGGTCGTCCTGGCCTTCTCTCACTTCTATGGTCAATCTAACAGTTTAATTGCGGAAGCTCGTGCATTACTTGATGGCATCAAATATTTGAAGACAGTGGACAACAAACCAGCTCTCATTGAATGTGATTCCCTCACCCTTGTCTGGATTATCAAGAAGGAAACTCATTGTCCCTGGTCCATTCTCAACTATGTCAGGGATATCTGGAGCCTCTTATCTGAGCTTGATTCTATTTCTCACATATTCAGAGAAGGCAATACAGTAGCGGATTTACTTGCCTCTTTAGCTTGCACCAATAAATGTAATTCTTTCTATTCTTTAAGTGAGCTCCCTTCTATTATAAAAGGTGCTGCTCGGCTGGACTCACTAGGCTTGCCTAGTATCCGACTGATGTAATTCTTTATTCTTCATCAATGGAATATAATTTGCCTCCTAGTGGTTTGATGGTGGAGTGGCTTTCTCTTTACCTCTGGTAAGGGGTGCACTCTCCCACTGACCCCTAGGTTAGGTTTTTCTATTAAAAAAACAAAAAGATTAATTCTTGAGCTAATGGAATGGGAAACCATATCATTACTAATCATCTTGGATTACGTGCCTCCACGTAGACACCAATTCTTTTACCTTATCATGTACAAAGAACGAGCACTCATGTGTTTATGAACGTTTATTCGAGTACTCATGGCACCCACTAGGGAGCCAATTCCACCTAGTTTTCCGATATATTCCGCAAGATCTACCTTAAATTCCTACAAGTTTCATTCCCTTGGAATTCTACATTGGCTATAACTGTCGTGGATGTCGAAAGTGCATTATACAATGCCTGCGCATATAAGGGCCCGATCTGGTCCTGGGAGGAGCACCCGAAAGTACTAGTGCCCATGGGAGTTGTAATGATCGCGGTGTGGCATTGCACCGAAGTACTCGTCATTCTAGAGACAATCCACTTACTCTCTCTCGCGTGACTTTACATGATATTACTTGCGTGGTACTTGCTAGAACTCTAAAATAGCCAATATCTCATGCTTGATACTATCTTTAACTCTCGCTTGTCTCATTTTACTAGAACTTCCATATCTCAGTTTAATCGATATACTTGCATTCTGTTTTTGTGATCATTCATGTATATTAGCATTGCATTCATGTAACATGTAATTACTTAAAGCTAGCTTGTTCTTGAGATATAATTCCTACTGAGCGTTCGCTCACCCAGTTATTCTAACATTTTTCAGGTGATCAGGTGGCTAGCGAGACCGAGACTCACACGGGAGGGGCAAGTGTGCAAGCGAGCTTCGGAAACTAGTGAACCCGTGTCTTTTATCTTTCTTGAGTCTAGCTAGTATTTCCTATTAATTGTCTAGTCTAAGTTCACTAGCGTGTCTTTGGTCTTTTCTTTCCATTATGATGTGGTTGAGTCTTCAAGTTCTAAAAATTGAAATTGTAAGAGACTTATATTTGAAATAAAATTTTTATTACTCCAAATTATTTGGTCTCATGACATTGCTCTTGATCGTTCACGACTATTTACCTGTCACGTTCCGAGCAAACGACACGTTCCGCTAGTATCGGTTTAGGACGTGACATTTACAGTGGGTTATGTATATAGGCACTATATTCTATTCCGTGAGTATAGTCTCACGTTTCACGATGTTTTATCGATTACCCCTCAACTCTTGGTGACATACAAGCCCTCCGTTGGACATTCCATTCCTTCGGACTGGTAAGTTAGTCATTGGGACCTCCGTAAAACTCCTCGTAGCCTTGGATTCCCTAAAGGCCGATTGAGCAGGTTGTACCACTAAAATCTATGACACTTTTTGATTTCCATGTCCCTCTAAAGAAACATGGTATATTGGCCCTCATGGTATGCTATTTAGCCACCGTGAGAATAATTCTTAAGCTAATGGAATGGGAAAATCATACCATTGCTATCAATCTTGGATTGTGTGCCTCTACGAAGACACCAATTCTTTATACCTATCATGTACAAAGGACGAGCAATCATGTGAATATGAGTGCTTATTCTTGTTTACTTGGCACCCACTAGGGAGTCAAATCCACCCAGCTTCTATGAGTATCGTGATTGTACCGACTTGATCGTAGTATGTCCTTACTCAAAAGTTCTGTCCTTGTGATTCTATTCCACGAGATCTACCTTATATTCCTACAAAGGTTCATTCCATTGAAATTCTATATTGGCTATAACCAAAGTGGATGTCGAAATACATGACTCAATGCTGGTGCATATAAGGGCCTGATCTGGTCCTGGAAGGAGCACCCGAAAGTACTTGTGCCCTTGGGAGCTATTATTGATAACGGTGTGGCATTGCACCGAAGTGCATGGTGTTGTGCCCATGCATGTGGTTTTGGTTTTGATGATGGTTTTAATGATGGTTTTGATGATTGGTTGTTGATGTGAGTTAATCAAATGTTCAGTCATCTTGCTGCTCAGTTTAGATTAACATAATCAAATGTTCAGTCATCTTGCTGCTCAATTTAGATTAACATAATTGATGTTCAGTCTTGTTACATGTTAAACTGATGCATAAAGCATTCATTGCTGTGGTTTGGATGATTGATATTGTATTTTGATGATAGCAATGATATAGTGTTTTCATGACATTGTGCCTTGATGATTGCATCATGACTGTGACTGGTACAACTGATATATTGTTTATGTTAGACTTATGTTATGTGCACAGTCTATACAGTGCATCGTGGGGTTTATGCCCTAAGTCTATTCACTGCACATGCATCATTCGTCCAAGTCCATACATTGGACTGTAGTGTGCATTTGGCGAACACATTGCAAGTCTAGACATTGCACTGTAGCATGCATTTCCTTAAAGTCTATACATCGGACTGGTTTGCATTGGCTAAGTATATACAACGTCAGTTCATGCCTTGTCTTAGACAAAGTCTATACAATGGCTTTGGGTCTCCAAGTCTATACAGCCTTTTGCTTCGCCAAAGTCTGTACATTGGTCTGCATAGACTAAGTGTTTACATTGTCAAGTACAATCATGCACTGGTCATATAGTCTGTACAGCGTGAAGTCTATACTTTGGCACTGTAGCTTACTCGTGCAAGTCTATACCTTGGACTGTTCTTCATGTCTGTACATCAGATTGTACATCATCTTCGTGCTGTTTCTGTACTTGAGTTTTCGTGTTGTTTCCCCTCACTAACACGAAAAGATCTCGTGTTGTATGAGCATACAACACTTCGTGTTGATTTCCATGCGTGACAGGAAAGCTTGTATGAGGTTAGACTTCGTGTCGTTTCCCTTGTCTTCATCTTCGTGTTGTTTTAGTGTCTACGTCTCCGTGTTGTTTTTATGTTTCTGTCTGAAGTGTTGGTCTTTCGTTTTTTGACTTAGTGTCTTTCTCGCCTTGACCACACTTCGTGTCGATTCTTGGTTTTCTACACCCCGTGTCATTTCACCTCGTGCTGTTCTCACTGTCGTCGTGTTGTTTTCACCGCGTGTCGATTATTGTTTTTCACTTAGTGTTGTTTTCACTTCGTGTCAACTTCACTTCGTGTCGTCTCTTTGTACTTCGTCTTCATGTTGTTTTCACTTCGTGTCAACTTCACTTCGTGTCGTCTCTTTGTACTTCGTCTTCATGTTGTTTTCACTCCGTGTCGATTTCAGTTTTTGACTTCGTGTTGATTTCAACCCATGTCAATTCTGTTTTGTCTTTGTGTCGTTTTCACTCCGTGTCGAAACCTGTGTTTCGTCTTCGTGTTGTCTTCACCCCGTGTCATTTTTCTTAGACTTCGTCTCCGTGTTGTTTTCATAACTTTGTGTCGTGTTTGTTACACCTCGTGTCGTTTTCTGTTTTGTGTCTTCGTGTCGTTTTTGTTCTTCCTAGACCTTGTGTCTTTCTTGTGTTGAAACCACACTTCGTGTTGGTTTCTGTTTTGTCTCCATATATCTCGTGTCGTTCTTCTTTTTACCTCGTGTTGTTTTATAACTTCACTTCGTGTCGTTCTCGCTTTAACCACACTTCGTGTTGCTTTACGTAGACCTTGTGTCTTACTTTGTTTGCAAACACTTCGTGTCGGTTTCTGCTGTCACCCCGTGTTGTTCTCGTGTTATCGTTTATGTCTGTGTGGTCTTACTTCGTGTTACTTACTGTTGTACATCGAGTCCTTACTGACTTCGTGTCGTTTCCTTATTCTGTCTTCGTGTTGTCTCCGTGTTGTTTCGTTCTAACCTCGTCCAGGTTTCTTCTAAAACGCTGTTCTTCTGATAAGTCCATACAGAGTTGTTCCTTAAATTGATTACTTATCTGATACTCTGTTTTACAGGTGCTCTAATCGTGAAGCAGTACGTGATACAAGGCTGCATCTGGCACGTGATCCAAGATGCAGAGGAGCCTCCACGTGGTCCGAAATATTAGGGCAGGAAACGTGGGAGGCACACGCGTTTTGTGCCCTATCCACCTACTGCTGCTGCTATATATAGGAGCCTTCGTCCACAGATGGAGCATGATCGAGTTGGCGAGAAGAAGAGTCCATACAGAGAGCCACGATCCAAATAGAAAAAGAAAAGAGAGAGTATAGAGGAGCAGAGATCGAGAGAGTGAAAGAGAAGAAGAAGAAGAGAAGAGAAGAGGAAGAAAAGCTTACCTGAAGATCTGTCTACTGGACCATGGATCAAATCCAGGCCAGTCAGCTCCGTTGAGAGCCACATTGTGCATTTCATTTTTCAGCTTTCTGTTTTGCTGAAGTCATTTTTCGTTTATTGTTCTTTCCTTTGTTTTCTGGTTTGCTGTGTTTCCGATACTCTGTAGAGAGGTCGGGGTTCCTCCTGTTAGTTCAGGAGAAGGGAGATTGATACCTCCGGTTGCAAGCAGCAGGTGGGCTGCTTGTGGGTTCCCTCCGGGTTGGAGGAAGGGAGATTTATCTCCGGTTGTGCTTCCCTCTGGGGTTCAGAGGAAGAGAGACTTGGGTCTCTAGGTTCCCCTCCGGGTTGGAGGAAGGGAGGCTTGTTCCTCCGGCTCTGGGCTTGTGAGTAGCAAGTCCGGTGGTTCCCTCCGTGTGTGGAAGAAGAGAGACCGTGTGTCTCTGGTTTCCAAGTGGCTGGAGTCACTTGTGGGTTCCTCCTGTTTGTTCAGGAGAAGGGAGATTGCTATCTCCGGTTGCAAGTAGCTGGGTGCTACTTGTTGATTCCCTCCGGTTTGGAGGAAGGGAGACTTGTCTCCGGTTCTGGGCTTGTGGATTCAAGTCCAGGGGTTCCCTCCAGGTCTGGAGGAAGAGAGACCTTGTGTCTCTGGTTTGCTAGTGACTGCTGTCACTAGTGGTTCCCTCCGGTTGGGAGGAAGAGGGGAGGTTGTTCCCCTGGTCAAGCTGTTTGGCAGCGTTTGTTGCAGACTGAGTCTGCTGTTTCTAGCGTGAGCTAGTGGAAACCACACTCGGTTTGAGTGTGGGGTGGATGTAGGTCTGGAGGACCGAACCACCTAAAAACTCCTTGTGCATTGTGGTTTGATTTGTTCATTTGTGCTTCCGCTAGATGAATGCATAGGGGCGCTCTAAGCGTTTGGCTTTTGGCTGAGCAGAAGTGTTGATTAGTTTTCTTAAAATATTTTAATCTGTCAAGAGAGCGAAATTCCAGTTGAGCTTCAGATTGTCGAATCTGTCTTGTTATTATTCTAGTTTTAATTGGGTGAAGTTTATAACGGGTTATATTCATTCACCCCCCCCCCCTCTGAATACTGCACCGAAATCTAACACATGGCTTGCTTGATTGGACATTTCCATAAACTCTTGTACTGGTCATTGACTTGACGTGACTTGACATGCATGGTCCGGAAAGGGTATTTACTTACTTGCTTGATAACATGATAGCCAATTCTTGACATGACTTGCTAAACGTACATGCTCGCCTATCTTGATATAATTATATGAAATCTTGGATATCTTGCTAGTTCATTCTAAGTTATCTCTTGCTATACACTCTCTCTATTATCGTTTCACGCGGACATGCATAGCTTTACTTGCATCCATGCAACATGTAATTTACTTAAAGCAAGCTAGCACTTGAGATATAATTCCTACTGAGCGTTCGCTCACCTAGTGTTTTCCCCTATTTTTCAGGTAATTTCGATAACGAGACTCATTCGGATGGGGATGAACAAGAGTGAAGAGTTTAGAGCCATTCCAACCATCAAGCGTTATCTAGTCATGTCTTTTCTATTTTCTTGAGTCATCCATTGTACTTTTATTTTATTGAGTTCTTAGTTCTTTTATCATGGGTTGTAATAGAAGAACCTGAAGGTTTATGATTAATAAAGGACTTGGTTATCATTACTTGTGCGCGCTCTATCTATGAGTGTCGAATACACTTACGCTCTGATTGACATGAATGATATAACTCATCATGTATCTCCGGGTTCCTTCCGCGCTCGGGGCGTGACCGCTACTCATGCTTGTTACCCTATTTTTGCTACGAGTTAGGTTACATCTTGAGAACACCTACCTTTTTTGAGGGATTAATGAGGTGCAAGTAATAATAGAAGAATGAATAAAGAAAGTCAAGCCCTTCACATTCTCTTCAGCAAAGCGTCAGCAGTAGGAAGGAGAACGCAGGAAGAAGATGCCCTTCACGTCTTCTTCTTGTGAAGAAAATAAGGAAGATCCTTCTCTTCTAAAGGTGGAGACGAGAACGGCAGCAGGATGTTGGCAGTAACTTATTGTTCGTTTGATGGAGGGAAATAATTATAGGAAAAGTAAATGCTAAGGGTCCATTGCCAGCGAAAGCTTGCTGTTCGTGTTTCAAACCCTTCTAGAAGAATGGTCCTTTTTACTTGTTAGTAATTGGCGCCCATGAGAAGGGCGCCCATTAACCTGCACCCTTGTAAGGGGGCGTTTATTAAGGGAATTGGCGCCCTTGTATGGGGCGCCCATTAGACTGGTTTGACCAGTCAAAAGCTAATTGGCGCCCTTGTAAGGGGGCACCCATTAAATGGGTTGACCAGTCAATGGAATTGGCGCCCTTGCAAGGGGGCACCCATTCCCTTTTGTTTGGAAAATTCAAAACCCTTATATGTGTTATCTATGTGTTGGTCTTTAAGTGATGTTGGGCCTCTTAAATATTTGTAGTTGTATATATATATATAGTGACCCTCATCAAGTATAGGACTATGATATTTCATTTTATTTGGCCTTCATATAGAGTTATTTATTTAGGAAAAAGTTCGATTTCTCTATTATTTTTATCCGGTGTGCTACACACTGCGTTCAAGCCTGGACCTTTCTAGATCTTCTACCTCACCTTGACAAGGTATGGTCGGCCAACAACCCTACCTCGGCCTGCTAAGGGTTGAGAGCGCCCCCACCTGGACCAAGTAGGCCTTGCCAGTGCTTCTCTGATCGCAGTTGCCATGAGGACCACGTTCATGTGAATGCGGTCCCTGTGGAGACCGCTGTTGATGTTTGTTTTGTGATGTGATGTGATAAATGGATGTGAAGGTGAATATAGTGGTGTGAAAGATATGTGTGAAAGTGTGTGAGCAAGTAATAATCCAACTCAAACAATCACAAAATCAGGAGCATGGGCATGTCATCAAGGTTTATGAAGAAGAAAAATAAAAACACACGTCGGGGTGTGGAGAAAAGGAATAAAAGAAAAACACACACCGTAGGTGTGGAGCAAATAAAGCAAGCAAGATGATGACAATGATGAACAAATACCCCAAATAAGATGTGTGATCACCACCAAAGTAATTAAAGCAGTAAAACCACAATAATACCTTGGAAAAAGCTGATTGAAGACACCCGCCCGCGGGAGAGAGAAAATCAGGCGCAGCGAATGGGTAGCGGTCTTTCAGACTACCGCTACCCAGCAGAAAATGGTCTTGCGATAAACCGCCTTATGCCTAAAAATGGGCTTCCAGATTACCGCTAGCGCACCCAGAACAGTGATTTGTAACTTAATCTCCACCCCTCCTGGCCGGCCAGAAAGGTTGGGCCTCGTGCAGTGAGTCCTGTAAACCTGCGAGGAAGTGTAGACAACAAAAAAAAACAACCCAATTAGCCCTTGGGCAAGTGTAGTATCTATAAACCAACTAAGCTAATATGCATAAAAGAAGGGTGAATACCTGGGAGGTTTAGTTTTTTAACCCTTGTGGGGGTGTGAAAAAGATGGGAGGATGTTTTAAAAAGATGATAGAATGCAGAGAACGTGGAGAAAAGAAGAGGGAAGATGCTATGGATGCAAAGAACAATAGACCAAACTAAAGAAGAAAGACCACTCCCTGGACTAGAAGCTTGGTGGACGTGGAAGAAGCTTCTCCTTGGTTGGAAATGACTCCAGAACGTAACAGCACTTCGACACAATCTCCGAAAATCTCCTCCTCAAGCCATGAACTCAAGGGTCCTATTTATAGGCTCTCAAACCCTAGGTTCGAGTTGGAGGGATAATGACTAAAAAACAGGCCTGAAAATAGATAATCCTTGAAGATAATACTCCCAAGAGTCCACAGAAACAACAGAAGGTTCTGAGAGCCTCTGGTGAGAGAGAAATCAAAGAATGAAGGACTCTAGTTCGCTTACGACTGAGCAGAGGAAGAACAGCAGAGTAGGGCTCTCTGTTCCACTAGCGGTCTTGCGATAGCCCGCTAGCACCGAGAAACGGTCGTGCGATAGACCGCTATGGACACGCGTTCAGAATAAGATAAGATCAAAGAGACCAGTAGGACTCTCTGCACGTTAGCGGTCTTTCGATGAACCGCCAATGCCCTCCTAACGGTCGTGCGATTTACCGCTAGGGGAGAGGACATGGCAAAAGAGATAAAGGCTAATAAATCCACAATTTAATCCACACAATGATCCTCATTAGCCCTTATCTAGGCCCAATAAGGTGAAGTGACGAGAAATCCATGGAGCTAGGTCCAACCAAGGAGAATGCCCCATAAAATTAAGCCCAAAAAATGACCAAAAATGGCCCAATAAGCGGTGAATAACTCGGGACATCATAAAAAAATAGATAAGGAGATGACCCAACTCATCGGTCATAAAATGGGTGTCAACATATGTCCCTCCTTAACGTCCTCTTTGCAAGGGAGCGAAAGGAGGTGAAGCGAAAGCGACATGGAACATGGAGGTGAAGCGAAAATGAAGCGGAGTGGACTGAAAAGCGGGCGTTAAGGTAAACCGACACCCGTTCTCAACCAACAAGTGATAGGAAATTTTCAAAAAACTTCGAACCAATCACAAGGAATGGCAAAACCGAATGACGCATGCCTGGAGAAACTAACAACTAAAGGAAATAAAACACGACCAACCTCCTCACTGGAACACACAGCTGATAGGCGGTCGGAGCAAGCAGAAAAGTAAAGAGACGAGTAACTAAACTCCAGACAGGAATCCTCAGCTAACCAAGCTGAGCAAATAGACCGAAGGAAATCTTCCAACTCAGAGTAGAATAATTCTCCTTACTCAATACCATGAACACATAATTATCTACCATTACTTGAGACACTTTAGACAGACGAGGACACGTGAATGCTCAAAAATATGCATGATGCATGCTGGGCTAAAATAAAAGAAATCATCAAAATGAATGTAAAGAAAGGAATAAAATAGGAAGATACTCGAGAGTAATATTGCTAGACCGGATAAATCAGGGTCAAGATACTATCTGCAACCACGACGTGCAGGATAGAACCATCGTCCCCCGACTCTTCCAACCTAACGGGCTATCCAATGATTAAACATGTGCACCTAGATCATCATCATTTTTGTTAAAGGGGAACATCAGATCCCAGAACACAAGAATGACCAGCCGGTTCTCGAGGTAATATATCATAAGTACCATATAATAATGCATTAATGGACTAGAGATCGAGATACTTACTTGACTTACCTGCTTGGCGAGCTATGATATGATGTGACATGCGATGGCATTTGTGATTTTGACAATAAGAATGTTGGCCATCAATTAATCATATAAACATCAATCATTAAATGTAATCAAGATATGAACCATGCCAAGAGTAAATCATTTCAGATCATCAGCCAAAAAAAATGGTCTAGGCAAAGACCGCGAGCAGACAAATAACGGTCATAAAACGACCGCTAACCAAGGCGGTTCACATTCTTCGATGAAATTGGCTCAGACAAACGACGGTCTCAAGAATGACCGCTAATTATCGGTTAGCGGTCTAGCGATAGACCGCTAATCCCTGAGAGTTTTCAAAAATAGAAACGCCCGTTCGCTCCCCCATTCGACTCCATTCAATCACCTAAACCAACTACCGTTCCTCACTCCGGCGAGAGCTTCACCGGCGACCACTGTGAACAACCCCTATTCACTCAGAGATGGTGAAGAAATGGGCCGTGAAATGCCTCCAACGGTGGATAGAGGATGAGGATACATCGCCGGCAGTGACGGTGATCCCACTGGTGAAGGAAGAAAGGCCGGCGGCCCAACCGGAGGAAGGAGGAGCTCCCACGAAGGAGGAGGACCCTATAGAGGTGATGGAGGAAGACGAGGAGGCTACGGCGGCTGGAGAGGCGCCAGCGGTAGCGACGGCTGGGCGACCATCGGAGGTAGGCCGTGGGCCCTAAATTTTTGATTTTTCCATTTTTTTTCATTTTGAAACGCATGCATGTGTGTGGAATGGAAGGGAAATGGGTCTGGGAACCCATTGGGATAAATTGTAGGCCATTTGGGCCATTTCCACGATCTGGGGAAACGAGGCAAACATTGCCCATTCTCGGGGTTCCTAGCAGTCATTGCAGTGATCGCTAGGGGATGTGACGGTCTAGGGAGGACCGCTAATGGACAAGAAACGGTCAATGGATGACCGCTAGGAAAAAAAGAGAGATTTCTGATTTTTGATTTTATAATGCAATGCAATGCTTAATGCTTGAATTTTATGGATGACTGACTTAAATTTATTTACATGAATGCAGGGGAAGAGGAAGACCTGCATCTCGTGGCTGCAAGTCCGGGCGGTCTACATGGCCTTACCGGATTATCAGAGGGAGAGGTTGGCAGCAATGGGGTTCAGGGAACTCCTTAGCATTGAAGTGATGAGGATTGACATGGCGCTGCTGTATGCACTTCACGACAAATGGGATCCGATCAGCAGGGCGTTCTTATTCCCATGGGGTCATATGATCCCGACTTCAGAGGATGTTGCTCGGATCACGGGTTTGAGAGTGCACTGGGCACCAGTGACCGGATGGACGTATGCAGATTACCGAGCATAGGCAGAGGATGTCACGTCCCGAACCGATAGCAGCGGGAAGCGATGCTCGGAACGTGGCAGCGAAACAGTCATGATAAATAGAGCAGAAAATAAATAAACACAATAAATAATATTCAAACACATGGAGACCATTGATTTGAGAAAAATATAATTTTATTAATATTTGAAAATTTAAATATAATTTGACTCAATAAAAGAAATAGAGAAGAGAAAATAGCAAGACGACTATACTATCTGGACTCGAGAAATAAAAGACTTAGGTCTCAAGGCTCCAAGTTCACTCGATCACGCTGACCCAATCCCAATTGCAAGCATTCCATCTACCACATTACCTGAGAAGGATGGAAAATAAAGGAAGGTGAGCGAAGAGCTCAGTAGGAATTACACTCTATCATAAGGCAAATTTAAGTAATTAATCAATTTTAGGAATGTATAAATAATACATGAAACTCAATTAAAGCCAACTAAGTAACCAACACGATCAGAAGGTAAACGATAGATAAATGAAAAGGGATATTGCAAATCGTGATATCAAGCACCATTATCAAGAACTTTTCAATGAATGGCCATTTCAAGTCAAGTCAGGTCAAGTTATGTCACGCAAGCAAGCACTAGCAAGTATAGCAAGTATCACAAGAATGTGGAATGTCGTAGACTCAACACGCTAGATAGTACTCGGTGCCAAATGCCACACCTAGTCATTCACCGCCCCGGGGATCAAGTACTTTTCGGGTGCTCCTCCCAGGACCAGACTGGGCCCTTAAATATGATTGCCTTGGCATTGATTTGTTTGGATCATAGATCCCATGAAATCTAGACATCCACGAATAATAATAGCCAAGAGTTCCAAGATCAAGCTCATGTAGTCAAGGTAATATACATAAGAATAATAATTTTCTTGAGATTCCAAACAATAAGCTCTTTAATCGAGAGGAAAAGTCATTCAAAGGAATGACTTAGAATGGATAATGTCATCAATAGACCTATCAATAGGTCAAAACTCGAGGTACAATAGCCTAATTAGGCTAGAGTAGCTTACACATCAAAATTGTGAAATTATCAATTTTCAGAAAATTGGAACGTGAAACGGTCAGCAAAGGACCGCTAAGATAAGTACATGGTCTAATCAGGACCGCATACACAACATAAACGGTCTAATCAAGACCGCTAAAAGGCTAACTGGGTCAAAGATCCAACCCAGAGCGAATCGAGTAGAAAACGGTCCAAGGTGGGCCGTGATCAGGACTAGACGGTCCAATCTGGGCCGTTTATAAACTAAGGTAGACGCACATAGCAAGTAGGTCGACGCACAGCCGGTTAAACGCGGTCACAGGAGGGCCGTTCAAGAAGTATGGCGATCATGACTGGACCGCTTACAGACATAAACGGTCTCAGGAGGGCCACCATCAACTGAACAATCCCGATCAGCAAAAATACGTGATTAGATTGAGCCAAAAGGTTTAGGCTTGTGGGTACAACCTGCCCGGCGTCCTAGTGGGAATCCCAGGCTCGCGGGGGCTTACGGAGACCTCGGAACACAAACACCTAGTCCGGTGGAAGGAATATCTGATGGAGAGGTAATTCGATGCCCAAGAATTAATAGCTCATAATCAACGGAAAAAAATGTATTCGGTCTAGTCGCCACCACCGAAGTGGCACGACCTTAAAACATAAATAATAAGATAGCATGGTGACAATGGAATAATGAGAACCAACATTAATTTACTCTACTCATTTTCAATCATATGGTATCAAGAATGATGATCATGGAGGAATAATCATGAAGAAGATTAATTTAGATCATAAAATTCCATTTTTCCTAGTTAACAGTGTGATATTTATCATAAAAGTCCTACCAGCAAGTTTTGTAACATGGATTAACAACGAATAACACGCCGTAATCACATGAGCTAAATTACAGAACAACAGAGGCTAGCGGTCTGGTAGATGGCCGCCACTTGAGCAAGGCGGTCTGACCAGGGCCGCATTCCGAGAATAAACGGTAAAAACTCAAATCGTATGTTCATAATGAAATAAGCAATACACAAGATATGGTTGATAAAAATTAGGCAAAATAGATTCAAATGAAAGCTAAGAACGAGCTCTATACAATCATGTTAGTTAATTAGGTTGGGCCTGAGAGAAACCTACCAAAATTGAAGAAGAAAGGGGATTATGCGAAAGACCCTGATCCGCGAACTCGTCGTTGATCCTCGCCCTAATTCGCTCTCGATCGGCCACCTCAGGTCGCGCCACTAGTTGGAGAAGCAAAATCTATGATAATTAGGTGAAAAATCTAAGGATTCCAAAAATATATTTTTTATAATTTTATCTTACAAAGTTTTATAGATATGGATTTTTTAAGATGCAAGTAAAAATATTAATATGCATTACGATAAAGATATATATAAAAGATAAAGATAAAAGGGGGAAAGGCATAAAGGATATATTGGTTTTAACAGGGTTAACGTCTAATAGGAATTATGTTTTTCGAATATTAAAATCGATGAATAGTGTAGTGCCACTTTAAATCCTTGGTTCTCGACACACTTATGTCGGAATCGCACAATCTATATACCAAAATGAAGGGCTCGAAAAACTCTACCCAACATGATGTTCAAAAAAAAATTTGCTTGAGAGAAGGGGGATCTTGAGATAGGACGATCGAAAAAAAGAGGTACCAACCCCACTACCTCGGTCACTATCCCAATAACACACCCATAAAATTTCATAGCCAAAGGAGACTTCGACACCCACGAACAAATCGTCAAAGGAAAAAACCCATAACTAATATGCTACAGTAAAATTGTGATTTGCCGTGTTGACTATAAATCTTCTTATAATTAGATAGCCACATCATTAATCGGTTAATACTACCCTATAAAGACATGAAAATTTAAGAGAAATCATGAGGATTCTAGTAGTATTACATTTATGGTTTTTAGGTATATGATTTTCTGGATAATTATTTTTTTAAAGCATGTTATATTAATTACGAAAAACATGCTAATCATGGTTATGCATAAATCATGCAGAGTACGAAGGCGTGAAGATGAACTAATGACTAAACATGCAATTCTACGAGCGTTTGCATCTGGGAAGCGAAAACCTACATGAAAGTTACATGGAATCAAGAAACGTGTAGGGATCACGGAACTGCACGCAAGACCTTAGATGAAAGTAGTTGAATGCATGAATTTAGTTGTTAACGGGGTTTTGCTTGAGTCGTTGAGATCACCTACCTTTTTGTTCGGTGGAGAATGGATCTGACGGGAGGAAGACTCAAGGGGAAACAGAGGAACAGAGGAAGAAGCCCTTCCTTGTGGCACGTAGCTCACAGGAGCAGCAAAACGCAGCCGCGGGAACCAACGCAGCAGCAGCTCCATGGTAGGAAGAAGTATCAGGAGGGAAGAAGCCTTCGCATGACCTTTCTTCCTTCGAACAGCAACAACGGCAGCAACAACGTGCTGCACTGCATGGGTTATTTTTATAGGGTGGGGGCTCCAGTGGAGTCCTATGTTTAGTAAGAATCCTAGTTGAAGTTGATGTTTCTTAAGTTTTGCTTTATCGTTTCCTATGAGAAGTTATCCTTCTAAAGTCGCAGCCACGTTCCTTAATAGTTTGCTGGAACCTAAATGCCCCATACACCTTCTATTTCGAACGAGACAAAGGTTCAACCATGGAAGGCCCTATTGCTATTAAGCTTAACCAGGGAGCCCATTAAGTGTGTAATCTAATGAAGAACCCTCAAGAGCCCCATGCTAAACTAATGCCCTTTCGCTTATTTGCATAAGCCCATTACATAGGTTAGATGTTAAGCCCTTGAGCCTTTTTTTTATAGTATATAAGTTTAATAAAGAAGCCCATGTATGTTTCGAACGGCTTGGGTCTTACGAGGAATCAAACCTTTATATATATATAAAGAAGCCCAAAACTCCTTAAGCCCATTTGGCTTAGTCTTACTTGATTTAGGTTATAATATATATCTTTATTAAATGGAGTGTCTAATTAAGGTAGAACATTATATATATATATGTGTGTGTGTGTGTTATTTCTTATAGTTGTATTTATTTATCTACCTTATTATCTTCATTGTTGCCTTGGGTATCAGAGTTAGGGTTCGATCTTAGGAAAATCTTCATATGTATGTACGTGTATAAATGAGATTCCTTCTAAATACTAGAATTGTATTTCTTTTCAATTCAAGTCATAAATAAAAGGATATATTAAATTTCTAATTCTCAATTATTTATTTTAGCTATATTTATCAAAAAATTTGTTAACTACTATTATTTATGACTAATATTTATAGATATATTCATTTATTTACTATTTATCAACTTTTATTCTCATACATATTTTAAAATTTTAAGTTTATACTTTATTATTTTACCGGGGTGTTACGTCCTCCCCCACTTCAAAGAATTTGGTCCCCAAATTCGTCAATCGCCATTTTCAAAATAACATGGTAATCATACAACTAATGGAATGTAAAAGAATTTTAACTATAGTTAAAGATAAGGGAGAACGGTACCTTAAATAATTCTTCATTTGATAGAAATCGGTTCCAAGTCCCCTTATATTTTTACTTGTAGAAGTGGCTTGGGGCAATTAGCCATTATATGATCTTTATTTCCGCAAAAAAGACACGCTCCGCTCCTTCGCCAGCACTCCTTGATTAGATGACCAATTTTGTGACAGTAAAAATATTTCATTTGCGAAAGGTTATTCTTTTTCTTCTTATTACTCCGGATTTTTTTACGACGGGCTAGCCACCTTTTAACGGAACCGGACCTCAACTTACTCGCGGACCCTGTCGCTTTCATGTCAAATGGAGCTTAATTACCTACAAAATAATTATAAGGTTAAAAATTTTATTATCCTTACGCATCGTACTACGCGATCTTATACATATTTTATTACTTAACCCGAGGCACTACCCAATCTCACCGGGTAAAACAAGGGATAACTTGGATTATACAACCTATTACTTAGAGTAACCTATACTTATGGACAATGACCTAGGACTTAAATAAACCGAGGCCCTGATACCACTTCTGTCACACCCCGAACCGATAGCAGCGAGAAGCGATGCTCAGAACGTGGCAGCGAAACAATCATGATAAATAGAGCAGAAAATAAATAAACACAATAAATAATATTCAAACACATGTAGACTATTGATTTGAGAAAAATATAATTTTATTAATATTTGAAAATTTAAATACAATTTGACTCAATAAAAGAAATAGAGAAGAGAAAATAGCAAGACGACTATACTATCTGGACTCAAGAAATAAAAGACTCGGGTCTCAAGGCTCCAGGTTCACTCGATCACACTGACCCGATCCCAATTGCAAGCGTTCCATCTACTGCGTTGCCTGAGAAGGATGGAAAATAAAGGGGGGTGAGCGAAGAGCTCAGTAGGAATTACACTCTATCATAAGGTAAATTTAAGTAATTAATCAATTTCAGGAATGTATACATAATGCATGAAACTCAATTAAAGCCAACTAAGTAACCAACACGATCAGAAGGTAAACGATAGATAAATGAAAATGGATATTGCAAGTCGAGAAATCAAGCACCATTATCAAGAACTTTTCAATGAATGGCCATTTCAAGTCAAGTCAGGTCAAGTCATGTCACGCAAGCAAGCACTTCCTACTTTCAAGCAAGTATAGCAAGTATCACAAGAATATGGAATGTCGTAGACTCAACACGCTAGATAGTACTCGGTGTCAAATGCCACACCTAGTCATTCACCTCCCCGGGGATCAAGTACTTTTCGGGTGCTCCTCCCAGGACTAGACTGGGCCCTTAAATATGATTGCCTTGGCATTGATTTGTTTGGATCATAGACCCAACGAAATCTAGACATCCACAAATAATAATGGCCAAGAGTTCCAAGATGAAGCTCATGTAGTCAAGGTAATATACATAAGAATAATGATTTTCTTGAGATTCCAAACAATAAGCTCTTTAATCGAGACAGAAAGTCATCCAAAAGAATGACTTAGAATGGATAATGTCATCAATAGACCTATCAATAGGTCAAAAC
Source organism: Amorphophallus konjac (assembly GCA_022559845.1). NCBI lineage: Eukaryota > Viridiplantae > Streptophyta > Magnoliopsida > Alismatales > Araceae > Amorphophallus > Amorphophallus konjac. Next base: position 130,716,677 of record CM040124.1, on the reverse strand, counting down.
TCGAGGTACAATAGCCTAATTAGGCTAGAGTAGCTTACCCATATCAAAATCGTGAAATTATCAATTTTTGGAAAACTAGAACGTGAAACGGTCAGCAAAGGACCGCTAAGATAAGTACATGGTCTAATTAGGACCGCATACACAACATAAACGGTCTAATCAATACCGCTAGATCCAACCCAGAGCGAATCGAGTAGAAAAGGGTCCAAGGTGGGCCATGATCAGGACTGGACGGTCCAATCTGGGACGTTTATAAACTAAGGTCGACGCACATAGCAAGAAGGTAGACGCACAGCCGGTTAAACGCGGTCACAGGAGGGCCGTTCAAGAAGTATGGCGGTCAAGACTGGACCGCTTACAGACATAAACGGTCTCAGGAGGGCCGCCATCAACATTACAATATCGATCAGCAAAAATACATGATTCGATTTAGTCAAAAGGTTCAGGCTTGTGGGTATAACCTGCCCGGCGTCCTAGTGGGAATCCCAGGCTCGCGGGGGCTTACGGAGGCCTCGGAACATGAACACCTAGTCCGGCGGAAGGAATATCCGACGGAGAGGTAATTCGATGCCAAAGAATTAATAGCTCATAATCAACGAAAAATAATGTATTCGGTCCAGTCGCCACCACCGGAGTGGCGCGACCTTAAAACAGAACTAATAAGATAGCATGGTGATAATGGAATAATGAGAACCAACATTAATTTACTCTACTCATTTTCAATCATATGGTATCAAGAATGATGATCATGGAGGAATAATAATGAAGAAGATTAACTTAGATCATAAAATTTCATTTTTCCTAGTTAACAATGTGATATTTATCATAAAAGCCCTACCAGCAAGTTTTGTAACATGGATTAACAACGCATAACACGCCGTAATCAAATGAGCTAAATTACAGAACAACAGAGGCTAGCGGTTGGGTAGATGGCCGCCACTTGAGCAAGGCGGTCTGACTAGGGCCGCATTCCGAGAAGAAACTGTAAAAACTCAAATCGTATGTTCATAATGAAATAAGTAATACACAAGATATGGTTGATAAAAATTAGGCAAAATAGATTCAAATGAAAGCTAAGAACGAGCTCTATACAATCATGTTAGTTAATTAGGTTGGGCCTGAGAGAAACCTACCAAAATTGAAGAAGAAAGGGGATGATGCGAAAGACCCTAATCCGTGAACTCGTCGTTGATCCTCACCCTAATTCGCTCTCGATCGGCCACCTCAGGTCGCGCCACTAGTTGGAGAAGCAAAATCTACGATAATTAGGAGAAAAATCAAAGGATTCCAAAAATATATTTTTTATTATTTTATCTTACAAAGTTTTATAGATAAAGATTTTTAAAGATGCAAGTAAAAATATTAATATGCATTACGATATATATATATATAAATGATAAAGATAAAAGGGGAAAAGGCATAAAGGATATATTGGTTTTAACAGGGTTTACGTCTAATAGAAATTATGTTTTTCGAATATGAAAATTGATGAATAGTGCAGTGCCACTTTAAACCCTTGGTTCTCGACGCACTTATGTCGGAATCGCACAATCTATATACCAAAATGAAGGGCTCGAAAAACTCTACCTAACATGATGTTGAAAAACAAATTTACTTGAGAGATAGGGGAATCTTGAGATAGGAGGATCGAAAAAAGGAGATACCAACCCCACTACCTGGGTCACTATCCCAATAACACACCTATAAAATTTCATGGCCAAAGGAGACTTCGGCACCCACGTACAAATCATCAAAGGAAAAAACCCATAACTAGTGTGCTACAGTAAAATTGTGATTCGTCGTGTTGACTATAAATCTTCTTATAATTAGATAACCACATCATTAATCAGTTAATACTACCCTATAAAGACATGAAGATTTAAGAGAAATCATGAGGATTCTAGTAGTATTACGTTTATGATTTTTAGGTATATGATTTTATGGATAATTACTTTTTTAAAGCATGTTATATTAATTACGAAAAACATGCTAATCACGGTTATACATAAATCATGCAGAGTACGAAACCGTGAAGGTGAACTAATGACTAAACATGCATGTCTACGAGGGTTTGCATCTGGGAAGAGAAAACCTACATAAAAGTTACATGGAATCATGAAACGTGCAGGGATCACAGAACTGCACGCAAGACTCTAGATGAAAGTAGTTGAATGCATGCATTCAATTGTTAATGGGGGTTTTGCTTGAGTCGTTGAGATCACCTACCTTTTTGATCGGTGGAGAATGGATCTGACGGGAGGAAGACTCAAGGGGAAGCATAGGAACAGAGGAAGAAGCCCTTCCTTGCAGCACGTAGCTCACAGGAGCAGCAAAACGCAGCCGCGGGAACCAACGCAACAGCAGCTCTATGGTAGGAAGAAGCATCAGGAGGGAAGAAGCCTTCGCAAGCCATTTCTTCCTTCGAACAGCAGCAGCGGCAGCAACAACGTGCTGCACTGTATGGGTTATTTTTATAGGGTGGGGGCTCCAGTGGAGTCCTATGTTTAGTAAGAATCCTAGTTGAAGTTGAAGTTTCTTAAGTTTGGCTTTATCGTTTCTTATGAGAAGTTATCCTTCTAAAGCCGCAGCCACCTTCCTTAATAGTTCGCAGGAACCTAAATGCCCCATACACCTTCTATTTCAAACGGGACAAAGGTTCAACCGTGGAAGGCCCTATTGCTATTAAGCTTAACCAAGGAGCCCATTAAGTGTGTAATCTAATGAAAAACCCTCAAGAGCCCCATGCTAAACTAATGCCCTTTCATTTATTTGCATAAGCCCATTACGTAGGTTAGATGTGAAGCCCTTGGGCCTTTTTTTTATAGTATATAAGTTTAATAAAGAAGCCCATGTATATTTCGAACGGCTTGGGTCTTACGAGGAATCAAACCTTTATATATATATATATATACAACCACACCGTAACTTTATTTGAAAGCCCAAAACTCCTTAAGCCCATTTGGCTTAGTCTTACTTGATGTAGGTTATAATATATATGTTTATTAAATGGAGTGTCTAATTAAGGTAGAACTTTATATATATATATATATTTATATATATATATATGTGTGTGTGTGTGTGTGTGTGTGTGTGTGTGTGTGTGTGTGTGTGTGTGTGTGTGTGTGTGTGTGTGTGTGTGTGTGTGTGTGTGTGTGTGTGTGTTATTTCTTATAGTTATATTTTTTTATCTACCTTATTATCTTCATTGTTGCCTCGGGTATCAGAGTCAGGGTTCGATCTTAGGAAAATCTTCATATGTATGTACGTGTAGAAATGAGATTCCTTCTAAATACTTGAATTGTATTTCTTTTCAATTTAAGTCATAATTAAAAGGATATATTAAATTTCTAATTCTCAAATATTTATTTTAGCTATATTTATCAAAAAAATTATTAACTACTATTATTTCATGACTAATATTTATAGTTATATTCATTTATTTCATAATTATCACATTTTATTCGCATATATATTTTAAAATTTTAATTTTATACTTTATTATTTAACCGAGGTGTTACGTCCTCCCCCACTTCAAGGAATTTGGTCCCCAAATTCGTCAATCACCATTTACAAAATAACATGGTAATCATACGACTAATGGAATGTAAAAGAATTTTAACTATAGTTAAAGATAAGGGAGAACGGTACCTTAAATAATTCTTCATTTGAAAGAAATCGGTTCCAATTCCCCTTATGTTTTTGCTAGTAGAAGTGGCTTGAGGCAATTAGCCATTATATGATCTTTATTTCCGCAACAAAGACACGCTCCGCTCCTTCGCCAGCACTCCTTGATTAGATGACCAATTTTGTGACAGTAAAAACCTTTCATTAGCGAAAGGTTATTCTTTTTCTTCTTATTACTCCAGATTTCTTTACGACGGGCTAGCCACCTTTTAACGGAACCGGACCTCAACTTACTCGTAGACCCTTTCGCTTTCATGTCAAAATGAGCTTAATTACCTGCAAAATAATTATAAGGTTAAAAATGTTATTATCCTTATGCGTCGTACTACGCGATCTTATACATATTTTATTACTTAACCTGAGGCACTACCCAATCTCACTGGGTAAAACAAGGGATAACTTGAATTATACAACATATTACTTAGGGTAACCTATACTTATGGACAATGACCTAGGACTTAAATAAACCGAGGCTTTGATACCACTTCTGTCACGCCCCGAGCCGATAGCAGCGGGAAGCGATGCTCGGAACGTGGCAGCGAAATAATCATGATAAATAGAGCAGAAAATAAATAAACACAATAAATAATATTCAAACACATGGAGACCATTGATTTGAGAAAAATATAATTTTATTAATATTTGAAATTTTAAATACAATTTGACTCAATAAAAGAAATAGAGAAGAGAAAATAGCAAGATGAATATACTATCTGGACTCAAGAAATAAAAGACTCGGGTCTCAAGCCTCCAGGTTCACTCGATCACGCTAACCCGATCCTAATTGTAAGCGTTCCATCTACCACGTTACCTGAGAAGGATGGAAAATATAGGGCGGTGAGGGAAGAGCTCAATAGGAATTACGCTCTATCATCAGGTAAATTTAGGTAATTAATCAATTTCAGGAATGTATAAATAATGTAGCAAACTCAATTACAGCCAACTAAGTAACCAACACGATCAGAAGGTAAACGATAGATAAATGAAAAGGGATATTGCAAGTCGAGATATCAAGCACCATTATCAAGAACTTTTCAATGAATGGCTATTTCAAGTCAAGTCAGGTCAAGTCATGTCACGCAAGCAAGCATTTCTTGCTTTCAAGCAAGTATAGCAAGTATCACAAGAATGTGGAATGTCGTAGACTCAACACGCTAGATAGTACTCGGTGCCAAATGCCACACCTAGTCATTCACCTCCCCGGGGATCAAGTACTTTTCGGGTGCTCCTCCCAGGACCAGACTGGGCCCTTAAATATGATTGCCTTGGCATTGATTTTTTTGGATCATAGATCCCACGAAATCTAGACATCCACGTATAATAATGGCCAAGAGTTCCATGATCAAGCTCATGTAGTCAAGGTAATATGCATAGGAATAATGATTTTCTTAACATTCCAAACAATAAACTCCTTAATCGAGAGAAAAAGTCATTCAAAGGAATGACTTAGAATGGATAATGTCATCAATAGACCTATTCATAGGTCAAAACTCGAGGTACAATAGTCTCATTAGGCTAGAGTAGCTTACACATATCAAAATCATGAAATTATCAAGTTTTGGAAAACTGGAACATGAAACGGCCAGCAAAGGACCGCTAAGATAAGTACATGGTCTAATCAGGACCACATACACAACATAAACGGTCTAATCAAGACCGCTAAAAGGCTAACTGGGTCAAAGATCCAACCCAGAGCGAATCGAGTAGAAAAGGGTCCAAGGTGGGCCGTGATCAGGACTAGACGGTCCAATCTGGGCCGTTTATAAACTAAGGTCGACGCACATAGCAAGAAGGTCAATGCACAGCCAGTTAACCGCGGTCACAGGAGGGCCATTCAAGAATTATGGCGGTCATGACTGGATCGCTTACAGACATAAACGGTCTCAGGATGGCCGCCATCAACAGAACAATCCCGATTAGCAAAAATACGTGATTTGATTGAGTCAAAAGCTTCAGGCTTGTGGGTACAACCTGCCCGGCGTCCTAGTGGGAATCCCAGGCTCGTGGGGGCATACGGAGGCCTTGGGACATGAACACCTAGCCCGGTAGAAGGAATATCTGATGGAGAGGTAATTCGATGCCCACGAATTAAGAGCTCATAATCAATGGAAAATAATGTATTCGGTCCAGTCGCCACCACCGGAGTGGCGCGACCTTAAAACAGAACTAATAAGATAGCATGGTGACAATGGAATAATGAGAACCAACATTAATTTACTCTACTCATTTTCAATCATATGGTATCAAGAATGATGATCATGGAGGAATAATCATGATGAAGATTAACTTAGATAATAAAATTCCATTTTTCCTAGTTAACAGTGTGATATTTATCATAAAAGTCCTACCAGCAAGTTTTGTAACATGGATTAACAACGCATAACATGCCGTAATCAAATGAGCTAAATTACAGAACAATAGAGGCTAGCGGTCTGGTAGATGGCTGCCACTTGAGCAAGGCGGTCTGACTAGGGCCGCATTCCGAGAATAAACTGTAAAATCTCAAATCGTATGTTCATAATGAAATAAGTAATACACAAGATATGGTTGATAAAAATTAGGCAAAATAGATTCAAATGAAAGCTAAGAACGAGCTCTATACAATCATGTTAGTTAATTAGGTTGGGCCTGAGAGAAACCTACCAAAATTGAAGAAGAAAGGGGATGATGCGAAAGACCCTAATTCGCGAACTAGTCGTTGATCCTCGCTCTAATTTGTCTCGATCGGCCACCTCAGGTCGCGCCACTAGTTGGAGAAGCAAAATCTATGATAATTAGGAGAAAAATCTAAGGATACCAAAAATATATTTTTTATAATTTTATCTTACATAGTTTTATAGATATGGATTTTTAAAGATGCAAGTAAAAATATTAATATGCATTACGATATATATATATAAATGATAAAGATAAAAGGGGAAAAGGCATAGAGGATATATTGGTTTTAACAGGGTTTACGTCTAATAGGAATTATGTTTTTCGAATATAAAAATTTATGAATAGTGCAGTGCCACTTTAAACCCTTGGTTCTCGACGCACTTATGTCGGAATCGCGCAATCTATATACCAAAATGAAGGGCTCGAAAAACTCTTAACATGATGTTCAAAAAAAAATTTGCTTGAGAGAAGGGGGATCTTGAGATAGGAGGATCGAAAAAAGGAGGTACCAACCCCACTACCTCGGTCACTATCCGAATAACACACCCATAAAATTTCATAGCCAAAGGAGACTTCGGCACCCACGAACAAATCGTCAAAGGAAAAAACCCAAAACTAGTATGCTACAGTAAAATTGTGATTCGCCGTGTTGACTATAAATCTTCTTATAATTAGATAACCACATCATTAATCTGTTAATACTACCCTATAAAGATATGAAAATTTAAGAGAAATCATGAGGATTCTAGTAGTATTACATTTATGATTTTTAGGAATGTGGTTTTATGGATAATTATTTTTTTAAAGCATGTTATATTAATTATTAAAAACATGCTAATCACGGTTATACATAAATCATGCAGAGTACGAAGGCGTGAAGATGAACTAATGACTAAACATGCATGTCTACGAGAGTTTGCATCTGGGAAGAGAAAACCTACATGGAATCATGAAACGTGCAGGGATCACGGAACTGCACGCAAGACTCTAGATGAAAGTAGTTGAATGCATGAATTCAGTTGTTAACCGGGTTTTGCTTGAGTCGTTGAGATCACCTACCTTTTTGTTTGGTGGAGAATGGATCTGACGGGAGGAAGAGTCAAGGGGAAGTAGAGGAACAGAGGAAGAAGTCCTTCCTTACAGCACGTAGCTCACAGGAGAAGCAGAACGCAGCCACGGGAACCAACGCAGCAGCAGCTCCACGGTAGGAAGAAGCATCAGGAGGGAAGAAGCCTTCGCATGACCTTTCTTCCTTCGAACAGCAGCAGCGGCAGCAACAACGTGCTGCACTGCATGGGTTATTTTTATAGGGTGGGGGCTCCAGTGGAGTCCTATGTTTAGTAAGAATCCTAGTTGAAGTTGAAGTTTCTTAAGTTTGACTTTATCGTTTCCTATGAGAAGTTATCCTTCTAAAGCTGCAGCCACCTTCCTTAATAGTTCGCAGGAACCTAAATGCCCCATACACCTTCTATTTCGAACGGGAAAAAGGTTCAACCGTGGAAGGCCCTATTGCTATTAATCTTAACTAGGGAGCCCATTAAGTGTGTAATCTAATGAAAAACCCTCAAGTGCCCCATGCTAAACTAGTGCCATTTCGTTTATTTGTATAAGCCCATTACGTAGGTTAGATGTGAAGCCCTTGAGCCTTTTTTTATAGTATATAAGTTTAATAAAGAAACCCATGTATGTTTCGAACGGTTTGCGTCTTACGAGGAATCAAACCTTTTTATATATATATATACAACCACACCGTAGCTTTATTTGAAAGCCCAAAACTCCTTAAGCCCATTTGGCTTAGTCTTACTTGATTTAAGTTATAATATATATCTTTATTAAATGGAGTGTCTAATTAAGGTAGAAGTATATATATATATATATATATATATATATATATATATATATGTTATTTCTTATAGTTATATTTATTTATCTACCTTATTAATCTTCATTGTTGCCTCGGGTATCAGAGTCAGGGTTCGATCTTAGGAAAATCTTCATATGTATGTACGTGTATAAATGAGATTCCTTCTAAATACTTGAATTGTATTTCTTTTCAATTGAAGCCATAAATAAAAGGATATATTAAATTTCTAATTCTCAAATATTTATTTTAGCTATATTTATCATATTTTTTATTAACTACTATTATTTCATGACTAATATTTATAGTTATATTCATTTATTTCATATTTATCACATTTTATTCCCATACATATTTTAAAATTTTAATTTTATACTTTATTATTTAACCGAGGTGTTACAGAGGAGCTTCTGGGACTGGAGTTGATGAGGCCGGGTGTGGACGCACTTTTTATTTAAATCGTTGTTTACTTGTTTATTGGGTTTATTAAGTGCGTGGGCATGCCAGTCATAAAGTGACAATTTCTTCGGCTTCATGGAAGCCCATGGTGCGCGCGATCTGACTAATCATACGATTGTGTGGTTCGGGTCGGGACCAAAACCCGCCGCGCCATAAAGGTCACGGTGTCATTTACATCCCCTCAGAGAGGGGAACACCCTTGATTAATCGCGAGGAAAAGGGACCCGATGGCCTAAAGTTCATAGTAATGAAAGCGAGAGCAAAATGTCGGATTGCGTTTGAACAGACCCCGCGTTGGGGCGTAAACGTTCATGGATGCGTGCATGTCGGTCACTTGCGGACCATTTCTTATTCGGACAAAAGTCCGCATTTGTAGCATCGAAGACGACGGTAAAACTGTGCAAGAGTCTGCCGTAGACACGGCAAGTTTAATGCGGATGCGGGATTTAATCCCGGTACAAGCGGGTCAGATTAATGATCTATTGGCCCGAGATGGTTGCTGACTATGGCCATATCAGGGTCCCCGAGGTCCACGTCCGATGCCATGGGGCGTCATTGATTTTTTCTTCACACACAATCCGGGGAAATGAAGGTCCCAAGATATGCGTGCATGTCGGTCACTGGCGGACCATTTCTTGTTCGGACGGAAGTCCGCGTTTGTAGCGTAAGAGACAGTGAAAAACTGTACAAATGTCTGCCGTGAGTACGGCAAGTTTAATGCAAGTGCATGATTAGATCCCGATATATATGTCGGTCACTAACGGACCATCCATTATTCGGACGAGAGTCCGCATTTGAAGCATCGAAGATAACGACAAAGACATACGAATGTCTGCCATAGGTACGACAAGTTTAATGTGGGTACGGGATTGGATCCCGGTAGAGGTGGGTCAAACTGATGAACTATCGGCCCAAGATGTGCCCAGATCATGACCATGTCAGGGATTCTGCGGTCCACGTCTGATACCATGGGGCGTCGTTGCTTTTATCTTCACGCATGGTCCAGGGAAGCGAATTGTTAAGTGTGAAGATCGAACTCGCGAACATGCGCCCTCGCACGCGGATCGAATCCGGCTAAGGGAGATGCCAAGAGAGAATAGGGGCGCGCTGGTTTAAGAGTGTTATAAGGGAGGGGCGCGCCGGTTCAATGGTAATCATGGAGCGCGCTAGTTAAGGCCACAAAGGGGGGGGGGCGTCGGTTAGGGGTGCAAAGAGGGGTGCGTCGGTTAATGGGAGCTCAAAAGGGCACGCCGGAATAGGGAGTGCAAGGGAGGCGCGCTGGTCTAGTGGGTCCAAGAGAGGGAGGGCGCGCCGGATTAAGTCTCAAACAGTAATGGGGTGCACACCATTCATTCCAAGAATTTGAAGATGGTTTTGAGTGTAGAGTTGAACTGGCGCGGGGGGGTACCACGCCGGATTAGCCCGCACCGGATAGGAGCACACCGGGATAACTCTTAGGAGGTTTCTTTCACTCTTCTGGCTTCTTTTATTCTTTCTTTCACCTGCAAGTTAATCTGTTGATTGGTTCGTTCATCCAGTTGGTGGATTAAGTTCGTGAAGAGGAAGTTTAAGTGTTTTAGCCATTTGTTAAGGTCACTTAGCATGAAGGTTTAAGTGTTTTGTTCAGAGAAGTTCATTATGCAGGAACTTGGAGGTTTAGTTTGTTTTAGAGGCTTCGAACATGTGCTGTTCTTATCCTCAGAGAATAGTTTGTTTGTTCGTTCTTGTATGTTCTTGTTCCTTGTTAATAGTGTTCTTGGCCCTGGCAAAAATTTGGCAGCATCTCCCCCGGACTGAGGCTTGCCAGAGAAAAATAGAGGAACACCAAACGGATTGCTCCGGGGTGAACCTCAAAATGTAGACCTCACGGAGGTCCGATAACCCAGATGTGAGTGTGGAAGAGCTCGAGGACTAGCCTTCAAGAACTCTCACGACCCACGGGTAATGGTTTCATTAACGTTCAAGCGGGACAGATGTGTGCCATGGGAGGCTTTAGATGTTCATCCCTTCGATGGGTTCCTCTGAAGGCCGTGCCATAGAGAGGCAGTTCTCCGAGGTCCCTGGATGATAAGAAAATCGGGAGAAAGGGGGAGGAGATCAAAGCAATAGAACATTACTCATGCCCACCAAAAATCATTCTTTTTATTCATCACCAAGGGAAAGGGGGAAAAGAGATAAAGGAGGGGATCTACCCCCGAGCAAAGGGAGAATACAGCGGAGGAGAAGGACTTGAAACTCATATGAGAGAGAGGAAAAGAGCACAAGCTCTTCCCCCCTCCCCAGGGCTCACCTCTCTTCTCTCACAGACCCTCTCTTCTTCCTCACCTCGCTGGCGTCAGGGGACGAAGCTTTCCTTCTCTTCGGGTGGCCTTCTCTTCTTACTACCAACCTCTGACCAATCGCTCAGCCATCAGCCGCCCCTCTCCAGTGGAGTCTCAATTCCTTTTTATAGCGCCTTGCTCTTTCTTCCACCCTGCATCATTCGAAGCCATCGAGTGGCCTGCGGGTAGGGGGGCCGTAGAGTAGGGAAGGTGCCTCCACGAGATTGGCCGACGGTGACCGGTGGAGAAGCGACGTTCAGTGTAGAGCTCAAAGCCTTCCATTCCTGGGAGCAGGAAGGTCTCAGGCATTTGCACGCTGGTCAGGTGTAGGCTGTTTGCCCATTTCAGGTAAGTTCTCTTTGTTCGCACCCGAAAACAGGGATCGGGCGGAAGATGGGACGGCAGCCTTAGTTAAAACGGCGTGGGGTGAGCGCGCCGGTTTAGGAGCAATAGAGGAGCATGCCGTTTTAAACCAACTTCAGGTGCACGCCGGATTAGCACCAAGAGGAGGGGCGCGCGGCTTAAAACCCCCTTGGAGGGGCGCGCCGGTTTAAGGTCAAAGGAGGGGTGCGCCGGTTTAAGTGGAGGCCACGTCGGTTTAAGTGTCAAAAGACTTCATCCCGGCTTCGTGGTGATTCAGGCGAACACTTGCGCTCCCGTAATGCTTTAGTTGTAATGCACCGCCTCTGTGATGTTTAGTTCAGAGCCTCGTGAGTCCCAGTTTAGGACTTCGAGTGATTTCTGACGCATGACGAGCCCGTCTCCGAATTACCAGGTTTCTTCCTGTTGGGTGGCGGAGCGCCGGGGCCATCTCTTCAGCCCAAAGGGCTTCTCGTTGGGTGGCGGAGCGCCGAGTATATATATTCATCCAGCTTGTAGGAGGTACGGGGTTTATTCGGCCTTCCCATCTTCGACTTGCTCTTGAGATGTCGAGACGTCCGTGCCGCAGGAACGTTCCTTTTCTTCTCTCTTTTTTTTGATGTCCACACCGGGTCGGCACTCCTCGATGCTAGCACGAGCGACTCTCCAGGAGAGTCTTGGACTGAGAGGAGCAGGGATCACCGTTGGTGAGCTGCCATAGGAGCACTTAGGTAGACTGACTGACCGAGCACGTGAGAGAGTGTTCGCGGGACCAGGGCCAGAGGGGGACATCACCCTTCGCCGCTTCCTGATACTGCTGTTTGGGAAGTTACTTTTTGCGATGAGGACAGATGGAGTGAGTGTCAGACTCCTCCCACTCTTGTAGGACTTGGATGGAGCGGGCGGATATTCATGGGGAGCTGCAGTGCTGGCATTTTTTTTGACTCCCTCAGCACGACCGACCGGCAGACCATGATAGGCAGGTTCACACCTCTTCTCCAGGTAAATGCTTAACTCTAAATGCTTATGATTATGAATATGCTTATGCTCATGATATGCTTATGATTTATGATATGCTGACATCTAACTCATGTAGGTTTGGAGTTACTTGTACCTTCCGGGCCTAGGGCGGGGCAAGGAGGTACATCCGCACCGGGTACCCATCGCGAGGCGGTGGATGACGGTGCGGGACATAGGATCGCTGCGGCGCCTAGTGCGGGCGATTCAGGACGACATGGACACCTTCCCATTTGCATCGGTAAATTTCTAAACTTAAATCTTCTAAATGCAATTACATGCTCTTAAATGCTTTTTATATGCTTATGAATGTTGAAATGGTGACTCTTCAGGTGCGCTGGACACCATACCAGGACGAGGGCCATGACGGACAACCTTGGGTAGAGGTGGCCTTGGCATATGGAGGCCGAGAGATCTGGCGGCACTTCTTCAACAATGTCGAGCCTCTGCACTTTTGACTGATCATGAGGACGCGTAGGCTTCACCAGCCTGAGGTAGAGTTCCTTGCTAGAGATGACAAGCAGATCGAGCGATCCTCCCGAGGCATGAGCAGCGACATCGACTGGGTGACGAGAGCAGTGGACCAGGTCAGAGATTTTACCCGCCGAGGAAGAAAGGTCCAAGCCCAGGCGATGAGCGACGAGGCATACCTGAGGGCCTACGCCCGAAGGTACGACGATCAGGTGTTCCGCGGTATTTGACGACTGATAAGACTCCCTAAACCATGCTTCTTTAATTAATTCTAAATGCACTGACTCATGGACTTCTTATATGCAGCTAGACCCGCAAGGGCGCATAGCCGAGCTCTAGGGCCTCCTCCACTCTACTGTCCAGCAGAGGGACGAGTTCCAGCGCGTGCTGGAGCTACTGGTGAGTTCTAAACCTTAGACCTAATTTATGCAAATGATTATGCATGTGACTGACAATGACTTCTTAAAATGCAGAGAGCTGAGGGGGCACAGCGGGCAGGACCAGATGCTCCATCATCGTCCTCGTAGCCAGCGGTAGATCGGGCCGAGAGGGACGCTGACTTTACTCAGGCGGTTGCTCGGGCTGAGGAGGCCGAGGCCACGCTCGCAGAGAGGTTAAGCAAAACTAGCTGACTCCTTTTATTAAATGCTTATGATATGCAAATGACTAACTATGAATGAATGCTTATGCATTCCAGGGAGTTGACCACGGTGCTTGTCGAGGATGAGCGGGCCCGAGCAGAGACCGAGAGTCTAAGAGCGGAGACGGAGAGTCAACAGGCAGAGATGAAGAGATTGCGGGTAGAGGCGGCAGCAGCAACCGACCTCCGTACAGAGGTGGAGAGGCTGAGAGCGGGGGCGACAGCAGCGGCGGATTCTCGGCGAGAGGCGGTGGAGCTGAGGGAGGAGATCCGAGCGCTGGAGAGGGTGCTCCGGCTGGTGGGAGGATGATCTTCCTATAGTGTGTCGCAGAGCGTCGCGCGGAGCGGAGCTCGAGACTACCTCACGGGTTCCTCCGGCCATCGGAAGAATGAGGAGCAAGAGCGGCGCCGACGGCACTGTGAGGAGGGGATTACTTCTATGGCTCCGCCGGCAAAGAGGCATGAGGGGACCAGGGATAACAGCAGTCCAGGAGAGGTGACCACCGGGGCATGAGTTGTACTTTCTTTTCTTTCCTTTTTTTGGTTTTCTTTTTTTGACACATGTACATGACCTTTGGTGATATATATGTGAGTTCTTTTTTTTGTTCTTTTCTGAGTGCAAATGTGTGGAATGTGTGGACGCTGACTCACTAACAATGCCTAGGACTGATATAGAAATCGAGAGTGAGAGAGAGAATAAGTTTTGGTCAAAACAAGACACAGGTGCAAAAATGGTCGTCTTAATGACCGCGAAGAAGAAGAAACGGTCAAGACATGACCGTTTGGGGATTGGAGAACAAGGCAGTGGAAGAAGATGGAAAACGGTCGTCTGACGACCGCTTACGATCCGATAGCGGTCGTGCGATAGACTGCTAAGGAGAAGACTAAGTGAAGTCCGAGCGGGACTCTCCATGCGAGTCTGAACTCGGGAGAAAAGACACCTAATCTGCTCTAACACTTATCCTAACTTAATCTGAAGCTAACTAGCCTCAATCCTAATGTGTTAAGACCAAAATCAAAGCCTTATAAGTAGGAATACACCTAGAATTCGTAGCTCATAGATTTCTGCTCAAGAAAACCTTGAAAACTCTCTTAAAGTCATTCAAGTCACCATGAAGAGAAGCTTCGAGGCTAGTACTATGGGGGAGGTGGCCTACATCGGGCCAAAACCAGCTAGAAGGGAACATGGGGAGCTGCAAAGGCTTACATCCATCCCCAAGCACTTAAGCACAATCTCCTCAAGAGAGGTGAGTTCATATCAATTTCATGAATTTTTTGAATTTTCTGAACTTTCTTCTTCTCATGACCCTTCCTCTCTTCTTTTCCTCTCTTTTCTTCTTTTTCTTAGTTCCTTCCTTGCCCAAGGTGTTACTCTAGCCTAAAGTGGGTGGTTCCCTTGATCAAAGAGCTCCCTTTAGAAGTCACTTCCATCCTAAGGGCATGGCATCTACAACCCTTGTTAGTCTTGGCCAAGAATTTTCAAAATTTTTGATATGATTGGCCTAGCATTTCAGCCCTTGTAGAGTTATGGCACCCCCAAACACATACATGCATCTTCCCATCCTTTGAAGCAACCATCCTTCTAGAAGAGGTAGAGACCTACCTAGCCCTTCCTAAGACTAAGGTGGGGGATGAAGAGTTGGTGTGTCATACGGTTGAACCAATAGACCCTTCTCTAATTCTAGGGGATTTCATTCACAACCCAAAGGATGCTAGAATAATGATTAGCCCACGCCACATTCATTTGATCCCCATAGCTCAATGGATCACCGCTTATTGTAAGAACAAGAGCGGGAGATTTGAAGCCATAGCGAAAGCTACCTCGGTTTGCTTATGTGGGGTTTACCTCTTTACCACCACTGACCACCTCTTAGATATCCAAAACCTTGGCATCATTAGTGGCTTGTGGCGGGGTTTTTCTATTTCTCAGGCCATCCTTTCATACCTTTATGAGGGCCTCAACTCAACTTGTTTGGGAGGGCCTCTCTTCGGGTCCATGATTGTCCTTGAATGTTGGTTGGGAGTTAGGCTCAAATTCTTACCCAAGGAGGATGTTCTTTCAGCTAGCCGCATATTTGGGAGCCACCCACTCTTCTATATATGAGGCACTTTTGGGTTCTCTTCGCAGGTTGAGTGCTGGATGGTGGATAAGGAAACAAGGGATGGATGGCGCCTCTTCCTCAACACATTGCCAATTGATAAGTTCATGATGCGACAGCGGCTTCTTCAAGGCTCTACTCTGAGATCACCCCGAAGACTGGGCCTAGACTTGCAGCTAGTGGGGAATACCACCTTGACCATCTACAACACACACCGGTGCTACATAAAAATCAGGCTACCTCGCACTAAGGTTCCAGCATTATCACACTACCCTCCCCTTCAAGCTAGGAAGATCGGGACTGAGGAGGATGAACGGGCAGTCTGGAGCACTCTGACTATGTGGGAGATCAGCCGCATCCGTACCTTACAAGCGGAGGTGACAGAGAAGGAAGAGGAATATCGAACTTATGTGACAGAGTTATGCAAGATCCGGCCTTGCGCAGACAAGAAATTGAATGTACTTTGATTTTTATGATGTGAACTTTGCATTTTTATTGATAGCATGATGTACTATGAACTTTGGATGAATAAATGAGAAGTTAGTTTGAAAAGATGTGTAATGGACTTGTGTTTTGGCATGATTATCTGAATGAAGCAGAGTTTTCTGTCTTATAAACTGTCTAGCAAATGACCGCTAGTGAAATAAAATAGTCTAGCGATAGACCGCTAAGGATAGGGCTCAGAAAAAGCTCAGTTTTATGGTTCTCAGGATGGCTAGCGGTCGGCATTAGACCGCTAGGAAATGATAAATGGTCTATCGAAGGACCGCTAGGGAACAGACATAGAGAAACCTGAGAATTTGGTTTTCGGGTGAGACTAGCGGTCTTATCACGACCGCGAGTGAATGGTTAGCAGTAAAACAAAGGACCGCTAGGGACGGAAGATGGAGAAACTTGAGAGCTTCGAATCTTGGGGAATTTAGACCTGCATCTGCATACACTTAAAACAAGAAACAAGTTAGATCTATTCTTAGGCTCAACCCCTTGCTTACAGCAAGTTAGAGAATAACCAATTCTTGATATTTGGTCAAGGGGTGGAGCCTTATTAAATAGGCAGAAAATGAAATGAATATGAATGCAAATGCATGCTATGAAATGAATATGAATGCAAAAGCTCTAAAGTGATTCTCACTAGAGTACTTGGATAGTAGTGAGAAGATTTCCTCAGATGGCAACTATGCTGAAACACCAGATAGCTGATATGATGCAGCCAATGCAATTTGGACATAGAATTTCTTAGGCTAAATCTATACAACATAAACGAACCTAAGCATACATCTATCGATAGTCAGAATTGCATTCAAACAAAAAAGACCACTACACAAAAGATTTTTAGGTGGTTCGATCCTCCAGACCACGTCCACCCCACACTCAACCTGAGTGTGGATTCCTGTTGACTCACAGCTTGAACGGTTGGGCATCACAGCTTGCCTACATCAGCTGGGACTCACAGCTTACCATCCGCTGAGCATCACGGCTTGCTATCTCGCTGAGCATCACAGCTTGCTGTCCAAGGTAACCACCTTGCCTGCTGAGCATCACAGCTTGCTCTACTGACTCACAACTTGAAGTTCAAAGATAAACGAAAAGAACAAAAGAAAATATGAAGCAAAACCACAGCGATGGAAAGCTGGAAATGAAACACAGAATGTAGCTCTCGCAGGAGCAAGTCTGGCTTGGATCTGATCCAAATGCTTGGAAGACAGATGTTCAATGATGGCTTCACACTCACGAACTCCTCACTCTCATTTTCTTTCTCTATATAGCTCTGATCACACACTGGCTCTCTCTTCCTTTCTTCTCGTTCTTCTTCTGCTACTCACTCTCTGATCTTGCCGTCCTCAATTTTCTAATTCTCTATGTCTCCTTATCTCTGTCTCTTCTCTTTCTTTTCTCGTCCCCTTCATCTTCGATCGTAGTAGAGTGCTTTTATATATTCTTCACGCAGGGGTCCCACGGGTTCACGCAATGGGCATGTGGAGGCTTCATTCCCGCCAAGTGATTTCTGGAACTTTTCAGCCATGTGTTAGAATCTGGATAAGTTGGTGTCCACGTGGAAAAATCTTCTAGACGCATTTGCCTTGGATCATGTGTCAGTCAGGTTCATTAGTCCTCACGAGTTCACGTGCATCCTTAAGGTCCTTCAATGAGAAATCACTTGTCAACAAACTGTGCACCGACTCTAACAAGGCTAAAACCAACTCTGCACCGACCTTGTATAGCACAAGGATAGATTGTGCACAGACTTACATCTGCCTAAGGTAAATATGCACTGATCGTGTGCTAGCCGAAACCTACACTGATCTCAGTTGTGTGAAGACACAGACTAAAACGCAAAATATGCACAGACCTTAGTTGTGTGAAGACACAAACTAAGACGTACGATATGCACATACCTTAGTTGAGTGAAGACGCAAACGTGCACCATCTTTGTGCAATCTCAACACGACTTGCACCGACCTAATGTTTGTGCTCCCTTAGACATAGCATGAGACACAAACTTAGACGCAGCACATGCACTGAGACGCATATGCACATGGGACGCAATATAAGACATAGTACATACACTGAGACACAAATGCACATGAGACGCAACAATGCATGATGCAAAGGATGCACCGACCCTGACATGTACCGACTGAGTTTAAGCATGAGACACAACATACACAGACCTTAATGTGAGCACGGTGAAACCTGCACAGACCATATTGGTCACTACCACCGAGGCAAAAGATGCACTGACCTCCTATATGCTTAAGAAAAACATGCACCGAGGCAGAAAATGTACTGGCCTCCTATATTCTTTAGAAAAAAACATGCATCAAGGCAGAAGATGCACTGACCTCCTAAGCGAGATAAAACAAGTGTGCACGGACCTTGTCATGCACAATGCAAGACAAAACTTGCACCGACCTCAGTCATGCCTCGCTATAGTAATGAGCACAGACTTTATGTGCATGCTATCCAAACATTGCACCGACCGCTACAATGATATGCACGGACTTGGAGATGTGGCGAAAGATATAACTTGCACCGACACAGTTATGCACCGAGTTTAACAGATAATGCACGGACTTCATGCAACGCAAACCAACAAACTACCAAGAGTTGAACCAACCTTGGTTTGTCAAGTGAACATGAAGTGCACCAACCATATGATATGCACAGACCTAATGAGCAGACAGAGTTATGACATTGACAGAAACAGATCTTGAAACCGTGGAACCATACAAATGCAGCATCAACACATAACATAAGATATTATGCACAGATGACTCATAGTGTTTGACATCATCAAAACCACAGGGGTACATAGGGGTACAACAATCTCCCCCCTTTTGATGATGACAACACTATGAGTCACAAAATAGCATGTCGACTCATATCAAACTATTCTCCCCCTTTGACTTCATCAAAAAGAAGATAATAGTTTGAGACAAGTAATACAAGCATGCATGAGATGATTGAATTAAAATCTCCCCCTTTGACTAAATCATTAAGGCGTAGAAAAGCTATTCTCCCCCTGGATAAAGGAATGAAATCAGCAAACATAGGGGCAGATAAACAATCAGGCACCAATCCTCCTTCTTTAAGAGGCAATAACTGCAGTCTATATAACACCTATCCTCTCCTGAAGATAAGACAATACTCCTTGCTCAGAATGAAACAAAGCTTTCAAGAAGGTATGTAAGGAATGTGTCAAGAGTGGATTGTGGAAGAGTATCAAGGCAACAAGCAGGGCATAGGATCTTTCAGGAACAATTCAGCCGAAATAGTGAGTAGAAGTGATGATCAGGAAGCAGATATGCAAGTTGATGAAGTAGTCAAAGATGTAAATGATCAGAAGAAATTTTATAGCAGGTACCATTGTTATAAATCCAAGCTTGGATAGACTCTCCTATCATAAGGGGTTATGAATTAAATTGCATGACAAAATAGGTTTCAGCATGATGTATACCAAATTTGACAAACATATTCAATACTCATATCTGAAACTCAGTTTTAATAAAAGTGAACCAATTATTCATATGACACTCCAGTTCAATCTTCTTCCATCTTACTCAAATAATCTCAATGACTCCTTTAGGATTTACACATTGTAGTATTGAGATTAAACACCTTTAATTGCATTTGAACTTAATTATTTTGCAAAAAATTTCTGAAGTTTACTTTTAATCAGCATTTGATTTTTCCTGAGCAATCTTGGTTGATCAACACCTTTTTACATGAGGCACAACACTTCTCAGGTGAAGTGACCCAGTTACTCAGTGTGATAACTGCATTGCCTCTTAATTATGAGAACAGAGTTAGCAATTGAAGTGTCTTTTTACATGAGGAGACACCTTGATTAGAGGCTGGGATCCCTAGTTACTCAACACAATCATGCCATTGCTCTGTCAGATTTTTTAATTATTTTTTACACCAGAGATAACTATGGCACTTCATGACATGGATTTACTCCATTTCTTTGAAAGAGGACCCAGTTTCTCAGTGACCAAAGTCATTGCTCTGACTTTTGGTTTCCTTTTTAGTCAACTTCATACAGATTTAATGTTTAAGAACAATACTAACAACATGTATCTTAGCCAAAGTAACCATGATTTCGAATTTTTAGATTTCAGAAGATTTTGTCCAGAGATTACATGAAATAGTTGGTTAAAGTTTATTAAAACTTATGATTCAGATACTTTCAAGTCTTTCAGATTCAAATTCATGAATACATTAGACTTATACCAATCTAGAACAGTAGTTATTCTTAAACCTGTATGATAGGAGTTTCTTTTAAGATTTTAGATTTATAACTGAGGTATACAGATTTAAGTCTCTTTAAAATCAGTTCAATCAATATTTTTACAGTAACGTCCAGCAGTAGAGACATTAACAAGCATGCAAAGAAAGTGAGAGAATTGGAGCTCTTGCTTGTAGCAGATGTGATCACAACGCATTAAATGAAGCTCTCCTTTAACAAATTAAGGAGTGGCAATCAAAGAATTTCAATCTCAACAAGAGTATCAATTCGAGTGAACTCAGAACTAGTAGGAAGAAGTGATACAAACTGATGTTGATTGTTGATGTATGTTGTAGGAAGAGCAAGGACATCAGAATGAGTGAAAATGTGGCTAGACAATTGATAATTAGAACGAATGCTCTCCCTAACCGAATGCATGAGATATCAAGAGTGTATATGTCATAATAAGAAGACTGACATACATGTATCATGAGTACCCGTGAGCTCCCCCTGAATGCATGCTCTCAACATTCTTTTTGGTGTTTTCAAAATTAATGAAATGCTATGCAATTTACTACATGTATGCATATGCATTAACCACTCATGAATGACATGAAGACCATGCAGGGAATTAGCTTAACAAGTATGCATGATACACAAGAAATGCTTTGACTGACTCCGCCTGACTATGTGAATTATGAAACTATCATTTAAGTGCTACAAACACGTAAAACTTTGTTTGAGGAAAATCATGAAATATGCTCATGAAACAAATATGCAATTCCAACTGAGACAAGCTACAATCATCTTGATGATCAATTCAGATTTTCAGAGAAGATCAATTAGAAGACGCATAGATGAATTAACATGTTATGCAATAGATATGCAATGCATATAATGCTGAACCAAATTTAACATGTTATGCAATCAATAAATTAAACTGACAAATTAAGCAATGAATGTCATCATCATCATCATCATCATCATCATCATCATCATCATCATCATCATCATCATCATCATCATCATCATCATCATTAGAGCCTTATCCCAATTAATTGCGGTCGGCTAGATGAATCCTGTTCCGTCAAAGATTTCTATCAAGTGCAGTATTCATATTTAAACCCAAGAAACTAATGTCCTTCCTAATAACATCGCACCATCTCATTTTAGGCCTTCCTCGAGCTCTTTTACTAGCATCCACTAAGATTTGGTCACATCTTTTAACTGGCGCTGAGTTAGGGCAACGAAACACATGTCCAAACCACCCGAGTCTATTTTCTCTCATTTTACTATCAATTGGGGCTATCCCTAATTCCTTACGGATGCGCTCATTCCTAATCTTTTCTTTCTTAGTCTTGCCACACATCCATCTCAACATCCTCATCTCTGCTACACACATTTTATAGACGTGTTCCTTTCGTACTGCCCAACACTCGGTACCATATAACAAAGCAGGTCTCACAGTCGTTCTATAAAATCTCCCTTTGAGTTTCACAAGCATACGACGATCACAAAGGACTCCTGATACACTTCTCCATCTTAACCAGAATGCCTTAATCCTATGTATAACGTCATCATAAATCTCCCCATTCTCTTGTATGGTAGACCCTAAGTATCGAAAGCTACTACTCTTCGGAATGTTATGTCCATCAATTAGAACCATGTCTTCCTGAACTACTCTCCCATTACTAAAATTACAATGCATAAACTCTGACTTACTCCTACTAATTTTAAAACCTTTAGACTCCAAGGCAAGTCTCCAATGCTCTAACTTAGCATTTAGAGCATCAATACTCTCATCAATTAAAACAATATCATCTGTAAATAGCATACACCAAGGGATATCATCATGCAATTGTTTAGTTACTTCATCCATAACTAAGGCAAAGAGATATGGACTTAGTGTAGAACCTTGATGCAAACCTATAGAAACGGGAAATTCACCTGTCTCCCCAGTAATAGTTCGAACACTAGTAATAGCACCATCGTACATATCCTTAATCAAATCAACATATCCTTGAGAGATTCCTTTTTTTCTTAATGTCCACCAAATTAATTCTCTCGGTACTCGATCGTATGTCTTCTCTAAATCAAGAAAAACTATATATAAATCCTTTATCATCTCTCTATACTTCTCCATTAGCTGCCGTAGTAAGAAAATAGCTTCTGTAGTAGATCTATTCGGCATAAAACAAAACTGATTTTTCGATACAGTAGTCATACATCGGAGGCGTTTTTCAATTACTCTTTCCCAAAGTTTCATAGTATGACTCATAAGTTTAATTCCACGATAATTATTACAACTTTGAATATCTCCTTTGTTTTTATAGAAAAGAACTACAACACTTTTTCTCCAAACTTCTGGCATTCTCCGTTCCTTTAAAATTTTATTAAAAAAATTAGTTAGCCACCGAATACCAATATCTCCTAGGCCTTTCCATACTTCAATAGGTAAGCCATCTAGTCCTAAGGCCTTGCCCACTTTCATTTTTTTTAAAGCATCCTCCACTTCTGACATCTTAATACGCCTGAAATATTGATGTTTATCAAATATTGTGGACTCTTGGGTACCTTCTAAAGATAAATCCTTGACGCAATCTCCATTAAGTAACTTCTGAAAATAGCTATGCCACCTCCCTTTAATCTCAAGATCCTTAGTTAAAACCCTTTGATCTTCACCTTTAATGTACCAAACATGATCTAAATATCTAATTTTCCTTTTTCTTAATTTAGTAAGTTTAAATATGTCCTTTTCACCCTCTCGGGTTCCTAATTTATTATATAAATCTTCAAATGCCTTTGATTTAGCTTCGCTAACTATTTTCTTAGCTCTCTTTTTAGCGATTTTATAGGCTTCTAGGGTTTGATCATTTTTGTTAATTTGCCAAACTTTAAAACATTCTTTTTTTACTCTAATGGTATTTTGGATTTCCTCACTCCACCACCAAGTCTCTTTTTCTATATTTTTTTTACCTTTAGATTCGCCTAAGAGTTATTTTGCAACCCTCGTTATACAATTAGTAATATTATTCCACATTACATTAGTTTCTTGTTCTAAATTCTAAATATTTTCCTTTAATAGATGATTTTTAAATGTTTCTAAACTTTTACCTTTTAAATTCCACCATTTAATCTTAGAATAATTATTTATAATGATCTTTCTTTTGAATTTAGGGATAGTGACATCCATTACTAACAACCTATGTTGAGGGGCTAGACTCTCACCCGGAATAACTTTGTAATCTTTACATAAAACTCTATCGACCTTTAAAGGTTTACAATTTTTAAATTAAGCAATGAATGTAAAGACAGAAAATACAGTGAGTTTACCTGGAAAGCTCAGAAATGGGGTCATTTCAGGTGCCCTGGTTTATTACCCCTTTATTTCTTTCCAAGGCACACATGCAACAACTAGGTTAGTTTGATCCAGTAGGAACCCAAGCAGTCTTGGGTCCTATATTACTCTCAGCAGGTGTTCTAAATAATTTCTTAACTAGATAGTCATCAAAATCCATCAGAGAACAATCAGCCATAGAATGTCTAAATGTTTCACAATATCTACAAGAGACAACAGACTTTTTGGTCTTATTATGCGCATCAACATAAGTATTAAATCTATGTGCATGAGCATAAAACTTTCTTTTGTTTACATGAACGTTTTGTCTCTTATTGTCGATTAGCCAACAATTTACATATTTATGACCTGGCTTACCATAATTGAAACATGGAGAATTTATTCCTTTAAGGCTCCTATCAAAAGCATGTCTTTTTACAGGGAATTTAGCAGATTTGAAATTAAATGTATTTCCCTGAGCATGCCAATAGTTCTTGACTATGTGGCCATGCTTTCCACATTCGAAGCACCCGAGGTGCTTACCTCTAGAACCAGTATTATTCCAATGAGACCTTGACCAGCATTCAATAGCCTTGTGACCAGGCTTGTTACAATTAAAACATATGATGTGCTGGTTTGTAGTAGATTTGTTTCTACACGGGCCATGATGATTTACAGAGAATTTAGCATGCATCCTATCATCTTGTTTCATGATAAAGCACTCATTGATAAGGTGACCATGCCTACCACAGTAATGACAAGTACCATTAGACTTCTTGGTAGCATGATTTTTGCTAAATGAATTCTTAGAATGCATTGTCCCATACATGTGATCATCCTCTATCATTAATTTGCAATCATGCATTACATGGCCTAAATTACCATAGTAATGGCATGAGACATCTTTTTTATGTGCATGTAAATGAGTAAAAGAATTATGAACCACATGCATTGAATTATCAGATTCCACAGAACTAGCAGAATTAACAGCACAGACAGGGACAACTTTTACTTTATTCATATGAGCATCCTTTTTCAATTTTTTAGTCTTTTTCAAAACTTTTGTTTGTTTTTCATTTCTCTGAGCTTTGAATTGAAAGAATGATGACGAAGGTGTTTTAGATGGCTCAGAACAACTATCAAAAGAGGTGGATAGCTTATTTTCAGGTTTCTTCTTGTTGACCAAATTGTAACCCAATCCTTCCTTCTGAACATTGACCTTAGTTCCAAGAATCTTATCAAGGTTGCTTTTTCCTTCAACAAATTTTGACAGTGAGCTTTTAAGATCCTGGATTTCAGAATTTAAGGAAGCAATGTTAGCTTCATAGCCAACAATCTCGATTTCACAAGAAATAACATACTGATGCAGTACATCATTCAAACTTTTTAAAGTTGTAATTTCTTGTGTGTGCTCTTGCTTCCTGTTAATATCATCCTCCTTCACTACACATTTTCCCTTTTCGATTGTCAGCAATTTTTCTGATATAACAGTGTTTAAAATCATGAGTTTCTTATTTTGATCTTTCAAATTTTTGTTTTCATCCATCAGAGTTTCTTCAGATTCTTCTACTTCCTTTTTCTTTTCAAGCAACAAATATTTTTCATCTTTTAAGGAAGCATTAAGATTCTTCAGCATATCAATCTCAGAATAAAGATCTTCAATTACTTCTTTTAGAAAAATGCATTCATCATTTTCTTCTTTTGAGCGTGTGTTCTCTGCTTCAAGGGATTTATTCCTAAGACTGTCATTATCAGATTTTAATCTGTTCAATTCAGATTTCACCTTGTTTAATTCCTGTAATTACATTTTAAGTTTGTCAATTTCAGTTCTCAGAACTTCATCTTCAACATAATCAGATACATCATAGTTGATAGATTCCAATTCCTCTTTCAATGATTTATTTTCTTTTCTCAAATTTTCAATTTCTTTTTCATTTTCATCAATCAGTTTTTCTTCGGACTGTTCAAATTCAATTTTCGCATCTGACAGATTTTTGTTTTCATCTTTAAGAGAGATAATCAATTTCCTCTGCCATTCATTTTAAGGTAGAGACCTTCATCACGTTCCTTTAGGAGGGGGCATGTGTTGCAGGCTGACTTTATAGAACAATTGTGTGAAGCTTCCTCCTTGAATTCTTTTATACAAGATACAAAGTTTTCATTATTCTTCTGAAGTTCAACATTCTCAATTTTCAGTTTATCCACTTCAGAATTAACCTTATTCAATTCTTGCAATTTCATTAGATGTTCATCATTTTTAACATTCAGCTGATCTTCCAATTTAGAAATTTTGTTCAGACATTCTTGATTTTAATTTTTCAAGGACGAAATCTGTTCCTTACTGTTATGAACATCCACCAAGCACATATCATAAGGTTTTTTCAATTTTGGACAATTTTCACAAGAAAATTCAGATTTATTCTGTTCAATCTTTTTCTTCAACTTTTTATTCTCAGATTTCATTTTCCTAGACAACTCTAACAACTCTTCATACATCACAACCAATTCATCAAACGAAGGTTCTTCTGATCCAGAGCTTACCTTGGATGACGTTTCCTCCTGTTGATCAGAGTTGTGATCACCCCGGTTGGCCATCAAGCATTGATCCTCTTGCTCCCCATTTGTAGCAGTTATTCTATCCAAGATTTCCTTTCCAGAAGCACACTTGAGAACAAAAGGAAATTTGTCAGTATTAACTGTAGGTTTCAAAATATTAAGAACTATGACATTATCACTGTTCTTTACCCTATCCTCTCTAGACCATTTGGTCTCATCATGAGGTAATTGGTATGGACCTTTTGAAACTAAATTCCATAGATTAGGGCAATGGAATTCGTATAGACACATAGGCCGCCTAACCACTTACTGAAGTTAGAACCATCGAAAATCAGAGGGCGAGCCATTGAGACAGATAGCAAACAGTTTCAATGCATAAGACAATCTATGTAACGCACCAAAAATAAGATAGCAGGATCCTCTGTAGATCATTGGATCTGAACAGTCAGAGACCCGCTCTGATACCAATTGATGAGTCTATAAGATGGTGTAAACCGGATTCAGAGGGGGGGTGAATGAATCTCCCCTTTAAAAATGTTACCCAATTAAAATTGTACTAATAAACTTTTACAGAAATGAAAACCGATAAGATCAGCAAGACATAAATTCTATTGAGACTCACACTAGAACACTTGTCCAGAAGCTCTAAAGTGATTCTCACTAGAGTACTTGGATAGCAGAAAGAAGATTTCCTCAGATGGAAACTATGCTGAAACATGAGATAGCTGATATGATGCAGCCAATGCAATTTGGACATAGAATTGCTTAGGCTAAATCTATACAGCATAAACGAACCTAAGCATACATCTATCGATAGTCAGAATTGCATTCAAACAAAACAGACCACTGCACAAAAGATTTTTAGGTGATTCGGTCCTCCAGACCTACGTCCACCCCACACTCAACCTGAGTGTGTATTCCTGCTGACTCACAGCTTGAACGGCTGGGCCTTACAGCTTGCCTACATCAGCTGGGCCTCACAGCTTGCCATCCGCTGAGCATCACAGCTTGTTGTCCAAGGTAACCACCTTACCTGCTGAGCATCACAGCTTGCTCTGCTGACTCATAGCTTGAAGTTCAAAGATAAACGAAAAGAATAAAAGAAAATATGAAGCAAAACCACAGCGATGGAAAGCTAGAAATGAAACACAGAATGTAGCTCTCGCAGGAGCAAGTCTGGCTTGGATCTGATCCAAATGCCAGGAAGACAGATCTTCAACGATGGCTTCACACTCACGAACTCCTCACTCTCATTTTCTTTCTCTATATAGCTCTGATCACACATTGGCTCTCTCTTCCTTTCTTCTCATTCTTCTTCTGCTACTCACTCTCTGATTCTATCGTCCTCAATTTTATAATTCTCTATGTCTCCTTATCTCTATCTCTTCTCTTTCTTTTCTCATCCCCTTCATCTTCGATCGTAGCAGAGTGCTTTTATATATTCTTCACGCAGGGGTCCCACGGGTTCACGCAACGGGCATGTGGAGGCTTCATTCCCGCCAAGTGATTTCTGGAACTTTTCAGCCATGTGTCAGAATCTCGATAAGTTGGTGTCCACATGGCAAAATCCTCTGGACGCATTTGCCTTGGATCACGTGTCAGTCAGGTTCATTAGTCCTCAAGAGTTCACGTGCGTCCTTACGTTCCTGCAATGAGAAATCGCTTGTTAACAAACAGTGCACCGACTCTAACAAGGCTAAAACCAACTCTGCACCGACCTTGTATAGCACAAGGATAGAATGTGCACAGACTTACATCTGCCTAAAGTAAACATGCACTGACCTGTTGTGTAGTGGACAGCGGATCTAGAGGGGAGGGGTGAATAGATCTGCCCCTCTTTTCGTAATGCAACCCTCTTTAAAGCTAGATGATGAAATAAGCAGCGGAATATAACTAGCTTGACGAAGAACACAAATGATTTGCCTGGCAAGATGATTACGCAATATAGATATTGAACCTAAGCATGCATCTAACATAAAGCAATCGCACAAGCAAACCACAACACACGAGATTTTAAGGTGGTTCGGACTGAATCTCCAGTCCTACGTCCACCCCTCACCAAATCCGGTGAGGCTTCACTAGTGCAGCACACCAAACCGCAAATCGGAGAACCACCGACTGTCTTCCTACTAATCACCGGTAGGGACATCAACAACGCAGATCGGATAACTTCGATTGCCTTCCTACTAACCACCGGTAGGGACGTCAACACCGCAGATCAGACAACTTTCGATTGCCTTCCTACTAACAACCGGTAGGGACGATCTTCAGTTTTGATTGTTCGAATGAAATGAAGAAGAAAGAACAAATATCAAGCTATTCAAACAAGATATGAAGTAAGCTCAAGAAGAAAAATCTTGTCTGAGATTGCTGGAGCTTGATTCGAATTCTTCTATGGATGTAGATCACCAATAGAGGCTTCTATCTTCTTCACGAAGCTCTCTTCTTGATTCAACAGCAATGGCTTCTTCTTCCTTGTGAGTTGTGCTTCCTTGAATCTGCTTGAGTTGATGAAGAGGAAGAAGGATGCATTTTAGATCACCCTTGAGAGCCTTGATTGCTTCTTCTTCCTTGGAGGTTGAGATGGCTTCAGATCTGGACTTGAATCACCTTGGATGGATGAAGAACTTCCTCCCGAAATACTGTTCACGGAGGTGCTACAGTACCTCAAAAATGGCCTCCCTTGATCTCCCTTGAAGCCTTGAAGTGTTAGGGTTTCCAACCCCTCATGTGTTGGCTTTATAGACCTTGAATGGTCCTTGGACATCCTTCAGACCAGATCCACAATTTGTGGGTGATTAGGTGACTTTTGGATTAAAGAAATCCATGTAAAGGGGCTGGCCACGAGGTGGATTTCGAAGTCAAACATGGCTGCAACGGGGCTGGCGGTCGACCTGTGACTTCTAGCGGTCGACCGCTACTGAAACACCTGCAAACGGATGATCCCTGGGAAATCCGATCGACCGCTACTGGCTGGCGGTCGACCTGCAGCTGACAGATCTGCAGTCGGGGGGTCCCTGGCTGGGGCGGTCGACCGCCCCTGTGCTGGCGGTCGACCGCCAGCTGGGCAGACCCCGGTCCAGCCCGGGTCGGTCAATTTGCCGCTTCAGCTCCGTCGCTTGTGCCCATTAGCAGCATGTTCATGTCTGTAACTTCATCCTTGTTGGTCTAGAAAGTACCAACTGAATCATTGTCTTTTGACTCTCATCTTGTGCAGTGGCCTTGGCTATTTGAATGAAGCTTGTAGTTGTTGTATAGACTTTGCATCAAGGCTTGGATGTGTAGACTTTGTGTGCATGTATGAACTCTGTACAGACTTTGCACCTTGAGCATGCATGAGCCTGTACAGACTTGCTTCATGAACGTACAGACTTGGTAACTTGATGCACGAACACAACAGAACGCAATGTATAGACTTTGCGTGTGAAGTAGCCGGCCAATGTATAGACTTGTGTTGCAGCCATCAACCAACGTACAGACTTGGAGTTGTGCTAGCAGCCAACGTATAGACTTTATCTTGTGTAACGTACAGACTTTTTTTTGTGCATGCAGCCAACATATAGACTTCATCTGCAGCAATGTACAGACTTCATCTGCCGCAACGTACAGACTTCGTGTTGTGCAACGTACAGACTTTGAGTTGTGCATGCAGCCAATGTACAGACTTCATCTGCAGCAACGTATAGACTTTGTGTGCAGCAACGTATAGACTTCGAGTTGTGCTTGGCAACCAACGTACAGACTTCATGTTCAGCAACGTACAGACTTTGTCCAACATATAGACTTCGTCCAATGTACAGACTTTGTCCAATGCATAGACTTTGTCCAACGTACAGACTTAGTCCAACGTATAGACTTTGTCCAATGTACAGACTTTGTCCAACGTATAGACTTTGTCCAACGTATAGAGTTTGTCCATCATATAGACTTTGTCCAACGTATAGACTTCATCCAATGTACAGACTTTGTCCAACGTATAGACTTTGTCCAACGTATAGACTTGGAATGCAGTGCACATGCCCGTAACCTGTTCGATGAAATGACAAACTGCTTAAACAGATACACAATGACATCATATGCAAACACAATGTGACTTATAGTAGTTGCTATCATCAAAACCATAATAGTAATCATGGTGCACATGTGTTCAACATTCTCCCCCTTTTTGATGATGGCAACATTGTGAGTCATTATATGGCAGAAATAGCCAAGATGGCAAAGTGTATGATATATGTAACATATGCAGCTCAAGATCCATGATAGTAATAGCATGTGAATGCAATTATGAATGCAGATATGAATGCTATGCATTGGATACACAAATGAGATGCACAAAGTGAATCTCCCCCGTACACCATTCACTCATCCATAGCTCTTACAAAGGACTCACACAAAGAATTCTCCCCCTTTGCCAATAGCAAAAAGGAAGGATAAAGTAGAGTAGGTGACAAAGGTCGGTGAGACCAGAGGTGAAGGAGAGGGAAGAGCAAGCCATAATATGCAAACCTGAAACATATCGTGAGCAACATGTACGGGTCAAAGCTAATGAAATCCGATATCATCAACAGAGTTCGAAGAGCATCTACATCGAAGATTTAATAGAAATGAACCAAAGGTGCATATCATTGCAATGTTTAACCTTCCCTTGTCTTATTTATCCATATTCAATAACTGCTAAGGGAATAACACAAAAACTAGTATTGAGACTAAACAGACATGAGTAGAGCATGGAATGTTATGATCGCAGCAAATGTAATTTTCAGTATTTTTTACATTTGAAGGCACAAGACTCATATTTTACGAGCATTCAAGTCTAGTACATGCCTCCTAGCCATAAGAATACATGTTGTTTAGACGCTAGTATTCCTAGGTATTTGGTAAGACTGACTATGATGTTTCAAAATGAACAGAGATAGTAAAGTCACGTCATGACATATCCAAACTCATTTCTGTGATGGGAAGATATGTTTCTTAGTGATTATGCCATTGCTCTGCCTAGAGGCCAAATGTATTAAGACAGAGATAACAGGGGCACATCATGACATGTCATTCGTCACTTGATTTGATGACGGGACATATTTCTCCGTGCAACAATATCATTACTCTATCAAATTGATTTTTCAAGAATTCCAGCTCATCAAGATGTTTAACACCAATACTAAGCTCTAGAGTATCACCAAGATTGTCATGAAATTTGGATTTTCAGATAACAGGATAGTCATTCAAAGCATAATATGCAGTCTCTAGTTAAGGTCTATTAAAACCAAGAACATAGATGATTTCAGAACCAATATTTCAGAACTTCAAGGAAATCATTAAATCTGAACCGATTTCATTGAATGGATAATCATCAGGGCACATAATAGAAAGCACTTACTCCATATGTCCGTCTATCTCATGAATGGTATTGTCAAACTGGAAGCCAGTGAAGTTCAGATTGCAAGTGATAAGAAAAGCAACAAAACTCCCCCTAAAGATATGCAGAGAATGCACTCAAGGAGTTATGTTTGCAAGCAAATGTAAGGACAAACGTCAAGGAGTGAGAGAGTAGAACCATGCAGGGGTTGACCTGATGTTCGCGGCCTTTTCTTTCGTTCGCCTTTTCGTTCGCGTATCGATCAACCAATTAACTAACTGGTAGTCAACTGACTGATTGACGACGCGGGCGTGCCAGTCACATGTGTGACGATTTTATTGTGCGCTCATTCTGACCCATATCGGGCGAATGTGAGGTTCGGTCGGGACCAGCAGTCCGCCATACCATAAAGGTTATGGCGTTAATTACATCCCCCACGAGGAGGGTACACCTTTGATTAATTGCCGAGATAGCGGGCCGTCGAAGCCGGATGAAAAAGAACTACATGATGATTATAGCAATGACAGGCAGGATGCAAATATTTATCGTATGGCAGATGTATAGTTCATGGAATTATGGACCCTCGGTACGTGGCGGAGGGTGTAGGTCCGAAGACCACCATCGCGTATGACGAAGACTTCCGGCCGGGCGTAACCCGGTCTTCTGTCGATGCCATTTGATATACCCGAGGATCTATGCATGCATGCACACAAGACATTCATGATTATATTGAACATGAAGATGGCGCTATGAAGACGGTGACGATCACCCATGTTTATTACCCCTCGTCGGGAAGAGGAAGAGCAACACAAGTATGCTAGCGAAAGCGAAATGCTAACAGATTATGATGGTGAGTATGATTATGACATGACTCGGGCTTGCTTGACCCTTCTTCATTCAATTCACTGCCTGCTACGGCTTGTCAACATTGCCCCTGAGAGGCGAGGTTTGCCCCGGGGTAAACAAACCATTAGAGCGGCACGAGGCTTCAAAACCGGCGTGACTACGTAAGAAACTCATGCGGCGTGATAAAGCGTGGGCATAGCGGTTAATACGGGGCAGTCTTCATGCAATTGAAATGGCGTGCAAGAGGGTTGGGGCGCGCCGGTTTAGGGCGCGCCGGAAAGGTGCAAGGAAAATTTTTAAGGAAATGAGTGTGGGGTTAATCCGGCACGGGGGGGTACCGCGCCGGTTTAGGGCGCGCCGGTTAAGACCGCGCCATATTAAACCTGTTTTGTTGAATTATGAACCCTTTTAAGTTTATTAGACTTCATGGGACCCTTTCTCGAGTTGTTTGGGCCAAATGATTGTTAGATTGGAGTCCACGGCCTTCTGGAAATGAGGGGGGAGGTCAGTGCGAGGTTCATACTCGAGCACTGAGTTGATTCGATTCGGAGCGATCATTTTATTGACATAATTATCTGGAGTCTGTCAAAAATTTGATAGCATCTCTCTTGAACAAACAGAGTTGCAGGGGAGAATCGGGGTCATACTCACTAATGGAGCAAACCCCTAAATCACCGGTCTGCCCAAAGGCGGCCAGCATACCCCACTGGATAGGATACCCCGAGGACAAGCCTGCTAGGGGCACCAAAGCTCCACAGGGGAAGAGATAGAAGGGTGAAGTCACTGATGATGAGGACGACACCCCGAGGGCTAGCCTACGAGGGATGAAGGACTCGTAGTCAGTGATTCGTCCCATGAAGGGACTGACCATTGGGAGAGTGGGACTCCGAGGACTAGCCTACAAGGAGCACACACCCCCTGGTCTCGATCGGGTCTTGGTCTGTCGGGGGTTGAGTTCGTTGACCCAGGCCCCCTTCATTATTAGCCATGGCTTCGAGAAGACGCCCACCATGAAGAGGTAGGGCCCTCGGTCGCCCGGCAGCTGCAGGAACTAACAGGGGAATGTCCCCCTCCCCGGGTGATTGAAGTGACGGGGAAACCTCGGAACGATGCAGATGGCCACGAAGAACAAGTAATAAAGGCCTAAGTTAGACAGACCCTCGGCAGGGACATATGCTCGAACAGTTAGAAAACAATATTCAAGGGAATAGACCCTGTACATGGCAGACAAAGGCGTGTGCGGAGGCACGGCTCCATCCGAGAGGAGAAAAGGACGCAAAGTCCTTGAAACAAACGTAAAAGAAATGAAACGAAAGAAAGCCCCCGGGAGGGGTGTTTCTGTAGCCCGCGATGATTCGGGGCGTGATATGAATCTCGAGGAAACCGGGATCGGCCCTACGTAAAGAAGAACCCTGACGCGCATATCAGTATAAATAAAGATAGAGAAAGGGGAGATCGTTCCTCCAATTTATTGATTCAAGCATCCACAGGCATGCATACATATCACCATCCCTAGGACAGGGAGGATTTAACATTCGCACGGCGAGATTACAATTCCGGCACCATTGTTTGGTTGCCGTTTAACGATATTTAGAAGCAGAGGACGCCCAGGTCACAATAACAGAGAGAAGATGGCAGAAGAAATCACGGAGAAGGGGGAGGGGAATCGACTCATATCATCGTCGCCCCTCCCCTCCATCGCTTACATTCGATGTGTAGAAGCTTAGAGGAAAAGGAAAAGAAATGCGGAAAGCAGTAATAGAAACGACCCCTGCCCACATGTTCTTAAAAACAGAGTATCGTAGATGCCGGCCGACGCTCGCCCCTTCAGAGAAGAAAACCCTCCCTCTCTGTATCTCCCGAGAAAAGAAGAAACTCTCCCCCGTTTCCCAGTTGCCTTCTTCTTCTCAACTGCCTCACTCTTTTCTTTCTTTCTTTCTCCGAGAGCCGCCCTCTCTTTTCAATCGAACCTCGCCCATATATATAACAAGTTAGGAGGCTCTTCATCCGGCGTGAGCTTTTGGCGCGCCGAGAGAGTCTTCATCAACTTATCGCGCCGGTTTAAGGCGCCATCCGATAGGATAGATGGCGCGTCGGGATGAGGGCGGAAGGTAAGGGGCGCGCCGGGCTAAGGGCTGAAGGTGGGGGCGTGCCGGGATAAGGGCTGAAGTTGGGGGCGCGCCGGGATAAGGGTATTGAGTGAGGGGCGCGCCGGTTTAAGGCGCGCCGGGCTTATGTCCCTTGTACGCTTCAAGCCAGTCGATGAACTCGGGGATAATTCCGGGGGTCACCGTGAACATCTATCTTGCCAATGCTCCTCGAAACTTCAACGAGATGTCTTGTAGAAGCTCCCCGGTTGACGTACGGCCATTCTCGAGGTTCCGAATAGCTTTATCTTGTTCGTACGGGCTTTCTACTGGCACGGCCTTCGGCTCTACGCTCCATGCTGTTGGTCCGGCCTGGCTTGTACTCAGAGCTTTCTAGGAGGTTAGATAGCCGGGAGATAGTTCCGCCTGAGCCGGGTGATCATTCGGCCACTAATGGACCCATCTTGACGGGAAGCCGTGCCCATGCCGGGCGATCGGGATCTTCCGCCGTCAGATCTTTCGATTCTCCGTTTCGGGTAGCCGGGGGGACTCCTTTATCCTCGGGAGAGCCTTTCATGAGGTGGATAGCCACCGGGTAGACCGTCGACCTTGGTCAGACAACGGGTGTAGTGGATGCAGCACGACAAAGTCGATGCCGGTTCATTGGGCAGGCTTGGTCGCACTGCCGGTTGGTTGACGAGTTTGTCTCGGCTCTCCTGAGGTGAAGTCCACGTATCTATACGGAGTGACTCGAGGCTCTGACAGCTTGAGAAGTCTTCAATAGGTTGATCTTTGTCGGCTTCCGTGATTCGGTGGGCCGGATCATTCGTCTTTATGGCTTGTTCGCCGGTGATCATATTTTAGGTGCCAACAAATGCCCCCCAGACGTGGGTGTTGCGAGCAAGGCACGAGTGTAGCAGGGCCGACGGATGTATTTCACCCGGGCTGACCCCTTCCTTGATTGGCGGGCGCCTGGGATGGCCCTTAATTCGGCACGGGCGTTAGCCTGGCGCCATTTAGATGTTAGTACGGCGCGGGGTCAACACGGCACTCCCTTGCCCTTTTGGATGTTAATCCTGCGCGGGCATGGCCCTTGGGCTTTTAATCTGGCGCGCTATCCCCCTTTTCCTTGCTAACTCGGCGCGGCCTTGATGCTGTGGGGTTTTAATTCGGCGCGCCTTTTCCCCGGCGCGCCTTTTGCTTATGGGGTTTTAATCCGGCGCGCTAAATAACGCGCCGGTTTAGCGGAGGGGGGCCTCCTCCATATAAGGCTTTCACCTTTGTTTTTTTCTTCTTCATCCCTCATTTGCCCAAATTTTCTCTCTCTCTTCCCTCTCTTCCCTTTCTCCGACGCCGAGAGCGGCGGTTTTTTTCCTTCAGGTGAGTGGAGGTGTCGCCAATTTGGGTTTCAAAACCCTTTCTTTGGGCCCCGGGAGGCTTCTAGCAGGGCTTGCCCTCGGAGCTATTTCCCCAGGTGTCCCTCTGGCCTCGGTGTAATGCCGATGGCTGCCTTTTAGGGACAGTTCCTCAGTGGACGCGTTCCCGCTTTTCTTCGGCAATTCCCTGTGCTGGGGAGACTCTGCCAAAATTTTGTCAGAAGTTCGCCTTTGATTAGCCATTTCCTGACGTTGTTTTTTGTTTGATATGCTCTTTTTGCAGCTGTCATGGCATCCATCTCTTCTTCTCGTGCCGTGGTGACATGGGAGAATGTTAATTCTCTCGACTGGGGTCACGGCCAGGTGGCCATAGTTGCGGACTCTTCGGATTTGGAGACGGACACTGTAGATACCGGTCGTCTCCTTATTCTCGGGGGCAACTCTTTTCATTATAATAGAGAGGGCGTGACCAGGAAGGATTATCCCAAGGACAAGCACCTGATGTCCCTTCTTCGGCGCTTCAACCTTCAGGGGAAGTGGGATGTGTTCGCCGTCCGGAAGGTCGAACAGGCTCTGCTGGTGGAGAGAGACAGCTTGGCCGAATGCGTAATGCGGGGAAGACCCATCTATCTCCCTGGGGAGGTCAGGAAGTGGAGCATTGTGCTGGGGCTGCAGGACCTGGCTCCGACAGATGGACTGTTGACCAGAGCTCCCGAATTTGTACCTGCTCGGTGGAATGACTCCGCGGGCAGAGTGGATCAGGAGAAGCCGATCTTTGGTTTATTCCTTGCCCCGTTGAGGTGGGGATATAGAGATGAGTCATTCTTGCTGGATTGCTTGGCGATTCGCTTCAAGCACCAGATCTCCGTGGGGTGGTTTGCTGAGTTGAAAGTTACAGACGCCCACGCATTCAGGCCCGGAGCAGTGGAATTCACAGACTATGTGCTGCATCATTATGCTCCTCTTTTGACTAGAGCTGGTGTTTATCACAACGTGTATGCTTCAAGGTATCGGTACCCGATTTCCCGAGGCTTGTGCTGTGGCATGATCGAGGTGTTTTGCCCTGAATACAACATCTTCTATACTTCAGAGGGGGAGACCTCCTTAGACTTGTGGAGTCTATCTCAGCTCAGCGGCCTGCCCATTGATGGAGAGCCGTATGAAGAAGTTTGTTGGCCCGACTGGTTGAAGGACCAGACCGACGGTGACGGTCGGTATATGGCGGGCTACGCCTATCGATATCTAATGAAGGCGTATCGCACCCTCTTCCATTCGTCGCAAGACACGAGAGAAGCTCGAAAGTCGGGTGAGAAACGAAGAGTGCGTATGGGCGCTTGGCTTCAATATTTCTTCCAGGGGAAGAATAAGTATGAAGATTTTCCTCCGATAGCACCGGTGGCCCAGAAGCGGAAGAAGAGAGTACGATGCCAGGCCGCTTCATCTTCTTCAAGAGGAGGGCAGGGGGTAAACCCAAACCCTACTGGGGTTGATGCAGTGACTCACTGTGCTGCATATTTGGTTTATTGGCTTTGTTCCTTTGCTCTTCCTCAAGGTGACGAGAGCGTGATCAGGGCGGAAGCCATATACCCAGCCTGTCTTATGGCTTGGGATACCAAGCTGTCTCTTTGCCCAGTGGCCCTGTGCCTCATTTACAAGATGTTGGGAGACTTGCACAAGACGCGTCTCCCTAGAAGCCTTCGGACGGTTGGTCCATTACATTTCTTTAATGCTTGGATTTGCACCCTTTTCCCGGAGGCAGCTCCTCGGGCATTACAAGCAGTTCCTCTGGTCCCGCGCATGATAGAGTTTGCAAGTGCCGAGCCATCATTGCTAATGGAGAAACTTTATGCTATTCGGGGTAAATTGACCCGTCTTCCCGTGGACTCGCCCGGGGTTCTTCATTTCTGGAGCTTAGCTGCTCATTCGAGCCCATTGACGAACAGGACGAGGCAGTGCAAGCTCTTTGAAACTAAGGAGTACATCCATCCGATTTCCCAGGCCAATTGTACCAGGCCTATTCTGGAGCCGGAGGTGGTTGATTGGGCACTGGCCATAAGGCCTAGTGTCCTTGTATTTCGCAAGAGCGGCATTCTGTGGCTGGAGCCGTATTACCCGTTCCGTTTCAGTCGGAACTTTGGCTACGACCAGCAGATTCCACATTCCTCTTCGCAATTTGCATTGCCCAACAGGCACAGGGCCGGGCAAACGTGCAATGACGACGCCCGGATATGGTGGGACTTTTTCCATCGTCGCGAAGACGTTTCTTTCCGGGTGCCCGCCCCCACACGGTTCCCTCGCGTCACGCCTGAATACGTCAAGTGGTGGAACGCGCGGACGGGATTTTACAGGACCTCCCGGAGAGAGTGCTGGGCCGTGGCGGAGCACAGGTTCTTAGCTTCCCAGCTGGAGCCAGTTCTTGATGTTGATGCTTCTTATTTGAAGAAGCTGAAATTTTGGACTAATACGGACGTGAAGGCCTATCTAGAGGCCCGCAAGCTCGTAAAAGGCCGCAAGACAAAAGTTCAGTTGAAGTTGCCCCCGATCAACAAAGATGATTATGTGAAGACCCTTCGGGGTTTATGCCGGGTGAGCAGTGAGAGGGTGATTCTCCCGCAACTCCCTTTGCCGGTAGAAGAGCCCATCACGGCCGTGGCAGACTGGCGTCCCGAGGTGGACAGGTTGTTTCCCTACCGGGCTTTCATTCGCAAGGAGGATAGGCGGGCTGACTTATATGCCAACACCCCCTGGCTGTTCGCACTCCTTCGGTCTCACGGCCTCTCGGTGGGTAGCCCCAGTGAAGCCATACTGGACCATCCTCTTCAGATCTCCTTCAAATATGCAGACAGGTGGGGACTGGACCATCTGAGTCTGTATTATCTACTATCCTCCCGTGGCCATGAGGACCTGGCACTGCTGGCTGAGCCGAGCGAAAAGATCGGGGATCTATGCTGGCTTATTCGCGAGGCGGCTTCGAGGGACAAGACGCCCTCGCTGTTTTATTGGCCTCTCTTCCCCTTTTATACGGGTCCGTCAAGTACGTTCCATCTCTTCCTTCAGGCCCTTCGACCAGTTTCTTCTTTTCATTGTGGTTGTGTCATTCTCACCCTTATGCAGTTCGACCGACTTCGGAGGAGACCCGGCACTTCAGGGAGCTGATCATAAAGGCCCAAAAGCTGACATATTTTGAAGTTCCTGAGCCGGCGCCGACCACGACGCCACTACCT
This sequence comes from Amorphophallus konjac, assembly GCA_022559845.1. NCBI lineage: Eukaryota > Viridiplantae > Streptophyta > Magnoliopsida > Alismatales > Araceae > Amorphophallus > Amorphophallus konjac. The sequence continues at coordinate 130,677,596 of CM040124.1, read as the reverse complement.
CCTGGAGATTCGAGGAAGCGGACTAGGTCCCAACTGCGAGAGGCCGTCGGGAAGGCGAAAGCGGCGGTGACCCGGGTGACACGGGCACGCCGGAAGAAAGCCGCAGAGAAGGAATCGGCAACCGTCCTTCCTTCTGTTGTATCCTTTGAAGAGTTTGAGGCTTCTCGTGCACAAAGGCTAGAGGCCGAAGGTAGGCTCTTCTTTTCTTCAGAGTGCATTAGCTTGTTTCGACCGCTTGGGGTGGCCCATGCTGACAGTTGTCGATACAGCTGCCGCGGTCGTCGGATCGGAGGCGACGGTAGATGTAGCGGCTAGGGACGGGGCAGAGGAAGTCCCCACTGCTCCCGTAGAAAGGGATCTGCCTTCCCCAACACCTCGGTGGGAGATGGAAGGTAACTTATAGTTTAGTTACGATAGCAATGTAAATCTTCGTATCTTCAGCCATCTTGACTCCCTTTTGCTGTGAATTGTAGTCGATACACAACCATCATTGTTTCCGGGCTCAGAGAGCGCGGAGGAGGTGATCCCCTCGGGGCAGGGAGAACCCGCCCCTGAGGTATCGTCTATCGCTGCCCTTGGTGTGGAGAGCACCGGGGAAGCTTACGCCGAGCGTGATGCTCCTGCTGGCGAGGCTCCTACTTCGATGGCGGAGCGTTCTGAGAGAGCAGAGGGGTCTTCCTCCTCTAAGCATGTAGATTATGGTGGCGGCTCCAGTGACGAGGAGCCATCACCGCTTGATTTTGAGACCGACGATGCTGGGGTGTCCTCGGCCTATGAGAGTGACTATCCGACTTTCAGCCCGGCCCGGTTATCATGGGGCGGTCCTGTGCTGTCCTTATTGCTTACGAGTGAGGAGGCTGGCGCTGGGGGAGCTGCTCTTAAAGATTTGAGCTTAGTCCCGGTCGAGGTAAGGACTTATCCAGGGCCGATGCTTGCCATGCTTCTTTTCTCCTCCTTCTAGCCAAGTTTTAAGTGTATATATCTCCGATGCAGACTGAGGTGGCGCTGCCAACTATGACGGTGCAGATACCACTCCCGGCCCTGGATCGGTCCTTACCTCAACCCATCGCATTGCGGTACCCAAAGGATCATGCAGCCCATCGCATGCTTGCCTGCTTGCCAGGCGACTTTCCCGTCCGTCCTGCGGCCCATCACATTGCGGTACCCAAAGGATCATGCAGCAGCGATGGTTCCGGTTGGTCCCGGAGTGCTCGTGGAAGTCGATAGTTCGGCGATAGCCGGAGATTCTCCGTCAAGGGAGGCTGCACAGCAGTCAGTTCTGGAGAAGGGTGGCTCTACTGAGGTGGAAGCCGGGGAGATTAATGAGGGACGGACGTCCCCGAACCTTGGGGTTCTTGTTGGACTTCCATCCCAGGGGGCCGGCAAGGAGATTGTTGTTGCTGAGGCTCCAGCCACCGCATCTGCCGGTGCGGTTGTTTTCGGTGGTAGTGGGTTGCAGCTTATGCCGTCGTCATCTTCCGAGGCGGCTGATGATATATGGGCTACCGTGGATAGCAGAGTAGAGTTTGAACTGCCCGAGACGTCGCCACTTGGTCTTCAATCCTCGAGTGATGTCGTGTGGCAGTTCCTGGGGACCCTCCAGCAGACCGTAACAGCCAGTAGGGATTTAACTTATATTCAGCTGAGGGGCTTGATAGAGCATCTGTCCCGCTCGCTGCTGGCACTCGGTTGTCCCATGGACGACTGGACTCCGCGGGTAATCTTGCTCCTGAAATATGTGAACCGGAGGGAGTTCTTGGGCCGGGAGGCAGCTGACTAGCTGGCGGCCATATTATTGGAGCGGGCTGAAAACAAGACGGCCCTTATTTCTCTGCAAGAGACCGCGGCGAGGGCGAGGGACGAAGCCAACGCCTCTTTACAACGCCGGAGCTCCCTGACGGCCCGGATGATGGCATTGCGGGCCAAACTTTCCAGGATAGAGGCTGAACTTGAAGAAGTAGATCGCCTGGGGGTCCAAAAGGTTGAGGATGCTGAGATGGCTGAAGGACAAGCTGCTTCTCTGGAGATGAAGCTATCCGAGCTGGAGGCCACCGAGTTCAGATTGCAAGAACTGATCCGTCATCCCTCCCTGGGTATTCCTGTGCTGGAGGACATCTTCCGACGCCCTTTTCCGTAGTCTCTTTTCTTTATGTGCTCCCTTTTAATGCACCTTATGTATTCCAGGGCATGGCCCATGTAATCATGTGCTTTTTACTTCATAGTAATGAAAAATCTCCATCCTGATTTTGAATGAAGACTCCATCTTGTCATTTTTTTCTTTTCATTTGCCCGTTGATTCTAGTCCGAGTGTATGGGTCACTAGGGCAGGAGAGCGCTCACGCCTTCAGGGAAGGGGTGAGGTGTTCACTCCACCGCACCGCGACTTTTTTTCTCAAGACTAGAAACGGCTTATGCCAGCCGAGAGTTCGGGGAACTCAGGAGGGCATAGTGAAACTGGAGGATAAACGGTCATGCCGAGAACGGCAAGAACCGAGAACGGGTAGCGACCGGTCTTGCCGATGGTGACAAGGGTCGAAAAAGGGTAGACGGTCTTGTCGATGATGACAAAAACCGGATGGGGTAGCGACCGATCTTGCCGATGGTGACAAGGGTCGAAAGGGGTAGACGGTATTGCCGATGATGACAAAAACCGGATAGGTAGTGACCGATCTTGCCGATGGTGACAAGGGTCGAAAGGGGTAGACGGTATCGCCGATGATGACAAAAACTGGATAGGTAGTGACCGATCTTGCTAATGGTGACAAGGGTCGAAAGGGGTAGACGGTATCGCCGATGATGACAAAAACCGGATAGGTAGTGACCGATCTTACCGATGGTGAGAAGGGTCGAAAGGGGTAGACGGTATTACCGATGATGACAAAAACTGGATAGGTAGTGACCGATCTTGCCGATGGTGACAAGGGTCGAAAGGGGTAGACAGTATTGCCGATGATGACAAAAATCGGATAGGTAGTGACCGATCTTGCCGATGGTGACAAGGGTCGAAAGGGGTAGACGGTATTGCCGATGATGACAAAAACCGGATAGGTAGTGACCGATCTTGCCGATGGTGACAAGGGTCGAAAGGGGTAGACGGTATCGCCGATGATGACAAAAACCGGATAGGTAGTGACCGATCTTGCCGATGGTGACAAGGGTCTAAAGGGGTAGACGGTATCGCCGATGATGACAAAAACCGGATAGGTAGCGACCGATCTTGCCGATGGTGACAAGGGTCGAAAGGTAGATGTATGTAAGTGGGATATCGGATGAAGACCTTCGCCCCGACCTCGTCGTTCATAGGACGGCGGATGGCTCATCACAATTCATCATTCATTTTTTTTTATTCACATTACTGACCTAAGCGCCTTTCCAGGTTTTCGCCGAAGCCAGCCCCCTCTTGCTTTTACCCGCGCACCCTTTCGGGTTTTCACGCGGCGGGGCACCCGATTTTGCCTGCGACGCCCTTTCGGGTTTTCGCCACAGCTGGGTTATAGCCATTTTTGCACCTGACCTGATATAGGAGCAAGTCTGGCGGGGTATCTCTATTTTTAACCCCATTTTTCTTTCTTTCTTTCTTTCTTTCTTTTCTCTCTTTTTTTGTTTTTGAATTCCAGATTCAGAAGAACTGGACCGCGGGAACGCTGACCGTCCTTGTCGATGAGGACAAGGGTTGGTCTTAGGTTTATTTCGTCGACACTGGTTAAATGTCGAAGCAAGGACGTGGTTTATTAACAAGGATGTAGGATCCAAGTTCAAGAGTAAAGATCGACCGATCTTGTCGATGATGACGAGAGTCGAAAAGGGTTTATTCGTCGGCATATATTACCGCCGAAACAAGGATGGGGTTGTCAACAGGGACATAAGGTCCAAGTTGGGGGTAGAGATCGACCGATCTCGTCGAGGATGACGGGGGTCGAAAAGGATTTGTTCGTCGGCATATATCACTACCGAAACAAGGATGGGGTTGTCAATAGGGACGTAAGGTCCAAGTTGAGGGTAGAGATCGACCAATCTCGCCGATGATAACGAGGGTCGAAAAGGATTTGTTAAAGGATTTCCGGCGGGACTTTGATGATTGTCCTTTTCGGAGTTTTATTGGGTGGAGAATAGGAGAGGCATTTAGAAATTACCACTTTACTAACTCAAGTGCCCTTGCGGGTTTTCGCCGAAGCCAGCCCCCTCTTACTTTTGCCTACGCGCCCTTTCGGGTTTTCACGTGGTGGAGTACCCGATTTTGCCTGCGATGCCCTTTCGGGTTTTCGCCACAGCCGGGTTATAGCCATTTTTGCACTTGTCCCGATGTGGGAGCAAGTCCGGCGGGGTATCTCTATTTTTAACCCCATTTTTATTTTGACTTCTTTCTTTTCTTCTTTTTTTTTCTTTATTCAGAATGCGAGCCGAGAAAGGGTAGCTTGATCAGGGCGAAATGCCGCTAACCAAGGAGAGGTAGCTTGATTAGGGTGGAAGGCCGCCTGATCAAGGAGAAGTAGCTTGATTAGGGCGGGATGCCGCTAACCAAGGAAAAGTAGCTTGATTAGGGCGGAATGCCGCTAACCAATGAAATGGTAGCTTGGTTAGGGCGGAGTGCCACTAAACCAAGGAGAAGGTAGCTCGGTTAGGGCGGAGTGCCACTGAACCAAGGGAGACGGTAGCTCGGTTAGGGCAGAGTGCCACTAAACCAAGGAGAAGGTAGCTTGATTAGGGCGAAATGCCGCTAACCAAGGAAAGGGTAGCTTGGTTAGGGTGGAATGCCATTAAACCAAGGGGAAGGTAGCTCGGTTAAGGCAGAGTGCCATTAAACCAAGGAAAAGTAGCTCGGTTAAGGCGGAGTGCCATTAAACCAAGGAGAAGGTAGCTCGGTTAAGGCGGAGCGCCGCTAACCAAGGAGAAGGTAGCTCGGTTAGGGCAGAGTGCCACTAGCCAAGGAGAAGGTAGCTCGGTTAGGGCGGAGCGCCACTAGCCAAGGAAAAGGTGTTCCGACCGATCACTCGGGGTGTGTCGGCTGCGCCGCATGATACAGCTTAATGTGTTTTCCGTTGAGGGGAGAGAACTGAATGACTCCTTTGTGGTCTACAAGGACGTAGGCACCCCCTTCATATACTCAGCGGACGATATACGGTCCGACCCAGTTTTTGACCAGCTTCCCTTTGGGGTTAGAGGCCATCACTTCTCTTCTTTTGACCATCACCAGGTCTCCTTTCTTGAACTCTCGACCCTTGACTAACTTGTCAAAAGCACGGGCCATGCGAGCTTGGTAGAGTTGGATGTTTTGTTGCGCCTGGAGGCGTTTTCCTTCGAGCTCAGCGAGCTCTTCCAATCTTCTTTCTGCATTGGTCTACTCACCACTGACTAATCCGTGCTGGATGGCAACTCGCAATGAAGGAACTTCAAGTTCAATCGGCACTACAGCTTCCGACCCATAGACAAGGGAGAAGGGTGAACAGCCGGTTGGGGTCTTGTAGATAGTACGATAGGCCCAAAGAGCTTCGTACATCCTTTCTTCCCAATCCTTTTTGTTAGACTTGACAGTCTTTGCCAATAGTGTGCACAAGGTCTTGTTAAAGGCCTCTGCCAGTCCATTGGCTTAAGGGTTGTAGGGGGACGATGTCCTCCAGTCAATTTTGTATTTGTCGGCTAGCCGGTAAACCTTCTGATTTCTGAAATGGCTGCCATTATCAGAGATGATTCGGCTGGGGATCCCGAACCAGAATATTACATTCTGCCGGAAGAATCTTACAACTAGTTCTCTGGTCACATCTCTTAGTGCTACCGCCTCCGCCCATCTGGAAAAATAGTCTGTAGCTGCTAAGATGTATTTACACCCTGATGAAGATGTTGGTAGTGGCCCTACCACGTCCGTGCCCCATTGAGCAAACGGCCAACTTGGTAGAGTGGGATGCAGTATCACTGGAGGTCTCCTCGCCACATTCACGTGTTCTTGACATTTCTGACAAGCCTTGGCAAATTTGCAACAATCATTAAACTTAGTGGGCCAATAATAACCCAGCTTCTTTATCTCAATTTTCATTTTTGGGCCAGCCTGGTGTGCTCCAGCTGATCCTGCATGAACTTCTTGCATCACCTATCCCGCCTCTGCTGAAGACAAGTAACGGAGTAGGACTTTCCTTCGGGCATCCTCCATAATTCGGAACAAGGTCCCGCTCTCATCTCGTAAGAATCCTTGATCCTCAGGAGCTTCATTCTCTGTTCCTTTTCTTTTGGAAGTTGCTGGTGTTGAAACCAGCGTAGGAGATGCTCTCGCCAGTCGGGCTGCTGAACCCCTTCGATGACTGCTACTTCCATCTCTTGTTCGTCGGCCAGAACCTCTGTTACGCTGGGGACCTGTCGGCGGTTGATCACTGTTATATTCAGGCTTGAGTCTGGCGGGACCGCCAATGAACTGGCCAGCTTAGCGAGGGCGTCTACCTGAGCATTTCGGCCTCGATTGATGTGCTTGACGCTGATGAAGTAAAATCTCAACATCAGGCGAGTTGCCAACTGGTGATAGGGGAGGAGCTCTTGCTTTCGCACCTCGAACTCTCCTTCCAGCTGTTTTATAACTAGCATGGAGTCTCCGAATGCTTCCAGCATCTGAATTCCCATGGACAGAGCAATCTGCAACCCGATTATCAGGGCTTCATATTCTACTTCATTGTTTGTGCATTATTTGTTTATAGAGTAGGACGTGTGCACCACTTCTCCTTCCGGAGATTTCAGGACTATACCTGCCCCTGCTCTGACCCTGGATGACCCGGTAGCAGAGGTGTCAATTCTGGAAGCGCCATCAAAATATAGCTGCCATAATGAAGGCTGTGCTTGGGCGGCTTCTAGGGTTTCATCTTCGGGAAGTTCCGGTTCCCACGGGCTTTCCCCGGGTGTCGGATGTTCAGCAAAGAAGTCTGCAATAGCTTGACCTTTGATGGCCTTACGCGGTACGTAGGAGACATCAAACTCCATAAGGATTACCGCCCACTTTCCTAGGCGGCCTTTGAGTGCCAGCTGGGACATAATATATTTCAGGGGATCCTCCTTGGACACCAAGCTGATTTCATGCGACAACATATAATGCCGGAGCTTTTTGACTGCGAAGACTAGTGCCAGGCAGATCTTCTCAATATAAGTATATTTCTCTTCAGTTCTGACCAGTCTCCGACTGAGGTAATAGAGGGCTTGTTCTTTCCCTTCTTCATTATTCTGGGCCAGCATTGCCCCCAGAGAATTATGTGTAGCTGCTATATACAGTATCAACGGCCGTCCTTTCACCGGTGCGCCCAATACTGGAGGAGTCTTCAGATAGTCTTTTAGTTTGTCGAAGGCTATCTGGCAATCTTCATCCCAATAAAAGGGAACATCTTTCATCATCAACTTGTGGAAAGGCTGGCATCGCCCTGACAAATTGGAAATGAACCGCCAGATATAAGCCAGGCGGCCCTGTAGTGACCTCAGCTCGGAGATGTTCCTTGGTGGAGGTAACTCCTGTATTGCTTTGATCTTTGCGGGGTCTATCTCGATTCCCCGATATCGGACGATGAAGCCCAAGAATTTTCCGCTCGACACTCCGAACGCACATTTCATAGGATTCATTTTTAACTCATGCTGCCTCAGCCTCTGAAAAACAATCCGGAGGTCTTGCAGGTGATCTTCTTTTCTTCTGGTCTTGACCACCAGGTCATCGATGTAGCACTCGACCTTGTGGTAGAGCAATTCATCAAAAATTTTAGTCATTGCGCGCTGATAGGTTGCGCCGGCATTCTTCAGTCCGAATGGCATTCTCTTGTAATGATAAATGCCTTTAGGAGTTTGGAAAGCAGTATGGACCCGGTCATGCTCCGCAATCCAAATCTGATTGTAGCCGGAAGACCCATCCATGAATGACAGGGCTTCATGGCCAGTTGTAGCATCGATCATGACCTCAGTTATTGGCACCGGAAAGTCATCTTTAGGGCCGGCCTTATTTAGATCTCGAAAGTCAACACAAATCCAGATCTGTCCATTCTTCTTTTTCACGGGGATGATGTTCGCTAGCCATGTGGTGTACTGATTTTCTTCAACAAATCCCACATCAATGAGCTTGTCAACTTCAGCACAGATTCGGGTGATGAGCTTCGGCCTCATACGCCGCGGTGGTTGCTTCACCGGCTCAGCTTCGGGGCTGATTGCTAGCTCGTGTTGTGAGACAGTAGGGTTTAGACCTGGCATCTCTTTGTAGGTCCAGGCGAAACAATCCCGGTATTCTAGCAGCAGCTGGATGTACAGCTCCCGTTCTTCTGGGGACAGTTGGGCACTGAGGAAGGTAGGCCTAGGGTCCTTCTCATTTCTCAGGTTGACTTCTATCTAGTTCGACGAAGTCTGGAACACCATCTCGAGGGTCGAGTACTTCGACTTCCTCGTCAGACACTGCCAGAGCTTCATGGGGTCCTCTTGCTTCTCGTGCTAGCGACTGTGTGGATGGATCTATTGACACATCCGTTGCCGTTGCAGCTCTCGAGGGTGAGAGAACAGCTTCAGTGCTTGTTGATGAGGTTGCAGCCATGACAGGCCAGTAGTTGTTTGCCGCCGGACTCGGACATCATATTGGATTCGTAGCAGAAGTCGAGGGAGTCTCGCCTTCTGGAATAGTTGAATCTTCCGCAGAAGTGGCTTTTTCTTTTCTGGTAGTAGGCTCCCCTTGATTGGAGTAGACCGAGGCTTCGTTGACTGGCAAAAAGGATGTTGAAGTCGTCATTAGTATGACCCCTGTGGAGGGAGAGACTTCTGCTTCTTGAGTATCTTCGGCTTCGCTGCTGCTAGCCGTATCAAATTTGGCTTGAAAGGCCGCTTCTTCAGGACGGACCTGCTCCCAGCATCGGCAGGAGATCAAGGTCTCCATTTGTTGATTCTGGGATAGAGCTAATTCAGCATGTTCGGCCTCCGCCGGATATTCATCAAAGGTTGCCCCCAGAGGGCTAGCTTCAGTTGGATAGAAGGTGGAGATGGTATCCACCTCGTACCGCCCGCTGTAATAGTAGTCTTCCAGGGTGAAGCCCAGACCCGGATGTTGAGAGACACGTCTCATTTCTTTATCCAGATTTGCAGGATACCACATCTTCTGGAAAGCTTCCTTGCATTTTTGAGATTGATCGGGAGGGATGTGTTGCTTTTGAAACATCCTGGCCGTCCGATCAGTGGTAAATGCCAGGCCCTGAACAGGAACCCGCGGGTTGGCTAGATCCTCAGGGAGGCTACAGTCTGTGTCCTCCTGAGTGGGATGCTCCTCAGCTGTATAGAACAAGCTGCTGGGCCCATCTTCTTGTGTCACCTCCCAGGCTTTGAAAGGTTCGACAGTGGGATCATTGAGGCCGGAGACTGGCTTGGTGAGGCCGGCCGGGACTCCGATGCGGTCGTGCTGTCGATCAACATGCACTTCCTTAGCTTTGGGGTATAATGTTGGGGGTGTCACCCTGCCGACATTTCCAGAAGCCGTGATATAGGAAACCACCTTCGGATTGACATATCCGCGCGGCGGTGGTGGATACCAACCGTCACCCGATTTGTTCTTCGATGCCCCTACGGGGGGGCTCCATCTTCAGAAACCTTCTGGGGAGACCCCGTATATAGGTTGGCGTCTGCCAAGTGACATTCAAACACCTCGAATGGGTGGATGTCAGCAAATATCCTCTCCTCCTTCCCCTGGAGGCTGTATTTGATGTATTGGTGGAGCGTGGAGGGCACCACCATATTTTCATGCAACCATGGGCGGCCGAGCAGTGCTTTGTAGGAGGTGCGAGAGTCAATGATATGAAATTGCACCGTTGTAGTGAAATCTGCCAGGGTCAGTGTGAACTCTGCCACTCCCATAGATACTTCACACTTTTGGTTGAAGCCAGCGATACGCATATCCCTGACTTTCTCGAGATGCACATTAAAATGGTACCTCTCGTATATTCTATATGGCAGAATGTTGACCGTTGCACCGGGATCAACCAGTATTCTATTCAATTCCCTGCCATTCAGGTGCCCTTTCATGTATAATGGTCTGTTGTGACTGGCAGTAGGAAGTAGCATGTCTTCTGGAGAGAAGGTCATACTGGCTTCTGGTATAGCCTCAGCTATGCAAGTTTCAAAATGAGCAGGCGTCTGCAGAGCAGTGATGATCACCTGTCGAGTCTCTTCACTCAAAGAGAGAATTTCCCAGATTGTAAATCGAGCAGGGAGCTTCTTGAGCAACTTCATTATTCAGCTTCCAGCCCGGACATTGGAGAGCTTCATCTCTTCAACCCATCTGGGCTTGGAAAGGTTTTGATTTGCGGGCCCTGACGGACCTGCTTCACCTTCCTCGGACTCGGCACCCTCTCGACTGGCACCGACTGTCGGGTCTTCTTTATTAGCTACTGTAGGGCCAGCCCCATCTGCATTTGTATCCTCAGTAGATTGCGCTGGCTGCAGGTGAATGACCCCGGGTGTAGGGTTAGCCTCCTGACAAGGCTGCTTCCCCTTTGACATCTTCATGAATTCAAGGAATGAAGGGACTGTCTTGCCCCCAGTCTTGTTGTATAGACCTGACGGAGGAGGGATTTGAACTCCCTTAACTTCCGGCGGAGGTGTTTTGTAGGGTTGCTACCCTCTGAACATAATGTTGTGATTGGGTGGTGGCTGGCGCCCCCATTTCCGGCCTGACCGAGTGGCATGTGCAGCAGTTGTGGCCTCGGCCTTGCCTCCCCCAGCATGGGGTGTAAAGTAAATTTCTTCTTCTTCCTCTTCTCCGGGCAGGTTGAAGAGCGCTGACAGGGTATTGCAGGAGACGACCTGTGTTTTATGGGCCCCAGCGGCCTTTCTTTTTTTTTTCTTTTGCTTTTTCTTCTTGTTGGTTTCTGCAGGTGCTTGCCCCCAGAACAGGTTGCTCTCTTGAGGTGCTGCTGCTTCAGCTTCCTCCCCTTGCTTGAGTGAGAGTTGCTCCAGCTCTTGCCATGGGATGTGGTCCCGTACCAGCAGAGGTTTCAGTTCGGGCTGTACATATTCATCTAGCCCTTCAATTAGGTGTTGCAGTCGAAGGACTCCAGGGTTGGTTTCCTTGATTACTGGCAGCGGAGTTTGTCTCCTCCTGTTGGGTGTATATATTCTGATAGCTGTAGGTGGAGTGACCCATACGGGTGCTACCACTGGTGGAGCAGGCCGGGTTGCAGTGCCACGGATATATGCCCCCTCTTTTGGGCGGGGTGCCCTCTTCTTCTTGTGCTTGACAGGGATTTGCTGCCACCCCTGCTGCTCCTTCACGGGCTCCAGGAAATGGATTTCGTAGGTGCTCCGTGTGCTTGCTTCAGAGATCTCCTCAGGTAATGCCTAGTAGAGAGAGACCATGTTGACTGCTGCTCTTCTGGGAGGAGCTTCATGTGGCTGAGGAGGGTCTACTTTGTACTCTCCCAGCTCTATTTCATTCTTCTTCACCATTCCTTCAATGATGTCTTTGAAAACATAACAGTCTTCGATTGAATGTCCCAACATCTGGTGGTAGGGGCAGAATCTTGGACTGTCTCTTCTTTTGAGGTCTTCTGGTCTTCTCGGCTCAGGCAGAGTGACCATATTGTATTCTGTTACCCAGTCAAATAGGATTCGGGTCTTATCCTTAGGAAAGGAATAAGCCTTCTTCATTTTGTCCCTCAACGAAGGACCTTCTTTATCATCTGGAGCTTTTGCAGGTTGTGGGGGAGCCGCTTTCTTGCCTTTCTCCTTCTACTGTTCGAACGCCTTGATATCAAGCGCATTCGCTTCTTTAGGTGTGGGGCGCCGCTCCGCAGCCTTGCCTTTCTGGGCTACGCCGACAGCTGACGTCGGGACAGGCTTAGCTAGAAAAGCATCCACCTCGGCCACCACATTATTCAGCCGGTCGAATGACCGCATTTCCATTCCAATCATTTTTTCCAGGACCTCCCTCCTGAGGTTTTGTTTACATATTTGCACAGCGTCCTCGTGATGCGGAGGCCGATTACATCTCATTCCGAGGTTCCTCCACCTCTTGATGTAATCAAGGGCTGTCTCATCTGCCCTTTGTTTTGTTGAATAGAGCTCGGCCACTGTGACCTCCCTCTCTGTGACATAGAATCTTTCTCTGAACTTCCTTTGCATATTTGATTAGTCATTAATTGACCTGGCCGAGAGACTGGAATACCATTCAAATGCGAGCCCCGTCAGCGAGGACCCGAAGAATTTCAGCAGATACGACTCGTCGGTGGCCAGATCACCCATAACGGTCATATAGTATGCAATATGTTCTTTTGGGGAACCTTTCCCGTTGAATTTGTCAAATTTGGGCGGCTTGTTGACTCCCGGGGGAAGTCGCTTAGCCGCATGGTGTTGCGGGTAGGGCACCCGATAGGCATCGAATGCGACGTAGTCGCCTTCTCTTTTCTCTGCGAGCTTCAGCTCGATCATCTTTTCCACCATCATCCGGTTCACGACCGTGGGGTCGATTGGCTCCAGATAGAAGTGTGCTGGCTGCAGGTATGGGGTGACTAGGGTGGTCGCCTGTGGAGGATGCAACAGCGGGGGTGTTGGGTGCACCTGAGGAAGCACCGGAGGTAGCTGCGGCTGAGGCTGTGGCGGCCGCTGTTGTGCTGTCGTCATAGTTGGCTCTGACGGCTGGGGTAGTGTATAAAGCGGCGGAGGGTCGTCTCGACGAGCCACTCCCCGGGATGATTCACCCTGGACTTCGGGTGGTTTGGAGGCCGATGAGTGTTCAGTTTTCTCCATCAACTATTTCTTCAGGGAATCTATTTCCCGTTGATATCTTTGCAGCAGCATCAAGACTGATGGATCTATAGTGGTGGGGACACCTTCTGTTGTCTCCCCGGACGTACCCTCAGCCAGGATGTCGAGGAGTACGTCGTCTTCTTCTTTTGTCGTCACCACATTGGCGGTTAAGACGGGGGCTTTGTCATCCCAGTGGAGGTAGACCTGGGGCTGTTTCTCTTTCATCATTGTCAGAAGCCCTCTTGCTGCTTCTGTCCTGCGGGTAGTTGGCCCCGGCCGTACGGCCAATTGAGCCAGTTCTTGGGGGTCTTCAGGAAGCTCCCCATATCGGCTGGACACGCCAGCCATGTTGCAAGTGAAAACCTGCATCCTTCTTCTTTGTCGATGGACCCTCCGCCTTGCTTGTTGCGGAAAGGTCAGCCTCTCGAACACAGAAATTCTTCTTCTTTCTTCCAGCTCGGGGAAGGCTTCATCGGCTTCGATCTCAAAGCTGTCATCGTATCCATTATCGTCGACCGACGACATCCTCATTCTGTCTCTTATCTCTTCTTCATCTGCCGTTGATGGGCAGTAATCTTCTTCAGTGGCGACCGTCTGCATCAGCCGCTGCTGTCCGAGCGACGTGTTGCCCAATCCTCGGAAGTAGCTTCTGACCAGGCAGGCCATTTCTTCTCGACCCCGTTCTTGATGTAGCACGGGGGAGAGTGGTCGACCTCCAGAAGGAGGAATGTAGGCCAGTCGAGCTCTGTCGGCTGGCTGTTGGAACCTTCGCCCCGTGGCAGGGACGTTGGCTTGACGGGCCGCAGCCCAGAAACTTCTGTGGCGCGGAGGATCCGCAACCACTTCTTCTTCATTCATCGGGGACAAGCCCCTTTCTCTTCTCGCTCCCGCCTCGTCGTTCATAGGACGACGGTGGATGGGTGTCAGATGGTAGGCAGGTCGGGTCCGCTTGGGAACCCACACCTGTTTAACCTTTTTCGGCTTGAGTGCCGAGCTTCCTTGGCCATAGGGGCCGGCTTCTTCTCTTTCTGCCCTCCTTCCAGCGAGAGCATGATAGGTGTTGTAGACAGGAACGTTTGGGATGACTCGGTCTGGGGTCACCCGTGCCGTGCGCCCATCTAGGAAGACGCACATGCCTCCCACCAACATTGATTTCCCGGACTGAGAGACAGTTCCGGTGATCACATCAGTATTCTTGCGATCCTGGCGACGCTGACGTCCTCGAGGGGGTTTGTTGACTACAGCGGGGTGCGTCCCACGGACAACGTGGTGCACCATGCAGCTAGCGGCCGGGGCCGGATTCTTGAGCGAACCATCGCAGCAGGGAGCCTTCAGAGGCTCCACTTCCTTCACGGTTTCCTTGACAGGTTCCGTGGCTTCGACTTCCAGCATGTCGACAAAGGCCAACCCCAAGAAGTTGGGGAAGCCCACAGCAGGAGGAAAGCTACCAAATTCCATGGGCACCGCCAGGTACCCTTGCGCGTGTCTGGCGACGATCGCAGGACTGAAGCCGACGCCGGTTATCCCGTGAGTCGTCATTGTTTGCACTGAAATATCAAACAAGGCGATAATCAGTAGTCTTTGAGAGGGCTTCGAAGCCCGAGTATCTAGGCAAAGAGATGAAAGGTGACACTAGTCCCACCGGGCGTGCCAGACTTGTTCGCGACCTTTTCTTTCGTTCGCCTTTTCGTTCGCGTATCGATCAACCAATTAACTAACTGGTAGTCAACTGACTGATTGACGACGCGGGCGTGCCAGTCACATGTGTGATGATTTTATTGTGCGCTCATTCTGACCCATATCGGGCGAATGTGAGGTTCGGTCGGGACCAATAGTCCGCCATACCATAAAGGTTATGGCGTTAATTACATCCCCCACGAGGAGGGAACACCTTTGATTAATTGCCGAGATAGCGGGCCGTCGAAGCCGGATTACAAAGAACTACATGATGATTATAGCAATGACAGGCAGGATGCAAATATTTATCATATGGCAGATGTATAGTTCATGGAATTATGGACCCTCGGTACGTGGCGGAGGGTGTAGGTCCGAAGACCACCATCGCGCATGACGAAGACTTCCGGCCGGGCGTAACCCGGTCTTCTGTCGATGCCATTTGATATACCCAAGGATCTATGCATGCATGCACACAAGACATTCATGATTATATTGAACATGAAGATGGCGCTATGAAGATGGTGACGATCACCCATGTTTATTACCCCTCGTCGGGAAGAGGAAGAGCAACACAAGTATGCTAGCGAAAGCGAAATGCTAATGGATTATGATGGTGAGTATGATTATGACATGACTCGGGCTTGCTTGACCCTTCTTCATTCAATTAACTGCCTGCTACGGCTTGTCGACATTGCCCCCGAGAGGCGAGATTTGCCCCGGGGTAAACGAACCATCAGAGCGGCACGAGGCTTCAAAACCGGCGTGACTATGCAAGAAACTCATGCGGCGCGATAAAGCGTTGGCATAGCGGTTAATACGCCGCGGTCTTCATGCAATTGAAACGGCGCGCAAGAGGGTTGGGGCGCGCCGGTTTAGGGCGCGCCGGAAAGGCGCAAGGAAAATTTTTAAGGAAATGAGTGTGGGGTTAATCCGGCACGGGGGGGTACCGCGCCAGTTTAGGGCGCGCCGGTTAAGACCGCGCCATATTAACCCTTTTAAGTTTATTAGACTTCATGGGACCCTTTCTCGAGTTGTTTGGGCCAAATGATTGTTTGATTGGAGTCCACGACCTTCTGAAAATGAGGGGGGAGGTCAGTGCGAGGTTCATACTCGAGCACTGAGTTGATTCGATTCGGAGCGATCATTTTATTGACATAATTATCTGGAGTCTGTCAAAAATTTGACAGCATCTCCCCTGAACAAATAGAGTTGCAGGGGAGAATCGGGGTCACACTCACTAATGGAGCAAACCCCTAAATCACCGGTCTGCCCAAAGGCGGCCAGCATACCCCACTAGATAGGATACCCCGAGGACAAGCCTGCTAGGGGCACCAAAGCTCCACAGGGGAAGAGATAGAAGGGCGAAGTCACTGATGATGAGGACGACACCCCAAGGGCTAGCCTACGAGGGGTGAAGGACTCGTGGTCAGTGATTCGTCCCATGAAGGGACTGACCATTGGGAGAGTGGGACTCCGAGGACTAGCCTACAAGGAGCACACACCCCCTGGTCTCGATCGGGTCGTGGTCTGTCGGGGGTTGAGCTCGTTGACCCAGGCCCCCTTCATTATTAGCCATGGCTTCGAGAAGACGCCCACCATGAAGAGGTAGGGCCCTCGGTCGCCCGGCAGCTGCAGGAACTAACAGGGGAATGTCCCCCTCCCCGGGTGATTGAAGTGACGGGGAAACCTCGGAACGATGCAGATGGCCACGAAGAACAAGTAATAAAGGCCTAAGTTAGACAGACCCTCGGCAGGGACATATGCTCCAACAGTTAGAAAACAATATTCAAGGGAATAGACCCTGTACATGGCAGACAAAGGCACGTGCGGAGGCACGGCTACATCCGAGAGGAGAAAGGGACGCAAGGTCCTTGAACCAAACGTAAAAGAAATGAAACGAAAGAAAGCCCCCGGGGAGGGGTGTTTCTGTAGCCCGCGATGATTCGGGGCGTGATATGAATCTCGAGGAAATCGGGATCGGCCCTACGCAAAGAAGAACCCTGACGCGCATATCAGTATAAATAAAGATAGAGAAAGGGGAGATCGTTCCTCCAATTTATTGATTCAAGCATCCACAGGCATGCATACATATCACCATCCCTAGGACAGGGAGGATTTAACATTCGCACGGCGAGATTACAATTCCGGCACCATTGTTTGGTTGCCGTTTAACGATATTTAGAAGCAGAGGACGCCCAGGTCACAATAACAGAGAGAAGATGGCAGAAGAAATCGCGGAGAAGGGGGAGGGGAATCGACTCATATCATCGTCGCCCCTCCCCTCCATCGCTTACATTCGATGTGTAGAAGCTTAGAGGAAAAGGAAAAGAAATGCGGAAAGCAGGAATAGAAACGACCCCTGCCCACTTGTTCCTCAAAAACAGAGTATCGTAGATGCCGGCCGACGCTCGCCCCTTCAGAGAAGAAAACCCTCCCTCTCTGTATCTCCCGAGAAAAGAAAAAACTCTCCCCCATTTCCCAGTTACCTTCTTCTTCTCAACTGCCTCACTCTTTTCTTTCTTTCTTTCTCCGAGAGCCGCCCTCTCTTTTCAATCGAACCTCGCCCATATATATAATAGGTTAGGAGGCTCTTCATCCGGCGTGAGCTTTTGGCGCGTCGAGAGAGTCTTCATCAACTTATCGCGCCGGTTTAAGGTGCCATCTGATAGGATAGATGGCACGCCGGGATGAGGGCGGAAGGTAAGGGGTGCGCCGGGCTAAGGGCTGAAGGTGGGGGCGCACCGGGATAAGGGCTGAAGTTGGGGGCGCGCCGGGATAAGGGTATTGAGTGAGGGGCGCGCCGATTTAAGGCGCGCCGGGCTAATGTCCCTTGTACACTTCAAGCCAGTCGATGAACTCGGGGATAATTCCGGGGGTCACCGTGAACATCTATCTTGCCAATGCTCCTCGAAACTTCGACGAGATGTCTTGTAGAAGCTCCCCGGTTGACGTACGGCCATTCTCGAGGTTCTGAATAGCTTTATCTTGATCGTACGGGCTTTCTATCGGCACAGCCTTCGGCTCTACGCTCCATGCTGTTGGTCCGGCCTGGCTTGTACTCAGATCTTTCTAGGAGGTTAGATAGCCGGGAGATAGTTCCGCCTGAGCCGGGCGATCATTCGGCCACTAATGGACCCATCTTGACGGGAAGCCGTGCCCATGCCGGGCGATCGGGATCTTCCGCCGTCAGATCTTTCGATTCTCCGTTTCGGGTAGCCGGGGGGACTCCTTTATCCTCGGGAGAGCGTTTCATGAGGTGGATAGCCACCGGGTAGACCGTCGACCTTGGTCGGACAACGGGTGTAGTGGATGCAGCACGACAAAGTCGATGCCGATTCATTGGGCAGGCTTGGTCGCACTGCCGGTTGGTTGACGAGTTTGTCTCGGCTCTCCTGAGGTGAAGTCCCCGTATCTATACGGAGTCACATGAGGCTCTAACAGCTTGAGAAGTCCTCAATAGGTTGGTCTTTGTCGGCTTCCGTGCTTCGGTGGGCCGGATCATTCGTCTTTATGGCTTGTTCGCCGGTGATCATATTTTAGGTGCCAACACCTTATCAAACATGAATTTGGCAGGCATGAAATGCATGACCCAACACATGGTTGTACATTTATTAAATGCAACAGAATGAAAATGAAACATATGCATGAATGCTATAAAGTGACAACTCTCCCTTACTATATGGCCTATATGCGATAATGACGCATGGTACTTGGCGGAGGTGAAACCTCACGCATATTGAGTGTGTCTAGGCAAGCATAGCCTGCCTTTCCATACATCAACATTTGATATACCATGGCCATGTAAGAATGATGCTACATAAACCATGCAATATGACACATATGCAAAATGGCACATTGACATATAAACAATGCATGAACACACCAATCTGTAAAAACACACAACTAAATTGAACATGATCATCATTTCAATTTTTAGTGGCCTAAGGTCGGTAAAGACCAAGCTCCCTTCTGAGTGTTGAAAACCTGTCATTACACAAGGGCTTGGTGAAAATATCAGCAATTTGATTTAGAGTATCAACAAAATGCAGTTCAAAATTTTTCTTACTGACCTCGTCTCTAATGAAGTGATGCCTAATCTCAATATGCTTAGTCCTAGAGTGCTGGACTGGATTTTTTTCAAGGTTGATAGCACTAGTGTTATCACACAGAATCGGGACACAACCAAGATCCACCAAGTAGTCTTGGAGTTGGTGTTTAATCCACAACACTTGGGTGCCACAACTCCCCGCAGCAACATATTCTGCCTCCGCGGTTGAGAGGGCAACCGAGTGTTATTTCTTGGAGGCCCAAGAAACTAAACACCCGCCTAGAAACTGGCAATAGGCACTAGTACTCTTACGATCCAACTTGCATCCAGCGTAATGCGCATCAGAATAAGATATAAGAGATAAATCACATGATGACGGATACCACAATCCCAAATCTTGAGTGCCGGTAAGATATCGAAGGATACATTTGACGGCAGTCAAATGAGATTCTCTAGGACTAGCTTGAAATCTAGCACAAAGGCATACACTAAACTGGATATCTGGTCGGGATGTAGTCAAATAAAGCAAAGAACCAATCATACCTCTATAGACCTTTGCATCCACTAATGTACCATTTTCATCCGAATCCAGTGATGTTGTGGTGCTCATAGGAGTTGTAATGATTTTACTGTTTGCCATGTCAAATCTTTTCAGCAGCTCCTTGATGTATTTGGATTGATTTATGAAGCACCCATCTTCTCCTTGGTTGACTTGCAAACAGATAAAGAATTGAAGTTCTCCCATTAGGCTCATCTCAAATTCGCTAGTCATGAGGTTAGTAAATTCCTCACACATTTCAGATTTTGTAGAACCAAACACAATGTCATCAACATAAATTTAAACAATCAAGATGTTCTTATCTTGCTTCTTGGTGAAAAGTGTTTGATCTACCTTACTCGTGTGTACCCTTTTTCAATGAGGAACGAGCTTAGTCTCACATACCAAGCTCTTGGTGCTTGCTTAAGTCCATAAAGCGCCCTATCTAACTTGTATACAAAATCTGCATTGTTAGAATTCTCAAAGCCAGGGGGCTGCTCAACATAGACTTCTTCTTTGATCAAGCCATTCAAGAAAGCACTTTTGACATCCATTTGATACAGCTTTATTCTAAGGGAGAATGCAAAGGCAAGTAAAATTCTGATGGCTTCGAGTCTAGCAACTGGGGCATAAGATTCATCAAAGTCTACCCTAAACTCTTGATTATACCCTTGAGCCACCAATCTAGCTTTGTTTCTTATTATCTTGCCATCCTCACTTAGTTTGTTCCTAAAGACCCATTTAGTGCCTATGACAGATTGTGATGAAGGTCTATAAACAAGATGCCAAACTTTATTCCTTTCAAACTGGTTTAACTCGTCTTGCATTGAATTTATCCAGTTTTCATCTTTTAATGCTTCATCAATATTTTTGGGTTCATGCTGCGAGACAAGAGCAAGTTGATCTAATTCTTCCACAATTTTAAAATGTGACCTTGTTCTAGGTGGGTCATTCAAGCTGCCAATGACGTTTTCTAAAGGATGATCCTTAAGAATTCTAATGTTTGTAGAATCGTTACCTTCTCCTGGAGCTTGATCCCTTGCATTGCTTGATTCAGCTAGGTCACCAGCTTCTTTTATTTCTTCTTGTGGAGGATCACTCTTATCCTTTATGCTTAGGAATTCCCCATCTTCATCGTTTTTCCTGCAAGAGTTATCATTGTTAGAATCATGATATTCATCAAAGGAAACATGGGGTGATTCTTCCACAGTTTGACTCTTGATATTGTAAATTCTATAAGTCCTAGATCTATCAGAATATCCAAGGAATATACCTTCATCACTCTTGGGCTCGAATTTATCTAAATCTCTTTTGTCATTATTGTGGATGAAGCATTTAGATCCAAACACTTTCATATGTGAGAGAGAGGGCTTTTTACCTTTCAGCAACTCATAAGGAGTCTTTTTGGTGTGTGGCCTTACCATAGAGCGGTTGATAATATAACATGCTGAGTTTACCGCTTCAATCCAAAACCTCCTTGGAAGTTGCCGTTCAGCAAGCATGGTTCTTGCCATCTCTACAAGTGTTCGGTTTCTCCTTTCAACTACACCGTTTTGCTCTGGGGTTCTTGGTGAAGAAAATCGGTGTGAAATACCTTCAGCTCTGTAAAGATTATAGAAGTTAGCATTTTTAAATTCACCACCATGATCAGATTGGATCTTGGAAATTTTAAACTCACCGTCCTGCTTTATCTTCATGTAGAGTGCCTGAAACTCATCAAAAGCATCATTTTTATGTGTGAGAAAGAAAACCCATGTGAACCTAGAAAAGTCATCCACCAAGACATATCCATATTTTCTACCACTCAAGCTAGCAGTTCTGGTTGGGCCAAATAGGTCCATATGAATTAGCTCGAGTGATTTGGATGATGTATTTTCATATCTTCCTTTGAAAGATTTTCTTGTTTGTTTACCTAGGGCACATGCATCACACAACTTATTTTCTTGTTTAAATGATAATTCAGGCAGCCCTTTCACCATTGAATGCTTTAACAGTTTATGTAAGACAATGTTGCTAGCATGTCCTAGTCTACGATACCATAACCAAGCAATTTCAGATTTTGGTGCAGCAAGACAAAGATTTAAATGAGCAGGATCATCTAAGTCAATCATGTAAACATTGTTGACTCTCTTACCAGAAAATTTTACCTTGTCAGATTTTGGTTCAAGAATTCTGCATTCATGAGATTCAAACAACACTTTGTGACCCTTATCACACAATTGACTTATACTAAGCAAGTTGTATTTCAAACCTTCAACTAGCAGCACGTTACAAATGGAGTTGGAGAGAATCTTACCTATATTACCTGTTCCAATGATTTTTTCCTTCTTGTTCCCTCCAAATATGACGTATCCTCCTTCCTTTTCTTCCAAGAGATAAAATTTTGATTTGTCTCCAGTCATGTGTCTTGAACAGCCGCTATCAAGGTACCACCTATTATGCATGGCTGCAAGACACTCCTACACAAGCAATTAAGCAATTGTGTTTGGAATCCAACCAAATTTGGGTCCCATCAAACTCTTCAGATTTTCAAAACATGAAACCATTTCTTTTGGAATCCAGACCTTCCTAACATTCATGTTTTGTTTGCTTAGAGTAGGGATTTGATTTTTCTTTTCAATCTTGACATTCATTTTCTATTTGGAGGCTCTTGGTTGGAGTTTGTGGAAGTTTGATGAACTTTGCTTCTTAAGCCATTGAGGCGGTCGGTTGGTTTTGGGTTGAAAGTGATTGTTTTGCCACCTAGGAAATTGATGAACACAGAAATCACAATTATCCCAAAAATATGGTGATGCTGGCCTATATGAGTGTGCAATCCAATTGTGGTGAAATCTGGAAGGTTGAGCGGGTAATTGCCAAGGAGTTGTTGACCTATGCTGCGGGGAAGGTCGACCTTTCTTAAGTTTTTGGACAGGCTTTTTGGGAATGTTGGTGACTGCCTCTTCAATCTTTTCTTTCCCTTTCTCCTTTTGTTTTTGCTGGTTTTGTGTGGGAGTTGTGTTTGAGGTGGAAGCTTCGGAAGATGAAACAAATGTGACAGTTTTTAGCCCAATTGGCCTTTTATTTGTAGGTTCAAAACCCAACCCTTCCTTGTTGAAGTTCATTCTAGTACCTAGCAATACATCTAGGTTTTCTCTTCCATCCATAAATTTTTTTAAAGATTGTTGTTTGTCCTTTAACTCTTTTTGTAGGTTTTCAATATTTTGCAAGAGTTGAGTGTTGACATGTTTAACAGCTTCATACTTCTCATTGCTTAATTTGCTATCCTTTTCATAGGTTTACATTTTGAGTTTCATGCTGTCAATCTCATTTCTCAAATTTTCATTTTCAGTTTCCAAGTCAGCCATTTCTTTTCTTCCTTCCTCCAAATTCTCAATCATTTTCTTAAGATCTTCAATTTCAGTTTCAAGTAGAGCATTCTTATCATTCATATCATGATCATGCACAAATGAGTTAATTTTATTTTTCAATGATTTATTCTCCTTTTTGTACATTTCATATTTTTCATGAGTTGTATATATGCATCCTCCCAATCATCAATTGTATAATCTTCAAATGGAGAATTTACCTCAGTTTCTTCATCACCTTTGGCCATAAGGTAGAAATCTTCTTTTTCTTTGTCCGAGGAGCTAGTTCCGTCATCACTTTCCTCTTCATCGCTCCATGTGGACACCATGGCCTTGTTCTTCCTCTTGCCCTTCCATTTGTCAACTTTTCTGAATCTGTCGGGACAATCATTCTTAAAATGCCCTAGTTTGTTGCAAGAATAACAAATGATTTTGTCAGATTTCTTAGAGTTTTCAGAATTAGATTTGAAACCATTTCATACCTTTGACCTTCCTCATATGAAGCTCTTACCTTCCTTTCTCAGGAATTTTTTGAACTTACGTGTGAGCATGGCTACGTCATCCTCTTCTCGCTCACTTGCCGAATCCTCACCTTCATCAGAAGTGCCATGACCGCTGGGTCCTGCTTTAAGAGCTAGGGACTTCTTCTTAGGTGCCTCAGCCTCTTTGTTCTTGAGGTTGATCTCATAGGTCATCAATGACCCAATGAGTTCATCTACCTTGGTAGTTGCGAGATCTCTCGATTCTTCAACCACGGTAGCCTTTGTGTGCCATGCTGGAGTTAACGATCTGAGAATTTTTCTTACAATTTCTTGCTCTGAATATTTCTTTCCCAAATCAGTCAAACTATTAGTAAGCACAGTTAATCGGGCGTACATATCTTGAATTGACTCATCAGGCTTCATGCGGAACATTTCGTATTCAGAAACTAAGATATTAGCTTTTGTTTCTCGTACCTGAGAGGTTCCTTCGTAGATTACCTCTAACTTGTCCCACATTTATTTTGCAGTTGCGCAGGTCGCCACTCTTGAGAACTCTACTGGATGGAGTGAGCATTGCATGATGTGTTTGGCACTCCAGTTGACAGTGGATTGTCTTATTTATTCTTTGGTCCACAAGTCCTCATTATCCGTAAGCTCATACGGACCTTTGCTGATCACTCGCCAAAGTTCGTAGTCTTGAGCGCGAATGAACACCTGCATGCGATGTTTCCAACAAGGATAGTTAGATCTAGTGAAATAAGGAGGTCTGTTCACAGAGTGTCCTTCAGGTAAATAACCCTTAGACGCTGATCCACCATTTCCCTCAAGGTCGTTGGACCCCATAATGAGAGATTAGGCTCTGATACCACTTGTTGTGTAGTGGACAGCGGATCTAGAGGGGAGGGGTGAATAGATCTACCCCTCTTTTCGCAATGCAACCCTCTTTAAAGCTAGATGATGAAATAAGCAGCGGAATATAACTAGCTTGACGAAGAACACAAATGATTTGCTTGGCAAGATGATTACGCAATATAGATATTGAACCTAATCATGCATCTAACATAAAGCACTCGCACAAGCAAACCACAACACACGAGATTTTAAGGTGGTTCAGACTGAATCTCCAGTCCTACGTCCACCCCTCACCAAATCCGGTGAGACTTCACTAGTGCAGCACACCAAACCACAAATCGGAGAACCACCGACTACCTTCCTACTAACCACCGGTAGGGACGTCAACATCGCAGATCGGATAACTTCCGATTGCCTTCCTACTAACCACCGGTAGGGACGTCAACACCGCAGATCGGACAACTTTCGATTGCCTTCCTACTAACCACCGGTAGGGACGATCTTCAGTTTGGATTGTTCAAATGAAATGAAGAAGAAAGAACAAATATCAAGTTATTCAAACAAGATATGAAGTAAGCTCAAGAAGAAAAATCTTGTCTGAGATTGCTGGAGCTTGATTCAGATTCATCTATGGATGTAGATCACCAATAGAGGCTTCTATCTTCTTCACAAAGCTCTCTTCTTGATTCAACAGCAATGGCTTCTTCCTCCTTGTGAGTTGTGCTTCCTTGAATCTGCTTGAGTTGATGAAGAGGAAGAAGGATGCAGTTTAGATCACACTTGAGAGCCTTGATTGCTTCTTCTTCCTTGGAGGTTCAGATGGCTTCAGATCTGGACTTGAATCACCTTGGATGGATGAAGAACTTTCTCCCGAAATACTGTTCACGGAGGTGCTACAGTACCTCAAAAATGGCCTCCCTTGATCTCCCTTGAATCCTTGAAGTGTTAGGGTTTCCAACCCCTCATGTGTTGGCTTTATAGACCTTGAATGGTCCTTGGACATCCTTCAGACCAGATCCACAATTTGTGGGTGATTAGGTGACTTTTGGATTAAAGAAATCCATGGAAAGGGGCTGGCCACGAGGTGGATTTCGAAGTCAAACATGGCTGCATCGGGGCTGGCGGTCGACCTATGGCTTCTGGCGGTCAACCGCTACTGAAACACCTGCAAACGGATGATCCCTGGGAAGTCCGGTCGACCGCTACTGGCTGGCGGTCGACCTGCAGCTGACAGATCTGCAGTCGGGGGGTCCCTGGGTGGGGCGGTCGACCGCCCCTGTGCTGGCGGTCGACCGCCAGCTGGGCAGACCCCGGTGCAGCCCGGGTCAGTCCGTTAGCCGCTTCAGCTCCGTCTCTTGTGTCCATTAGCAGCATGTTCATGTCTGTAACTTCATCCTTGTTGGTCTAGAAAGTACCAACTGAATCTTTGTCTTTTGACTCTCATCTTGTGCAGTGGCCTTGGCTATTTGAATGAAGCTTGTAGTTGTTGTATAGACTTTGCATCAAGGCTTGGACGTGTAGACTTTGTGTGCATGTATGAACTCTGTACAGACTTTGCACCTTGAGCATGCATGAGCCTGTACAGACTTGCTTCATGAACGTACAGACTTGGTAACTTGATGCACGAACACAACAGAACGCAATGTATAGACTTTGCGTGTGAAGTTGCCGGCCAATGTATAGACTTGTGTTGCAGCCATCAACCAACGTACAGACTTGGAGTTGTGCTAGCAGCCAACGTATAGACTTTGTCTTGTGCAGCGTACAGACTTTGTTTTGTGCATGCAGCCAGCATATAGACTTCATCTGCAGCAACGTACAGACTTCATCTGCCGCAACGTACAGACTTCGTGTTGTGCAACGTACAGACTTTGAGTTGTGCATGCAGCTAATGTATAGACTTCATCTGCAGCAACGTATAGACTTTGCGTGCAGCAACGTATAGACTTCGAGTTGTGCTAGGCAGCCAACGTACAGACTTCATGTTCAGCAACGTACAGACTTTGTCCAACGTATAGACTTCGTCCAATGTACAGACTTTGTCCAACGCATAGACTTTGTCCAACGTACAGACTTAGTCCAACGTATAGACTTTGTCCAATGTACAGACTTTGTCCAGCGTTTAGACTTTGTCCAACGTATAGACTTTGTCCATCATATAGACTTTATCCAACGTATAGACTTCGTCCAACGTATAGACTTAGTCCAATGTACAGACTTTGTCCAACGTATAGACTTTGTCCAACGTATAGACTTGGAATGCAGTGCACATGCCCGCAACCTGTTCGATGAAATGACAAACTACTTAAACAGATACACAATGACATCATATGCAAACACAATGTGACTTATAGTAGTTGCTATCCTCAAAACCATAATAGTAATCATGGTGCACATGTGTTCAACATGACCGTGTGCGAGCCAAAACCTGCATTGATCTTAGTTGTGTGAAGACACAAACTAAGACGCAAAATATGCACAGACCTTAGTTGTGTGAAGACACAAACTAAGACGTACGATATGCACATACCTTAGTTGAGTGAAGACACAAACGTGCACCGTCTTTGTGCAATCTCAACACGACTTGCCCCGACCTAATGTTTGTACTACCTCAGACATAGCATGAGATGCAAACGTAGATGCAGCACATGCACTGAGATGCATATGCACATGGGACGTAATATAAGATGCAGTACATACACTGAGACACAAATGCACATGAGATGCAACAATGGATGATGCAAAGGATGCACCGACCCTGACATGTACCGACCGAGTTTAAGCATGAGACACAACATACACAGACCTTAATGTGAGCACGGCGAAACCTGCACAGACCATATTGGTCACTACCACCGAGGCAGAAGATGCACTGACCTCCTATATGCTTAAGAAAAACATGCACCGAGCCAGAAAATGCACTGACCTCCTATATGCTTTAGAAAAAAACATGCACCGAGGTAGAAGATGCACTGACCTCCTAAGCGAGATGAAACAAGTGTGCACAGACCTTGTCATGCATAATGCAAGACAAAACTTGCACCGACCTCAGTCATGCCTCGCTACACTAATGAGCATAGACTTTATATGCATGCTATCTAAACATTGCACTGTCCGCTACAATGATATGCACGGACTTGGAGATGTGGCGCAAGACAAAACTTGCACCGACACAATTATGCACTGAGTTTAACAGATAATGCACGGACTTCATGCACCGAGTTTAACAGATAATGCACTGACTTCATGCAACGCAAACCAACAAACTACCAAGAGGTGCACCAACCTTGGTTTGTCAAGTGAACACGAAGTGCACCAACCATATGATATGCACAAACCTAATGAGCAGACATAGTTATGACATTGACAGAAACAGATCCTGAAACCGTGGAACCATACAAATACAGCATCAACACATAACATAAGATATTATGCACAGATGACTCATAGTGTTTGACATCATCAAAACCATAGGGGTACACAGGGGTACAACAACACTAAGGCGGCACAAGTCTTCTCTATGGCAGTGCATTTGGTCTCCGCCGGGTTAAATAACCTGGAGAGGTAATAAGTTGCCCGCTCTTTGCCTTCTTCATCTACTTGTGCTAAAACCGCCCCTAGGGAATCCTTGATGACAGAAATGTATAGGATTAGGGGTTTCCCAGTCACAGGAGGTTGCAAAATTGGGGGATTGGTCAAATATTCCTTTAAATCCTCATAGGCCTTTTGACAATCTTGATTCCATTCAAATTTGACCCCCGCCTTTAGAAATTCATAAAATGGGTGGCACCTCTGAGAATGTTGGGATATAAATCTTCTAATGAATTGTAATCTACCAATCAGTCCTCGAAGTTTCGTGATGTTCTTAGGCGGAGGCATTTCCATGACGGCCTTTGCTTTGTTAGGATCGACTTGAATCCTCCGTTTGCTAACTATGAAGCCTAGCAACTTTCCTGAAGAGACTCCAAAAACACATTTCTTTGGATTCATTTTTAATTGATACTCCCTGGCTCTCTGGAGTACCTTAGCTAGAATGGCGGGGTGTTCTTCTTTGGTCCTTGACTTCACCAAAATATCATTCACGTACGCTTCTATATAGACATGCATCATATCGTGGAATATAGCCATCATCGCCCTTTGATAAGTGGCACCCGCGTTCTTCAACCCGAACGGCATAACCATATAGCAATATGTACCCCAAGGCATGGTGAAGGAGGTTTTCCCTTGATCCTCGGGAGCAAGACGGATTTGGTTGTAACCTGAATAACCATCCATGAATGACAATGCTTCGTACCCGGCGGTGTTATCCACCAAAATGTCTATATGAGGCAGCGGGAAATCGTCCTTGGGACATGTCTTGTTAAGATCCCTGAAATCAATGCAAATACGCACCTTTCCAGCCTTCTTGATGACATGGACTATATTCGCCACCCACTGAGGATATAAGACAACTATGATGAACTTGGCCTTGTACAATTTATCGACCTCTTCCTTAATCCTTAAGGCCATGTGGGGGTGAAATCTTCTTGATCTTTATTTTACGGGTGTTGCCCCTGGTTTAAGTACGAGTCGGTGTTCCACTAAAGAGGGGTCAAGACCCGGCATGTCCTCGTAAGACCAGGTGAAAGAATCACTATACTCCCTTAGAACATTGATTAGATCTTCTTCAACTTCTGAAGGGAGATTAGCGGTAATAATAATGGGCCTGAGGTATTCTTCGGTTCCCAGATTTATTTCCTCTGTAGGTTCATCTACCGCCGACGATGGCTCATCGAATCTCTTTAATCCTTGCGCATACAGATCGACGTTGTCATCTACGTTGCTGTCCTCATCGTCAATCGGGTCTTTTTCATTCATGATTTCATAAACACCTAGTCCATTGTCGCTCGACACCCCTTCTTGCTCCTCATCGTCTTCTATCATAATCGCCGTAGCAATAAACTCCGGGCACTTCAGAAGAGCATGACATCACTGAGCTAGATCCTGCAAGAACCTATCAGGAACAGATTTTGAATGACGCGCAAGTGGGCGCAGCTCAAGTGAGGAACAGTTGGATGACCTAGAACAAGACCCTACTTCTCTAGACCTAACAGACTCTACTTCCCTAGACTCGACGGACCCTACGTCTAACCTAGGAGAAAGGAAACCTAATGGGAAGGAGGCAGCAGGGACCTCATGCCCCTGGGAGGAGGACAAAGACAAGACAGCATAATCTTCCACTGAAATCTCCGTTTCAAATTTGACATTTTGTTTGGAGATAGTCAGTGGAGATCATGTAGCAAGAGGGAGAGGAAGGTGGAGGAGGGAGCATAGTGGGGAAGAGAGACGGGAACAAAACATCAAAGAAAGGATCAGACGAAGAAAACCACCTAGTTGAGAGATCGGATGAGGAGGACCACATGGTGGAGAGATCAATAGGTGGGCATTGCCCACATGCACATGGCACAAATAATACCTCGAATGGCACTTCCGTGAAAAACGGATCAATCATGATAGGAGGCGGATGAGGTATGGATTCCAGCTGTTGGAAGAGAGATACAAGACGGGAGGGAGACCAAGTAAAGACAATGGGTGAGCTCGCCCTTTTCCGTGGACGGTAAGCTGGCTTCTCGGGCTGATAACATACAAGCCGTACCTCATGATCTTCCTGGCGACTTTCATCTTCATAGAATAACCTTTCAAATGCATGGCTACAATCAATCATATCATCGACCAGCCCCTTAGGCAGCAATGGCGGGCTGTTGACTATGTGGACTTCATCTTCCCGCTTGGGCTGACTTGGAGATGCTTTTAATGTGCCCAGCTGAAGGGGGCCTCTAACAAAATGCTGGCGGTAGTCCCATGTCAAGGGGCCAGAATCACCCAAAATAGAAAGTGAAGACTCTCGATAGCCGAGGCCCCTCCTATTCATTTTTCTTCCTTTAGGGACTGGCTTGGTCCGCCCTTATAGTTGTGCGCCGAGGCCTCTCCCCGGCTGATAGCCCAATTTCAATATGATGTCCCAGCCCTTCGAATCTCGCATCTGGGGCTTCACTTTAATATTTAGTGTTGCAGAGATGGGCTTGCATGGCGTATAAGCCCATGGGAAATCCAGATCTAAAACTGAAATAATTGGCCGCGTGCTGGGCCATTATGTTGGCAAATAAATTTTGGAGACGGCCTTGACAGACTGGACCGTGGACATGCTTTTCACCTTAACCAACCTCCCTTAGAAAGGAAATTTGAGACATTGGTGGACAATCGATGGTACGGTGTTGAGGTTGTCAATCCACGGACGACCCAGAATAGCCTTGAACATAGGGTCGATGTCCAGAACATAGAATTCAATTGGCATAGTGAGAGGCCCAAGCTCGGCCTGAATAGTGACCACCCCATGACATGCCCTTCGGGAGTTGTCATACGCTGCTATGGTTGTAGGGGTCGACCTTAACAAATCTTCTGATAAATTGTAGGCTCTTAGGGTGCTGAGCGGGCAGACATTAATGGATGCCCCTGTGTCTACCAGCGCGTCGCATCTATGCTGACCTTGTTCAGTGTTATGGAAATGCATAGCGGCATCTGTCTTGCTTCCAAGGGCGCCAGTTCAGTTTCTGAGAAAGTGATTGCCGACCCCTTTGAGATTGTAGCCAGAGCTATCGGCAGGCTATCTACTGCCATGTATTCATTAACAATTACCTTCTATAGAAAATTCCTGAGTGCATCTTGATGAAGGGTGGATCTCTTTATCAATTCCGGAATGGAGATCTTGGCGGGTACTCTGTCCAGATGATGTAGTAGATCATATTGTGTCACCGGTAGCGGATCTGCCTCCTCCTGATGAACAGCCTGTTGAGAGGACTGGGGATTGGGTGCGGGGACACCAGTGGAAGGATAATTCCTGTGAAACAAACACCCGCTCCGAAGGGCAAGGTTGTGGGCCGGCACGACAACGGATGGGTTTGAAATAAGTGGCTTAATCGGCCCGATGGGGTGTATGAGTGGCGCGGGAGAAGGCGTAGAGGAGATGATAGGCGAGGGGTTTGATGGAGGCGAGATGATGATTGGTGTGGATGTCGGTGATAGGGTAGAAGTGGATGGAAGGAGGATAATGGGTGAATGGTTGACTCGAGGTGTGATGGTAACGAATGTAGACAGTCGTGGAGTAGGGATAGACGGGTTAACAGGGAATGCGGATGGTAGGAGGAGGGGTTTGGTAAATGCGGAGGATGGTGGGGTTTGTTGGTTAAGTGGGAGGATGACTGAGGGAGAAGGGCTATGGTGGTTGTGGTGGAGGGCCATGAGCTGCTGGACTGATGCGTCATCGTCATAAGACCACCCGACGTCGGGAGCTGGGGGTTGGACGATATTAACTTGAGACGGTGCTGGAGGTGGTGGCTGCAGAGCGGGAGGATGTTTTGGCATGGGGTTCTGATGGATCCCCAAGTCTTGAACATGCTATTGTTGTTGCTGCGGCTATTGCTATGGTGGCGGTGGTGGTTGCTGCTGCACTTGCTGCCTCGGCGGCTGCCTTCTCTTCTCTTTAATTTCAATGATGGCCTTATGCATTTCGGCCCAATCTATACGCTGCCTTTCATAAAGGTCATACACTAAATCTCTGAATTGGAAACAACTCTCAATAGTATGGCCAGGCTGCCTGTGGAACATGCAATATTTTGTCTGATCAACGGCCGAGTTCCAACTAGGCCATTCCGGAGGAAGTTGAATGGCATTAATTGACATGAGAGCCAAAAATATGTCCGTAAGAGACTCTGGCAAAGGAGGGTATTGAGCTCTCTTCGGATCCGAGCGCTTGTTGTTGTTGGTGTAGCCATTGGGGGGAGGGACATTGTGGTATTGCGGGGGTTGTGGAGGTTGTTGCGGAGAGGGGAACGTGTTTTGTGGAGTGGCGAAGGTAGGGTGGGGGTTCTGCGGAGTGGAGAAAGTGGGTTGGGCATTCTGTGGGGTAGAAAATTAGGGATTGCGAGGGTTTTGTGAAAAGCGGAATGGCACGGATTGGAAAGGGAATGCAACGGCTTGCACCTGCTCATTCGTTTGGACTCCCTCAGTGACAGGCCCCTGAGGCTTCTTATGATATTTGGGCTTTTGGGCTTCAAAAAGGGAGTGTATAGGGGAGTCTTTGAGTTGTGTTTGAATGAATCTCGCCCGTCTATATAACTGGTGCATATTTCATATGTCATTCATGGCCAGGATGTTGCGGAAGATGGGGGTAGCATTTGAGATAAGCAACTTGACCTTTTCTTCCTCCGGAATGTGACCCGGCATGCGGGCAGCCATCTGTCTCCACCTGTCAGCATAGGTGGCAAAGTCTTCATCTACTTTCATCTTCTCGGCCACTAGGTCCGTAAAAGAATACTCCGGGCCGACTCGGTCTTGAAACCTCTGAATAAACTTTTCTTTGACTACTTTAAAACTCTCGGCATCCTCGAGCGGAAAAGCATAGAACCACTCCAAAGCCACCCCATCTAATGACCGGCGGAATAAATACGTCATGAGGTGATCATCATATTGGAATTGCGCCGATTCATACATAAAGTCCCTCACATGAATGAAGGAATTGCTATTCCCGTCGTATTTGCGGTATGTGGGGAGCTCGGACTGGAGAGGGAACCGGATGTTATGAAAGCTTGGAACCGGAACATCCGCCAAAGATTGTGGGCCAACCCGCTTTTGAAGAAAGTCGAGTTGTTGTTGCATGGCGGCCCATTTATCAAGGAGCTCTTGTTCCCGAGATGGTGCGTGCAAAGCAAGAGGAGCGGGCTCAAAGCGTGGAGCCGAAGGATAGACCGAAGGAGTGGGAGGCCCATAAGAAGGATATTGGGTCAAAAGATGACCCAAATTGGAATGGACTTGGGCCGCCCCTTGCTGAGGGCGAGAAAAGTCAGATGGGCCGATAAGAACCTGAGGCACGGAAGAGATGGGCCTATGAGACTCGGCCTGAGTAAATGAGGGAAGAACAGACTTCCCTTTATCAAGAATTTGATGGGCCGATCCAGATGATTGGCCCGCTTCTGTGCTGGAGAATTGGAGGGTCCTGGGTTGGACCGGGGTGAGATCGATTGGAGTGGGTGGAATCCCGGGTCCAGAGACTAATGGAGAATGGGAAGAACAAACGAAAAATAAAAATACAAACAAAAGGAAAAACAATTGTAGCTCCGAAGAGCAATTCCAACATAAGCCTTCATGGAAAGCTCCCTCTTCCCTTCTTCTCAGCCTCTGGCTCTCTCTTTACTTCTCACCTCTCTCTCTCTCTCTTCACTTCATAGCTCTCTCGCTCTCTCTTCACTTCTTCTTCTTCTCATCTATCTCTTCTTTTCTCTCTTGGCATTCTTCTCTGGTGGCTGCTCTTTCTCTTCCTTTCTTGCGCCTCACCCTTCTTCTCTTCTGGGTGCTCTTCTTTCCTTCTGGCGGCCTCACCTTCTGAGAGGAAGAACACCCTATATATACATACCCAAAACAGGGGCTCCGTAAACTGGTGCGGACACCCGAGCAGTTGATCGGCACGACACGCCGAGCCACCGGTACCGCACACGGAGCACGACACGAGCCACCTCAGCGTCCATTTGGCTCGGAGACAGCCTGGAGACTCCGCCTTGAGCCTCCCCATTAATTATATTTAGCTAGACTTTATGTGTGTGTAATTTGTATTTATTTCGTTGCATTCGGTTTGCCATTTTGAGTGTAATAGGGGCTTACGAGCATTTCGGACCCCGTGGGCCCCACGGGCCCCCGGGGCCCCACCACATTGGGCCACCTCAGCCTAGGGTCCCACGTGGGGTCAGTCAACATGCCACATGGGAGCATCTAGAACATTGACTTGTAATTGGACACATGGGGGACAATGGACTTGAAAAGTCCAAATGGGAGGCCACCTACCCCCACCCACCATTCAACCCTCCCTCCTTGGTCCAAGGGCCGCCCCCCCCCCCCCTTTTATTTTTTATGTATTTTGTGTGTGTGATGTTCACATCTCATCCCCACCCTCCATCCCCATCCCCTAGATCCAATGGTTGTGGATGGATGTGAGATGTAAGGTATTTAAACTTGTATTTTCCATTTTAGTGAATTAATGCATTCATTTGGAAGAAAAAACCTTGGAGCTCCAGCTTGGTGCGCCCCTCTCTCCCCCCTTGCAGCTGTGAAGGTTGCCTCTGGAGGTGTGACTCCTCCCCTATCAGTTCCGGTCATCGCCGCCGCCGCCGCCGCCACGAGCCGCCACCGCACCGCCATCGCCTTCATCGGAGTTCTGCCCGCGCAGTACCATAGCAGACTCCACGAAATTCAGCTATCAACCACGAGCTCAGATCGACCTAGGAATTTTACTGGAGGTCCCAGGGGTGTCAAGGATACCCCATAAAATTTGGTTTGTCATTCAGATCCCGTTTCATAATTTTTGATTTTCGTCCACCCTTCCACTTTGGTTCTTCCAGAACTCTGTCCAGGTTTCCATCCGCCATGAGTTTCAAGCCTTAGGTCCTTTTTTTGATTTTCTTTGGTTCTCCCAATTTAACTGGGTGTTCCTTGCATCCATCCCTTCATCCACCATTTTTTTTTAATTTTTGGTTCGTCCATTTCATATTTTCTAAAATTCATTCTCAGTCCTAGCTACAGTTCTGTTCCCCAGTTCCCAGATCCGACCACCAGACACTCCAAAACTCCTATCAAATCACCACCACCTCCAAATCCAATTCTAAAAATTTTCCCCGCTTCGTGGTTTGATTATCTACAATGTTGAAGAAGATCTCGAAGTCTGATTCCTACGGAAAGTAGGTGGTCAACGGTGGTTCTCAGACAAGTACCCTGTAAATCTGATGTCTCAGTTACTGTACAACAGGGATTTGTAAATTCATTAAAGTCTAGATCCGGCTAGATCCATCAGATCTCTCTGAGTCTAGATTGAAGCATTTGAAGAGAGCTTTCCAACGATACCTCATGCGTCCCGATCCGACGTCGGGATCGACCGCAGCGGCTGTTTTCGCCGGAGCGCGCGCAGGGAAAACAGAACTGAAATCCGTGGGCAGCCATTCCACAACTTGAAGATCGGACCCGACCGGCCACCAATCGGTGTCTCCGGCCGACCGCCGTCCGTGGAGGCGCGCCACCAGGGGTCTCCATCATAGTGGGACCCACCTCCGCAGATCCGGAGGACAGCGCCATCCGTGGGCCCCACGGGCCCGCAGAACCCGCCGTTCGGGAAGCACGAAAACGCGGAGTTCGGCGCGTCGAGTCGACATCAAGATGCTGCCTGTCAACCTGATTTGCGTGATCCCCGGGGCCCACATGTGACCTTTTACCTCCCTGCGTGGAGTGGGTCGAATCCTTTTGTACTGCTGTGAATTATGTTAACCGGGGGTCCGTAAGTCAGCCGGGGTGTCTTCGCCACGCCGGGTGCGTGGAGGTAAAGGTCTTAACTTCTTGGCGTTACATTGCTTAGCTAGTATACGGTCTTAGGCCGCTGCCGAGAGTGTAGGTTCCTAGCCCGTGTGTCCATGTCACCGCTGTGAGCGTGAGAGTGACCCGTCCCGCGACTCGATCCGAGTCCGGAAGTGAGTCTGACTACCTTGAACTCTGCCGGTTCCTTAACCGCGCACGATCCACGCTTTCCCTCGCATGGGACGCCGAGTGAGCTTGTACTTCTGTTAGCGACGTTTGCCACTAGGAGCTCGTAGTGTCGGGCTTAGCGTCTCCCTGGTGTGTATTGCTGGTCGCGTCTTCATTTAGAGTCCGAGGGTGGCACTGTATAGTGTCGTCTCCCGTGTCCGTCCTGCATCATAAACCCTTTTGGATAAGGGTTATGATTCCATCCTTTTATCATTGGGCCACGTGACAGAATCAGAACGTGTGATGTCCACGTGTTTGAATGTCCACTTTGAGGACTATCTTAAATCACGTGCCCATCATAAGTATCCTTGGGTCACGTGCCAACTTCCAGTTCGAGCTCACGTGTCTGCCTTAAACCTGTTAGTAAAAACAAAAAGGCATTTAGTCAAACACCTTGTAGTCATAAGTAAACAGTCAATGTGCTTTGACTATGACAAGCTTAATGCATATGCACAGACCTCATAACGTGAAATGCAATCATGCTCAGACCTATATGATGAAGTTTGCACAGACCTTGATGCATTGAGGAAAAAAAAATGTGCACAGACCTAAGTATCGTTGAAACCCAACCGTGCACTAACCTTATATTCAGTCACACAAGATGTGCACCGTCCTGGAGATCATACCGATTTTGTGCGTTGAAACATGCACCGACCTTGTTTGCTGACAGGAGAGGGTTGCATCGGCCGTATCCCTGGATGTGCACCGACCTTGACACTTGACAACTAAACCTGCACCGACATCAGTTTGAGTAGATTGAATGTGCACCGACCTTGGTGCTCTAGCATTAACCTTATTCTCACCATATGCACAGACCTATATGCAGGTGACACAGACCTTAAGTTGCATGTAATAAATGTGCACCAACTGTGTTTATGCATAAGACAATAACTGCACCGACCTTATTATAGCTAGCAAAGAAACGTGCACAAACTTCATGTATTGAAATGAGAAACATGCATCGACCATGTGTGTGCATTAGACGAAGTATGCATAGACCTAATGTCATCAAATGACAACGTGCACAGACTAGTCCTAGCAAGTGTGCACGGACCATGAGTTATGCAGGATATCCAAGTACACAGACCTTAGACATGCATAGGCTTGAATGTGCACAGACCTATATGTGCTATATGCAAGGCATGCACTGACATTATATGCAACAACCAGTAACGTGCACCGACCTTGTGCTATGCTGGCTTAAAGGTGCTCGGGCTTTGGATGACCAATAGAAGGCATATGCACAGACCTTGGTTTGCACTTGTTGAAAACATGCATTGACCTTAGTATGTGCATATGACTTAACAACCTAAAAGAAATGTGTGCACACAACCTGTTCGATGAAATGACTGTGCATTCAATCTGATGAGGTTCTATGCAGCGTGAAAATGCATCTATCTAGAAAAAGCATATATCATGCAAATGATTATGATGACAACATTAATGCGCAAAAATCAATGCATAGCAAACAATCCTCATTAGTGCACAGTGCAATGACCAGATGCATAATCAAACACATATTTCACCATCATTCAATCTTTCATGCAAACACAGGATGACTTATAGTGTTTGCTATCATCAAAACCACAGGGACACAACAGAGCTTGCAATGCAACTTACGCTTCGGCCTGAGTTTGCATGACCCGCACCAATCCTTGCATGAACGTACCATAATCAACCAATGGCGGCGGCGGTGGCACCGGCAATCCTTGTTGACTTTCTCCCACATCTCTTCTCGACTCCTCCTCACGAGTAGGGGCAGCAGCATGGTGACCGTGGGATGCCATAGCCTTATAAAGCAATAGATTATTAAGGTTGAGCTCCTAATTATTACATGTTTGTTTCTTTATATGAACGTTTTCTGCTACCATTCCTTATGAAACTATCTAGATTTTGGGATATGAATCTAACTGATGGCTTACTTATATAAATTCCCAACCTTTGGCTCTGATACCACTCTCTGTAACACCCCACCTTAGAATCCGACTCAGTTCCCAACTCTCATCGGATTTAGGAGAGATGCCACAGTGGGAAAAACCCAACAAAACAGAAATTGGTTGATGAATTACATAAAATATCAAGCCCATCAGTTAATTCCACTTCTCAAAATCACAATAGTCCAACTAATAGAACATGAAAGTTCCTTACAACATACCATTATTACAATGCGATTTAATTTCTAACATAATCACCTCAACTGGAAAGGAAACTAAGAAAAGCTAACAATCACACCAAATCTTGGCGATCGGAGTCACTATGCACTAAAGTCTTGTCCTCACCAACAGAATCGCCTAAAAATATTTACAAGCGTGAGTCTACGAATAGACCCAACAAGTCACTAACCTCAATTTGCTATTTTAACCATGCCCAACTTACTACGAGGATGAGGTAAGTTTACAGAAGTTTAAATCATGTTGTTGAGGATAGAAAAAAATAGCCTAATACAGAAAATAAGTGTTTATGATGATAGTCTTATTTTTCAGAACTGGTATACATGTTTGGGTTTTAGATAACAGAAACAGAAATTTCAGAAGTTGCAAATGATTGATCAGATTTTAGAAAACAGAATTTCAAAATTTACACAGTTTCAGAACATATGCCTTTACAGGTTTCAGATATAGAGACAGAATTCATATAACAAATGGCCAGACATAGTGCCCAAACCACCATTAAAAGGTCAGAACAGACAGATACTCGGTCACCTAGGCAACGGAGACGAGCCTTGGTTAATTGCGAAGAACCGGAGAAAGTTCTTCCCACCTTAACCAGTGGAACTTGTCCACCTCCAGGATTTCACCTCGTGCCCTCGAGGTTAGAACAGATTGAGCCTTCCTATAAGGGCATTTCTATAGTTTGGCTCTAGGCCCTTCTATGGCAGCAATGTCCGTATAGCAAATACAATAGTTTAAAATTTTTCTCCCACAGATTTTAGGAATACAGTAGTTTCCAGATTTCTGAAAACAGAAACAGACTAATTTCTAAGCTACACATAGGTGTAAAATAGTTCGTAAATATAAGCACAGAATTTTAATGAGCACAAAATTTTTACAGTACGTTACCAACTTATTCATCTATCATTTCCTAGTTTTTCATATTTTTAGGAAGCAAAATGACCTTTCAAAACTTTTTATTTGCAGGTTTCTGGAATTTAGAAAACATGTTATATTTTTAGCCACCCCTGCATAGAAAACAATTCATAACTATGAGTGTAGATTTTCTATGAGCACAAAAATTTTACAGTGAGTAATTAACATAATTTTCTATTATTTTCTAATTTTTTAGATTTTTCTGAATTAATTTGGCCTCTCAAAATATAGTTTTTCTGAGTTGCTGGAAATCGGGACAAAACACAGGATGCATCGACCTTAGTCTGAGTATCTACAAGACATGCATAGACCTTAGTCTGAGCATCTACAGGACATGCATCGACCTTAGTCTGAGCATCTACAGGACATGCATCAACCTTAGTCTGAGCACTTCTAGACATGCATGGACCTGGGTCTGAGCACATCTGGACATGGATGGACCTAAGTCTGAGCACATACAACAGATCAAGGGCGGCATCGACATATGTCTGGACATGCTTGGACCTGGGTCTGAGCACATCTGGACATGCATCGACCTTAGTCTGAGCATCTACAAGACATGCATCGACCTTAGTCTGGACATGCATGGACCTGGGTCTGAGCACATCTGGACATGCATGGACCTAAGTCTAAGCACATCTGGACATGCATGGACTTGGGTCTGAGCACATCTGGACATGCATCGACCTTAGTCTTAGCATCTATAGGACATGCATCGACCTTAGTCTGGACATGCATGGACCTGGGTCTGAGCACATCTAGACATGCATGGACCTGAGTTTGAGCACATCTGGACATACATGGACCTGTGCAAGGCAGAAAAAATGCCATTTTCGTTTAAAACCAGGCCGATCATCAAGCAAAATACGTAAATAGATGGAAAACCCAGAATTTTCATAAAAATAATATTTCTTATACTTTTCAAATTCTTTTTGACCCAAAACATCTAAGAAAATCAAAAAAACCAAATAATGACATAAAAAGCATTCAGGTTTGGGACTTGCATGATTGCATTAACATATTGGGGGTTTTTTTTGGTTGCATAAACAAAATAGAATCTTAACAAAAACCAAAGCAGATATTTGGGGCTCGTATAAAACAACCTCCTGAGTAAATTAGAACATGCCAAAGGGACATTTTCAAGTTTAGAAACTTGCCTCAATGAAGAAAACCAGAAATCCAGAGAATATACTTCTCGAAGCAAACACTCCATTGATCACGCCTGCTACCAATGCTAGCCCAGAAGTCCTTCAAAAGATTCCTGCACTGCTTCCCTTCTAAACTCTCTTACTCCCAGCAGGGAACAAGAGCGCTCACACCCCTCACTCTCAGAACAGAGGAGAAATAAAAACACGAATGCCTCCTACGACTTGCAGAGAAATGAAGGAAGCAGAGTGCCAACTCCCTTCCAATCCCACCTTTTCAAGGGCCATATGGTTGTTATCAGGGATTTTAATCTCAACCCTTAATCCAATTAATGTAAATCAAATGACAAGGGGAAACTTTGAAACGGTCAAACTCACCGCGGAAATCTCTGCACGTAAGACTACTATGAAAACGAATTTCACGAATAGTAATGCACAGTAACATTTTTCACTATTCATTGGCTACTTTAAAATTTTATATCTCACAATATCAAAATAATTTGAAAAATCTAATTATTACCCATTAATCACCACAATTTACTCTATCATAGAAAAATATAAAATAAAAAAACTTATGAAATGAAAATCGCCCCCAAAATGAATAGTAACCTTGTCAAAAAGAACAGTGGGGCATTTAAAACCCACTATTTCTCACCCGTTTCTCCGATTGTACCTATATGCATTTACGTGAGTTTCATATAAAACCCACAGTCTCTCATCCATTTTCCTGTTAAAATGAATACTAACATTTAAAATGAACAGTAATGCCTTTAATGGACTACGAGACCCACTCCCTTGTTTTAGAGTCTACGTATGTATATATATATACTTGTGCTTCCCTTCTTCTTAGAACAAGAAGACAAAACAAAACTTAACTAAATATTTCTAATTGGATTATATAAAATATATATTGTATTTATAAAATATCGATAAAATATGAATATATTTATAAATATATCGATATGAACAGTCAATCATCTTAATATGAATATATATTTATATTTATAAAATATCGATAAAATAAATTAAATTGTATATTCTTAATTACTCAAAATTAGATTATAATTAAGGGAAATTTACCTAACTCGTTTTCATATTTTTTTTGACAAAATATTAGTCAAGCACAAGCAATAAATATTTCACGCATTAACCAAAAATATAATATATTATGAATTGTGATAAAATTCACGGGCACTACAAATGGGGTGTTGGAGGTGGTTCTAGTAATAGGTGGAAGAGGAGCTCCGAATTTGGTGGTAGGGTTGAGGGGAGATGTGGGGAAAGCTTGTTTGAATTTCGGGCTCTAGTGGTTGGCCACCAATGGGGACCTAGGGATTGAAGAAGGATGTGATGGGAGAGGGTGGAAAAGTCCTCTATGGAGGCTGTGAGAGTGATTGGGGTGGTTGGGGTTGTATGGGGAAGTCAAGCATTGACTTGGGGAGAGGGGAGAATTTCTATGGGGATGGTGGGAGTGTTGAAAATGGGGAGGGGATTGGAGTTGTTGAGGGTTGAAATGGGGGTGGGAAGGGGGGCCTTGATGATGTGGAGGAGAGAGAAGGAGGGGAATGAGGTGGAGGGGAGAGGAGAGAGAGATAGGGGTGCACCCCTCCTTGAGGACGAGAGAGAGAGTGAGAGAAAACGGAGAGAGAGAGGAAGGGAGAAAATAGCTCAAGGAAACTCCTTCAATTTCATTGATCATCCGAAGTTGTACAAATGAGAAGGGAGGGGTCCTATTTATAGGCTCCTCACATTTTTTGCATGACCACTTTACCTTTGACAAACTGATAAAAGACCAAGCTTATCCTATGAGTAGACTATGAGCCCAACTAATGGACGAAGGCCTAATTATCCTGGAACCTAGATAAATGACTCTCTAACTTAGGTACTTTACTTAATAAAAGCAAAATTACATAGATATGACTCCAAATTAAAAAAGAAAAGATACATAATGTTATTAGAAAAAGTTGATGAGCTCAAATTCTTGATCCCGATGATCATCCGAGCCTCGAGCGAGAGGGATTTGGGGGAAGATTACCCTCGGGGTGCAAAGAACTCGACTCTGTCGAGTAGAGGTGTATTTCCATGAATGTTGATCTGCCCGTCCCAAGCTGAACTAAAGTAGGGTCTCCAATGGAGGTCAGTCCTTCCGCCCAACGAGGTAGCGCTCCCATGCCCTATCCTGATAAGGGTACTCTGTTCATCCGGTATCATCTCATATTGCTCACGTCGGGCACTCAAGGCTGAATTTGTGGATACCTCAAGGTTAGGTTCACTCGCAAGGTGGGGATAAGGCTCAATGTCCTTGCTAGGTACCATCGCGGGGCCCGTGTGGGGCACGGGGCTACCGCGCTGCCAATAGTGGTAACTTTATGATCTATGGGAAGATCCCACTCGCAATTGTCATTACTCCTCGAGACCTTGAAGGGTGTGCTCCCTTGGACTCTCATGGTTGAGGACACCTCCGAGAAGGGCCTCTTAATCCTCACCATCCCAGAGTCATCCTCATGGAAGTCTTGGGGGAGCTCAAGGGAACTGACCTACCTTTTCGAGCTTTTGATGACCTTAATAAAGTGCTTGCAACGTATGAAATGCAAAGGTGGCATGGAATTGAGACACATGATGTCTATGGGTGGACTGGGGAAACCAAACGTGGTTCCATCATGCAAGAGTGTGGCAAATGTTGGGGGACCCGGACATCCATGTATGTTCCAATCATGCACAAGTTTAACTTTGTGGAAGATGATGAATGGGGAAGGGCTGTTACACCCGAATATGGGCCAATCATGCATCAGGCTCAAAGTATGGGTGACACCTATGGGATGGCTTGACTCACTAATCCTGCCAAGTGTTGCAGTATGCCAAAACCCATGCATTCCTATTTCGAAGACAACTTCTATGTGCGGGGATACATGTTGACCTTTAAGCTTCCAATCATAAGGATCAAGGGGGTCTAGGAAGGTGGAAATCATGTGCTGGGGTGCTTCCTCGTTCCCTAGGTGCATGTTGTCCATGGTCATGGCTTTCCTTATGAGATCCGGGCCATGGAGGAGGTGGGCTTAGGCAAGCATTGTGATAGGGGGTGGGAGGTAGTGTGTGGTGAAGAATGTGGATGGGTCACTTGGGTGCTGATGTGACACCACCTTGGGGTGGCAGCCACTAGACGAATGAACCTTGGACATATACTCGCAAGCAATCAACTTTGAGCGGCGAACCCACTCTATCGGACTCACCCGCGTAATGCTCACATGTGCCCGTGGGCAACTCGGCGATGATGGAGAGGGTCCGGGGTGGGACCATGCTGTTCCGGGGTTTGGCTAGCTTGAGGTTGAACCCCTAAGGGTCAGGGATGCCCAATTTGACGGGCAGCCAGCATGCCGAGGGCGTGGGATGTAGGGTCGCTCTCACAACTCACCCCGCGGTGGTACTCAATTAGATGAGAATTCGGGACCGGGCACTCTCTCATCGTCCGACGGAGCTAAGAAGCAATACTAATTAAGCAAGATAAACCAGAAATGAGAGGGGGCTAGAAGCTCACCTGATCAGCCTGAAGACGCCAATCCCGGCCGACGACGATGGCGAGCGGGGAGGCGTGGGTATGCACCCGCACGTCGCGCCGATGTAGCTTCGGATGGCGACCTACTAGTACAATCACTATGCCCTCGCAGAGAGGTTGGACTGAGGGTGGGGGAAATTATATTACATCCAAACACTACCTCCCGCAGGGAGGGGCTTTAAGCCGGCCAGGCGGGGGTGGGGGAAACTAAGCAAAAGCTGAATTGTCAAACTGTGCTGGTCCTGGCTGCCCTTGATTAGTAGGACAAGAGGTCAGTGTTGTCACCGCCATGGACTCCTCAGACTTCAGATGATGATGGGACCAGCACCAAAATGTCATGGGTTGGCCCAGGAAGACGCCCAAATTTCTGGAGATTATTCTGATGTCGAAGGTGACTGAGGCGGGGTCAGGACCAGGGCTGGTCGGACCTGGCTCTAGATGTCCCAGAACTTCTACTGCTGGAAGAAGTGGCCGCCATGAACACTCCTGGGGTCCGATCAGGGCCAGACTAGAGCCGTTGCGATCGTGGACGAGTCCTCTTCGATCAGAGACCAACAGGGTCGTCGGAGGAGGTCGGAGTAGACCGCGAGAACCAGAATTATGGGAAGGGTTGGATCTGGCTCAGAGGAAGCTGACCTGCACACTCCGAGGAGAAAATTTGGAAATCTATGCTCTGAGATCAAAATGGCTCCCTTCTTCTTGGAGCTGTCAGGGAACTTGGAGGAGAAGATGTCAGCCAAAAATTAGGTCCAAACTCGCACAGGAGCGGCCGTGGTCGCTTCTTCTCTTGGGCTCTGGTTCCCTGCCAGAGTAGCTTTGCACAATCGAGGGAGAATGGCTCTCCCATGCAGCACGGACGTTGGATGGATGCGAGACCACCTCGCCTGCGAAGCTGCTTTGAAGAGCTTTCTAGCAATAAAAGATACACCACCAGAAAATGCGCGATGAAGACGAGGAAGACTCTGTAACTTCGGGGTACTCTACTACTATGAACCTATTCTGGGTGTGGTGGTGGATGAAGGTTCTAATGGGGGAAGTGAGAGGGGGAAATGGGGGAAAACGGGGCTGGGGTGCTGAGTGGTTGACAGAAGGGCCAGGGGAGGTCGAACCAGGGAGAGGGAGGGGTGTGGGGGCTGCTGGGGTCGAAGCTAGGGTGGAGGAGAGTGGGCTGCGGCCTAGGTAGAGAGGGAGAGAGGGTGGAGGGCGCAGGTTGGCAAGGGGCGGAAAGAAAGGGGTTTGAATTTGGTTTAATGGTGGGTGATTAATGTGGCCTTGGGGAGGGGAAAGGGTGTGTTGGGGAAGGGAAGGGGTGATTGGGGAGTGGTGGTCTATCTTGGGAGAAGGAGGAGGTGTATGGGGAGTGCCAAGGGGTACCTTGGAAGAGGGAGAGAATAAATGGGATAGTCATTGTCCCTAGGGAGATGAAGAGGTGTGATGAGGTGGCAAGTGGGGAGAGGATGAGGTGGAGCTGAGGTGGACAGAGGAGAAAGGAGAGAGAGAGAATTTTGGCCAGGAGAGAGAGGGGAGAGGAGAGAGAAAAGGGGATGCCCCTTCTTGAGAGAGAGAGAGAGATAGGAGGGAGCTTCTCACTCCAAGGAAATAACTAAGGG
The DNA here is from genome assembly GCA_022559845.1 of Amorphophallus konjac. Classification (NCBI taxonomy): domain Eukaryota; kingdom Viridiplantae; phylum Streptophyta; class Magnoliopsida; order Alismatales; family Araceae; genus Amorphophallus; species Amorphophallus konjac. Next base: position 130,632,931 of record CM040124.1, on the reverse strand, counting down.
AATCAAATTTTCTTCTCAATATCTCATTTCTTCATTATCATTCTACAAATGAGGGAGAGGGGCCTATTTATAGGCATCAATATTTTCCATGACTAAAATAACCCTGAACTAATAGACTAATGACTCAACTGTCTAAGGGAGGGGCGCCCCTGGGCCTAGCCCACTTAATTGGGCCCATTAAACACATAACCTAGGTAAATGACTCACTAACCTAGGTACTTGACCCAAATAAAAGGAAAATTACATGATAAGACTCAAATAAGAAAATGAAAATATATCATATGACTCGAAATAAAGTGGCGAACAACATGTAGCACTGTTGGCGATCATCAGGAGCCTTGAAAAAGTGTGGAAGGGCAGGAGATGTCCCCATCATAACCCCGGGGTTCGAAGAACTCGACTCGTCAAGTATGGGTCCACCGGGGTGGCGGCTTACCAAAACAGCTTCGGGCAAAGCACGATCTCCCAACTCAACCTTACGTCTGCAACCAGGGGTCGGTCCTTCATCCTCTCAAGGTGGCTCGGGCACACCCTCTTACTAGTGATGGTTCCCTGCTTGCCTAGTATTGCCTCCATGTGCACACGTCGGGCTCTCGGGCTGATATGTGGAGGCTCTCTGAGGGTGTGTCTCTCTAAGGAGGGTATAGGCTTGAGGTGCTCTCTAGGATCCACTGCGGTGCCCTTCGAGGGTGTCGAATCCGCCACGTGAGAAGTGGGGTGTATCCCAGAACCCATCGGTAAGTCCAACCCATAAGCCGGGTTGCCAAAGCCACTCAGAATTCGGGAAGGTCCAAGACCTCGTGCCCTCGATTTGGAGGTGACCGTAACGTAGAGCCACTCCAATGTCTCCATCACCAAGTTGCCTACTTGGAATCCCAAGGGGCGCTTACGAGCTGTTACGCGCTCTTTGTGATCCTCACCGCTCGTTGCTAGATGCTTGCGTGAATGCGTATGACATACACTATGATGCGGTGTGGGTGTGAAAAGTATGATGTGCAAAGGTGGACTAGGACAACCAAATGTGGACCTATCATGTGTTGGTTTTGTAGTGACTCTGACAGACTTGGGTGGGCCGGGGCATCCATAGGTGACTCTATCATGCATGAATGCAAATGCTCGGGGGCCAGGGCATCCATGTAGGTACCTATTGTAATACCCCAATTTATTAACAAATAAAAATTTCTAGAAAATTTATAAGAAATTAATTAGAAAATCCTTAATAAATAAAATAAGTTAAATTTTGACCATTTTGAAAAAATCTGGAAAATTTAGAATCTTGTAGAGGACAAAATAGTTAATAATAGTGTCCTCTGTGACCAGCCCAAATAAAACCCGTAATTTGGCCAAATTAACTGATTAAGACCCAAATCCACACTTAATCTAATTGGACCTTAAAATGTGAAATTTGAGCACAATACCCGATCATTTAGGCTGAGACCGGATCCAAATGAAAGGTTAGGATGAGAGGATCGTTTCCCCTCTTAGTTCTCAGTGAAACCCTAACCCTAGAGAGCGAATTTTTGGATAGAAGGCGACTGAAAAACCCTATCCGCGCCGTTCGCGCACTACCCTATTGTTTGTACTCTATCTCCACGAATAGAAGACTCTAGACCTCATATGACCTATAAAAATGACTCTTGTCAACCCTAGTTTCGTTTGGGTGCTGTGGCGGCCGACGAGGATCATGGACGAGGGAGAATTCCGGCGATCATTAGCGGGGTGTTCTTAGCACGTCGTCATCCCTTCTTCTTCCTTCTTCCTCCAATTAAGGTAGGTTACAACAAGCCAATCCTTAAGTATCATATATGGTTAGAACCAGCATCGAGTGCTGTCACGCCCCGAGCTCTTATTACAACAGAAGACTAGCTCGGGGGAAAACGTGAACAACCGGCATCGTAAGCCTCTTGCAAGCAAGCACAATCAGAGCGTAAGATAATCACACATAACAAATGTAATTGCACAATGATTTATTCAAACTTCAACTTTCATTTCATTATCAATCAAATATTCAAATACAATCACTAATTCAACTTTCTTCATCATACTAGACTCAAGAAATAAGAAAATTACATAGACTCAATTTAAATAATATAGACTTCCTAAGTCTTCACTCATTCTTCATTCACTCTCGGACCCGCTATTTGAACATTCCGAATCCGAATCCGATCCCGACTCACTTCCATCTCTGAAAAGATTGGAAATAGGTAATGAGCACACTTGCCCAGTAGGTATCTTCACATCAACATGATTAGCAATATTTAAGTAATTAGCATTTTGGCTCTAAAGAATAAGATAAAATCATGCGACTGCTATAAATCATGCGAATAACCAAAGTAACAAAAGACGATCATTTAACATAGAATGAGCAAGTATGAACTAGCAAGAATGTAACAAGAACATGGTATGGCCCTTCATGAACAAGAATGTAACGAGAATGTACTAGCAATATCACGTAGTCATCATCCAAACATCTTTTGCTTATGAGCAAGTATTTGATGAATTTCTGTGGAATGTCATTTATCAAGCAAGAAAGTCATGTACAAGTATTTTAATGATGCCCGTGGATCTTCACTTATTTATCGAGAAAGTACTCCCAGCGCAATGCGATGCCAGTAGCATCATACCCCATGGTTTATAATAGTATGTTTCTGGCAATCAGCCGAGGGGACTAGCATAGAGCCCTAAACACAATTAGTGCTCGATCGCATCTTCACGTATAAATCAAGCTACTTCCACATTTCAAGCAATAAAGTATGGCCAATAATATAGCAAGTTCAAATAAGTTCAAGATAACAATAGTTCAATGAATGAACGCTTCAATTAAGAAATGTGAGGTCAAGAATGACTTAAAACAAGGTTACGCTCATGGAAATAATTCGGCAGCATAACGGTGCATTCCTTATCTTCCATAAACAAAATTAAGTATCTTCAACAATATGACAAGTCCTAGACCATCAATAGTCCATCTAGGAACTTTAGAATATCAACCCTTGGGTCAAACCTCAGGTTAACGTATGCAAGAACTGTGATGGTCAATCAATGGTCCGTTACATCAACGTGACGGTCTATTGTTGATCTGCTAAAATGGCTGAATCCAGAAAAAAATAAATTGGACTCAGTAAATGTGACGGTCGTATATTAGGCCGTTAGATGAGCCTGACGGTCTAATATAGATCCGTTACATATCCAGAACTAGAAAATATTGATAGTGCTTTCTAATAATTGGGCTTTCATGGTACAACCAACTCGGCGTCCTAGTGAGAATCTCAGGCTCGCGGAGAATTACGGAGGCCTTGAAATAAGATTTCTTAGTCCATTGGAAGAATATCCAATAGAGAGGTCCTCAAGTTCAAGAATGTGCTCCTAGAGTGCAAAGTGTGAACTAATGGCCATATATCGAAATATATGCCACGTACTTTAAAGAAAATGACTCTATAGAAGAGAAAGAATGTGTAATGATGTGAAACCATGATAAAACTCTGTCAGTACAATACTACAAATCATAGTTTAAATTCAAAACTATAGAGTTTAGGCAATGAAATTAGCATAACTTAAAATAACTCAAGATGCTTTAAACATGCAATTTCCTATCAAGAATCAATTAATAAACTCAAGGTCATGAAAATAGGTCAAAACTTAGATAACTAGGCTTATTTATAAGTAAGTTTGACTGTCCTCAGTCCTATCTTGGGTTGACAGAAAGTAGCACTCTGACGGTCTAAGACAGACGCGCTATACAACTGTGACGGTTTATCGTGGGCCGTTACAGTATTGTGACACATTGACTTTGATCCGCCAGAGACAATAGAGAAATTTAAATATAACAGAGGGTGTGACGGCTGATCGTAAGTCCGTTACAATCATGTGACGGTCTTACATTAATCCGTCAGAGCTTCTGCTGACGGGATATAGAAGGTAAAAGACTGAAAATATGTCATGGCTGGAAATCAAAATACTTAGAATATTCCAGTCATGAGAAACGAAATATAGGCCAGCTACATGCATGGTTTCAGTGAATCAAGAGAATATATATATATTATCTTCAATTAAGGCTAAAGATTATGCATGTATGCATGAACCTATTAAAACATGAAATTCAAGGCCTATAGTGCATGAAATCAATCAGAATCAGAGGGCTTTTATCCCTAACATGATGTCCTTTCCGTTCATGAGATGACCCACCTCTTTACTGGGCTTTAAACTTCGAATTTGGGACTACAAGTCACGCCCTAGTTCTTCTCTTCATGTGAGTTTTCAGCAACTTCACGTCGCTCTAACTCCTTGATCTCTTGACCTAAAGATGTGAAATTTGGAGGGTAAGAAGATGAAACTAAGGGGAACAAAAAGTTCTAAAGAATCAAACCCTAAATACCTCATTTTGATGTTCTAATTCTCTGATCTTCAGTGGACCTTTGCTCAATTCCTAGGTTGCTAAGGTCGTACCAGCAACTTTGGAAGCTTCTAACTTCTTGTGTATTTGATCTCCTACCACGAAATTTTGAGAGCTATTAGTCTAAAGTATTATAACCAAAAAGTCTTAAAGAACTTACCCGAAATTATGACTCCTTCCCTTGATTCCACGCGAGCCAAAGTAGGGGTCACGTAGGTCAAATCTAGGTCCTATTTATAGGGTTTTAGCTAGGGTTTGAGGATTAGATCGATTCTAGAGTCCTTGTTAAAGCTTAGATCGACTTCTGAGAGTCCTTAACACCTCTACTAGTCTTCCCATCTCGATCCCTAAGAGATAGACTAGCAAAAATCTAATCTTTTTGCTCTTTCTTCACTTCACGGAACTAACAGAGCGTAACGGTCGAAGGTAGGCACGTTACCTGACTGTGGCGGTCGCACGATAGACCATTACATCAACTGGACGAAGAAGTTCTCCTTAATTCAAACTCATTGGTTAATTATCCACTAAATTATCTTTTTAAAGTGTATTTATCCCTATATTTCGTGGATAACTTAAATAACCTTCTAGAATATGGGCCAAACTTAATGGGCTTGGTCCATAAACCTATTGGGTTTCAATTAAATAGGCTGGACTAGTTATTTAACATAATTGGGCCTTATAATCTCAATATTAATTCATTTATTAATCTATTTTGGCATTTATAAATTCCAAAAAAAATCTATAAAAAAATCCAGAAATTATTTATATAAATTTTGGGGCACAACACCCTCCCCCACTTAGAAGAATTTGGTCCCCAAATTCAATATATATATGGATTGTGGAGAGTGTACTTATAGTTGAATAGTTGCGAGAATATTTTTCGCATGGCTTCTTCTGTTTCCCAAGTTGCTTCAGATGGCCATGATTTCTTCCATTGAATCTTGACCATAGGAATAGCTTTATTCCTTAGTTGACGCACTTACCTTACCAGAATCTTTAATGGTGTTTGCTCGTACGTCATATCCTTCTGAATCTCCAAATTATCATAAGTGATAACATGGTTAGGATTATATACATACTTTTCAGCATAGAGACGTGAAATACGTCATGAACTCCTGCTAATTGTGGAGGTAAAGCCAGTCTATAAGTCCCCTCACCGACCCTTTCAAGAATTTAAATGGGCCAATGAACCCTGGAGTTAGCTTGCCTTTGATGCCAAATCTTCGAATACCACGACCTGGAGAAACCTTGACATATACATGGTCTCCTACTTGAAATTCCAAGTCGCGTTTTCGATTATCAACATAAGATTTTTGCCTATCCTGTGCCATCTGCAATCTTTTTCGAATGAGCTTGATTTTCTCTGAAGAATCCCTGATAATGTTGGGGCCTAGAAATTGCCTTTCCCCTATTTCATTCTAACATATTGGTAATCTATAGCTTTTTCTATATAAAGCTTCAAAGGGTGCCATTTGTATGCTGACCTGATAATTGTTGTTATATGCAAATTCTACCAGAGGCAAGTGATCATGCCAACTTCCTCCAAAATCAATAGCACAAGCCCTGAGCATATCTTCTACAACCTGATTTGTTCTTTCCGTCTAACCATCAGTTTGTGGATGAAATGCTGTGCTGAAATTCAATCTAGTCCCTAGTGAATGTTGTAGACCCTTCCAGAATTGTGATGTGAATCGAGGATCTCTATCAGATATAATAGTGATGGGGACACCATGTAATTTGACAATTTCTTTCATGTATAATGCTGCTAGAATATCCACAGACCATCGACTTTTTATTGGTATGAAGTGTGCGGATTTAGTCAATCGGTCTATGATCACCCATATACCATCGTGTCCTCCTCTAGTCTTAGGTAAACCCATGATGAAATCAATCCCTATACTCTCCCATTTCCATTTAGGAATATTCAAGGGGTGTAATTTACCTACGGGTCTAAAATGCTCTGCCTTAACTTGTTGACAAGTGAGACAGCGAGACACAAAATTAGCTATTTCCCTTTTCATATTGGGCCACCAGAAATTTCTTTTGAGATTTTGATACATTTTTGTACCACCAGGATGAATGGCATATTTGGAATTATGCGCTTCATCTAGGATCAATTTCTTTGTATCCTCATGATCCGGTACACACACTCGGCCCTTAAATAGCAATCTTCTGTCATTGGCAATAGAGAAATCTGGCCTCTATTCTATGTTAACTTTAATCTCTTGTAGCCTGACTAGATCTTCTATTAATGTAGGTTGAGCTCAGATATTAGCTATAAAATAATCTTCTTCCTTTATATCAATATCTAAGTTCAACTAAGCAAATTGAGGAATAAGATTAGTCATACTTATCATAAGACTTGATAGCATTCCCATTGGTTTTCTGCTGAGTGCATCTGCTACCGCATTAGCCTTGCCAGGATGGTATTGAATAGCAAAATCAAAGTCTTTAAGATATTCTAACCATTTCCTCTGCCTCATATTAAGCTCTTTTTGAGAGAATAAGTATTTCAAGCTTTTGTGGTCCGAGTAGACCGTGAACTTCTCTCCATAGAGATAATGACGCTAAATTTTTAAGGTGAAAATAACAGCTGCCAATTCTAAATCATGCACATGATAATTTTCCTCGTGACGTTTCAATTGTCTTGAAGAATAACAGATTACCTTTTCATTTTGCATAAGGACGCACCCTAAGCCAATGCCGGACGCATCCGTATATACTTCGAATCCACCCCCTTCCACCGGTAGTGATAGAATAGGGGCTGTAGTAAGATGATTATTGAGAGTTTGAAAACTCTTTTCACATTCCTTGGACCAGACAAAAGGATTTTCTTTTCTTGTGAGTCTAGTTAAAGGAACTGTAATCTTTGAGAACTCCTTAATGAACCTCCTATAATAACCAGCTAGACCCAGAAAGCTTCGTACTTCTGATACAGTCGTTGGCCGGCTCCAACTACTGACAGCTTCGACATTCGAAGGATCCACAGCGATACCTTCTTTTGAAATAATGTGGCCTAGGAATGAAACTTCATTGAGCCAGAACTCACACTTGTTAAGCTTGGCATAGAGTTTATGTTCTCTAAGTGTTTGCAAAGTAATTCTCAGATGTTCTTCATGTTCCTCTTTTGTCTTGGAATATACCAGGATGTCATCAATGAAGACAACGATGAACTGGTCCAGATATGGCTGGAAAATATTATTCATAAGTTGCATAAATGCTGCTGGGGCATTTGTTAACCCGAACGGCATTACCACGAATTCATAGTGGCCATAGTGACTTCGAAAAGCCGATTTATGAATGTCTTCTTCTTTAATTCTAAGCTGATGATAACCTGATCTGAGGTCTATTTTAGAAAAATACTCTGCTCCTGAAAGCTGATCGAAGAGCTCATCAATACGCGGCAACGGATACTTATTTTTAATTGTAAGTTGATTCAGTCATCGGTAGTCTATGCATAGCCTGAGAGAGCCATCCTTCTTCTTGACAAATAGAACCGACGCACCCCAAGGGAATGTACTAGGTCTGATGAAACTCTTATCTATCAATTCCTGCAACTGCCTTTTTAGTTCCTTAAGTTCCGTGGGGGACATCCTGTAAGGGGCTATAGAAACAAATGCTGCTCTTGGAATGAGTTCAATAGTGAAGTTTACTTCCCTCTCGGGTGGTAAACAGGGTAATTCGGGTGGAAACACATCGGGGAATTCATTTACAATAGGAATGTCTGCTAGGATGATTTCTTTGGATTCGGTAACAATGACAGAAGTAAGAAAAGCTTCACATCCTTGCGAGATAAGTTTGCAAGAGTGAAGAGAGGATATGATAGTGGGATGTTTCTTATACTTGATGCCAAGGAAGGAAAATGTTGGAAGACCGAGTTTTCGAAAGGATATAATCCTATTTCGGTAGTTAATATCAGCATCATGATCTATAAGCCAATCTACCCCTAAAATGACATCATAACCTTTCATGTCAAGGCATACAAAGTTTGCGGGGAGATTGTGACCTTCTACTATCACCTCACTATCAGGATAATATTCGGTAAGCTTAGTTCCAGATCTTAAGGGTGTGGTAATAGCAAGATCTGAAGGTAGAGGAACTGATGCAATTGGTAATATTTTTGCAAAAGTAGTGGAGATTAAAGAATGAGAGGCACCAGTATCAAATAGCACAAATGCATGATGGGAACAAATTTGAAGAGTACCTTCCATAAGTCCACCATCCCTGGGTGCTTCTTCTTCTTCTAGAACAACGTTGAGGCGAGCATGCCTCCTACGTCCTCCACCAAACGGTTGATCCTTCATAAGGCGGCAATCCGGCATGCGATGTTCCCTGCTTCCACAACGTAGACAAGCACCAAGGCGCTTCCAACATTCTTCAGCCGAATGGCCAAACTTCTTGCAAAAAGTGCCAGCCGTGGCGACTTGCTCCTTCTCCTCTTTGACCTTTTTATTCTTCTGGGAACTTCCACCGTTCCCACTCCTGGACCTCTTCTTACTATCACGGCTTTTGTGAGGTTCCGTGATGCTAAATTTTCTTTCTTATAACGTTGATCAGATCGTCGGCTGGACTCTTCTCCTTTTCCTTTCAATTTCTCGACCTTCTCTAAGGTCCTTTCACATAAATATGCCTGCTGTACCATTTCCATGTAAATATGGATGTTTTGGGTCCCGAGCTGCTGAATAAAATCGGGTCATAACCCGTCCAAAAACTGATTAGCCTTCAATAGATCAGTACTGATTAAATGAGGTGCATAAGGTGATAGTCTGGAAAATTGAAGTTCATACTCTGCAACTGTCATCATTCCCTGTCGAAGAGAGGCAGACTCCATAGCCTTTCTTTCTTTCACATGCTCAGAAAATTACTTAGCACGGAACAAAGCAAGAAAACCGCCCCAGGTATGAGGCGCATCTGTCGGAGGTGCCGGAACTGATTTCCACCATCTGCGTGCATCTTTATTAAGTTGGAAGGTTGCGAGGTGCACTTTTTCTTGGTCCGTGCACTGAATAACATCAAAGATATGATTCATCTCATCTATCCAGTTTTTTGCCTCATTCGGATTAGAAGAACCATAGAACCGCGGAGGGTTTAAGCTCCGAAAATTACAATGCAAATCACTAGCCCTTGCCCCTGTGCCTGCCTGGGCCATAGTTTGTAATGCCCGAGTAAGGTCGGCAACTGTTAGTTGCATGCCATCCCAATCTACGCGATGAGCCATTGTAATAATGAGGAACCTGAGAGAAATATAACAACTTGTTATTTCTCGTGGAATTGGAAGAAAATTAATCTTAAAGCTAATTAACTATCTTATCCCGGGCTCTACCCAATTCTCACATGGGTATGAAAATTTTTCTTTAATTCATAGGTAGGGGTCCTTAAACCTTGGACTTATCCTATGACATGATTCTTCTCCCTAAGTCCTGAGACTTAGGCTCTGATACCAACTTAACGGTCACGCCCCGAGCTCTTATTACAGCGGAAGACTAGCTAGGGGGAAAACGTGAACAGCCGGCACGATAAGTCTCTTGCAAGCAAGCACGATCAGAGCGCAAGACAATCACACATAACAAATGTAATTGCACAATGATTTATTCAAACTTCAACTTTCATTTCATTATCAATCAAATATTCTAATACAATCACTAATTCAACTTTCTTCATCATATTAGACTCAAGAAATAAAAAAATTACATAGACTCAATTTAAACAATGTAGACTTCCTAAGTCTTCAGTCATTCTTCATTCACTCTCGGACCCGCTATTTGAACATTCCGAATCTGAATCCGATCCCGACTCACTTCCATCTCCTGAAAAAATGGGAAATAGGTAATGAGCACACTTGCCCAGTAGGTATCTTCGCATCAACATGATTAGCAATATTTAAGTAATTAGCATTTTGGCTCTAAAGAAAAAGATAAAATCATGCGACTGCGATAAATCATGTGAATAACCAAAGTAACAAAAGATGATCATTTAAGATAGAATGAGCAAGTATGAACAAGCAAGAATGTAACAAGAACATGATATGGCCCTTCATGAACAAGAATGTAACGAGAATGTACTAGCAATATCACGTAGTCATCATCCAAACATCTTTTACTTATGAGCAAGTATTTGGTGAATTTCTGTAGAATATCATGTATCAAGCAAGAAAGTCATGTACAAGTATTTTCATGATGCCCGTGGATCTTCACTTATTTATAGAGAAAGTACTCCCAGCGCAATGCAACGCCAGTAGCATCATACCCCATGGTTTATAATAGTATGTTTCCGACAATCAGCCAAGGGGACTAGTATAGAGCCATTGAACACAATCAGTGCTCGATCGCATCTTCAAGTATAAATCAAGCTACTTCCACGTTTCAAGCAATAAAGTATGGCCAATAATATAGCAAGTTCAAATAAGTTCAAGATAACAATAGTTCAATGAATGAACGCTTCAATTAAGAAATGCGAGGTCAAGAATGACTTAAAACAAGGTTATGCTCATGGAAATAATTCGGCAACATAACGGTGCATTCCTTATTTTCCATAAATTAAATTAAGTATCTTCAACAATATGACAAGTCCTAGACCATCAATAGTCCATCTAGGAACTTTAGAATATCAACCCTTGGGTCAAACCTCGGGTTAACGTATGCAAGAACTGTGACAGTCAATCAATGGTCCGTTACATCAACGTGACGGTCTATTGTTGATCTGCTAGAATGGCTGAATCCAGAAATAAATAAATTGGACTCAGTAAATGTGACGGTCGTATATTAGGCCGTTTGATGAGCCTGACGGTCTAATATAGATCCGTTACATATCCCGAACCAGAAAACATCGATAGTGCTTTCTAATAATTGGGCTTTCATGGTACAACCAACTCGGCGTCCTGGTGGGAATCCCAGGCTCGCGGAGAATTACGGAGACCTTGAAACAAGATTTCTTAGTCCATTGGAAGGAATATCCGATAGAGAGGTCCTCAAGTTTAAAAATGTGTTCCTAGAGTGCAAAGTGTGAACTAATGGCCATATACCAGAATATATGCCACGTACTTTAAAGAAAATGACTCTATAGAAGAGAAAGAATGTGTAATGATGTAAAACCATGATAAAACTCCGTCAGTATAATACTGAAAATCATAGTTTAAATTCAAAACTATAGAGTTTAGGCAATGAAATTACCATAACTTAAAATAACTCAAGATGCTTTAAACATGCAATTTCCTATCAAGAATCAATTAATAAACTCAAGGTCATGAAAACAAGTCAAAACATAGATAACTAGGCGTATTTATAAGAAAGTTTGACTGTCCTCAGTCCTGTCTTGGGTTGACAGAAAATAGCACTCTGACGGTCTAAGATAGACGTGTTATACATCTGTGACGATTTATCGTGGGCCGTTACAGTATTATGACGCACTGACTTTGGTCCATCAGAGACAACAGAGAATTTAAATATATCAGAGGGTGTGACGGTTGATCGTAAGGTCGTTACAATCATGTGACGGTCTTACCTTAATCCGTCAGGGCTTCTGCTGACGGGATATAGAAGGTAAAAGACTAAAAATATGTCATGGCTGGAAATCAAAATACTTAGAATATTCCAGTCAAGAGAAACGAAATATAGGCCAGCTACATGCATGGTTTCAATGAATCAAGAGAATATATATATATATTATCTTCAATTACGGCTAAAGATTATGCATGTATGCATGAACCTATTAAAACATGAAATTCAAGGCCTATAGTGCATGAAATCAATCAGAATCAGAGGGCTTTTATCCCTAACATGATGTTCTTGCCGTTCATGAGATGACCTACCTCTTTACTGGGCTTTAAACTTCGAATTTGGGACTGCAAGTCATGCCCTAGTTCTTCTCTTCCTGTGAGTTTTTAGCAACTTCACGTCGCTCTAACTGCTTGATCTCTTGACCTAAAGATGTGAAATTTGGAGGGTAAGAAGATGAAACTAAGGGGAACAAAAAGTTCTAAAGAATCAAATCCTAAATACCTCGTTTTGATGTTCTAATTCCCTGATCATCAGTGGACCTTTGCTCAGATTCTTGGGTTGCTAAGGTCGTACCAGCAACTTTGGAAGCTTCTAACTTCTTGTGTAGTTGATCTCCTAGCACGAAATTGTGAGAACTATTAGTATAAAGTATTATAACCAAAAAGTTATAAATGTCACGCCCCGAGCCTTTATGAAAGTGGAAGACTCGCTCGAGAAACATGAACAGCCGGCATGGTAAGTCTCTTTCAAGCAAGAATAATCAGAGCGCAAGACAATCACACATAAATGTAACTGCATAATACTTTAATCAAAACTCCAACTTATTTCATTGATAATCAATATTCAAATACAATCACTTTCTCTCAATCTATCAGATTCAAAAATAGGAAAATTACATAGACTCAATTTAAACAATGTAGACTCCCTACGTCTTCACTCTCAACTTGATATGACTTTCATTCGCTCTCGGACCCGCAACTTGTATAACCCGAATCCGGATTCGAACCACTTTCATTTCCTGAAAAAGATTGGAAATAGGTAATGAGCACACTTGCCCAGTAGGTATCTTCGCATCAACACGAAGGCATCATTAAAGTAATTAACATTTTAGCCTAAAGAAATAAGGTAAAATCATGCGAATGCGATCAATCATGCGATTAAACCAAAGTATGTAAGATAGAATGAGAGCAAGTATGAACTAGCAAGAATGTTATAAGAACATGATATGACCTTTCATGAACAAGAATGTAACGAGAATGTACTAGCAAGCCACATAATCATCACTCCAGTATCTTTTACTTATGAGCAAGTACTTCGTGAATTTCTGTGGAATATCAAGAAAGTCATGTACAAGTATCAATCATGCTGTATCGTGGATCTTCACTTATTTATAGAGAAAGTACTCCCAGCGCAATGCGACGTCAGTAGCATCATACCCCATGGTTTATAATAGTATGTTTCCGACAATCAGCTGAGGGGACTAGCATAGAGCCCTTGAACACAATCAGTGCTCGATTGCATCGTCAAGTATAAATCAAGCTATTTCCACGTATGTAACAATAAAGTATGGCCAAGAATGTAATAAGTTAGTATGGCCAAGAATGTAATAAGTTCATGATAACACTATTCAATGAATGAACGCTTCAATTTTAAGAATGCGAGAGTCAAGAATGACTTAAACAAGGTTATGCTTATGGAAATAAATCGACAGCATAACGATCCATTTCATAACTTTCATTCATTAAATTAAGTTTCTTGATCAATATGATAAGTCCTAGACCATTATTAAGCCATCTAGAACCTTGAAAAATCAACCCTTGGGTCAAACCTTGGGTTAACATACTTATGCTTTATGACGGTCTTGTACTGGGCCATTACATAACGTGACGCTCCAGTGTTGGGTCGTTACATTAGTCTGAATCCAGAAACAATAAAATAGACTCAGTGAAATGTGACGATCGTATATTGGGCCGTTAGATGCTCCTGACGGTCCAGTATGGATCCGTTACATTGCCAGAACCAGAAACATCGACAGTGTAATCTACTAAATGGGCTTTAATGGTACAACCAACTCGGCATCCTAGTGAGAATCCCAGGCTCGCGGAGAATTATGGAGGCCTTGCAACAAGATTTCCTAGTCCATTGTAAGGAATATCTAATAGAGAGGTCCTCATGTCCAAGAATAATGTTCCTATAGTGAAAGTGAACTAATGGACAACATACCGGAATATGCGCCATGTACTTAAAGAAATGACTCTATTGATAGAGAGGATGCGTAACAATAGGAAATCATGATAAGACTCCGTCAATACATCTTTGGAAAATCATGATTTAGATACAAAACTATAGAATTTTGGCACATGAAATTAACATAACTTAAAATAACTTAAGATACCTAAATTATGCAATTTCTATCATCAATCAGTAAATAATCTTAAAGACATGAAATCAGGTCAAAACTTAGATAACTAGGCTTATTTATAAGTTAAATTAACTAGTTTCCCATTCTGTCTACAGTTACCCTGACGGTCTTGAATGGGTGCGTCACAGTGACTGTGACGGTTTATCGTGAGGCCATTACAGTAATGTAATGCTCCATCGATGGTGCGTCAGAGACAACAGAGAACTTCAAACACTAAAGAAGGTGTGACGGCTTATCGTAAGGTCGTTATATCATTGTGACAGTCTTACCTTGATGCGTCAGATCGTCTGCTGGCAGAAAAGATATAAAAATATAAGTTCTCAACTTACATCATGTCTGGAAATCATATATAAACTTTCACATGATAGAATGAAGGCTAAGCTACTAGTATGCATAGACTTTTAGTGAATTTGACAAGAGAGTTCCTTTTCAACTTAGTTAGGGTTAAGGGTATTCATGTATGCATGACCTACTAAAACATGAAATTCATGATCTATGATGCATGAAATCAATCAAAACCAGAGGGCTTTTATCCCTAACAAGACGTTTTTGCCTATCATGAGATGACATACCTCTTAACTATGCTTTAAGCTTCTAATTTGAGTCTGAAAATCGAGCCCTAGCTCTCCTTTTCCAGCGATTTTCTAGCAACTTCCTACTGCTCTATCTCTCCAACCTCTTGTCCTAAAGATGTAAAATTTTGAGGGTAAGAAGATGAAACTAAGGTGATCAAAAAGTTCTAAATGATTGAGCTCTAATTACCTCGTTTAGACGTCCTAATCTTTTGATCTTCAGGGGTCCTTTGCTCTGAATCCTGTGTTACTATGGTCGAACTAGCAACTTTGGAAGCTTCAATCTCCTTGGTTGCTTAATCTCCTAGCATGAAATTTAGAGAACTATTAGTCTAAAATATACTAAACAAAATCTTCTAAAGGACTTATCCGAAATTATGACTCCTTACCTTGATTCTTCACGAGCCAAAAGTAAGGGTCGCTCTGTTTAGAACTAGGTCATATTTATAGGGTTTTGGCTAGGGTTAGAAGATTAGATCGATTCTAGAGTCCTTAATTTATCAAAACCTAATATCTAAGAGTCCTTAGTAATGTTATAAACTCTCCCAAGTTGATCTCTTGCAGATAGGATCCCAAAGTTCTAATCTTTTTGCTCGTTCTTTCATTCACGGAACTATCAGGGTGTAACGCATCAGTCTAGGTGCGTTACATGCATGTGGCGGTCGTATGATAGACCGTTACATCCAACGTGTACAGAATTTCAAATTAATAAAACTCTTTTATTAATTATCCATATTATTATCCATAAAATATAGTTTTTTTCTTAAAATACGTAAATAGGCTAAATAACCCTCTAGAATATGGGCCAAACTTAATGGGCTTGGTCCTTAAACCTTTTGGATTTTATTTAAATAGGCTAGGTTAATTATTTGACACAATTGGGCCTTATAATGACTTATTAATCCAATAATCTATTTATAAATCTATTTAGTCTTTATAAATTCCTAATAAATTCTAGAAAATTCTATAAATAATCGAGAAATTATCACATAAATTCTGGGGCACTACACCCTCCCCCACTTAGAAGAATTTGGGCCCCAAATTCAATACATGGATTATGGAGAGTGTACTTACAGTTTAATAATTCTGGAAATTTTTTCCGCATGGCTGCTTCGGTTTCCCATGTTGCTTCATATGGCCATATTTTCTTCCATTGAATCTTGACCATAGGAATAACTTATTTCTTAGTTGACGCACTTCCCGTTCTAGAATCTTTATTGCCGTTTGCTCGTACGTCATATCCTTCTGAATCTCCAGATTGTCATAAGTGATAATATGGTCAAGATCATATACATATTTCTTCAGCATAGAGATGTGAAATACATCATGAACTCCTGCTAATTGTGGAGGTAAAGCCAGTCTATAAGTCACTTCACCGACCCTTTCAATAATTTCAAATGGGCCAATGAACCTTGGAGTTAGTTTACCCTTAATGCCAAATCTTTGATTACCACGACCTAGAGAAACCTTGACATACACATGGTCTCCTACTTGAAATTCCAAGTCGCGTCTTCGATTATCAGCATAAGATTTCTGCCTTTCTTGTGCCATCTTTATTCTCTCTTGAATAAGCTTGATCTTCTCTGTAGAATCTCTGATAATATCGGGGCCTAGGAATTGTCTTTCCCCTATTTCACTCCAATATATTGGTGATCGACAGCTTTTTCCATATAGGGCTTCAAAAGGTGCCATTTATATGCTAGCCTAATAACAATTGTTATATGATAATTCTACTAGAGGCAAGTGATCATGCCAACTACCTCCAAAATCAATAACACAAGCCCTGAGCATATCTTCCACTACCTGATTCGTTCTTTCTGTCTGACCATCAGTTTGTGGATGAAAGGCTGTGCTGAAATTCAATCTAGTCCCTAATGATTGTTGTAGACCCTTCCAAAACTGTGATGTGAATCGAGGATCTCTATCAGATATAATAGTAACAGGGACACCATGTAATTTGACAATCTCCTTTATATACAATGCTGCTAAGATATCCACAGACCATCGACTTTTAATTGGTATAAAATGTGCAGACTTAGTCAATCGGTCTATGATTACCCATATACCATCGTGTCCTCCTCTTGTCTTAGGTAACCCCATAATGAAATCCATCCCTATACTCTCACACTTCCATTCGGGAATATTCAAGAGATGTAGTTTACCTACGGGTCTAAAATGCTCTACCTTTACTTGTTGACAAGTGAGACAGCGAGACACGAAATCAGCTATTTCTCTCTTCATGTTGGGCCACCAAAAATTTCTTTTGAGATCCTGATACATTTTTGTACTACCTGGGTGAATGGTATACCTGGATTTATGTGCTTCTTCTAGAATCAATTTCTTCGTATCCTCATGATCCGGTACACATACTCGGTCTTTAAATAGCAATCTTCCATCCTTAATAGAAAAATCCGGCCTTTGTTCAACATTGGCCTTGATCTCCAATAATATAGGATCATCATTTTGCAGTTTGACCAGATCTTCTATCAATGTAGGTTGAGCTTGAATATTAGCTAGGAAACAATCATCTTTCCTGTCAATATCTAAGTTCAACTGAGCAAATTGAGGAATAAGATTAGTCATACTAATCATGAGACTTGAAAGCATGCCTATTGGTTTTCTGCTGAGTGCATCAGCTACAGCATTAGCCTTGCCAAGATGATATTGAATAGCAAAATCAAAATCCTTGAGATATTCCAACCATCTTCTCTACCTCATATTTAGCTCTTTTTGAGAAAATAAATATTTCAAGCTCTTGTGGTCTGAGTAGACCGTAAACTTTTCTCCATAGAGATAATGACGGCAAATTTTCAAGGCGAAAATGACCGCTGCTAATTCCAAATCATGCACAGGATAATTTTCCTCGTGACGTTTCAATTGTCTTGAAGAATAACAGATTACTTTTCTATTTTGCATGAGGACACACCCTAGGCCAATGCCAGATGCATCCGTATATACTTCTAATCCACCACCTTCCACTGGTAGTGATAAAATAGGAGTTGTAGTAAGATGATTCTTAAGCGTTTGAAAACTCTTTTCACATTCCTTAGACTAGACAAAAGGATTTTCTTTTCTTGTGAGTCTAGTTAAAGGAACTGCCATCTTTGAGAAGTCCTTAATGAATCTTCTATAATAACCAGCTAGACCTAGAAAGCTTCATACTTCTGATACGGTCGTTGGCCGACTCCAATTCTTGAAAGCTTCTACTTTAGAAGGATCCACCGTAATACCTTCTTTTGAAATAATGTGGCCTAGGAATGAAACTTCCTTGAGCCAGAATTCGCATTTGTTTAGCTTGGCATAGAGTTTATGTTCTTTAAGTGTTTGTAAAGCTATCCTCATATGTTCTTCATGTTCCTCCTTTGTCTTGGAAAATATCAAGATATCATCAATGAGAATGATGATAAACTGGTCCAGATATGGTTGGAAGATATTGTTCATAAGTTGTGGAGAGGGGGATTTCCGCAGCCCACCACAAAGGCAGCCCAACAAGACCCACAAGGTCCAACCAGGCGAGCCCACCCAAGTGATAGCCCACAGGGCCCACTTAGGGAGAAAAGCCCAATAAATAAGACTCGAGGAAATAACTCTCCCCGGCGGCCTTCTAGGCTCGGAGGGCCCGAGACAACGGTCAGGTCCCAAGGAAGGTCCGGCCTAAAGCCCTCTCCCTATCTGAGAGAGATAGGCTCCAGCCGACCTATCCGACCCCACCCTCACCGGGCCATGCCTATCGCTCGGACATGAGCTAGCATCCCCGAGGCTTGGTAAGACCGGTTGATTATCTGCAGGTGCGGCCGTTCAGAGTCCTCTGCCAGCGGGAGAGTCATGGGAGCTGCCGGAATCCAAGGGGATAACGTTCCCACGATCAGGCCATGAAAGCCCCCGTTAAAGACGTAACTCCCGCAGGGAACCCCTCAGCTTACAGGACTCCTGAAGGCGGTGCACTATTTAAGCAAGGGATACCCTCCGGAAGATGGTAAGATGAACTGAGCATTCACACACCCTAAGCTCCTGAGCACAATTCGCTTCACCCCTTGGTGGAGAGGATTCTCGCGCATCAGCTCTCTCCTCCCCCCATTATTGCTTCCACCATAGCTCTACTGACTTAGCCATCGGAGGGTTTTGCCCCAGGGAGATCCCCTGGGCCCTCTGATACGTTTCCCTCTCTTGCAGATTCATCTTCTGGTGATCCATAGCCAGCTCAGGACCCCGCGCGAGATCTCGCCTCTTCATCTGGCGCCGTCTGTGGGAAACGCACAAAAAGTCGAGATGGTGAGAAGAAGCTCAGGGAGGAGATCCGCCGGTGGGGCAGGTAAGGCTGTGGCGGCGGCGGGAGGCGCCCCCTCTAGGGTCTCGCAGAGCCCCCCCTCCAACGCCAGCATCCCCACCAACAGGCCACCACCCCCCCGGCGGAGACAGGGGCACCCCTCGACGGTGGCGCCAACGCCTTCCAGGCCCTCAACGAAAAGATGGACGTCCTCGTGGAGCTCATGAGGGCCCAGGCGGCCAGGGACGCAAGGTCCCGCGCCCCGTCAGGAAGCCCCCCTCGAAGGAGTGCGACTCAACACACCGCCGGAGGCCGCTTCACCCTCCGCGGCCGACAGCTCCTCCGCAACGACGTCGGAGGACCCTCGCATGCCCCGCCTGCGGAGCAAGAGGCTTCCTCCACGCCGAGGAGAGGGAAGCAGGGGGCGAGGCCGCCGCGCCCGGGCACTAGTGCCCCGGGAGATCGCCAAGACGCCCCCCCCAGCCCCACGGTGCGACTGCAGCCAGAGCTGTCCCTCCGGCTACGTGATTTCGAGAGATGGTTCGTAGAGCAAGAGCGCGCCCTCCGTGCCCTATAGAAGACCTCTCTCCCGGAGGATGAGGAGAAATCCCCTTTCTCCGAGTACATCTTGAAGGCAGAGGTCTCTCCCAGAGCCTCCATTCCAACCTTCAAGCTCTACGACGGCCAGGGCGACCCAGCCGACCACTACGATAGCTTCGACGCCCTGGTGACCCTTCATGGAACGCCGGATCCCATCAAATGCCGAGCTTTCGTGGCCACCCTGGTCCAAGGTGCTCAGGCATGGTTCCGGGCCCTCGCCCCTGGGTCCATTCAAGACTTCAGGCAATTCGGGTGAATTTTCAAGGAGTGTTTCACCGGTAGCGCCCCCCCAAGGTCAGTAGCGGGGCTCCTGGCCCTCAAACAGGCGCAAGGGGAGAGGCTCCGGACTTACGTCCACCGATTTAAATCGAAAGCCCTCAGGATCCCCCGCCTAGATGTGGCCTCAGCCACAACCGCACTGACCGGGGGCACCCGGGACGAGAATCTCCGCCGCGAGCTTGTCCTCCACCCTCCCTCGACCCTTGCCGAGCTAGTGACTCTGGCACTGCGCCACGCCGAGTGCGAAGAAGTACTCAGCGCCTGCCGAGACGCAACCGACTCGGGTCGGGAGGGGGACAAAAAACGGACCTCCGAGCCAAACCCTGGCTCGGGTAAGAAGCGCGATCGAGAAGGAGAGCGCAAGAGAAAGTACGAGCGGTACACCCCCTTGACCGCGCCAGTCTACGAGATCTATGAAGACATCAAAGACTCGGGACTTCTCCGCCAGCCCGAGCCAATGAGGTCGAAGAACCGCAAGCGGGACAGGCATTGCCTGTTCCACGGCGACCACGGGCACCACACTGGAGATTGCCATCAGCTCCAGGACGAGATCGAGCGCCTCATCCATCTGGGGCACCTAGCCCGGTTCACGACCAGGCACAAAGAAGACCGAGACGCCGCAGAGGAGATCGACAATGCCCCCCGAGGGGTCCACATCAACGTCATCTCCGGAGGAGCGGCATCGGGCGGTGACACCAGCTGAGGAAGGAAACGTCATGCTGAGCGGGCCAGCCAAGCCTTAGAGCCCCCCAGAGGCCCGCCGATGGAGCCCCAGGTCATAGTCTTCTCCGACCAAGACCTGGAAGGGCTGAGCACCCCGCATGACGATGCCCTCGTTATCTCCGCCACGATAAATCACTGTAATGTAGATAGGATTTTGGTTGATAATGGGAGCGCCCCCGATGTATTATCTTATGACTGTTTTCTCAAGATGGGGGAAGACCCATCCAAGCTCCGCCCGATCCGAACGCCCCTTTACGGCTTTAATGGCCTGGCCACCTACCCTGAGGGAGCCCTAAGCCTGCCGGTCACTATCGGCACCCCACCCAAAACCGTTACGGTCATAGTGGACTTCATAGTGATCAAAGGTATGATAGCGTACAACACCATTTTCGGCCGAAAAATTCTCAGCCGAATAAAGGCCGTACCATCTACCTATCACCAAAAAATGAAGTTTCCCACCAAAAACGGGTTGGGGGAAGTCCGAGGTAACCAGGCCACGGCTAGAAGGTGCTACAACATCTCGGTGGAAGCCTCAAGGCCGGACGGGAAGGATAAGGGCCCCAGGGGAGTCGAAGGAAGAGCTATGACCACCGAGCCCGGTGGCGAGTTATTAACGGTATTCCTGAACGACGACCCGGCCCTAGGAGTAAGGATCGGCGCCGACCTACCACCAGAGGAACAGCAGCAATACAAGGAGTTTCTTTCTGAGTATGTTCGGGTCTTTGCTTGGTCCGATGATCAACTCCCTGGTATACCAGAGGAGACCGTGACGCACAAGCTCAACCTCGACACCACCGTGAGACCCGTACAGCAGCGGAGAAGGAAGCATGCGCCCGAGAAACAGGCGATCATCAAGGCACAGGTCACCAAGGGACAAGAAACTGGTCTTTTCAGACTGGTCCTGTACCCAATGTGGCTAGCCAACGTCGTCCTGGTGCCGAAGACTACAGGCAAGTGGCGAATGTGCGTAGACTTCACCGATCTGAACAAGGCCACCCCCAAGGACTGCTATCCGCTACCGAGCATCGACCAATTGGTTGACTCCACCTCGGGCAACGAGATACTCAGTTTCCTGGATGCCTATTCGGGTTATCATCAGATCCGAATGAGCCCTGAAGATGTCGAGAAGACCGCCTTCATCACCGACTACGGCGTGTACTGCTACACCCGGATGCCCTTCAGCTTGAAGAATGGTGGAGCCACATACCAGCGACTGGTCAACCACATGTTCGAGGGACAGTTAGGTCGGAACGTCGAGGCCTACATCGACGACATGCTCGTCAAGATCCCGAGGGACCAAGACCACTTCACCGACCTCGTCGAGACTTTCGGCACCCTCCTGAAGTACTGCATGAAGCTCAACCCCGCCAAGTGCGCCTTCAGAGTAAGATCCGGGAAGTTCCTGGGTTTCCTAGTCACTCAACGAGGGATTGAAGCCAACCCCGACAAGGTCCAGGCCATCCTGGACATGCGCCCGCCCACGTGCATCAAAGACGTCCAGCGTCTGACGGGGCGTGTCGCTGCTCTCAGTCGTTTCCTGTCCCGTGCAGCCGAACGATGCTTGCCCTTCTTCAAGCTGATGAGGGGGCCCAAGATAGCATCTGCTACATTCGCATGGGATGGGGAATGCCAAACAGCGTTCACCGAGCTCAAAGAGTTCTTGGCTTCGCCCCCGGTGCTTTCCAAGCCCGTCCCGGGCGAGGTCTTGTTGCTCTATCTCTAGGCGATGCCATCAACGGTCAGCTCGGTCCTAGTCAGGAATGACTCGGGAATCGAGAGGCCGGTCTACTACACCAGCAAGGTGCTCAACGAGGCCGAGCGGAGGTACCCCGCAACCGAGAAACTCGTGCTAGCGTTGGTTACCTCCGCAAAGCACCTCCGACCTTACTTCCAGGGGCATCCCATCACCGTGCTAACCGGCGAGCCACTGAAGAAGATTCTGGCCCACCCCGAAGCCTCGGGGTGACTTGTCAAATGGGCCATCATGCTCGGGGCCTACGACATCTCGTACCGGCCGCGATCAGCTATCAAAGGACAAGCACTCGCCGACTTCATCACCGAGAGCACCGTTCCGGTCGAGGACAGGCCTCCGACGGCAACCGGGCCAACCTGGGAGCTGTTCGTCGATGGATCGTCCAACTCGGTCGGTAGCGGCGCAGGGATCCTCCTAAGGTCTCCCGAAGGAATAGAGTTGCAATACGCCCTAAAGTTCAACTTTCTGGTGTCCAACAATGCTTCCGAGTACGAGGCCCTTATCTCGGGAGCCCGCATGGCCCGACGGTTGGGGGCCGAGCGAGTCAGGATCCACACCGACTCCCAGCTAGTTGCAAGCCAGGTCAATGGCGAGTACGAAGCTCGAGAGGTACCTATGATCAAATACCTCCAGTTAGTCCGGAGCCTGGCCCAGCAGTTCGAGGAGTTCGAGGTAGTCCGAATAGCTCGGGAGCAAAACTCTCGGGCGGACGCCCTCTCCCGACTGGCCTCCTCCCTAGACCCGGAAGGTACACGATCGGTCCTCCTAGAAGAGCTAGAGTGCCCGAGCATAGACTCGGAGCTCCTCGCCATTGACTCTGCCACTCCCGGCGACTGGCGCTCCCCCTACCTGTCCTGGCTACGGGACTCCCGGGAGCCCTCCGACCCTCGGGAAGCCCGTCGAATGAAATACCAAGCTCGGCGCTTCGTCATCCTCGACAACGCTCTCTACCGAAGATCGTTCTCCGGGCCCCTTCTGAAGTGTCTCGGTCCCGACGAAGCAAGCCAAGCTGTTGAAGAGATTCATCAAGGCCTGTGCGGAGCACATTCAGGAGGTCGGTCGCTGGCCAGAATCCTGCTAAGGCAAGGGTACTGGTGGCCGACCCTGCAGCGCGACTGCACGGCTTACGTACAACATTGCAACCGTTGCCAGCGGTTCGACCATTTGGTCCATCAGCCGGCCACGGAACTTGTCACCCTTACCGAGCCCTACCCTTTCGCTCGGTGGGGGATCGACATCCTTGGGCCGTTCCCAACGGCTCAATCCCAGAAGAAGTTCATCATCGTCGCCATCGACTACTTCACCAAGTGGATCGAGGCTGAAGCAACAGCAAGGATCACCGAGACAGTTGTCTGGGGCTTCGTTTGGAAATCGATCATCTGTCGCTTTGGCATCCCCCGAGTGATAGTGAGCGATAACGGGCGGCAATTCGACTCTCGGTACTTCCAAGACAGATGCGCCGACCTAAATATCCGCAACCACTTCACTTCGGTCGCCCACCCTCAGGCCAACGGGCTGGTTGAAAATGCCAACAAGACCATCTTGAAGGGCATAAAAACCAGACTCGACAAGGCTAAGGGTAGCTGGCTCGAGGAACTGCCTAGCGTACTATGGTCGCACCGAACGACCCCCAGGGCAGCAACCGGTGAGACCCCTTTTCAGCTGGTATATGGCACCGAAGCCGTCGTTCCGTTAGAGATCGCCAATCCGTCTCTCCGAGTGATCAGCTTTTCGCCCGAGGCAAACGAGCAGAAGTTGCTCGAGAACCTCGACCTGGCAGACGAACTCCGAGAGATCGCGAACGTCCGAGCTACGGAATACCAGCGCCGCCTCACTCGGTACTATAACACCAAGGTCAGAGGCAGACAATTCCAACCAGGGGACTTCGTCCTCAGGAAGACCGAAGCCTCTCGACCACTGGAGGCGGCGGGCAAACTATCCCCCAACTGGGAAGGCCCCTACCGAGTGATCGAGATGCTCGGGAAAGGTGCGTACAGGTTAGCCACAATGGAAGGGGAACCCATTCCCCGGACATGGAACGCAATCACACTACGCAGATTTTATTTCTGAAAACTGTATCGAAAAATCGGGTAAAATAAACCCCCTTTTTTTGCATTCATTCAAGATAACTGTTGGTACATCAGAAAGGCAACTGCCGGTACATTACATAGTGAAAAGCAAAAATCCATCTAGCACCGTGGCAAACGGCCATCGCCCGACCGACCCGGTCTTGACCTTCTCGCATCCAGCCACTGACTCTGCCTCACGTAGAAACTGGCTCGGACAAGAGATGGTCGACCCAGTTGGCTCGGGTGGACCGTGACAAAGGTGACAGAGGTACAGCAAGGAGAAGGCCACCTTTCACGCGAGGAAGGCTACCTTCCAAGTTGGCAACAACCTGGAAAAAGGAGCGCCGTGAAGGTCCCCTCTCTACCAAACTACCAACTCTTTGGAGGCGAACAGAAAGCATGCAGCCCCCGAAGAGTGAAAGAAATGAAGAACAAAAGAGAGAGAAAGAGGCTGCGGACAGGGGTGAGGAAGGGACTGGAGCCGCCTCCTCCCCTCCCACGGAGGGGAATGGCGGCCGGCATCCCTAACTCCCCCATCCGCCCTCCATCTCGGCGTCCGCCCGGAAGCCTCGTCGGAGCCAAGAGGAGGCAAACGGCGTGCCCCCGCACGTCGAAGCCCTCTCTAGATCCACGCAGCGACCGTCGGACCCGTCTCATGCACGCGCGGTGACCGTGGGACCTGACCGATATTCCAGGACAGTTGGAACCGGCCGCTCCCCGTCGTCTGCAGCGTCATCTTCTGAAGGGTCCTCCATGCTCCGATCGCGGCGGCGCAACGCAGAGCGAAGACGAGGGAATAAGAGCAGACCGCTGGCGAGAGTCCTAAGTGTTAAGAGGGAAGGAGCACCCTTCGGTCCTTTTTATAGGCCAAGGGAGGCCACACGCCTTAAATGACTCCCCCCTCAAAAACACGCTATAGGACCTCCCTTGGAAGGTCACCTCCAATTCCTCGGCCCCCGCCCTAGCGGGATTCGCGAAGCGCCTCGACTTTCAAAGCATGGTGGAATGAAAGGACGCCCCGCCAGAAGTCTCCCGAATCGGCATGCGAGAACGGTGCAGAAAATATCGGCACCTTCCAACTGCCCCCGATACGCCAGCCAAATCACGGCAAAGATAACAATCAAACGAAGTAAGTCCTTTATTGCCTCCCATAAAGAAATCCTCTTACAAAAGGAAAAACAGACAAAAAGGGGAAGGGGCAAAATAAAGCATATTACATCAGGCCTCGGGCCCACTTTGAGGCTCGGGAACAACAGTAGGGGACGCGTCACCCCCGGTGCCTTCGGTGACGGCCGGCCCGGACACTGACCTCGCCTGTGCAAGAACTGTCCCAGTCGTGATCCCTCCTGGAGCCTCCGGAGTTGGTGACCCCGCTGGAGATGACTCCTCCGGTTCTTCCCCGGCCAAAGATGAGGAGCTGGAAACTGACTCATCCGAGTCATAACTCTGGCCATAAGGAAAATCACCCCCGGCAAGGTGCTCATTAGCATAGCTCATCGCCCGGTGATAGCCCTGCCTAAATCCCTTTCGAGCACCCCGACGGAGCGCTACCTCATAGTAGGGTAGGGCAGCTTCAATCAGGTCGGCCGAGTAAGCTTCCGAGCTTTGTAGCGCTCGATCGCCTCCGCCTCGACCTGCCCGTCCCGAGCCCGCTCCGCCTCGGCCGCACGCTCTTCCGCCCTCGCCAGACGCTCCTCTAGCTCGGTCATCCTCCGCTCGGCCTCGATCGTCCGACCCTCCGCCCGGGCCCAGTCTGCCTCGGCCTCAGTTCGAAGGCGCTCCGCGTCCTCCGCCCGATCCTGTAGCTCACCGCGCTCAAGCTCCCAGAGGCCGTCCAGCTCGATGTGACGTTGACGCTCGTCTCCTAGACATTTGCTCTTCCTCTCGAGCGATTCTCGGAACCTTGCTAGCTGCTCGGCCAGCGCCTCGGCTTCCCGTCGGCTTGACCGCGCCAACTCCCTGAATGCGAGGAACTCCCGCCGGAGCCCCTCGTGCTCCCCCTCGAGCCGGGCTAGTTTCCCCTCGCATCCGCCAAGGGTCCAGGTGAGCCTTGACCGCTCCGCCTCCGTCCGGGCGTGCGCCTCCGCCATCACGGCCGCTGTCCGAGCTATGACCAGGCCGCCCTCCATCAGGACATCAAGGACCTCGGCGGGAGTGCTGCGCCTTTCTCCCCCCCTCTCGGCGATCGACCGGCAGAACCGGTACAAGTCGCCCGAGATACCGAGCCTGACCAGAGGTTCCGGCAAAGGGGACTGCTCCACCCTGGGCACCCCGCCAGAAGACCCTGTTTGGGCAGCGAAGCTGACTGCCCCACTCACCACGGTCGGTTGGGGTTGCAACGCCTCCCCGGGGGAACCCCCAGCCTCGACCGGCGCCGCGGGATCCATCGCACCAGAAGCTGCCGGCACTTGGGGTTACGACGCCCTCACGGGCGAACCCCCATCCGCGCCGACCAATCCCTCGGTCCCAGCGTCGGCCACACCGGCATCGGCCCCCTCTGCCCCCACAGAGGGGAGAGCCGACCCATCACCTCCCTCTGCGGGGCCCTTGGTCTCCTCGGCCCCCTCTCGCCCGGCGGATGGGAGAGCCAGCCCGGAGGGGTCGGCCCCATCCTGCCCCCCAGGGGCCCCATCCGAGCCAGAATCACCCCCGACGGCGGTAGGAAGGCCGGCTTTCTTGGCCCTTTTCCTGGCCTTTGCGGCCTCCCGCAACTTCCCCGCCAGGGGATCCTTGCGCTTCAGGCCGATCGATCGAGAAGTCCCCTCGGGGGCCGCCCCCTTGCCCTTATCTCGGGCATGGACGCGACCCACCGGGGCATTGGGCTCATCGGTTGCCGAGTCATCTCCCAGATCGATGACCTCGGCCGCCTCCTCCAGAGGCTCCCGCCTCACGTCTGCAACAAGAAGAAGCCCCAGTCAGGAGAAGGAAAAGAGCTACCACCCGCGAAAAAGAGCCTCAAGAGCCGTACCTGTCGATGTCAACCGCGAGAGAAGACACCGTTCGATGTTCTCCGGCGTCACCAGCTCCTCGGTCGATTGGCGGTTCTCCAGCAGACAGGCAGCCTACTGCTCCACGTGGGGAGGGAACTCCTCCTGGCGAGGGGGCAGATTCGGGTGAAAGTTGGGCGAGGTCCGGCATCTCCAGATCTCGTCCGTTGCCACCGCCTTCACCCAGAAGAATTGGGTCTTCCACCCCTTGTGCGAGGAGTCCTTCGTCGCAAGTGAGATGCAGCTCCTATTCCTCCGCGCCTGGATGAAGTAGAAGCCTTTCCCCGCCGACTAGTGCGCTTTCAACTCAAAAAACAAGTGGAAGAGGTCCAAAGAAGGAAAAATGTTGTACTGACGACAAAGAATCCCGAAGGCCGAGAGCAGCAGATACGAATTGGCCACCAACTGAATAGGCGCCAACCGAAAAAAATTAAGAAGCTGCAGCACATGAGGATCGAAAGGAAGCCGAAATCCACTCTTCCAAGCCAGAAGGAAGGTGCAAATGAGCTCATCACGATCATCCAGACTCGTCTCGTACGGAGTGGCGGCGACAAAGCTGTATCTGAGAGGCAGGCGGAAACGATGCTCCAGCCTCCGCACCTCCGTCTCCCCCAACTCACTACAGTTGGGGACGGGTTCCCGCCTCACCGGCACAAGCTCCGGACTCTGATCCGCCATCAAGTCAGGAAGAGATCCCTCGTACGAGCTTGAAGACTCCGGGGGAGAAGGAAGTTGCAGGACCGCCTCTGCGGTTATCCTCGCCAACTCCTCGAACGCCGCCGCAAGGCTCCGCGTCTCCGCTGTGCTCTCACGGCGCATCAAGAAGCAAGGAAAGCCTAAAACCTTGGAAGCCTAGAACGATGAACAGCGCCCCCTATAAACCCCTGAGGGTGGCGGCGCGACCGTTCTGTGCTCCGAGAAAAATGGGGGCCCCTTCGTTTCGAATCCGTCAGGATCATCATTACGGGCCTCGGCGACTGCTATAAGCGGCTCCATAACGCCAACGGAATTCCACCCACCTGAGCCATGTTAGGGTGCTTGGCCCGGATACAGAGGGGGGGTGAATGAATCCTTCTACGAATAATGGATTAAATTTAAAAAAAACCGGATGCTAGATAAGGAAACAGAATGGAACCAATTCTATTCAACTCAAATACAATCACATTGAGCGCACCTATTCAAGCATCTAGCGGAAGCAAACCAGACAATCAAGCCACTGCTCAATAGATTTTTAGGTGGTTCGGTCCTTCAGACCTACATCCACCCCTCACTCCCAACCGGAGTGAGGCTTCACTAGCGAACGCTAGAACCAAGCAGACTCAGTCTGCAAACAGTTGCTGCCACACAGCTTGACCAGGGGAACAACCTCCCCTCTTCCTCCAAACCGGAGGGAACCTATGGACTTGAATCCACAAGCCCAGAACCGGAGACAAGTCTCCCTTCCTCCAAGCCGGAGGGAACCCACAAGTAGCTCCCAGCTACTTGCAACTGGAGATCAGATCTCCCTTCCTCCTAACCGGAGGGAACACGACCTCAGACCAGAGGATCGGAAAGCACAACAAACCAGAAAACAAAGAAAAAAACAATAAACGAAAATAACTTCAGCAAACAGAAGCTGAAACACAAAATGCACAATTTGGCTCCTAACAGAGCTGACTGGCCTGGATCTGATCCACGGTCCAGTGAAGACAGATCTTCAGGTAACCTTCTTTCTTCTTCTCCATGAGCTCTCTCACTCACTCTCTATCTCTCTTTCTTTCTCTTACACTCTCTTCCTCTTTCACACGAGCACTATCTCTCTCTCTCACTTTTTCTTCTTCTGCTGGATCGAGCTCTCTGTAACACTGCCTTTTCTTTCTTGGCTCAGATCAATCTTCATCGGTGGGCGAAGGATTCTATTTATAGCGGCAGCAGATGGATAGGGCACTAAACGCGTGTGCCTCCCACGCTCGATCCAGAACCTTCCTGCTACGTGCCCTTTTTGTATTTGTTCCTTCAGTATCGGATCATGTGCACCCAGACACTGATGAATGTTCTTCCTCGGACCTGCAACGAGATAAGAACCATTAATATTGAGTGCCATAAGAGCTAGAACTGCATGAGGTTAGTGGACACGACAAAAAGATACACAAAACAGAGAACGACACGGGATACAGTGGTGACACAATGAACATTACTAAGAGAATGTTACGAGGTAGATAGAAAAACAACGCGAAGACGCGAAGACAAGAACAGAAACCAACACTAAGTATGGTTTCAACACAAGAGAGACACGAGGACTAGGAAGAGTAAAAATGACACGAAGACACAACAAGACAAATGACACGAAAGTGAAACAGGAAGCAACACGAGGTGCTGCGATGTCCTGTACGCAATGGAACAAAAACGATATGAAGAGATGAAAAAACGACACGAGGTGAAGACAACATGAAGATGACACAGTAATCGACACGGGTTGAAAACAACACGAAGTCGAAACAGTAATCGACACGGGTTGGAAACAACACGAAGTCGAAACAGTAATTGACACGGGTTGAAAACAACACGAAGTCGAAACAGTAATCGACACGGGTTAAAAAACAACACCAAGATGAAGTACAAGAATTGACATGGAGTTGAAAGACAACACGAAGACAGAACAGTGATTTGACACGAACTCAAAATGACAAGAGGTGAAACGACACAAAGTCGAGAACAGAAATCAACACGAAGTGTGATTTCAACATAAGAAAGACACGGACTGACAACGACACGAAGTAAGATTAGAACAGTACGAGGTGAAAAACAATCGTGAGGACAACACGTGCTGAATCAGAAACCGACACGAAGTGGCTGCAAACAAGCAAGACACGAGGTCTTCGTAAAGCAACAGGAAGTGTGGTCAAAGCGAGAACGACACGAGGTCTAATGAGAAAGACCAACACGAAGATGGTGAAAACAGTACGAAGTAAAGATCAATGACACGACGTGTCACTGAATCAAAACAAACACTACAGAGAAAAACGACACGCAATGTAGAGGAGACAACACAAACGCACGACCTGAAGGACAGTAAACATAAACAACACGCGGTAAGAGAAGACGATACGGCATGTTGGAAATACAAACAGTACTTAAACTAAAGCGACACGAAGACAAACAGTTCAACACGAGGTGTTATATACAAACATGACGAAGTGCCAATCAACACGAATACAGTCCCTGAACAATACCTGAAGTGAAATGAAGGTTCATCCTTCAACAAACATGTTCTTTGTTCATTTTTTTCACAGAAACAATATTTTTGTTAAATTTTCACATAGACATAATTTTTTGAAGACCACTAAGACTTATCATGTTGTCATCATCAAAACATGTAAAGATTCTACAAGACTCAACAAGCCACGCCGGTCCAAAGCCTCGAAAAAATACTCATCCGAGCCTCCTTGGCTCGGGAGTAGGAGGGGGACAAGTGGAGAGGGGGATTTCCGCAGCCCACCACAAAGACAGCCCAACAAGACCCACAAGGTCCAACCAGGCGAGCCCACCCAAGTGATAGCCCACAGGGCCCACTTAGGGAGAAAAGCCCAATAAATAAGACTCGAGGAACTAACTCTCCCCGGCGGCCTTCTTGGCTCGGAGGGCCCGAGACAACGGTCAAGTCCCAAGGAAGGTCTGGCCTAAAGCCCTCTCCCCATCCGAGAGAGATAGGCTCCAGCCGACCTATCCGACCCCACCCTCGCCGGGCCATGCCTATCGTTCAGACATGAGCTAGCATCCCCGAGGCTCGGTAAGACCGGTTGATTATCTACAGGTGCGGCCGTTCAGAGTCCTCCGCCAGCGGGAGAGTCATGGGAGCTGCCGGACTCCAAGGGGATAACGTTCCCACGATCAGGCCATGAAAGCCCCCGTTAAAGACGTAACTCCCGCCGGGAACCCCTCAGCTTACAGGACTCCTGAAGGCGGCGCACTATTTAAGCAAGGGATACCCTCCGGAAGATGGTAAGATGAACTGAGCATTCACACACCCTAAGCTCCTGAGCACAATTCGCTTCACCCCTTGGTGGAGAGGATTCTCGCGCATCAGCTCTCTCCTCCCCCCATTATTGCTTCCACCATAGCTCTACTGACTTAGCCATCGAAGGGTTTTGCCCCAGGGAGATCCCTTGGGCCCTCTGATACGTTTCCCTCTCTTGTAGATTCATCTTCTGGTGATCCATAGCCCGCTCAGGACCCCGCGCGAGATCTCGCCTCTTCAAGTTGCATGAATGCTACTGGGGCATTAGTTAACCCGAACGGCATTACCACTAATTCATAGTGGCCATAATGACTTCGAAAAGCCGATTTATAAATGTCTTCTTCTTTAATTCTAAGCTGATGATAACCTGATCCGAGGTCAATCTTAGAGAAATACTATGCTCCCAAAAGCTGATCGAAGAGCTCATCAATACGCGGTAACGGGTACTTGTTTTTAATTGTGAGTTGATTCAGTCACCGATAATCTATGCATAATCTGAGAGAACCATCCTTCTTCTTGACAAATAGAATCGACGTACCCCAAGGGGATGTGTTAGGTCTGATGAAGCCTTTGTCTAGTAATTACTGCAACTGCCTCTTTAATTCCTTGAGTTCTGTGGGGGACATCCTATGAGGGGCTATAGAAACAGGTGCTGCTCCTGGGATGAGTTCAATCGTGAAGTTCACTTCCCTCTCGGGCGGTAAACTGGATAATTCGGATGGAAACACGTCTGGGAACTCATTTACAATAGGAATGTCTGCTAAGATAATCTCCTTGGATTCGGTAATAATGACAGAAGCAAGAAAAGCTTCACATCCTTGCGAGATAAGTTTGCAAGTGTGAAGAGAAGATATGATAGTAGGATGCTTCTGGTACTTGATGCCAAGAAAAGATAATCTTGGAAGACTGGGCTTTCAAAAGGATATAATCTTATTTCGGCAATTGATATAAGCATCATGATCTACAAGCTAATCTACCCCTAAAATAGCATCATAACCCTTCATGTCAAGGCATACTAAGTTTGCGGGGAGATTATGACCTTCTACTATTACTTCGCTATCAGGATAATAGTCGGTAAGCTTTGTTCCAGAACCTAAGGGTGTGGAAATAGCGAGATCTAAAGGTAGGGGAACTGATGCAATTGAAACTGTTTTTCCAAAAGTAGTGGAGATGAAAAAATGAGAGGCACCAGTATCAAATAGCACAAATGCAGGACGAGAACAAATTTGAAGTGTACCTTCCATAAGCCCACCATCCTTGGGCGCTTCCTCTTCTTCTAAAACGGCATTGAGGCGAGCCTACGTCCTCCACCAGACGACTGGTCTTTCATAAGGGGGCAATCTGGCATGCGATGCTCCTTGCTCCCACAACGTAAACAAGCGCCGAGGTGCTTCCAGCATTCCTCAGCCGAATGGCCGAATTTTTCACAAAACGTGCAAGCTGTGGCAACTTGCTCTTCCTTGACTTTCTTTTGCTTATGGGAACTTCCACCATTCCCATTTCTGGATCTTTTCTTACTATCACGGCTTTTGTAGGGCTCCATGATGCTGAACTTGTCTTTCTTATAACGCCGATCTTAGCGTCGGCTAGACTCTTCTCCTTTCCCTTTTAATTTCTTGACCTTCTCTAAGATCCTTTCACACAAATACGCTCGTTGAACCATTTTCGCATAAGTACGGATGTTTTGGGTTCTGAGCTACTGAATGAAACCGGGACGTAACCCGTCCATGAACCGATTGGCCTTCAATAAATCGGTGCTGATAAGATGATGTGCATAAGGTGCAAGCCTTCAGAATTACAGTTCATATTGGGCAACCGTCATCATTCCTTTCCAAAGAGCGGCGAACTCCATAGCCTTTTGTTCCTTTACGTGCTCAGAAAAGTACTTGGCACGGAATAGGGTAAGAAAACCATCCCATGAATGAGCCCAGAGGTGCTGGAACCGACTTCCACCATGTATGGGCATCTTTGTTGAGTTGAAAGGTTGCGAGACGCACCTTCTCTTGATCGTTGCATTGGATAACATCAAAGATACGATTCATTTCATCTATCCAGTTCTCTGCCTCGTCAGGATTAGAAGAACCATAGAAATGCGGAGGGTTTAAGCTCCGAAAGTTACAATGTAAATCACTATCCCTTGCTCCTGCGCCAGCTTGCGCCATGGTTTGTAATGCCTGAGTGAGGCCAACAACTGTTTGTTGCATGCCATCCCAATTTACCCGATGAGCCATGATAATAATAGGGTACCTGAGAGAAAAATAACAACTTGTTATTTCTCATGGAATTGGAAGGAAAATCAATATTAAAGCTAATTAGCTATCTTATCCCGGGCTCTACCCAATTCTCACATGGGTGTGGAAATTTCTTCCTTAGTTCATAGGTAGGGGTCCTTAAACCTTGGACTTATCCTATGACATAGCTCTTCTCCCTAAGTCCTGAGACTTATGCTATGATACCAACTTAACTGTCACGCCCCGAGCCTTTATGACAGCGGAAGACTCGCTCGAGAAACGTGAACAGCCGGCATGGTAAGCCTCTTTCAAGCAAGAATAATCAGAGCGCAAGACAATCACACATAAATGCAACTGCACAATACTTTAATCAAAACTCCAACTTATTTCATTGATAATCAATATTCAAATACAATCACTTTCTCTCAATCTATCAGATTCAAAAATAGAAAAATTATATACACTCAATCTAAACAATGTAGACTCCCTACGTCTTCACTCTCAACTTGATATGACTTTCATTCGCTCTCGGACCCGCTACTTGTATAACCCGAATCCGAATTCGAACAACTTTCATTTCCTGAAAAAGATTAGAAATAGGTAATGAGCACACTTGCCCAGTAGGTATCTTCGCACCAACACGAAGGCATCATTAAAGTAATTAACATTTTAGCTCTAAAAAAATAAGATAAAATCATGTGAATGCGATCAATCATGTGATTAAACCAAAGTATGTAAGATAGAATGAGAGCAAGTATGAACTAGAAAGAATGTTATAAGAACATGATATGGCCTTTCATGAACAAGAATGTAACGAGAATGTACTAGCAAGCCACATAATCATCACTCCAGTATCTTATGCTTATGAGCAAGTACTTCATGAATTTCTGTGGAATATCAAGAAAGTCATGTACAAGTATCAATCATGCTGTATCGTGGATCTTCACTTATTTATAGAGAAAGTACTCCTAGCGCAATGCGACGCCAGTAGCATCATATCCCATGGTTTATAATAGTATGTTTTCGACAATCAGCCGAGGGGACTAGCATAGAGCCCTTGAACACAATCAGTGCTCGATCGCATCTTCAAGTATAAATCAAGCCATTTCCACGCATGTAACAATAAAGTATGGCCAAGAATGTAATAAGTTCATGATAACACTATTCAATGAATGAACGCTTCAATTTTAAGAATGCGAGAGTCAAGAATTACTTAAACAATATTATGCTTATGGAAATAAATCGGTAGCATAACGATCCATTTCGTAACTTTCATTCATTATATTAAGTTTCTTGATCAATATGATAAGTCCTAGACTATTATTAAGCCATCTAGAACCATGGAAAATCAACCCTTGGGTCAAACCTTGGGTTAACATACTTAAGCTTTGTGACGGTCTTGTACTGGGCCGTTACATAACGTGACGCTCCAGTGTTGGGCCGTTACATTAGTCTGAATCTAGAAATAATAAAATAGACTCAGTGAAATGTGACAGTCGTATTTTGGGCCGTTAGATGCTATTGACGGTCCAGTAAGGATCAGTTACATTGCTAGAACCAGAAACATCGACAGTGTAATCTACTAAATGGGCTTTAATGGTACAACCAACTCGGCATCCTAGTGGGACTCCCAGGCTCGCGGAGAATTACGGAGGCAATGTAACAAGATTTCCTAGTCCATTAGAAGGAATATCCAATAGAGAGGTCCTCATGTCTAAGAATAATGTTCCTATAGTGCAAAGTGAACTAATGGACAACATACCGAAATATGCGTCATGTACTTAAAGAAATGACTCTATTGATAGAGAGGATGTGTAATAATAGGAAATCATGATAAAACTCCGTCAATACATCTTTGGAAAATCATGATTCAGATACAAAACTATAGAATTTTGGCACATGAAATTAACATAACTTAAAATAACTTAAGATACCAAAATTATTCAATTTCTATCATGAATCAGTAAATAATCTTAAAGACATGAAATCAGGTCAAAACTTAGATAACTAGGCTTATTTATAAGTTAAATTAACTAGTTTCTCATTCTGTCTACGATTACTCTGACGGTCTAGAATGAGTGTGTCACAATGACTGTGACGGTTTATCGTGAGGCCGTTACAGTAATGTAACGCTCCATCGATAGTGCGTCAGAGATAACCGAGAACTTCAAACACCAAAGAAGGTGTGACGGCTTATCGTAAGGCCGTTATATCATTGTGACTGTCTTACCTTGATGCGTCAGATCGTCTACTGGCAGAAAAGATATAAAAATCTAAGGTCTCAACTTACATCATGTTTGAAAATCATATATAAACTTTCACATGATAGAATGAAGGCTAAGCTACTATTATGCATAGACTTTCAGTGAATTTGACAAGAGAGTTCCTTTTCAACTTAGTTAGGGTTAAGGGTATTCATATATGCATGACCTACTAAAACATGAAATTCATGATCTATGATGCATGAAATCAATCAAAGCCAGAGGACTTTTATCCTTAACAAGATGTTTTTTCCAATCATGAGATGACCTACCTCTTAACTAGGCTTTAAGCTTCTAATTTGAGTCTGAAAATCAAGCCCTAGCACTCCTTTTCCAGCGATTTTCCAGCAACTTCCTGCTGCTCTATCTCTCCAACCTCTTGTCCTAAAGATGTGAAATTTTGAGGGTAAGAAGATGAAACTAAGGTGATCAAAAAGTTCTAAAGGATTGAGCTCTAATTACCTTGTTTAGACATCCTAATCTTTTGACCTTCAGGGGTCCTTTGCTCTGAATCCTGGGTTACTATGGTCGAACCAGTAACTTTGGAAGCTTCAATCTCTTTGGTTGCTTGATCTCTGTAGTGCCCCAGAACTTCATAAATAATAAAGGCCTAAATAAATTTATAAATGGTTTATTTGATTAATAAGTCATTATAAGGCCAAGTAGTGTTCATCAATTAACCCAACCCACTTAATTAAAGTCTAAAAGGTTTTTAACTCAGGCCCATTAAGTTAGGCCCATATTCTAGAAGGTATTCAAGCCTATCCACGGATTTTAGGATAAGTATTAATTATATATATATAATGATGTGGATAATTAACAAAAGAGTTTTAATGATTTAGAAATTCTACCTACGATGGCTGTAACGGTCTATCGTAAGACCGCTACATCCATGTAATGCGTGGTCTCCAGACCGTTACATGCCTGTAAGTTTCGTGAGTGAAGGAACTCATGAAAAGATTGAAATTTGATGATCTTATCCACTATGGATCGACTTGGGAAGGCTTGTAATGTTACTAAGGACTCTTAGAGATTATGATTTGATGAAATAAGGACTCTAAACTCGATCTAATCCTTAAACCCTAGCCTAAACTCTATAAATAGGGCATAGTTCTGAACTGTGCGACCCCTACTTTTGGGACGTAAAGAAGCAAGGTAAGGAGTCATTATCTCAGGTAAGTTCTTTAGAGGTATTTGTTTACAATACTTTAGACTAACTCCCCTTCGAATTTCACATCTTTAGGTCAAGAGGGCGTGGAGTTAGAGCCTAAAGAAGTTACTAAAAAAGTCACAAGAGAAGGAAGGGATCTAGGGCAAGGTTCTCAACCAAATTCCGAAACTACAGTCTAAGTAAGAGGTAGGTTATCTCATGAACGGTAAAAACAACATGATAGGACTAAAAGCCCTCTGGTTTGATTGAATTTCATACATTATAGAGCATTGATTTCATGTTTTCTTTGTTCTATGCACATCATGCACCTCTTAGCCAAATTAAGAAATTAAAACATGACTATTCATCTATTCATGATTACCTATGCATGTAGATGGCCTTACTTCGTTAACATGACTAGAAACTCATCATGTTTTGATAAAAGACATGATGTGAGTTGATCTCTTAGTTTCTATGATTATTTCTATTAGCAGAGACTGTAACGCACTAGCATAGAACCGTCACTTTCAAGTAACGGCCCTACTACAGACCGTTAGAAACTCTGTAGTATTTGAATTGCACTGATGTTTCTAACGCGCTTGGACAGACGCGTTACATTAAAGTAACGGCTTGATCATGACCGTCACTTTCACTGTGACGCCCCCTCTTAAGACCGTTATATCCTGCGTTTTGTCAACCCTAAGACAGAAAATAACTTGCCAATATTATTTATTGATTAAGCATAGTTACTTAAGTTTTAACCTGATTATATGATTTTTTTGGGATATTTGTGCATGATAGGTATTGCATGTTTTGATATCTTAATGATATTTTAAGGATATGTTAATTTCATGCCAAAATTCTATAGTCTTGTATTATAAAGCATGACTTTTAGACGTTGTATTAACGGAGTTCACCACGATTTTCACATTTATTATACATGTCTCTCTTTGTCAATAGAGTCAATTCTATAAGTACATGACACATATTCCGGTATGTCGTCATTAGTTCACACTTTGCACTATAGGAACACAATCTTGGACATGAGGACATCTCTATTGGATAATCCTTCCAATGGACTAGGAAATTATTGTTTCAAGGCCTCCGTAATTCTCCGCGAGCCTAGGATTCCCACTATGACGCCGAGTTGGTTGTACCAATGAAAGCCCATTAATTAGAACACTCTATCGTGGTTTTGATTCTTGAAATGTAACGGCCTTGAACTAGACCGTCAGGCTCACGTAACGGCCCAGTGCCAGACCGTCACATTCCTCTGGGTCTATTTTTATCCTTCTAGACTCGGATCACTGTAACGGCCTATTACTGGCGCATTACATAGTGTAACGGCCCAGTTAACGACCGTTACATAGCTTGCATTTGTTAACCCAAGGTTTGACCAGGGGTTGATATTCCAATGATTCTAGACAACCCTTGATGATCTAGAACTTGTCATATTGCTTAAATTGATCTAAAAGAAATAGAAGTTAAGGAAAATACCGTTATGTTGTCGATTTATTCTATAAGCATAACTTAGCTTAAATGTCATTCTTGATCTCATATATATTCAAAATTGAAGCATTCATTCATTGATTATTGTTATCCTGGAATTATTGGAAGTGCTATATTCTTGGCCATACTTTACTGTTATACTGCGTGGAAGTAGCTTAATTTATAACAGAAGATGCGATCGAGCACTGATTGTGTTCAAGGGCTCTATGCTAGTCCCCTCGGTTGATTGCCGGAAACATACTATTTTATAAACCATGGGGTATGATGCTACTGGCATCGCATTACGCTGGGAGTACTATTTCTATAAATAAGTGAAGATCCACGGCACAACATGACATTCTTGCTTGATATTCCACAGAAATTCACGAAGCACTTGCTCTTAAGCATAAGATGCTAAAGTGAGGAATATGTGACTTGCTAGTACAATCTCGTTACATTCTTATTCATGGAAGGTCAATATCATGTTCTTGTTATATTCTTGCTAGCTCATTCTTGATCATTCTATCTTATATGATTGTCTTGTTACTTTGATTTAATCGCATGATCGTCGCATTGCATGATTTTATCTTATTTATTTAGAGCAAAAATGTTAACTACTTTAATAGTGCCTTCATGTTGATGCGAAGATACCTACTGGGCAAGTGTGCTCATTACCTATTTCCAATGTTTTACAGGAGGTGGAAGTAGTTCGGATTCGGATTCAGGCTATACTAGTAGCGGGTCCGGAAGCGAGTGAAAGTGTTATAAAGATGAGAGTAAAGACTTAGGAAGTTAAAATGTCTAGATTGAGTCAATGTAATTTTTCTATTTCTTGAGTCTAGTAGAATGGAAATCAAATTAGTGATTGTATCTTGAATATTGAGCATTATGAAGTAAAGTTGAAGTTTGATTAAATCTTGTGCAATTGCATTTACTTGTATGATTGTCTTGCGCTCTGATTGATTCTTGCTTGCAAGAGGCTTACCATGCCTGCTGTTCGTGCTCCCCGAGCGAGTCTTCCGCTGTAATAAAGGCTCGGGACGTGACAGTTAAGTTGGTATCAGAGCCTAAGCCTCAGGACTTATGAAAAAGAGTCATGTCATAGGATAAGTCCAAAGTTTAAAGACCCATACCTATGAACTAAGGAAGAAATTTCACACCCATGTGAGAATTGGGTAGAGCCCGGGATAAGATAGGTAATTAGTTTAAGATTTATTATGCTTATTCCAATATTCATGAGAAATAACAAGTTGTTATTTTCTCTCAGGTACCTTATTATTCTTATCATGGCTCATCGCGTAGATTGGGACGGTATGCAACAAACTGTTACCGGCCTCACCCAAGCACTGCAGACTATAGCACAAGGTGGTGCGGGGGCAAGGGCAGGAGACCTTCATCGCAATTTCCGGAGTCTAAATCCTCCACGTTTCTATGGATCTTCCAATCCAGACGAAGTAGAAAATTGGATCGACGAGATGAATAGGATATTTGATGTTATTCAATGCACTGATCAGGAGAAAGTCCGTCTAGCTACGTTCCAATTAAACAACGATGCTCGCACTTGGTGGAAATCGGTCCCAGCACCTCCAGCCGATGCGCCACATACATGGAATATTTTTCGCACTTTATTCCGTGCCAAATATTTCTCCGAGCATGTAATGGAAAGGAAGGCTATAGGGTTTGCCTCCCTTCGTCAAGGGATGATGTCCGTGGCAGAATATGAGTTACAATTTTCAAGGCTAGCACCGTATGCACCACATTTGATTAGTACAGACTTATTAAAAGCAAACAGATTTATGGACGGGTTACGGCCCGGTTTCATTCAACAACTGGGGACACAGAATATCCGCACTTATGCGGAGATGGTTCAAAGGGCATATTTATGCGAGAGGACCTTAGAGAAGGTTGAAAGGAAAGGGAGAAGAATCTAGCCGGCGCTCTGATCGGTATTATAAGAAGGAGAGGTTCAGCATCACGGAACCATACAAAAGCCGTGATAATAAGAAAAGATCAAGGAACGGGAACGGTGGAAGATCTCAAAAGAGTAGTAAAATGGTGAAGGAAGAAAAGGAGCAAGTCGCCTCGGCGTGCACCTTTTGTGAGAAATTCAGCCACTCGGCTGAAGAATGCTGGAAGCGCCTAGGTGCTTGTTTGCGCTGTGGGAGTAGGGAGCATCGTGTGCCAGATTGCCCCCTTATGAAAGACCAACCAAATAATGGAGGACGTAGGAGGCAGGCTCGCCTCAATGCAGTTATAGATGAAGAAGAAGCGCCCAAGGATCAAAATGATGGGCTCATGGAAGGTACTCTTCAAATCTGTTCTCGTCCTGCATTCGTGCTATTTGATACTAGTGCTTCTCATTCTTTTATCTCCACCACTTTTGTAAAAACCTTACCAACTGCATCAGTTCCCCTACCTTCAGATCTCGCTATTACTACACCTTTAGGATCTGGAACTAAGCTTACCAAGTATTATCCCGATTGTGAGGTGGTAGTAGAAGGACACAATCTCCCCGCAAACTTAGTATGCCTTGATATGAAAGGTTATGATGCCATTTTAGGGGTAGATTATCTTGTAGACCATGATGCTTACATCAACTACCGAAATAGGATAATATCTTTTCGAAAGCCGGTCTTCCAAGATTTTCCTTTCTTGGCATCAAATACAAGAAGCATCCTACCATTATATCTTCTCCACACGCCTGCAAACTTATCTCGCAAGGATGTGAAGCTTTTCTTGTTTTAGTCATTGTCACCGAATCTAAGGAAATTATCCTAGCAAACATTCCTATTGCAAATGAATTCCCGGACGTGTTCCCATCTGAACTACCAAATTTACCGCCCGAGAGGGAAGTAAACTTTACCATCGAACTCATTCCAGGTGCGGCACCTATTTCTATAGCCCCTTACAGGATGTCCCCCAGAGAACTCAAGGAATTAAAGAAGCAATTACAGGAACTTCTAGACAAGGGTTTTATCAGACCTAGCACATCCCCTTGGGGTGTGCCGGTTCTATTTGTCAAGAAGAACGATGGTTCTCTCAGGTTATGCATTGACTACTGGCGATTGAATCAACTTACAATCAAGAACAAATACCCATTGCCGCATATTGATGAGCTCTTCGATCAGCTTTCAGGAGCAGAATATTTTTCTAAGATTGACCTCATATCAGGTTATCATCATCTTAGAATCAAAGAAGAGGACATTTACAAATCGGCTTTTCGAAGTCGTTATGGCCACTATGAATTCATGGTAATGCCGTTTGGGTTAACTAAATGCCCCAGCAGCATTCATGCAACTTATGAACAGTGTCTTCCAGCCATGTTTAGACCAGTTCATCGTCGTCTTCATCGATGATATCCTGATATACTCCAAGACTAAAGAAGAACATGAAGAACATCTAAGGATAGCTTTGCAAACACTTAGACAACACAAGCTATATGCCAAACTCAATAAGTGTGAATTCTGGCTCAAGGAACTCTCATTCCTAGGCCACATTATTTCAAAAGAAGGGATTGCTGTGGATCCTTCTAAGGTAGAAGCTGTCAGAGATTGGAGCTGACCAACGACTATATCGGAAGTCAGAAGCTTTTTGGGTCTAGCAGGTTATTATAGAAGATTCATAAAGGACTTTTCAAAGATCGCGGTTCCTTTAACTAGACTTACCAGAAAAGAAAATCCTTTTGTCTGGTCGAAGGACTGTGAAAAGAGTTTTTAAAGTCTTAAGAATCATCTTACAACAGCCCCTGTTTTATCACTACCAATAGAGGGTGCTGCATTTAAAGTATATACGGATGCATCTGGAATTGGCTTAGGGTGTGTCCTTATGTAATATGGAAAGGTGATTTGCTATTCTTCAAGACAATTGAAACGTCACGAAGAAAATTATCTTGTACATGATTTAGAATTGGCTGCAGTTATCTTTGCCTTGAAGATTTGGCGTCATTATCTTTATGGAGAAAAGTTCACTGTCTATTCAGACCATAAGAGTTTGAAATATTTATTTCCTCAAAAAGTGCTTAACATGAGGCAGAGGAGATGGTTGGAATATCTTAAAGACTTCGATTTCGTTATTCAATATCACCCTGGCAAGGCAAATGCTGTAGCATATGCACTCAGCAGGAAACCAATGGGTGTGTTATCAAGTCTCATGATTATGACTAACCTTGTTCCTCAATATGCTTAATTGAATCTTGATGTTGACATTAAGGAAGATAATTGTTTCATGGCAAATATCCAATCTCAACCAACATTGATTGAGGATTTGGCCAAGTTACAAGAGGATGACCCAATTTTATTGGAAATTAAGGCCAATATTGAACAAAGACCGGATTTTTCTATATCCGATGATGGAAGAATGCTATTCAAGGGCCGAATGTATATACCCGATCATGAAGATACAAAGAAATTGATCTTAGAAGAAGCACATAAATCAAAGTATACCATTCATCCAGGAGGTACAAAAATGTATCAGGATCTCAAAAGAAACTTTTGGTGGCCCAATATGAAGAGGAAGTAGCTGACTTCGTATCTCGGTGTCTCACATGTCAACAAGTGAAGGCGGAACATTTCA
Organism: Amorphophallus konjac; assembly: GCA_022559845.1. NCBI lineage: Eukaryota > Viridiplantae > Streptophyta > Magnoliopsida > Alismatales > Araceae > Amorphophallus > Amorphophallus konjac. The sequence goes on along the minus strand of CM040124.1, from coordinate 130,589,674 downwards.
GACCCGCAGGTAAATTACATCCCTTAAGTATTCCGGAATGAAATGGGAGAGCATAGGAATGGATTTCATTATGGGATTACCTAAGACAAGAGGTGGACACGATGGAATATGGGTGATCATAGACCGATTGACTAAGTCTGCACATTTCATACCAATTAAAAGTCGATAGTCTGTGGATATCCTAGCAGCCTTATACATAAAGGAAATTGTCAAATTACATGGGGTTCCCGTCGCTATTGTATCAGATAGAGATCCCCGATTCACATCACAATTCTGGAAGAGCCTACAACATTCACTTGGGACTATATTAAATTTTAGCATCGCTTTCCATCCACAAACTGATGGTCAAACAGAAAGGACAAATCAGGTGGTAGAAGATATGCTCAGGGCTTGTGTCATTGATTTTGGAGGAAGTTGGCATGATCACTTGCCTTTGGTAGAATTTACATATAACAACAGCTATCAAGCAAGCATACAAATGGCACCTTTTGAAGCTCTATATGGGAAAAGTTGTCGATCACCAATATGTTGGAATGAAATAGGGGAAAGGTAATTTCTAGGCCCCGATTTAATCAGAGATTCTACAGAGAAAATCAAGCTCATTCAGGAAAGGATGAAAATGGCACAAGATAGGCAGAAATCTTATTCTGACAATCGAAGGTGCGACTTGGAATTTCAAGTAGGAGAACATGTATATCTAAAGGTTTCTCTGGGTCGTGGTATTCGAAGATTTGGCATTAAAGGAAAGCTAACTCCAAGATTTATCGATCCATTTGAAATCCTCGAAAGGATCGGTGAAGTGGCTTATAAATTGGCTTTGCCACCACAGTTAGCAGGAGTTCATGACGTATTTCACGTCTCGATGCTGAGGAAGTATGTGTATGATCCAGATCACATTATCACTTATGACAATCTGGAGATTCAGAAGGACTTGACATATGAACAAACGCCAATCAAGATTTTGGAACGAGAAGTACGTCAACTCAGAAATAAGGTCATTCCTATGGTTAAGATTCAATGGAAGAAAGTATGGCCTTATGAAGCAACATGGGAAACAGAATCAGCCATGAAGAAAAGATTCCCGAAATTGTTTCACCGTAAGTACACTCTCCTCAATCCATATATTGAATTTGGGGACCAAATTCTTTCTAAGTGGGGGAGGGTGTAGTGCCCCAGAACTTCATAAATAATAAAGGCCTAAATAAATTTATAAATGGTTTATTTGATTAATAAGTCATTATAAGGCCAAGTAGTGTTGATCAATTAACCCAACCCACTTAATTAAAGTCTAAAAGGTTTTTAACTCAGGCCCATTAAGTTAGGCCCATATTCTAGAAGGTATTCAAGCCTATCCACGGATTTTAGGATAAGTATTAATTATATATATATAATGATGTGGATAATTAACAAAAGAGTTTTAATGATTTAGAAATTCTACCTACGATGACTATAACGGTCTATCGTAAGACCGCTACATCCATGTAACGTGTGATCTCCAGACCGTTACATGCCTGTAAGTTTCGTGAGTGAAGGAACTCATGAAAAGATTAGAATTTGATGATCTTATCCACTATGGATCGACTTGGGAAGGCTTGTAATGTTACTAAGGACTCTTAGAGATTAGGATTTGATGAAATAAGGACTCTAAACTCGATCTAATCCTTAAACCCTAGCCTAAACTCTATAAATAGGGCATAGTTCTGAACTGTGCGACCCCTACTTTTGGGACGTAAAGAAGCAAGGTAAGGAGTCATTATCTCAGGTAAGTTCTTTAGAGGTATTTGTTTACAATACTTTAGACTAACTCCCCTCCGAATTTCACATCTTTAGGTCAAGAGGGCGTGGAGTTAGAGCCTAAAGAAGTTACTGAAAAAGTCACAAGAGAAGGAAGGGATCTAGGGCAAGGTTCTCAACCAAATTCAGAAACTACAGTCTAAGTAAGAGGTAGGTTATCTCATGAACGGCAAAAACAGCATGATAGGACTAAAAGCCCTCTGGTTTGATTGAATTCCATGCATTATAGAGCATTGATTTCATGTTTTATTTGTTCTATGCACATCATGCACGTCTTAGCCAAATTAATAAATTAAAACATGACTATTCATCTATTCATGATTACCTATGCATGTAGATGGCCTTACTTCGTTAACATGACTAGAAACTCATCATGTTTTGATAAAAGACATGATGTGAGTTGATCTCTTAGTTTCTATGATTGTTTCTGTTAGCAGATACTGTAACGCACTAGCATAGGACCGTCACTTTCAAGTAACGGCCCTACTACAGACCGTTACAAACTCTATAGTATTTGAATTGCACTGATGTTTCTAACGCGCTTGGACAGACGCGTTACATTAAAGTAACGGCTTGATCATGACCGTCACTTTCACTATGACGCCCCCTCTTAAGACCGTTATATCCTGCGTTATGTCAACCCTAAGACAGAAAATAACTTGCCAATATTATTTATTGATTAAGCATAGTTACTTAAGTTTTAACCTGATTATATGATTTTTTTGGGATATCTCATTGTGCATGATAGGTATTGCATGTTTTGATATCTTAATGATATTTTAAGGATATGTTAATTTCATGCCAAAATTCTATAGTCTTGTATTATAAAGCATGACTTTTAGACGTTGTATTAACGGAGTTCACCACGATTTTCACTTTGATTATGCATGTCTCTCTTTGTCAATAGAGTCAATTCTATAAGTACATGGCACATATTCCGGTATGTCGTCATTAGTTCACACTTTGCACTATAGGAACACAATCTTGGACATGAGGACATCTCTATTGGATAATCCTTCCAATGGACTAGGAAATCATTGTTTCAAGGCCTCCATAATTCTCCGCGAGCCTGGGATTCCCACTAGGATGCCGAGTTGGTTGTACCAATGAAAGCCCATTAATTAGAACACTCTATCGTGGTTTTGATTCTTGAAATGTAACGGCCTTGAACTAGACCGTCAGGCTCACGTAACGGCCCAGTGTCAGACCGTCACATTCCTCTGGGTCTATTTTTATCCTTCTGAACTCGGATCACTGTAACGGCCTATTACTGGCGCGTTACATAGTGTAACGGCCCAGTTAACGACCATTACATAGCTTTCATTTGTTAACCCAAGGTTTGACCAAGGGTTGATATTCCAATGATTCTAGACAAACCTTGATGATCTAGAACTTGTCATATTGTTGAAATTGATCTAAAAGAAATGGAAGTTAAGGAACATACCGTTATGCTGTCGATTTATTCTATAAGCATAACTTAGCTTAAATGTCATTCTTGATCTCATATATATTCAAAATTGAAGCATTCATTCATTGATTATTGTTATCATGGAATTATTGGAAGTGCTATATTCTTGGCCATACTTTACTGTTATACTGCGTGGAAGTAGCTTAATTTATAACAGAAGATGCGATCGAGCACTGATTGTGTTCAAGGGCTCTATGCTAGTCCCCTCGGCTGATTGCCGGAAACATACTATTTTATAAACCATGGGATATGATGCTACTGGCGTCGCATTGCGCTGGGAGTACTATTTCTATAAATATGTGAAGATCCACGGCACAACATGACATTCTTGCTTGATATTCCACAGAAATTCACGAAGCACTTGCTCTTAGCATAAGATGCTAAAGTGAGGAATATGTGGCTTGCTAGTACAATCTCGTTACATTCTTGTTCATGGAAGGCCAATATCATGTTCTTGTTATATTCTTGCTAGCTCATTCTTGATCATTCTATCTTATATGATTATCTTGTTACTTTGATTTAATCGCATGATCATCGCATTGCATGATTTTACCTTATTTATTTAGAGAAAAAATGTTAACTACTTTAATAGTGCCTTCATGTTGATGCGAAGATACCTACTGGGCAAGTATGCTCATTACCTATTTCCAATGTTTTACAGGAGGTGGAAGTAGTTCGGATTCGGATTCAGGCTATACTAGTAGCGGGTCCGGAAGCGAGTGAAAGTGTTATAAAGATGACAGTAAAGACTTAGGAAGTTAAAATGTCTAGATTGAGTCAATGTAATTTTCCTATTTCTTGAGTCTAGTAAAATGGAAATCAAATTAGTGATTGTATCTTGAATATTGAGCATTATGAAGTAAAGTTAAAGTTTGATTAAATCTTGTGCAATTGCATTTACTTGTATGATTGTCTTGCGCTCTGATTGATTGTTGCTTGCAAGAGGCTTACCATGCCGGCTGTTCGCGCTCCCCGAGCGAGTCTTCCGCTGTAATAAAGGCTCGGGGCGTGACAGTTAAGTTGGTATCAGAGCCTAAGTCTCAGGACTTAGAGAAAAGAGTCATGTCATAGGATAAGTCCAAAGTTTAAAGACCCATACCTATGAACAAAGGAAGAAATTCACACCCATGTGAGAATTAGGTAGAGCCCGGGATAAGATAGCTAATTAGTTTAAGATTTATTATGCTTATTCCAATATTCATGAGAAATAACAAGTTGTTATTTTCTCTCAGGTACCTTATTATTCTTATCATGGCTCATCACATAGATTGGGACGGTATGCAACAAACGGTTGCCGGCCTCACCCAGGCACTGCAGACTATAGCACAAGGTGGTGCGGGGGCAAGGGCAGGAGACCTTCATCGCAATTTCTAGAGTCTAAATCCTCCGCGTTTCTATGGATCTTCCAATCCATACGAAGTAGAAAATTGGATCGACGAGATGAATAGGATATTTGATGTTATTCAATGCACTGATCAGGAGAAAGTCCGTCTAGCTACGTTCCAATTAAACAAGGATGCTCGCACTTGGTGGAAATCGGTCCCGGCACCTCCAGCCGATGCGCCACATACATGGAATGTTTTTCTCACTTTATTCCGTGCCAAATATTTCTCCGAGCATGTAAAGGAAAGGAAGGCTATGGAGTTTGCCTCCCTTCGTCAAGGGATGATGTCCGTGGCAGAATATGAGTTGCAGTTTTCAAGGCTAGCACCGTATGCACCACATTTGATTAGTGCAGACTTATTAAAAGCAAACCGATTTATGGACGGGTTACGGCCCGATTTCATTCAACAACTGGGGACACAGAATATCCGCACTTATGCGGAGATGGTTCAAAGGGCATATTTATGCGAGAGGACCTTAGAGAAGGTTGAAAGGAAAGGGAGAAGAATCTAGCCAGCGCTCTGATCGGCATTATAAGAAGGAGAAGTTCAGCATCACGGAACCATACAAAAGCCGTGATAATAAGAAAAGATCAAGGAACGGGAACGGTGGAAGTTTTTAAAAGAGTAGTAAAAAGGTGAAGGAAGAAAAGGAGCAAGTCGCCTCGGCGTGCACCTTTTGTGAGAAATTCGGCCACCCGGCTGAAGAATGCTGGAAGCGCCTAGGTGCTTGTTTGCGCTGTGGGAGTAGGGAGCATCGTGTGCCAGATTGCTCCCTTATGAAAGACCAACCAAATATTGGAGGACGTAGGAGGTAGGCTCGCCTCAATGCAGTTATAGATGAAGAAAAAGCGCCCAGGGATCAAAATGATGGGCTCATGGAAGGTACTCTTCAAATCTGTTCTCGTCCTGCATTTGTGCTATTTGATACTAGTGCTTCTCATTCTTTTATCTCCACCACTTTTGTAAAAACCTTACCAACTGCATCAGTTCCCCTACCTTCAGATCTCGCTATTACTACACCTTTAGGATCTGGAACTAAGCTTACCAAGTATTATCCCGATTGTGAGGTGGTAGTAGAAGGACACAATCTCCCCGCAAACTTAGTATGCCTTGATATGAAAGGTTATGATGCCATTTTAGGGGTAGATTGGCTTGTAGACCATGATGCTTACATCAACTGCCGAAATAGGATAATATCTTTTCGAAAGCCGGTCTTCCAAGATTTTCCTTTCTTGTCATCAAATACAAGAAGCATCCTACCATTATATCTTCTCTACACGCCTGCAAACTTATCTCGCAAGGATGTGAAGCTTTTCTTGTTTCAGTCATTGTCACCGAATCTAAGGAAATTATCCTAGCAAACATTCCTATTGCAAATGAATTCCCGGACGTGTTCCCATCTGAACTACCAAATTTACCGCCCGAGAGGGAAGTAAACTTTACCATCGAACTCATTGCAGGTGCGGCACCTATTTCTATAGCCCCTTACAGGATGTCCCCCAGAGAACTCAAGGAATTAAAGAAGCAATTATAGGAACTTCTAGACAATGGTTTTATCAGACCTAGCACATCCCCTTGGGGTGCGCTGGTTCTATTTGTCAAGAAGAACGATGGTTCTCTCAGGTTATGCATTGACTACCGGCGATTGAATCAACTTACAATCAAGAACAAATACCCATTGCCGCGTATTGATGAGCTCTTCGATCAGCTTTCGGGAGCAGAATATTTTTCTAAGATTGACCTCATATCAGGTTATCATCATCTTAGAATCAAAGAAGAGGACATTTACAAATCAGCTTTTCGAAGTCGTTATGGCCACTATGAATTCATGGTAATACCGTTTGGGTTAACTAAATGCCCCAGCAGCATTCATGCAACTTATGAACAGTGTCTTCCAGCCATGTTTAGACCAGTTCATCGTCGTCTTCATCGATGATATCCTGATATACTCCAAGACTAAAGAAGAACATGAAGAACATCTAAGGATAGCTTTGCAAACACTTAGACAACACAAGCTATATGCCAAACTCAATAAGTGTGAATTCTGGCTCAAGAAGTCTCATTCTAGGCCACATTATTTCAAAAGAAGGGATTGCTGTGGATCCTTCTAAGGTAGAAGCTGTCAGAGATTGGAGCCAACCAATGACTATATCGGAAGTCCAAAGCTTTTTGGGTCTAGCAAGTTATTATAGAAGATTCATAAAGGACTTTTTAAAGATCGCGGTTCCTTTAACTAAACTTACCAGAAAAGAAAATCCTTTTGTCTGGTCGAAGGACTGTGAAAAGTGTTTTCAAAGTCTTAAGAATCATCTTACAACAGCCCCTGTTTTGTCACTACCAATAGAGGGTGCTGGATTTGAAGTATATACGGATGCATCTGGAATTGGCTTAGAGTGTGTCCTTATGCAAGATGGAAAGGTGATTTGCTATTCTTCAAGACAATTGAAATGTCACGAAGAAAATTATCCTGTACATGATTTAGAATTGGCAGTAGTTATCTTCACCTTGAAGATTTGGCGTCATTATCTTTATGGAGAAAAGTTCACTGTCTATTCAGACCATAAGAGTTTGAAATATTTATTTTCTCAAAAAGAGCTTAACATGAGGCAGAGGAGATGGTTGGAATATCTTAAAGACTTCGATTTCGCTATTCAATATCACCTTGGCAAGGCAAATGTTGTAGCATATGCACTCAGCAGGAAACCAATGGGTATGTTATCAAGTCTCATGATTAGTATGACTAACCTTGTTCCTCAATTTGCTCAATTGAATCTAGATGTTGACATTAAGGAAGATAATTGTTTCATGACAAATATCCGAGCTCAACCAACATTGATTGAGGATTTGGCCAAGTTACAAGAGGATGACCCAATTTTACTGGAAATTAAGGCCAATATTGAACAAAGACTGGGTTTTTCTATATCCGATGATGGAAGAATGCTATTCAAGGGCCGAATGTGTATACCCGATCATGAAGATACAAAGAAACTGATCTTAGAAGAAGCACATAAATCAAAGTATACCATTCATCCAGGAGGTACAAAAATGTATCAGGATCTCAAAAGAAACTTTTGGTGGCCCAATATGAAGAGGGAAGTAGCTGACTTCGTATCTCGGTGTCTCACATGTCAACAAGTGAAGGCGGAACATTTCAGACCCGCAGGTAAATTACATCCCTTAAGTATTCCGGAATGGAAATGGGAGAGCATAGGAATGGATTTCATTATGGGATTACCTAAGACAAGAGGTGGACACGATGGAATATGGGTGATCATAGACCGATTGACTAAGTCTGCACATTTCATACCAATTAAAAGTCGATAGTCTGTGGATATCCTAGCAGCCTTATACATAAAGGAAATTGTCAAATTACATGGGGTTCCCGTCGCTATTGTATCAGATAGAGATCCCCGATTCACATCACAATTCTGGAAGAGCCTACAACATTCACTTGGGACTAGATTGAATTTTAGCATCGCTTTCCATCCACAAACTGATGGTCAAACAGAAAGGACAAATCAGGTGGTAGAAGATATGCTCAGGGCTTGTGTCATTGATTTTGGAGGAAGTTGGCATGATCACTTGCCTTTGGTAGAATTTGCATATAACAACAGCTATCAAGCAAGCATACAAATGGCACCTTTTGAAGCTCTATATGGGAAAAGTTGTCGATCACCAATATGTTGGAATGAAATAGGGGAAAGGCAATTTCTAGGCCCCGATTTAATCAGGGATTCTACAGAGAAAATCAAGCTCATTCAGGAAAGGATGAAAATGGCACAAGATAGGCAGAAATCTTATGCTGACAATCGAAGGCGCGACTTGGAATTTCAAGTAGGAGAACATGTATATCTAAAGGTTTCTCTGGGTCGTGGTATTCGAAGATTTGGCATTAAAGGAAAGCTAACTCCAAGATTTATCGGTCCATTTGAAATCCTCGAAAGGATCGGTGAAGTGGCTTATAAATTGGCTTTGCCACCACAGTTAGCAGGAGTTCATGACGTATTTCACGTCTCGATGCTGAAGAACTATGTGTATGATCCAGATCACATTATCACTTATGACAATCTGGAGATTCAGAAGGACTTGACATATGAACAAACGCCAATCAAGATTTTGAAACGAGAAGTACGTCAACTCATAAATAAGGTCATTCCTATGGTTAAGATTCAATGGAAGAAAGCATGGCCTTATGAAGCAACATGGGAAACAGAATCAGCCATGAAGAAAAGATTCCCGAAATTGTTTCACCGTAAGTACGCTCTCCTCAATCCATGTATTGAATTTGGGGACCAAATTCTTTCTAAGTGGGGGAGGGTGTAGTGCCCCAGAACTTCATAAATAATAAAAGCCTAAATAAATTTATAAATGGTTTATTTGATTAATAAGTCATTATAAGGCCAAGTAGTGTTGATCAATTAACCCAACCCACTTAATTAAAGTCTAAAAGGTTTTTAACTCAGGCCCATTAAGTTAGGCCCATATTCTAGAAGGTATTCAAGCCTATCCACGGATTTTAGGATAAGTATTAATTATATATATATAATGATGTGGATAATTAACAAAAGAGTTTTAATGATTTAGAAATTCTACCTACGATGACTGTAACGGTCTATCGTAAGACTGCTACATCCATGTAATGCGTGGTCTCCAGACCGTTACATGCCTGTAAGTTTCTTGAGTGAAGGAACTCATGAAAAGATTGGAATTTGAAGATCTTATCCACTATGGATCGACTTGGGAAGGCTTGTAATGTTACTAAGGACTCTTAGAGATTAGGATTTGATGAAATAAGGACTCTAAACTCGATCTAATCCTTAAACCCTAGCCTAAACTCTATAAATAGGGCATAGTTCTGAACTGTGCGACCCCTACTTTTGGGACGTAAAGAAGCAAGGTAAGGAGTCATTATCTCAGGTAAGTTCTTTAGAGGTATTTGTTTACAATACTTTAGACTAACTCCCCTCCGAATTTCACATCTTTAGGTCAAGAGGGCGTGGAGTTAGAGCCTAAAGAAGTTACTGAAAAAGTCACAAGAGAAGGAAGGGATCTAGGGCAAGGTTCTCAACCAAATTCAGAAACTACAGTCAAAGTAAGAGGTAGGTTATCTCATGAACGGCAAAAATAGCATGATAGGACTAAAAGCCCTCTGGTTTGATTGAATTCCATGCATTATAGAGTATTGATTTCATGTTTTATTTGTTCTATGCACATCATGCACCTCTTAGCCAAATTAAGAAATTAAAACATGACTATTCATCTATTCGTGATTACCTATGCATGTAGATGGCCTTACTTCGTTAACATGGCTAGAAACTCATCATGTTTTGATAAAAGACATGATGTGAGTTGATCTCTTAGTTTCTATGATTGTTTCTGTTAGCAGATACTGTAACGCACTAGCATAAGACCGTCACTTTCAAGTAACGGCCCTACTACAGACCGTTACAAACTCTGTAGTATTTGAATTGCACTGATGTTTCTAACGCGCTAGGACAGACGCGTTACATTAAAGTAACGGCTTGATCATGACCGTCACTTTCACTATGACGCCCCCTCTTAAGACCGTTATATCCTACGTTCTGTCAACCCTAAGACAGAAAATAACTTGCCAATATTATTTATTGATTAAGCATAGTTACTTAAGTTTTAACCTGATTATATGATTTTTTTGGGATATCTGATTGTGCATGATAGGTATTGCATGTTTTGATATCTTAATGATATTTTAAGGATATGTTAATTTCATGCCAAAATTCTATAGTCTTGTATTATAAAGTATGACTTTTAGACGTTGTATTGACGGAGTTCACCATGATTTTCACTTTGATTATACATGTCTCTCTTTGTCAATAGAGTCAATTCTATAAGTACATGGCACATATTCCGGTATGTCGTCATTAGTTCACACTTTGCACTATAGGATCACAATCTTGGACATGAGGACCTCTCTATTGGATAATCCTTCCAATGGACTAGGAAATCATTGTTTCAAGGCCTCCGTAATTCTCCGCGAGCCTGGGATTCCCACTAGGACGCCGAGTTGTTTGTACCAATGAAAGCCCATTAATTAGAACACTCTATCATGGTTTTGATTCTTGAAATGTAACGGCCTTGAATTGGACCGTCAGGCTCACGTAACGGCCCAGTGCCAGACCGTCACATTCCTCTGGGTCTATTTTTATCATTCTGGACTCGGATCACGGTAACGGCCTATTACTGGCGCGTTACATAGTGTAACGGCCCAGTTAACGATCGTTACATAGCTTGCATTTGTTAACCCATGGTTTGACCAAGGGTTGATATTCCAATGATTCTAGACAAACCTTGATGATCTAGAACTTGTCATATTGCTTAAATTGATCTAAAAGAAATGGAAGTTAAGAAAAATACCGTTATGCTGTCGATTTATTCTATAAGCATAACTTAGCTTAAATGTCATTCTTGATCTTATATATATTCAAAATTGAAGCATTCATTCATTGATTATTGTTATCATGGAATTATTGGAAGTGCTATATTCTTGGCCATACTTTACTGTTATACTGCGTGGAAGTAGCTTAATTTATAACTGAAGATGCGATCGAGCACTGATTATGTTCAAGGGCTCTATGCTAGTCCCCTCGGCTGATTGTCGGAAATATACTATTTTATAAACCATGGGGTATGATGCTACTGGCGTCGCATTACGCTGGGAGTATTATTTCCATAAATAAGTGAAGATCCACGGCACAACATGACATTCTTGATATTCCACAGAAATTCACGAAGCACTTGCTCTTAAGCATAAGATGCTAAAGTGAGGAATATGTGGCTTGCTAGTACAATCTCGTTACATTCTTGTTCATGGAAGGCCAATATCATGTTCTTGTTATATTCTTGCTAGCTCATTCTTGATCATTCTATCTTATATGATTATCTTGTTACTTTGATTTAATCGCATGATCGCCGCATTGCATGATTTTACCTTATTTATTTAGAGTAAAAATGTTAACTACTTTAATAGTGTCTTCATGTTGATGCGAAGATACCTACTAGGCAAGTGTGCTCATTACCTATTTCCAATGTTTTACAGGAGGTGGAAGTAGTTCGGATTCGGATTCAGGCTATACTAGTAGCGGGTCCGGAAGCGAGTGAAAGTGTTATAAAGATGAGAGTGAAGACTTAGGAAGTTAAAATGTCTAGATTGAGTCAATGTAATTTTCCTATTTCTTGAGTCTAGTAGAATGGAAATCAAATTAGTGATTGTATCTTGAATATTGAGCATTATGAAGTAAAGTTGAAGTTTGATTAAATCTTGTGCAATTGCATTTATTTGTATGATTGTCTTGCGCTCTGATTGATTCTTGCTTGCAAGAGGCTTACCATGCCGGCTGTTCGCGCTCCCCGAGCGAGTCTTCCACTGTAATAAAGGCTCAGGGCGTGACAATCTCCTAGCACGAAATTTAGAGAACTATTAGTCTAAAGTATACTAAACAAAATCTTCTAAAAGACTTACCCAAAATTATGACTCCTTATCTTGATTCTTCACGAGCGAAAAGTAAGGGTCGCTCAGTTCAGAACTTGGTCCTATTTATCAGGTTTTGGCTAGGGTTTGAAGATTAGATCGATTCTAGAGTCCTTAATTTACCAGAACCTAATCTCTAAGAGTCCTTAGTAATGTTATAAACTCTCCTAAGTTGATCTCTTGCAGGTAGGATCCCAAAGTTCCAATCTTTTTGCTCGTTCTTTCATTCACGGAACTATCAAGGTGTAACGCATCAGTCTAGGTGCGTTACATGCATGTGGCGGTCGTATGATAGACCGTTACATCCGTGTGCAGAATTTCAAATTAATAAAACTCTTTTATTAATTATCCATATTATTATCCATAAAAAATAGTTTTTATCCTTAAAATACGTAAATAGGCTAAATAACCTTCTAGAATATGCGCCAAACTTAATGGGCTTGGTCCTTAAACCTTTTGGATTTTATTTAAATAGGCTAGGTTAATTATTTGACACAATTGGGCCTTATAATGACTTATTAATCTAATAATCCATTTATAAATCTATTTAGTCTTTATAAATTCCTAATAAATTATAGAAAATTCTATAAATAATCAAGAAATTATTACATAAATTCTGGGGCACTACACTAAAGAACTTACCCGAAATTATGACTCCTTCTCTTGATTCCACGCGAGCCAAAGTAAGGGTCGTGCAGGTCAAATCTAGGTCCTATTTATAGGGTTTTAGCTATGGTTTGAGGATTAGATCGATTCTAGAGTCCTTGTTAAAGCTTAGATTGACTTCTGAGAGTCCTTAACACCTCTACTAGTCTTCCCATCTCGATCCCTAAGAGATAGACTAGCAAAAATCTAATCTTTTTACTCTTTCTTCACTTCACGGAACTAACAGAGCGTAACGGTCGAAGGTAGGCGCATTACATGACTGTGGCGGTCGCACGATATACCGTTCCATCAATTGGGCGAAGAAATTCTCCTTAATTCAAACTCCTTGGTTAATTATCCACTAAATTATCCTTTTAAAGTGTATTTATCCCAATATTTCGTGGATAACTTAAATAACCTTCTAGAATATGGGCCAAACTTAATGGGCTTGGTCCATAAACCTATTGGGTTTCAATTAAATAGGCTAGACTAGTTATTTAACATAATTGAGCCTTATAATCTCAATATTAATTCATTTATTAATCTATTTTGGCCTTTATAAATTCCAAAAAAATTCTATAAAAAATATCCAGAAATTATTTATATAAATTTTAGGGCACTACCAGTGCTCTTTCTATTGAATGAAAAAGCCCGAAAAGTTGCTTAGCACCCTACGAGAATTTTAGGGTTTAGTAGAAGCATGTCACATCTAGGGTTATACTTGTTTTATCTCTTTTTAAGTAGGGATTTCATGCACTAAAGATTAAATTGAGCATGCTATATTGTAAAACTTTTTGTGCTCTTTCTTTTGAATCCAAAAGCCCTAATTATTATGCTCCATGCTGTGCATATTTAGTAATTTATTGTAACCCTAGCCAACTCGCCGGAGGCGGGCAGGGCGAAAGGGGGCTTGACTATTTCTGACTTGTGCGGCCTCGCGATAGACCACCCAACTTGGTTAGGCGGCATATTATTGAACGTTTATGTGTTTATGATTCGTAATATGTTCTGGGAAGCACGGCATGACCTCGACCGCCCTTCTATCAGGCGGCCAGTGATTGACCGTTCGTCTCCCCCAGCGGCTCATTACCGACCACTCATCTCCAGCAGGCCTTCGGACCTGAGGGGGATAAACGGCATGTCGTGTGACCACCGAGGAGGATGAAAGCTCCCTACTGGACCGTCCATCTTTACAGAATTGATTAAATTATCTTTCTTGCATGATTTATGATAGTAGATTAGTGGTTAAATGTAAGTTAGCAACATGCATAAAAACCCTGGAAAATTATAACGGCAAATGATTATAAACTCTTGCTGATTTATTCATCTTGACCTTGGATCATCTTCTTCAATGAATGTTAATATTAATCATGATTCATTATTAATTGAAAAGTATATTAGGATTATTTGACAATCATTCTACTCCGGTAGAATTGACTGACCGCATTACTAGTTTCCGCTGATTTAATAGCCCCATTTCCTTGTAATGGTTGGGACTCTCCATCGGATATTCCTTTCGTCGGACTAGGACCTCCATTACGGGACCTCCGTAAGTCCCCGCGAGCCTGGGATTCCCACTAGGATGCCGGGCAGGTTGTACCACCAAGACCTGAACCTGTTAACACGATCGGACCGCTTGAATTTATCATGTTGTAAGCCACGGATCACTTTGGACCGACTGAGTCTGGCGCGGTTGGAAACGAACCATTCAACTCAGTGGGTGGCCCAGTATGAACCGTTCATCCATGGCCCAGTGCCAATTTCGTTGGTCGATTAACCTTGTTCTATCTTTGACCAAAACTTGTTTTGATCGGCCCAATAAGCCCTAGGCTGACCAGTGGAGAGTGGGCTGGACCTTGGTTCAGTTCTGCCCCACCTATGGCAGCCCGGAACCCAAATTGGGTGGATTCTAGTAATTTAGGTCAATCCCAGTTGAGCGGATTGGATTGGACCGTCCGTGATCTTGAGCGGACCCTATTGGACTGTTTGTCCCTGAAGCGGCCCAATACTGCCAGTTTATCTTGTTCGTGGGCTTCATGTCCTTCTGGCCCTATACAGCCCATCCTTGACCGTCCATTATAGTTAAAAGGCCCATTTAGGACCGTTCTTCTTTGAGCGGCCCACAATGGTCTGTTTATTCCTTGCACTTGTGCTGGCTGATTCTCAGCCCAGATTCTCTGTATGCGGCCCATTTATGACCGTACAATTGCTTGAGCGGCCTAGTGAGAACCGCGTATCATCCAGAACCAGTTTTTCCCGTGGTTTATGATATTGAATCCAAGAACCTATTGGTTCTTGATAATTTGAACCTTCTGGGTAAAGTATTGCTTCAACTTATCCTTAGGTTTTTCTGAGGAAAGTTCTATCTTGATTAATTGGTCATTTGACTTGATTAATGTCTAGACATAACTTTGGATCTCGGATCCTTTAAATCAATGCCAACGCATCATAAGGGCCCGGTCTGGTCCTGGGAGGAGCGCCCGAAAAGTACTTATGTCCCGGGGAGTTTGAATGACATGGTGAGGCATTGCACCGAGTGCATGACTAGCGGGATGTCTATGACAATAATCTCTTACTTGAAATTATCTTGACTTGGTTAAATCTCGCTTGTTGGCCAATTTCCAGTTTCATTATATTCATGATCTTGTACATCTTCTACTTATGTCATTTCTTTTCACACATTTAATGTAATTAATTGGTTAATTACTTAAACTTGCCTGGTATTACCTACTGAGCGTTCACTCACCTAGTTGTTTCCCCCCTTTTCAAGTAGCTCAGGTGAGGACTCACAATCCGATGGGAACGGGCAAGAGTGTTGATCATGGAGCGAGCCAATTAGATACCGTGGAGCCAGAAATAATTGTCTATGTTTAGTTGTGTTTTAGAATGTGGTTCAAAGAGTTGTAATGTGAAGTCAGTCAATGTAATGTGGTCTAGTGGATGTTATGATGGAAATTTCATTAAGGTTGTTCAAGTTGGTTATGTAAATGGGATCATGGATTATGAAATTGTTATTTAATTAATGAAGTCATTTTATGTTCGTGGTTAATCCTTATGTTTTAGTGTAGCATGTCTGGAAATGAGCATAATACAGTTAAATATTTCTACTGACAGTCCCGATAATCCGCATCGGGGCGTGACAGTTAGGTGGTATCAGAGCCTAGGTTTCTAATATCTCTAGGTTATCTAAGTTCTAGGATTCTAAGTGTTTGTCGTAGAACCTATACCCTTGTTATGAGTCTAAGGGCCAAACCTAGTGAGATTTGGGTAGAGACTTGGGTTGAGTTAATAATCAAACTCTAAACTTTTTCTCCTAAGTGAACTTAAGATGAATTATTTTCATGTAGGACGTTCCGATGGCAGCCGAGCGCGTGTAGTGGTGAGACATGTAGCGAACTGTCCAAGGGCTTACGCGGGCCTTGTAGCAAGTGGCCCAAGGTGGAGCGACAAATCATGGTGCTGGCGATCTTCATAGAAATTTTCGTGGGATGAATCCCCCACGTTTTGGAGGCTCGACCGATCTCGATGAGGCCAAGCATTGGCTTAAAGAGATGGAGAGGATTTTCGAGGTGATGCAATGCAGCGACCATGAGCGTGTCCTTTGAACAACTTTCCAATTGGAACGTGATGCTAGGACTTGGTGGGAAGCAATAAAGGCGACCCTCGGTGATAGGCAAATCTCGTGGAAGGAGTTTGAGGAATTCTTTAACAGTAAATACTTTTCCGACAGAGTCCAAGAATAGAAAGTCGCTGAGTTTGCTGCTCTGAAGTAGCGGAGTTTATCCGTGGCGGTGTATGAAGCTCAATTCTCTAGACTTTCTCGTTACGCCACTCACTTGATTTCCACATAAAAGATGAAGGTGAAGCATTTTCTCAATGGGCTGAAATTGCATTACATCAACCAGTTGGCGTCGATGGAGATTCAGACCTATGCAGTGATGGTGAGGAAAGCCCAAGTTTGAGAAGATACTTTGGAAATGACAGAGAAAATCCGTGGGAAGAATGTCAAGAAAGAACAACCTACTGGTTCCCGGAGTGCTAAGCCCGGTTATAGCAAGAAGAGGCCCAATGGCGGGTCTAGGTTCGTGGAAGGGGAAATTGTCAAAGAATGAAGACAAGAAGCCTGGCCCTATTGTTCCATTTAAGGGCGTATGCAAGTATTGTGACCGTCTCGGTCACAAGATGGAACAGTGTTGACGCAAGCTGGGCGCCTGTTTGTGTTATGGAAGTAGGGACCACCTGCATCCCGGAATGTCCTCTTTTATCAGAGCAAGCTACCCCGACCAAACCTCAAGGCAGCAAGAAACAGCAGGGCAAGCTCCATGCCCTACAGGAAGATGATGCAGGCACCACCGAGGAGGGTGGACTCGTTAAAGGTACCCTTATTATTCACGACAAGCCAGCTTTTGTTCTTTTTGATACCGGTGCCACTCATTCATTTGTTTCTCAGAAATTTGCTAAGTCATTAGCTGTGAAGCCGATTTTGATGAATTCCCCAATAGAGATATCAACTCCTATTGGTTCTAGTTCAGCGATTAAGTATTTTTATCCTTCCAGAAAGGTCATGGTTAATGAAAAGAATTTGCCGGCTGATTTAGTATGCATGGATATGAAAGACTATGATGTTATTCTAGGAGCAGATTGGTTGGCTAAGCATGAGGCCAATGTTCATTGTAGTTCCAGTTCCGTGTCTTTTTCTAGACACCCGGGACTTTCTTTTATAGGGGTTAGGCACCATAAGTCTGTGCAACTTATTTCGGCCCTCCGTGATAAGTTGATGAGGAGAGGATGTCAGGTTTTCTTAGCCTTTGTTTATGTGACCCCTTTGAAGAAGATTGAGATTCAGGACATTCCTATTGTCCGAGATTTTTCGGATGTTTTTCTTGAGGAATTGCCAGGACTTCCACTGGAGAGGGAAGTTATCTTTTTATTGATTTAATTCCTGGCGTAACCCATGTTTTTAAGGCTCCTTATCGTATGTCTCTTGTGGAGCTGAGGGAATTAAAACAGCAGTTAATGGAATTACTTGAGAAGGGGTTCATTCGTCCAAGTACATCCCCGTGGGGAGCTCCAGTATTATTTGTCTGGAAGAAGGATGGCTCGATGAGATTGTGTATTTATTATCGACAATTGAATCAAATGACTATCAAGAACAAATATATGTTGCCGAGGATTGATGAGTTATTTGATCAGATAGCAGGAGCTCAGTATTTTTCTAAGATTGGTCTTCGATCAGGTTACCACCAGTTGCGGATTAAGGAAGAGGATATTTATAAGATGGATTTTCGTAGCAGGTATGGGCATTTTGAATTTGTTCTAATGCCTTTTGGACTAACGAATGCACCTGCAGTTTTTATGCAGTTGATGAACAATGTGTTCCGGCCCTATTTTGATCAATGGGTCGTGGTGTTTATTGATGACATTCTAATTTATTCCAAGAGTGAGGAAGAACATGGTGAACATTTGAGGATGGCATTGCAAATATTGAGAGACCATCAGTTATATGCCAAGTTTAGCAAGTGTGAATTCTGGCTACAGGAGGTGTCCTTTCTAGGGCATATCATTACGAAAGAAGGTATTTTTGTTGATCCGTCTAAGGTAGAGGCAGTGAAGAATTGGGATAGGCCTACTAGTGTAACAGAAGTTAGAAGCTTTCTAGGCCTAGCAGGATATTACCGAAGGTTTATTAAGGATTTCTCCAAGATTGCGGTACCCTTAACAAGATTAACCCGCAAGGAGAACAAGTTTGATTGGTCGGAAGATCGTGAGAGAAGCTTCCAGACTTTGAAGGAGTGTTTAACTACTGCCCCTGTTCTAGCTTTACCCTCTAGAGAAGGAGGCTTTGTGGTATACACTGATGCTTCAGGAATTGGTCTGGGTTGTGTGCTTATGCAGCACGGGAGAGTGATAGCTTATTCTTCTAGGCAGTTGAGGAAGCATGACTAGAACTATCCAGTTCATGATTTGGAACTAGCAGCAGTGGTGTTTGCCTTGAAGATATGGAGGCACTACTTGTATGGCGAGACATTTACGGTATTTTCAGATCACAAGAGTTTGAAATATTTATTCTCTCAGAAAGAACTTAATATGAGGCAGAGAAGATGGTTGGAGTATCTAAAGGACTTTGACTTCTCCATAGAGTATCATCCCGGGAAGGGTAATGTGGTGGCAGATGCTTTAAGTCGCAAGCCAATAGCTAAATTGTCAAGCCTCATATTACAAGAATGGAAACTGTTGGAGCAATTAGCTAGTTTGGATCTTAATGTTGACAAGGACCGAGTCATGATTGCTCAGATTCAGCTTAAACTAGAATTATTGACGGAAATCAAGTCCTTGCAAGATAATGACCCAGAGTTGGTAGAAATCAAGGAGAGCTTGAGTAGCAGACCTGAATTCATGGTAGCTGATGATGGCAGATTGTTGTTTCAGGGAAAGACTTGTGTACCTGATGTAGCCGAAGTTAAGAACAAGATCCTCGAGGAAGCTCATAGATCCAGATATACCATTCATCCTGGAGGTACGAAGATGTTTAAGGATTTGAAAAGATCTTTCTGGTGGCCGAATATGAAAAAGGAAATTGCAGAATTTGTGAGTAGATGCTTGGTGTGCCAACAGGTTAAGGCTGAGCATTTCAGACCTGCAGGGAAGTTGAAACCACTAGACATACCTCATCAGAAGTGGGAGAGTATTGGCATGGATTTCATTATGGGCCTACCTAGGACTCGTAGCGGATTTGATGCAATTTGGGTTATCATTGACAGATTGACAAAGTCTGCTCATTTCTTATCTGTTAAATCTAAGTGGACTGTTGATGTTTTAGCAGCTTTGTATATGAAGGAAGTGGTGAGACTCCATGGTATTCCGGATAGTATTGTGTCTGATAGAGATCCCAGATTTACTTCACATTTTTGGAAAGGATTGCAAGAATCTTTGGGAACCCGTCTGAACTTCAGTACTACTTTTCATCCACAAACAGATGGACAGATGAAAAGAACCAACTAGTTAGTGGAGGATATGCTTAGAGCCTGTATGATTGATTTTGGAGGCAGTTGGAGTGATCACTTGGCCTTGATTGAGTTTGCATACAACAACAGTTATCAGTCCAACATTCAGATGGCTCCGTTTGAAACTTTGTATGGAAGAAGCTGTCGGTCTCCATTATGTTGGAACGAGGTATGTGAGAAGCAATGGCTGGGACCATATCTTATTTATGAATCGTCCAAGAATATTCGTATTATCAGAGACCGGTTGCAAGTAACATAATCAAGACAAAAGAGTTATGCCGACAATAGAAGAAGAACTTTGGAATTCCAGGTTGGCGAACATGTGTTTCTAAAGGTTTCTCCCATGAGAGGGATTCAAAGATTTGGCATTCAAGGCAAGCTAACTCCAAGATATGTTGGTCCATTCGAGATTTTGGAAAGAGTGGGGGAGGTTGCATACCGTTTGGCACTACCACCTCAGTTATCTAGAGTATACAATGTCTTCCATGTGTCAATGTTGAGAAAATATGTGTATGACCCCACTCATGTCATTCAGCATGCGGATCTTGAGTTAAAGGAAGATCTGACTTATGAAGAAAGACATGTTAAGATTCTGGATGTCAAGCAGCAGCAACTCAGGAACTGATCCATACCTATGGTCAAAGTGCAATGGAGTCGGCGTGGAACCGAAGAAGCTACTTGGGAGTCAGAAGATACCATGTGAAAGCAGTATCCCGACTTGTTCTAGGTGAGTTGTTCCACTCCCCATTATGTTAAGTGCAGTAAATTTAGAGGACTAAATTCTTTGAAGTGGGGGAGGGTGTAATACCTCGATTTATTAACAAATAAAAATTTCTAGAAAATTTATAAGAAATTAATTAGAAAATCCTTAATAAATAGAATAAGTTAAATTTTGACCATCTTGTAAAAATCTGGAAAATTTAGAATCTTGTAGAGGATAAAATGTTTAATAATAGTGTCTTCTATGACCAGCCCAAATAAAACCCGTAATTAGTCCAAATTAACTGATTAAGGCCCAATTCCACACTTAATCTAATTGGACCATTAAATGTGAAATTTGAGCCCAATACCCGATCATTTAGGCTGAGACCAGATCCAAATGAAAGGTTAGGATGAGAGGATTGTTTCCCCTCTTAGTTCTCCCTGAAACCCTAACCCTAGAGGGTGAATTTTTGGATAGAAGGCGGCTAAAAAACCCTATCCGCGCCGTTCGCATAATACCCTATTGTTTAGACTCTATCACCACGAATAGAAGACTCTAGACCTCATATGACCTATAAAAATGACCCTTGTCAACCCTAGTTTCATTTGGGTGCTGTGGCGGCTGACGAGGATCATGGACGAGGGAGAATTCTGGCGATCACCGGCGGGGCGTTCTTAGCGCGTCGTCGTCCCTTCTTCTTCCTTCTTCCTCCAATTAAGGTAGGTTATAACAAGCCAAACCTTAAGTATCATATATGGTTAGAACCAGCATCGAGTGCTCCTTCTATTGAATGCAAAAGCCCTAAAAGTTACTTAGTATCATGCGAGAATTTTAGGGTTTAGTAGAAGCATGTCACATCTAGGGTTATACTTGTTTCATCTCGTTTTAAGTAGGGATTTCAGGCACTAAAGATTAAATTGAGCATGCTATATTATAAAACTTTATGTGCCCTTTCTTTTGAATCCAAAAACCCTAATTATTATCCTCCATGCTGTGCGTATTTAGTAATTTATTGTAACCCTAGCCAACTCGCTGGAGGCGGGCAGGGCGAAAGGGGGCTTGATTGTTTCTGACTTGTGCGGCCTCGCGATAGACCGCCCAACCTGGTTAGGCGGCATATTATTGACCGTTTATGTGTTTGCGATTCGTAATATGTTCTGGGAAGCGCGGCATGACCTCGACCGCCCTTCTATCAGGCGGTCAGTGATTGACCGTTCATCTCCCCCAGCGGCTCATTACCGACTGCTCATCTCCAGCAGGCCTTCGGACCTGAGGGAGATAACCGGCCCGTCGTGCGACCGCCGAGGAGGATGAATGCTCCCTACTGGACCGTCCATCTTTATAGAATTGATTAAATTATCTTTCTTGCATGATTTATGATAGTAGATTTGTGGTTAAATGTAAGTTAGCAACATGCATAAAAACCCTGGAAAATTATAACGGCAAATGATTATAAACTCTTGCTGATTTATTCTTCTTGACCTTGGATCATCTTCTTCAATGAATGTTAATATTAATCATGATTCATTATTAATTGAAAATTATATTAGGATTGTTTGATAGTCATTCTACTCCAGTAGAATTGACTGACCGCATTACTGGTTTCCGCTGATTTAATAGCCCCATTTCCTTGTAATGGTTGGGACTCTTCACCGGATATTCCTTCCGTCGGACTAGGACCTCCATTACGGGATCTCTGTAAGTCCTCGCAAGCTTGGGATTCCTAGTAGGACGCCAGGCAGGTTGTACCACCATGACCTGAACCCGTTAATGCGATCGGACAGCTTGAATTTATTGTGTTGTGAGCCATGGATCACTTTGGACAGACTGAGTCATGCGCGACCGGAAACGGACAGTTAAACTCAGTGGGCGGCCTAGTATGAACCGTTCATCCCTAGCCCAGTGCCAATTTTGTTGGTCGATTAACCTTGTTCTATCTTCGACCAAAACTTGTTTTGATCGGCCCAATAAGCCTAGGCTGACCAGTGGAGAGTGGGCTGGACCTTGGTTCAGTTCTGCCCCAACTATGGCAGCCCGAACCCAAATTGGGTGGATTCTAGTTATTTAAGTCAAGCCCAGTTGAGGGGACTGGATTGGACCGTCCGTGATCTTGAGCGGTTGAACCGTTTGTCCCTGAAGCGACCTAATACTGCCCGTTTATCTTGTTCGTGGGCTTCATGTCCTTCTGGTCCTGTACGGCCCATCCTCGACCATCCATTATAGTTAAAAGGCCCATTTAGGACCGTTCTTCTTTGAGCGGCCCACAATGGTCCATTTATTCCTTGAACTCGTGGTGGTTGATTCTCAGCCCAGATTCTCTATGTGCGGCCCATATATGACCGTACAATTGCTTGAGCGGCCCAGTGAGAACCGCGTATCATCCAGAACCAATTTTTCCCGTGGTTTATGATATTGAATCCAAGAACCTATTGGTTCTTGATAATTTGAACCTTCTGGGTAAAGTATTGCTTCAACTTATCCTTAGGTCTTTCTGAGGAAAGTTCTATCTTGATTAATTGGCCATTTGACTTGATTAATGTCTAGACATAACTTTGGATCTCGGATCCTTTAAATCAATGCCAACGCATCATAAGGCCCCGGTCTGGTCCTGGGAGGAGCGCCCGAAAAGTACTTGTGCCCCGGGGAGTTTGAATGACATGGTGAGGCATTGCACCGAGTGCATGACAAGCGTGATGTCTATGACAATAATCTCTTACTTGAAATTATCTTGACTTGGTTAAATCTTGCTTGCTGGCCAATTTCCAGTTTCATTATATTCATGATCTTGTACCTCTTCTACTTATGTCATTTCTTTTCGCACATTTAATGTAATTAATTGGTTAGTTACTTAAACTTGCATGTTATTACCTACTGAGCGTTTGCTCACCTAGTTGTTTCCCCCCTTTTCAGGTAGCTCAGGTGAGGACTCACAATCCGATGGGAACGGGCAAGAGTGTTGATCATGGAGTGAGCCAATTAGATGCCGTGGAGCAAGAAATAATTGTCTATGTTTAGTTGTGTTTTAGAATGTGGTTCAAAGAGTTGTAATGTGAAGTCAGTCAATGTAATGTGGTCTAGTGGATGTTATGATGGAAATTTCATTAAGGTTCTTCAAGTTGGTTATGTAAATGGGATCGTGGATTATGAAATTGTTATTTAATTAATGAAGTCATTTTATGTTCATGGTTAATCCTTATGTTTTACTGTAGCATGTCTGGAAATGAGCATAATACAGTTAAATATTTCTAATGCCAGTCCCGACATTCCGCATCGGGGCGTGACACCTATCATATACTAGATCCATCGTGGTGACGACGACGGGTGGGGGAGGACTGGCACATCCGAAGGTAGACCAACCATGCATCCTAACTAAAGTGATATGTGTGGGATGGCCTAACCCTCTAACCATGCCGAATGATGCGGTGTGCCAAGACAAATGCTTTCCTAACCTGGAAATGACTTCGATGTGTAGGGGTAGGGTTTGGCATTGGAGCTTCCATTCAAAATAGTCGAAGGGGTCTAGGAAGGTGGACATCATGGGGAGAGGCACTTCCTTGTTCCCTAGGTGTAGATCTTCCTTGGTCATGTCTCCCATGGTGTAACCCGAGTCTAGGAAGGGGTGGGCTAGGTCCAACATGGTGCGTTAGGGTAGGGAAATGTGGGTGGTGAGTAAGTTGGGTGGGTCACATGGATATAGGAAGGGGTCGAAGGGATCATGGTAAGGGCTACCAAGAGAGTGGAACTCCAAATCCTCAAGGTCCTCAAAAGATGATGAGGCATCCTCCTCCATCGGGATAATTGGGCCGGTGATTTGGGTGGGATGGTCGGCCACGAATGGATGGCTTGACTTTCTACCCGAGATAAGCAACTCCAATTTGTGGATAGCATCAGGCACTTCAGGTGTGGGGAGGAATAGAAGGAGGTCGCTAGTGTAGCAACTCACAGGGTAAACCGAGGTAATAGACCCGATACATAACTGTAGGAGGTCAAGGTTCCTAGGTCGGTCGTCCACTATGGTCAACATGCCAGTCAACTCCATTTGCCATGCTAAGCCCTTAAGAAGATCAAGTAAAGTCTCCACTTGGTAGGATGATTGGATGGTGGTGTGATAGGAGAAGGGTACTATATAGAGATTTTGCTCCATAGGAGGGTAAACATGGGTTGTAATCTCTCTCATTGGACTCTCCCTTAGCCAATTAACAAGGGGTTCTCCTAAGATGAGCTCGGCCCCAACTAGAGAGGGTGGTGTAGGGTGAAGACCACCGTGCAAGGCTTCTCCTTCAACTTGGACATGGGTGGTATTCATGGTGGGGATAGGGTCCGGAGGGGCATTTGTCCCCACGTGGCCGAGTGTGTGGGCCACTTCTTATAATGCCAATGGGGTAGGAGGATCTATAGTGGGTGGTTTGGTGATAGCAGGCGCATGGCGCACCCGGGGTGGTGAGCGAGGTTGGACTTGGGTTGGGTTTCGGAGTGGAAGTAGTGGTGGCCTAGGTTAGGGTAGGATTGGGGTTGGAAGTGGAAGGTGGGTTAGGTGAGTGACTGTAGCAACCCTAGTAAATCAAAAGAATAAAATCTTAAATAGAATAAAAGATTTAAAACCAATGATAAAAAGTTCACCTCATATACACTTAAAACATATAACAAAAAGGGCCAAGATAAATAACACCTCCGTTAAAGTCATCATTTAATTGAAGACTGTTCACGCAGGCGCTAATTTAAGAATTGACGCCCTCTTGACAGGTGTCATATAAAAGAATTGAAGACTGTGACAGAGACGTCATTTTTAAATAACGCCCCAACCTTAGGCGTCATTTCAAAACCGAACCGTTGGTATTTGGTTCGAACAAGGATGTTATCCGGGGTAAGTTTTGATTAAGAAAGGGATTGATACGTGTATATTTAAGTTTAGTAAGGATTCTACTAAGGAAATTTTAGTTCTAATCGAACTCCTAAAAACCCATTAGGATTCCTTCTCTATAAATACTAAACCCCTCCATCGAGCCAACCCACTGGCTCTTTTTCTTCAACGACGTCTTGCTGCTCTCTTGAAGAGTGTTCTTCGTTGGCTGTACGTGGGGTAGAGAATTCTATTCTCTTCCACTGCTTCCCTACTTCTTCAAGTTGCTGCTACTGCGTTGCCCTTGTTATCTTCCTCCTGTCGTGGAGAACGTGAAGAACGTGGAAGGTTCTTCATTTTCTTCCTTTTCTCCTGCTGCCGCTACTGTGAAGAGGGACCTCCGTTCCTTTCTTTTAAAGGGTGGAAGTCTTCTTCTACTACCATAACTGCTGCTGCTATTTTCCTTCGGCTGCTGAAGCTAGACGAACAAGCTTTATATTGAAGGAGAACAAGCTTCATCCTCTTCTTCCTTCTACCTGGTTACTCTGTTGAAAACAGAGTATCGTTTGTGGCTATTTTTTTCACGTTACCATCAACCAAATCACCACAATGTAGGTTTTCTCAAGTGTAAAGCCAAATTTAATAATTTTAGGTGGTATACATGCATATAGGTCTGTAAAGGAATTACAGATATCACTCTGGATGGAGTTCTCGTGTTTTACTGCATGAATTAAATTAGCGACCTAGTCTAGGGCGCTATTTTATTTAGCGACCGTGTAAACAGTCGTCAATTGTCTAGTCATTTAATAAATACATAATGTTCAAAATTTAATATCTGTGAACCCTTATATGTAAACTAATGAATGA
This sequence comes from Amorphophallus konjac, assembly GCA_022559845.1. Classification (NCBI taxonomy): domain Eukaryota; kingdom Viridiplantae; phylum Streptophyta; class Magnoliopsida; order Alismatales; family Araceae; genus Amorphophallus; species Amorphophallus konjac. The sequence continues at coordinate 130,563,461 of CM040124.1, read as the reverse complement.
TCATGTCCATAAATTCCTACTATTTTTTTCTGTCTGTTCATATCTTTAGAATCTTGATCAGACATACTCCAAAAACCATGTGTCTGTGATTGTACCTGCCCGGTGCAAATCATATGACAAAGAATTAGCGACCCGGATTAGGTCGTCATTTGAATGAACGCCCCTATACATGGGCACCAATTTAGTGATAAACTGTGAAGTATAGAAATGTTTATAAAATTCCTGGATATTGAAATGACGACATATACCCTGCCCTTTAATTTAATATGTGACGGCCCTTACTAGGGCGCTGTTTATAGAATTGAAGCCTTCATGAAAGGTGTTATTTTTATAATAATTGAAATTTAAAAATGTTTACATATATTAATATTTACATAATCTGGATGTAACGACTAAGTGAACAGTCGTCATTTATTGAACTGACGACCCTGACAAGGGCGCCAATTCAAAAAATGAAGACTTAAGCTCAGGCGCCAATTTACTGATCTCTTGATTTCCTAATTTTCGTGGTTTTCTATAACCCTTGACCATGGGTTGTGTATACTGGAACTATATTCCATTCCGTGATTATAGCCTCACGTTTCATGATGTTTTATCGATTACCCATTATTTCTCGGTGATAGATGAACCCTCCATGAGACATTCCGTTCCTTTGGACCAGTGACTTTATCATAGAGACCTCCGTAAGACTTCGCTAGCCTTGGATTCCCTCAAGGCAGCCGAGCAGGTTGTACCATCAAAACCCTTGACACTACTTGATTTCCATGTCACTCTAAAGAAACATGGTATACCGGCCCTCATGATATGCTATTTTGATGTCATGAGAACACTCTTCAATAGAATGGGAAACCATGCCATTAATACTGCTTAAGAATGATGTGCCATACTTGTGGACACTAATTCTATCTACCTTATCATGTACAAGAACGAGCGACCATCTCTATATGAGCGTTTATTTTTATTGTCTTGGCACCCAAGTTAGGGAGCCGATTCACCTAGCTTTAATACGAATCGTGGTTATACCGTTATTATCGTCCCTACATGTTCAATCCTTGTGATTCTATTCCGCACGCTCTACCTTAAAGTTCATACCAGCTTGAGTCCTTGGAATTCTATATTGGCTATAACTATAGTGGATGTCGAAAATACATGATCAATGCCTGCGCATATAGGGCCCGATCTGGTCCTAGGAGGAGCACCCAAAAGTACTAGTGCCCATGGGTGTTGTAATGATCACGGTATGGCATTGTACCGAAGTGCATGACTAGCGTGATAGACATTCCATAAATCTCGTACTTTACTTGACTTGACATGACATGACTTGCGTGACCTGAAAGTGTATTTATTGTACTTGCTTGAAACATGATAGCCATTCTCGACATGACATGATCACTTGACATGATAGATATACGTGCTTGATTATCTTGCTATCTTAACATGGGTTCTTGAAAGACTTGCTAGTTCACTCACTATTCTCTTGTTATACATTCTCTATTGTCGTTTTATGCGAGCATGCATAGCTTATTGTATTTCATGTAACATGTAATCTACTTAAAGCAAGCTAGCTCTTGAGATATAATCTCTACTGAGCGTTCGCTCACATAGTGTTTTTCCCTTGTTTTTTTTTCAGGTAAGTCCGAGGACGAAACTCTTTCGGATGGGGAAAGTTAAGAGTGAAGAGGCTAGAGCTACAACCATATGTCAAAGCGTCGGCTAGTCTTGTCTTTCCATTTTCTTGAGTCAATCATTGTACTTTTTCCTTTTATTGAGTCTTAGCATTTTCATTTTTATTAGAAGTACTTTGAGGTTGTGATTGAATAAAGGATTGGGTTATCTTTACTTTTACGCACTCTGTCTTTGTGTCGAATACACTAAACGCTCTGATTGACATGATCGATATAAACTCGTCACGCACTCCGTGTTCCTTCTACGCTCGGGGTGTGACAATTTTTGTGGTATCAGAGCCTAGTATATTCAATTCCTAGAAACCCAAGTCAAGGATATATTTAAACCTTTAACCGGTGAGATTGGGTAGAACCATGGGTTAAAGTAACTAAGGTATTCAAACTCTTGGTCAAGTCTCATATTAATTAGTTAATTAAAAATCCGTGTAGGACAATGGCTGCCGAACGTGCTCAGTGGCGTAACATGCAATGCACTATTCAAGGCATGACGTAGGCACTTCAATAGGTAGCTCAGGGAGCGGTGAACCGTGGAGCGGGAAACCTCCACCAAAGCTTCAAGAACATCAACCCTCCTAAGTTCATAGGATCCACGGATCCGCATGATGCTGAGCATTGGATAAGGGAGACTGAACGTATCTTCAGTGTTATGCAATGCACGGACCAAGAGAAGGTTCTGTTAGCCACATTTCAATTGGAAAGAGATGCACGATGCAGGTGGAGTCGGTAGAAGTCACATTAGACCAAGCTCAGGTTACATGGGAGGAATTTGTTGAACATTTCAACAATAAATATTTTTCAAACCGAGTCCAGGAGAAGAAAGCTGTCGAATTCACCGCACTTAAGCAATGATCTTTGTCGGTGGCTGAGTACGAGGCACAATTCTCAAGATTGTCTCGGTATGCTAAACACCTAGTCAGTACCGAAAAAATGAAAGCTAGGAGATTTCTAAATGGGCTCATGCCCTAATATATAACACAACTGACGCCGATTGACTTACAAGTCTACTCGGAGATGGTATGACGAGCCCAGTTACTAGAAGATGCCATGGAGCTATCTGATAGGATCCGTGGGAGAGACAAGAAGGAGCATGTCACTAGCTCCAGCATTTTCAAACCCAACTTCAACAAGAAGAGGCCAAGTAATGGAGGAGAGTCTTCCCAGGAAAAGAAAGTTAAAAAGATTAACAAGCCGTTCTCCATCACTACCACACCTTCCAAAGTGGTGTGTAAACACTGTGACAAGGCCGGACATAAGGCTGAAGAATGTTGGAGGAAACTTGGAGCGTGTCTCCGTTGTTGGAGCCGTGATCATCGGATTCCCAACTGTCCCCTGCTCAATGATCAAGCTGGTGATGGGAAACGCCCAGTAACGAAGAATGCATGCCTCCAAGCTATTAAGGAGACAGAACAAGACGAAGGCAGACTAGTGGAAGGTACACTACAAGTTTGTTCCAAGTTTGCATATGTCTTATTTGATCCTGGTGCATCGCACTCATTTATTTTCCAAGAAGTTTGCTGACCGCTACCTATGGAACTGGAGTGGATAAAATTAGTTATTTCAACTCCTCTTGGAAACGAAGCCGATATTACTCATTATTCCCAAAATTGTGAAGTCTTGGTAAAGGGAAGAAATCTTCCAATTGACCTAATATGGCTAGATTTGAAGGAATATGATATCATATTAGGAGCAGATTGGCTATATAAATACCAGGCAACTGTTGATTGACGCAATAGCAAGGTTACGTAAAAGAAATTCCCGAAACTGGTCTATACTAGCCCTAAGGGTCGGAGCAAGTCACCTCTTATTTTAGCTCTCCGAGCTAGCAAGCTAATAGGGAAAGGATGTGTATCTTTCCTTACTTTTGTCACCATTAAGGAGACTAAGCTAGAAAACATCCTGTTGTGCAAGAGTTTCCGGACGTGTTTCCAGAAGATTTTCCTGGATTACCCCGATAAAGAGAAGTGGCCTTCACCATCGACTTGATCCCTGGTGTTGGCCCAGTTTCTAGGGCACCTTATAGGATGTCCCTACCGAGCTCAATGAGTTAAAGGAACAATTGATGGAGCTTCTTAAGAAGGGTTTTATCAGGCCGAGTACTTCCCCGTGGGGAGCACCTGTGCTGTTTGTAAAGAAGAAGGATGATCCATGAGGTTATGCATCGACTATCGATAGTTGAGTCATCTCACTATTAAGAACAAGTATCCACTGCCGAGAATCGATGAACTGTTTGATCAAATATCTGGATCCAAGTACTTCTCGAAGATTGATCTCAGATCGAGGTATCACCAACTGAGGATCAAAGATGAGGACATTCCTAAGACCGCGTTCAGGAGTAGGTATGGACACTATGAATTTGTTATTATACCTTTTGGACTAACCAATGCCCCTGTTGCCTTTATGTAGTTGATGAATAGTATTTTCAGGCCTCATCTAGATCAATTCATAGTGGTTTTCATTGATGATATATTGATCTATTCAAAGACCAAGGAAGAGCATGAGGAGCATTTGAGGATTGCATTACAGATATTGAGGACAAATCGATTATATGCAAAGCTTAGTAAATGTGAATTCTGGCTAGAAGAAGTATCTTTCTTGGGGCATGTTATATCAAAAGATAGTTTTTTCGTAGATCCATCAAAGGTTGAAGCTGTAAAGAATTGGGAAAGACTGACCAATGCTAGCGAGATCCGTAGTTTCTTGGGTCTTGCGGGCTATTACCGGCGATTCATCAAGGATTTCTCCAAGATCGTCGTACCACTCACTAGGTTGACTCGCAAGGAAATCCTTTATGAGTGGAGCAAGGAATGTGAAAGAAGCTTCAAAGCCCTCAAGAATCACCTAACTACTGCCCCAGTTTTAGCTTTACCAATTGAAGGCAAGAAATTCGAGGTATACACTGATGCATCTGGCATTGGCCTCGGATGTGTTTTAATGCAACAAGGGAAAGTTATAACCTACTCATCTCGACAGCTAAAGAAGCATGAAGAGAACTACCCAGTACATGATCTAGAATTGGCTGTGGTAGTGTTTGCATTGAAGATCTGGAGACATTACTTATACGGAGTACAGTTCACTGTATACTCCGATCACAAGAGTCTCAAGTATCTTTTCTCTCAGAAGGAATTGAATATGAGGCAAAGACGTTGGCTAGAATATCTCAAGGACTTCGACTTCACAATACAATATCATCATGGAAAGGGTAATCCTATAGCTGATGCCCTCAGTCGCAAGCCAAGAGTAATATTAGCCAATTGTATGATTCAAGAGTGGAAGTTGCTAGAATAGTTCACTAAACTTAATATAAGCATGGACAAGGAGAGTAGGTGTGTCACACTATCCCATATGAGCATACAACCAGATCTACTCTCAGAGATACAAGGACTGCAAGATAATGACCCGGTATTAGTGGAAATCAAGGGCAAAATAGAGGAACAACCTGATTTCAAGATGGCCCCAGATGGAATGTTATTAGTCAGGAATAGATCTTGTATACCAGATTGTCCAGAGCTAAAGAAGAAGATTTTAGATGAAGTTCACATATCAAGGTACACGATTCATCCAGGATTTACCAAGATGTACCAAGATTTGAAAAGGACATTTTGGTGGCCTAATATGAAAAGAGAAATAGCGGACTTCGTGTCTCGCTGTCTCACTTGCCAACAAGTCAAGGCGGAACACCAAAAGCCTGTCGGTAAGCTACATCCTCTTGAAATCCCCAAGTAGAAGTGGGAGGATATCGGTATGGACTTCATTATGGGATTATCTTAATCTGCAGGAGGACATGATGGAATATGGGTTATCATAGACCGATTAACCAAGTCGGCACATTTCTTGCCAATCAAGAGTCGATGGTCAATAGATGTTCTTGTCGCATTATACATCAAGGAAATGGTTAGACTACATGGCATTCCTATTTCAATCATGTCTGACCGAGACCCTCATTTTACTTCTCATTTTTGGAAGGGTCTACAACATTCGCTGGGGATGAGACATAACTTTAGTACAGCTTTTCATCCTCAAACGGATGGTTAGACCGAGAGAACTAATCGGGTAGTAGAAGATATGCTTAGAGCTCGCATCATTGATTTTGGTGGAAGCTGACATGATCACTTGCCTTTGGTTGAATTTGCATACAACAACAGCTACCAGGCAAGTATACATATGGCACCTTTCGAAGCCGTATACGGAAGGAGTTGTCGATCACCCTTGTGCTGGGATGAAGTTGGCGAGAAACAACTATTAGGCCCATGCATGGTAAGGGATACCACCGAAAAGATTCAGATGATTAGAGAGAAACTTCAAGTAGCTCAGTCTAGACAGAAGGCTTATGCTGATACAAGAAGAAGAGATCTCGAATTCCAAGTCGGAGATCACGTATTTCTCAAGTATATAAGGAGATTTGGTGTTAAGGGCAAGCTTACACCAAAGTTTATCAGACCTTTTGAGGTATTAGAAAGAGTTGGCGAGGTTGCTTATCGCATCACTTTACCTCCTCAATTGTTCGATGTCCATAATGTATTCCATATATCCATGCTGAAGAAGTATGTGCACGATCCATCACATATCATCGATCATGGAGACCTGGGGATTCAAAAGGATCTTACATATGAACAAAAGCCTATGAAGATCCTCGATCGTGAAGTTCGTATACTAAGAAATAAGATAGTTCCCATGCTAAAGGTGCAATGGAGTAAATGCTCAGAGCACGAAGCCACACTGGGAGACCGAGGAGTCTATGAAGAAGCGATTCCCAGATTTATTCTAAAGAGGTATGAGTCCTACACTCTCCGTAAATCTGTGCGATCGAATTTGGGGACCAAATTATTTTTAAGTGGGGGAGGGTGTCGCAACCCTAGTAATTTAAAAGAATAAAATCTTAAATAGAATAAAAGATTTAAAACCAATGATAAAAAGTTCACCTCATATACACTTAAAACATATAACAAAAAGGGCGAGATAAATAACGCCTCCGTTAAAGTCATCATTTAATTGAAGACTGTTCACGCAGGCGCTAATTTAAGAATTGACGCCCTCTTGACAGGCGTCATATAAAAGAATTGAAGACTGTGACAGAGGCGTCATTTTTAAATAACGCCCCAACCTTAGGCGTCATTTCCAAACCGAACCGTTGGTATTTGGTTCGAACAAGGATGTTATCCGAGGTAAGTTTTGATTAAGAAAGGGATTGATACGTGTATATTTAAGTTTAGTAAGGATTCTACCAAGAAAATTTTAATTCAAATCGAACTCCTAAAAACCCATTAGGATTCCTTCTCTATAAATACTAAACCCCTCATCGAGCCAACCCACTGGCTCTTTTTCTTCAACGACGTCCTGCTGCTCTATTGAAGAGTGTTCTTCGTTGGCTGTACGTGGGGTAGAGAATTCTATTCTCTTCCACTGCTTTCCTACTTCTTCAAGTTGCTGCTACTGCGTTGCTCTTGTTATCTTCATCTTGTCGTGGAGAACGTGAAGAACGCGGAAGGTTCTTCATTTTCTTCCTTTTCTCCTGCTGCCGCTACCGTGAAGAGGGACCTCCGTTCCTTTTTTTTAAAGGAAGGAAGTCTTCTTCTGCTACCATAACTGCTGCTGCTATTTTCCTTCGGCTGCTGAAGCTAGAAGAACAAGCTTCATATTGAAGGAGAACAAGCTTCATCCTCTTCTTCCTTCTACCCGGTTACTCTGTTGAAAACAGAGTATCGTTTGTGGCTATTTTTTTCACGTTACCATCAACCAAATCACCACAATGTAGGTTTTCTCAAGTGTAAAGCCAAATTTAATAATTTTAGGTGGTATACATGCATATAGGTCTGTAAAAGAATTACATATATCCCTCTGGATGAGTTCTCATGTTTTACTACATGAATTAAATTAGCGACCCAGTCTAGGGCGCTATTTTATTTAGCGACCGTGTAAACAGTCGTCAATTGTCTAGTTATTTAATAAATACACAATGTTCAAAATTTAATATCTGTGAACCCTTGTTTGTAAACTAATGCATGATCATGTCCATAAATTCCTGCTATTTTTCTCTGTCTGTTCATATCTTTAGAATCTTGATCAGACATACTCCAAAAACCATGTGTCTGTGATTGTACCTGCCCGGTGCAAATCATATGACAAAGAATTAGCGACCTGGATTAGGTCGTCATTTGAATGAATGCCCCTATACATGAGCGCCAATTTAGTGATAAACTGTGAATTATAGAAATGTTTATAAAATTCTTGGATATTGAAATGATGACATATACCCTGCCCTTTAATTTGATATGTGACGCCCTTGACTAGGGTGCTGTTTACAGAATTGAAGCCTTCATGAAAGGCGTCATTTTTATAATAATCAAAATTTGTAAATGTTTACAAATATTAATATTTACATAATCTGGATGTAACGACTGAGTGAACAGTCGTCATTTACTGAACTGACGACCTTGACAAGGGCGCCAATTCAAAAAATGAAGACTTAAGCTCAGGCGCCAATTTATTGATCTCCTGATTTCCTGATTTTTGTGGTTTTCTATAACCCTTGACCATGGGTTGTGTATACTGGCACTATATTCCATTCCATGAATATAGCCTCACGTTTCATGATGTTTTATCGATTACCCATTATTTCTCGGTGATAGATGCACCCTCCATGGGACATTCCGTTCCTTTGGACCGGTGACTTTATCATAGAGACCTCTGTAAGACTTCGCTAGCCTTGGATTCCCTCAAGGCAGCCGAACATGTTGTACCATCAAAACCCATGACACTACTTGATTTCCATGTCACTCTAAAGAAACATGGTATACCGGCGCTCATGATATGGTATTTTGATGTCATGAGAATACTCTTTAATGGAATGGGAAACCATGCCATTAATACTGCTTAAGAATGATGTGCCATACTTGTGGACACTAATTCTATCTACCTTATCATGTACAAGAACGAGCGACCATCTCTATATGAGCGCTTATTCTTATTGTCTTGGCACCCAAGTTAGGGAGCCGATTCCACCTAGTTTTAATACGAATCGTGGTTATACCATTATTATTATTATCGTCCCTACATGTTCAATCCTTGTGATTCTATTCCGCACGCTCTACCTTAAAGTTCATACCAGCTTGAGTCCTTGGAATTCTATATTGGCTATAACTATAGTGGATGTCAAAAATACATGATCAATGCCTGCGCATATAGGGCCCGATCTGGTCCTAGGAGGAGAACCCAAAAGTACTAGTGTCCATGGGTGTTGTAATGATCACGGTATGGCATTGTACCAAAGTGCATGACTAGCTTGATAGACATTCCATAAATCTCGTACTTTACTTGACTTGACATGACATGACTTGCGTGACCCGAAAGGGTATTTATTGTACTTGCTTGAAACATGATAGCCAATTCTTGACATGACATGGTCACTTGACATGATAGATATACGTGCTTGATTATCTTGCTATCTTAACATGGTTTCTTGAAAGACTTGCTAGTTCACTCACTATTCTCTTGTTATACATTCTCTATTGTCATTTTATGCGAGCATGCATAGCTTATTGCATTTCATGTAACATGTAATCTACTTAAAGCAAGTTAGCTCTTGAGATATAATCCTTACTGAGCGTTCGCTCACATAGTGTTTTTCCCATATTTTTTTTTCAGGTAAGTCCGAGGATGAAACTCTTTCGGATGGGGAAAGTTAAGAGTGAAGAGGCTAGAGCTACAACCATATGTCAAAGTGTCGTCTAGTCTTGTCTTTCCATTTTCTTGAGTCAATCATTGTACTTTTTCCTTTTATTGAGTCTTAGCATTTTTGTTTTTATTAGAAGTAATTTGAGGTTATGATTGAATAAAGGATTGAGTTATCTTTACTTTTGCGCACTCTGTCTTTGTGTCGAATACACTAAATGCTCTGATTGACATGATCGATATAAACTCGTCACGCACTCCGGGTTCCTTCCACGCTCGGGGCGTGACAGTGACTTTGGGTTTGGGAGTGGTGGTCCTCGTGGGGTTAGATGGGGAGGTGGAGGCCGAGGCCACTTGCGTTTGGGTGTGGGTTGGATAAGGGAGTGTGGGTTGGAGGGTGGGATCCTCATGGGGGAAACCGGGTCTGTGACGACCCAGACTCCAGATATCGGATATACCCGATAGGACTACCAAGTAGACCCGATATCACTTGGAACCCGTGAAGCCTCCCAAGAGCTGCAAAGCTCCGAAGGGATAAAAGGATTGTTTTATAGTACATTGAAGTCACAGATATAACAGTAAGCAATTAAATTTCATTAGATCGGTTTGCTAAAGTAGCAGAAATAAAATTACTTTTTAATTAATAGTTTAAATTAACAGTTATACCAAAGTCCAGTCCAAAGGATAGACAAGTATAGTCCAATAGAAAGAAAAACGTACACTGAGGTCGGGGGAAGCCCGACGTAGGTACCGCTGGCAACTACGACCATGCCACACCAGGAACCGCAAGGAAGCAGAGACGATCACACTTGAATAGTAGGGGTGAGCCTCGTGTCACTGGCTCCGTAGGGGTCACGCGGATCTCCATTGAAAATAACGCAGTAACACAGAACAACAACTAAAACAGCAGTAGTAGTAAAGCAGGAAAGAAGTAGGAAAAACTACTACTAGAAAGCTATAAAAGAAAGCTGGGAGAGCAGGAGTAGAACAGCTAAAAGAAAAGGGAAAAGCAAAGCCATAAGGAACGAGAACACGGCTACTGAGCAATGCACGGCTCCTTAAGCTACTCCAAACAGCGACAGAAGGGTGAACCCTGATCTCACAAAGTCAGGAGTTACCGATCCATTAGCCAACCATTAGCCCAAAGGCTAATGCCCATAAAACCAGGCAAAAGCCCTAGAAAATACCTAGATAGACAACATGCACTGACACACACGACTAGGGCGTTGAGTACGCGACACATAGTTATCCTTAGCAAAGTCGAGAACAGACCAACTCGGAAGGGGAAGCTGAACTTGGACGAAACCAAGAACAGACTAACTCGGAAGGGGAACACAGACTCTGAGAAACACGAGAGTCAAGCGCTAAGTGATGAAAGCACCTCCTCACTAAATGAACAGCCAGATGCATCCACTGACATCTTACACTGTGCCACAAGTATCTCGCTACGGACGTCGAGAATGACAGAGACTGAGAAACTCACTGAATTGAACTAGGAACTACAGTAACGAGTGACTAGTCAGGGTCACGCCCATCGGCGTTCGTCCAAAACGCCCCTAACCACGTGTGCACACACAAGTTCAATACCTTGAGCCAGGCCTCTAGCTAGTTTTCTCCCACAGCAGGACGCTACTGCAAGGCAAGGGAGCCCACGGAAACTAGCCTACAAACCGTATCTCGGGAACTACCCCACCACCTACTCCCAGCTGGGCTGACACTTGAGGTCTTCATGCTATGACTAGTGAAGGCTCACTAGACATAGAGACTCTGAAACACGAGTGCTAAAGTACAGATAGACTAAGAATGCATTATCGCACATACTACGAAGCACCCAGACACATGGCAGTATACCAACTGCCGCAGACTCAGGATAGGACAACTAGACCTGCTGACACAGCGATACTTGAGTCACAAGACTCGGAGTCAAGATCATCGCACAACGACGGTGACAAGCCGCCAATCAGCCTAATCCTAAGCCGAGGAAAACGACACTGATCCTCAGATCCACACAACCGTATAAAATGATTCACAGAGACCTGAGGGAGCATCAAGACCCTCAATGTATCTGGACACACAAACCGAGATAAAACAATACCTCTAGGCATCCGGAACCACTATCTCGAGCTATCCAAAATAGTCGAGACACACACAAGGTTACTTGTCAACCACTGGGTCTCACCGGGTTGACGAGAACCTAAAAATGACTTTGAAGCAGTACAGAAACCTAACCAATAGCAAAGTACGCCTGGCTACCTTATAACAAGGTTATAGCCCTCATAGGACATCAAAGGACGTCCACGGGACAATGGGCAAACCAAGAAGTCAAGCCAAGGCACTTGGAAACCAACACATCAGAAAATGACACACAGGAGATAAGCGGAGGAACAAACGCTGGCGGTCATAGAATGGGCCGCTAGGCGACTGTAGCGGTCAAGCATTAGGCCGCTAAACCCAGTCAACCTTGAACTGACCTATTCGGTCAAACCACCAAAAGTGGTCTAATATAGATGCGCTACACGGACTAGGTGGTCAAAGAGTAAACCGCCACACTAACTGCCTTAACCTATTGAGCTAAGACAAACGGACTGTAGTGGCCTAAGAAAGGCGCGCTACAACGAAGAAACGCTCGAAGGCTGGGCCGCCAAGGCCAACCGACTTAGAATCTTGACCCGGTCAAACGAACCGTAGTGGTCTAAGGAAGGAGCGCTACAGCATGTTGGCGGTCAAAGCTTGGGCCGCCAGCCCAAATCGACTTAACCCATTGACTTACGTCAACGACCCTTAGCGGTCTAAGAAAGGGCCGCTAGAGCAAATAGCGGTTTATCGTACAACCACTAAGACTCGAACCGACTTACACTAATTTCGAGAAACCATTGAGCTTGGCGTGCCACCATAGGGGCGCCAGAGGCAAGAGGCGGTCTAAGTTTAGGCCGCCAGCCTAAATCGACATGAACTAACCGACACACCACGGAGTGTGGCGGTCTATCGTTGGGCTTCCAGAGACAAGAGACGGTCTCTGAAACGACCGCTAGCACGATACGACGGGAAAACCATGGGAATGGCAGGATCTGGCCGTTCTACGTCTAAACGAAGGAGAAATAGTCCTAATTGACAAAAAAAACCTTCCACAGGCCAGAAGGGGTCCATGCGACATTTAAATCGCAAGAAACGGGCGATTCTATCGAATCGACCCTAATTGGGTCATCGGGGTTCCCGGACTTGTACCGGCCCCAAATGATGACCAATCGCGATAAAAATAGCGGATCTGGAATGCTAACATACTGGAGGTCACAATGAAACTAATCTTGTCGAAAACCGTCGTCGTTTTTCAGCGAACCCGATGCACACCCCCCGAGCATGCTTTTCCCGAAACTGAACGAAACCCACTCGTACGCACACTGTTTAGCGTGAAACTGCGAGGGAACGTAGAGAAGAATTAGAGCTTCCATCTCCCTACCTCCACCGAAGATTCCGTGTGCCGAAACGACTAAACCGTGTCGAAAATCGTCAAACCAACGAACCATGCCGGCTTTGAATCCATCGATGGATCGTGCCGCGCCACGCTCAATCCGCCACTCCAGCACGCTCCAGGTTCACTCCATCGCATCCCTACCTCGGCCAGCTCGCCACGGTCGCGCGCCCCGCGTCGAGAGGACCAGAGAGGAGAGAGAATGAGAGAGAGAAAGAAACGTGAGAAATGAGAGGGAGGAGAGAGGAAAAGGAAAGAAATTAGGAATTTTCCTAATTTTGAAATTCCAATTTTTGTGCCCAAAAATTAACTATTTCAGAAAATTATGGAAAAATAGCCGAAACGATCCTCTTAAAGAATACATCGCAACTGTAGCGTCTCAAGTCGATGAACTGAGAAATAAACTCTCCACTGGGTTCCGTAACTTGTACGAGAGAAAAACTCACCCGGATCGTAAAACTCAACTCAGGACCCACAAAAGCGATTAGAAAGCTCTCCGATAAGGATCTGAAAGATCCAGGGTACTACAGCCTCCCCTCCTTCAAGAAATTTCATCCTCGAAATTTAAGGAACTACCAAGGAGAAGCAGGGAAGAACAAACCGAAACATCTAAACTCGGAACGACACAAATCTCGAAAAACACAATTCAGAGGGACACCGCCAGACCATCATCACAAGCACATGCTCTAGATCTCAAGGCAAATCAATCCACAAAACGAGCATGGCACACAAGTGAACATAAGTCTGACACCTCCGAAACAAGGCAACGTCGCTTCCATCCCACAGGGAAAGGAGACACGACTCATGCCACGACAACAACAATCGATAACACAAAACGACAGACACAGCAAGCATCAGCGTAAACAAGGAAACATAGTCCTCTCAGCTGACAGCTCGACAATGTAGATATATATATGTGTTTCAATCTAGCGACGTCCCCTAACTAAATAATGTAAGCATACTGATAGACATGAACTTTCATGAAACGCAGAGGGGGACGAGGAGAGGAGAACTGACCGTGATCGCCACCAAGACTAATACCTTAGGAAGACCGAGCTACAAGCCTTGGAAAGGAGAAGGATAGCGGCACTCGCAAGCGGGATGCTGAAAGGTGAAGGCGGTTGGTCGCACGTCTGCTACCTGATGAAGGCGGTTCGTCCCAGACCGCTACCATCACCCAAAAACGTGGGCTGTGGGTTCGATCCTCCCTCTCTCTCAGCCGGCCAAGAGAGAGGGGCCTCGTGCTGAATGTACTGTAAACCTGCAAGGAAGGATGAAGACACAAAGAAAACAAACCCAATTAGATCTACAAGTAGTGCAATATCTATCAAACTATAATAATTAAAACGCATAACAAGGGGGGCAAGTACCTGGGGGTTGGTGATTTTTAACCCCTGTGGGGCGTGACAAACAGTGGGAGGGATGTTTAAACATGCAACGAATGACTAGAACGTGATAGAACAACATGAGACAATGCAAGAATAATGATGCAATGTGAAGAAAAGGAATGAACGAAGGAGGGTTTGAACACTAGGGCCTAGATACTCCCTGGACCAGAGAATGCTTAGAACGTGAACAGCATGGTCCCTTGGCAGAAGATCGCTCCCCGGACCGGCAGAGTTTCGGCGTGAATCCCCAAAAATCCCCCCCTCAAAGCGAGGAAGAAGCCAACCCTTATATCGATCTCTTAGAAACCCTAGGTCGAGTTAGGGTTCCGGGGCGAATTCCAGAGTTTTCCCAAAGGATAAACTCATAAAAAAATCGAAGAGTAATCGTCCAAGAGAGTCCACCACCCGTCCGGGGCCGTAACTCTCTCGAAGATAGAGTCCTAAGACACCCCCGGGCGAAGAAAACGGAGCTTCGGACGGAACTGGGCTTGGGTGGTGAACGCGGTCTATCGTACGACCGCTACCAATGGAAACGGTCGTGTCAAAACCGCTACCAGGCATGAGGATAAGGTTTGACAGGGTCAGCTTCAAAGGAATGGGTCGCAGGATGAAAGCGGTCCTCATGGGACCGCTACTAGGTTCTAGCAGTCTAGAGAGAACCGCTATCATCAGGATGTACGCCAAGGGAAAACTGACGCCAAACAAACCCCGTCCAGGGAGTAAGAAGCTTGGTAATGAATAGATATACTCAAAACACCATCAAGGAAATACCTTAAAGTAATGGATAACTCGGGACGATATCAAGGGGATAAGAAAAGGACTCAACTTGTAGGCATAAAACGGGTGTCAACAGATGCCCATCCTTGGTGTCCGCTTTGCAAGGGAGCGAGCGGAGGTGACATGGAGGCGAAGTGGAAAGGAGATGGAGCGAAGGTAACAGCGACGTGAAACGGAGATGACGTGGAGACGAACCAGAGAGAACTGACAAGCGGGCAGCAAGGCAAAAGACACCCGTTATAACCAACAAGCGACAGGAACTCTCCTGAAAACGCCAAACTAACCACCTGGAATGGATGACGCGGATGAGACATGTCCGGATAACTAAACTAATAGGAAAAAAGGAAGCACGACCAGGCGCATCGGGGACACAATCCACAGACGATGAGGGGGTCGGAAAGGAACATAACGTGAAAAGTAGGAAAAGTATAACTGAGATAAAATCCAGACAGGAATCACACTGGCCAACCAGACCAAGCGAAAAGATCAGAGAAATTGTTCAAATTCAGAGCGGAATGAGAATCTCTTACCCAAGTGAATTGAAGTGCAATTAACCATTACAGAGGAGAAACCCTTGAACGGATCACGAGGCGTGAATGCTCAAAAGATGACATGATGCATGCTGGGCTAAAGTAAAGAAATCGTTAAAACAAATGCAAAGAAATTATAAAATAGCCAATACTCAAGGATAATATTGCTAGCCTGGGGATAACCAAGGTCAAGATACCATCTACAACCACGGCGTGCGGGATGGAACCATCCTCCCCTAGTTTTCCCAACCTAGCGGCCTATCCGGAGGTTAAACGTGTGAACCTAGATCATCATTGTTTTTGTTGAAGGGGAACATCAGATCCTGGAACACGCGGGAAACCAACTGGTCCTTGAGATAATATAATATAATACCATATAGTAATGCAATAAAGAGGAAGGATAGAAAGCCATACCTGACTTACCTGTCAAGCGGAACGGCATTTTTTTTATCTTTTCACATATTTGAATTTTTATGGCTTTTTCAAGATGAGAAAATCACCAGCAAATAAACATGAACATAGTAGAACATAATGCCAAAGGCAGACAATATATAATGTAACGAACCAACTTCACCATAATGACGAAACAAACAAAGCATATGTGCGATCATGGAAGAACAAACATCACCGAAGAGAAGCCATATGACCAAGCAGTGACCAGGCAAGTGAATAAACAAGCATAAGGGCCTTATACACAGAAGGCGGTCTTCACCGAAGCCGCTACCATATGGTAGCGGTCTTCGACGGACCGCGACCATGTAGCCGGATTTGAAAAATAACGGCTGCCCCTTCGGCGGCCCCTTCATTCCCTCCGTTTCTATTTCACAAAAAACCGACCCCAAACTCCTCCCCCAACTCTCCTTTCCTCCCCAGCCTCCCCTGCCAACCGGAGAGATGCCGAAGAAGCAACTCACACGCTGCTTCCTCCGGAGGATCATGGAGGCGGACGTGGGCGCTTCCCCCTCCACGGAGCCACCGGCGGGAGACAAACAACCACCACTGGTCCCGGAGGAAGAAATCCCTCCCATCGCTCCCGAAGATCCCGACGAAGCCGCCGAAGAGGCCGACGAAGGAACCGAGGGGGACGGCGAGGAAAAACGAGCCCCGGGAGCGCCACCGTCTGAGGTAAGCCCCTACGGCCCAAAACTCCTCTTTTGCCCCTTTAATTTTAATTTATCTTGTTGCATGCGGTTAGAACGGGATCGAAGATCCCCAAATGATAGAATGTAGGGCTAAAAAGCCCATAAGGACAAGGCTAGAAACGGGGAAGTCCCGGCCCGTCATGGCGAACAGGTCGCGGTCAACCAGTAGCCGCGACCTGTAGTAGCGGTTCCTTGAGGACCGCGACCATCCCAGACCCCCATTTGAATTAGAAAATTCAATTTCTTTTTATCTAGAAATGTTTATGTGAATTATGCTGATCCTTAAATGGTGAAATGCCTTTGCAGGGGAAGAGCCGGACCAGGATCTTGTGGTTGCAGGTCAGAGCGATGTACCTTGCCTTGCCTGAGTTTCAGAGGGTCAGGCTGGCGGCGATGGGGTTCGCGGAGTTCTTGAGCGTGGAGTACTTCGGACTGACGCCGCGCTGCTGCTAGCACTATAGGACAGATGGGATCCGATCAGCAAGGCATTTCTGTTCCCGTGGGGACACATGATCCCCACACTCGAGGACATGGCACGGATCACGGGACTTCGAGCACACGGGGCTCCGGTGAGCGGCTTCACCCACTCTGACTACCGGGAGCAGGCACAGCAGCTGCTAGGACTGGAGCTAGATAGACCGGGACGGCCGTCATCCCTACGACCGCGAGGCAGACTATAGGACAGCCTGGGCCTGAGAGGCGCCAGGATCTCAGTCGGGGAGCTACCCGAGCAGCACCTGGAGAGACTGCGGGACCGAGCGAGGGCGGGAGTGTCCGCCGAGCCAGAACCCGAGGCAGATAGGGTACTGAGGCGGTTCTTGGTGTTTCTGTTCGGGCGGCTGCTCTTTGCCACGAGAGGAGATGCGGTGAGCTGCCGATTGCTACCCCTACTGGAGGACCTCGAGGGCGTGGGATCATACACCTGGGGCGCGGCCGTGCTAGCTTTTCTGTTCGACTCCCTCAGCACTACCACCCGCCAAACGATGCTTGGCGGCTTCGCTCCATTTCTCCAGGTATGATCTCAATGTGAATGCCCTAAATTTGAATGCTTATGCTTATATGATTATCTGATTAATGTATGTGTGGAATGCAGGTGTGGGCCTACCTCTACTTGCCTTACCTCGGTAGAGGGCTAGAGGCTCATGCAGACCGTCTTCCCATCGCGAGGCGGTGGGTGGCTAGACGGGATACGGGATCGCTCAAGCGCCAGGTGCGGGCGATCCGGGATGACATCGATTCTCTTCCCTATGCATCGGTGAGTTCTAAACTTTAAACTTAAGATGCAAAGGTTGAAATGCATGCTGACCTTGACTCCTTCTACAGGTTCGTTGGACACCTTACCGAGACGAGGGATTCGGGGGCCAGCCTTGGGTGGAGGTGGCGCTGGCGTACTCAGGCCGAGATATCTGGCTACATTGCATGAACGTGGTGGAGCCACTCCGCTATCACTTGATCATGAGGACCCGGGGAGTGCACCAGCCGGACGTGGCATTCCCAACCCGGGAGAGCGCCGAGGAGGAGCGCGTGGGGTGACACTCACGCGGACTGGTTGGCTCGGTGGACTGGATTGCTCGAGCGGAGGAGCAGATCCGAGACTAGGCGCGTCATGGACGCGAGGTGCAGGCCAGAGCTGACATGGACGAGGCCTACCTAAAGGCCTATGCACGACGCTACGGGGATCAGGTCTTCCGCGGCACTCGACGACCGGTAAGAATCTCTGAACCTAGTGCCTTATCTATTATGCTGACATGCTGACATGTTAACGCTTTTGAATGCAGCTTGACCCTGAGGGACGCATTGCAGAGCTCCAGGGTTTGCTCCACTCGACTGTGCAGCAGCGGGATGAGCTTCAGCGCTCCATAGATCTCCTAGTGAGCCTTTACTGCTTTCTAGACTTAGAAATGTGATTATGCTATAAGACTTATGAGATTGACTGACTTCAATGTGCAGCGCGCCGAGGGAGCCCAGCACCATGGCTTAGATGCCCCTTCTTCCTCCACACAGACACCAGCAGACCGGGCCCAGAGGGATGCTGAGTTCGCCTGGGCGACTGCACGGGCTGAGGAGGCCGAGACCGCTCTTGCCGAGAGGGTGAGTGACGTAACCTTCTTTCAAAGATCTCTTTAGAAACCGGCTATTCACAAATGAACTGTATAATGCAGGCCAGAGAGCTGGAGGCAGCGATGCAGGAGATGGCCCGGCTACGGGAGGAGGCGACGGCAGCGGGCCGCTACCGCGAGGAGGCGGAGAAGTCCCGGCAGCAGGTCCACGACCTCAAGATCGAGCTACGGGCCTTGGAGCGGGCATTTCGCATGATGGGGCGAGGCCCTGAGTGGAGCGCGTCCCAGGGTGGCGCACACAGTGGTTCTGTCCGGGACTACTTCACGGGTTCCTCCAGCCATCGGAGGAATGAGGACGAAGAGAGGCGCCGACGCCAAGAGGAGGGTAGCACAGCCATGGGTCCTCCGGAGAAGAGGCGAGAGGGCGGGGGTGAGAGTGAGGGACCTGGCGAGGGCCAGGCTTGATTATGCCTTGTTGTTTCTCTTTTTATTTTGTTTGCACCACACATGTACATGGAGAAATGACACATATATATATAATGCAATGAGTTTTGTTTTAAATGAATGCGAATGTTCGTTCTACCAATCTATAAATGCTTTACACAATCGACTCAAGAAGAAGAGAGAAAGTGGTGCGAGGACGAGACACGACTAAAAGGGGAAGTAGTATGCAGGCTCAGCCAAAAACAGTCGCGGTTCCAGTACAACCGCGACAAAAGGTAGCGGTCGCGCGACCAACCGCATCCTGAAGAATGTAAGTATGCTCAACCAAGGCAGAC
Organism: Amorphophallus konjac; assembly: GCA_022559845.1. Lineage (NCBI taxonomy): Eukaryota > Viridiplantae > Streptophyta > Magnoliopsida > Alismatales > Araceae > Amorphophallus > Amorphophallus konjac. Next base: position 130,543,963 of record CM040124.1, on the reverse strand, counting down.
GCAATGTTATACAACAGGGGGCACATGCACGACCAACATATTCATGGGACAAAATAACTCATGCAGGATAAAGATGTGGCAAATACACTCCTCAATCGAAACTCAAGATCAGCATGAAGCGGAACCGCCAGGTTCATGATCGTGAGGTAAAGCTGTCTCGTGTAGATGTGATCAGAGGAAGCAAGAATTTGAGGAGGACATAAGCTTCAGAACAGATTGAGAGACATGAGTTGAATGAGAGAATAGGCCCAAAGATGTGGATAGGAGATGGAGCGAAAAGACATAGCGAGGAGTGGCTGGGTACCTACAACCTGCACACTTAGCAAACGGATTACGTATCTGTCCTTAAAACAAATGCAACTGCATGAAAGAGACACATTTTTTTTTCAGATTTTCATAATCTTTTTGATGATTTTTTTTTGTTTTTTTTATGACAATATTTGATTTTGTTTTTGAAGTTTTGAAGTATTTGATTTGTTTGAAGTTCTGATAATATTTGATTTTTTTTATTTTGAAATTCTGTCATAAAAATCCGCAGCACCTAAAGGCGGGTTCAAACTACTGGCAAGGGACCGTCGTTCCGACCCCTTTCACTAAAAGGCTTCCCTTAAGCAGGGTGTGCATGTGAGGGTGGCTTACCACAACCAACTGCTTCTAAAGAACGGTGCCCCTACTAAGGCCATACCCGGGATACAACCCAGCCTAAGAGGGAGGAGCAGAAGATAAATTGGAGACAAGCTTCGTGCAGGATGGGAGATATCAAGGCTCGAATTCCTTCAAGGGCACTACTCCTCAAAGAGTAGGTCTGTTGCGCCGGGGCTTGTGTCTTTGATTTTTAGACCCATATTTATCAGGCACGCGTGCGACCGGGCTCATGACGTCCCGCGGGGAACTATACTGCCACTCTTGTCATGCCTTTCAATCGTAACTTTGCATTGACTTATTTTTTCCATTTTGGTAGCCCTTATTGGCCAGATATAGCATGAAAGCTCATTTTTGAGGGTCAAGACTGCCCCTATTTGAGACCTCTCTCGTATTGGGGAGCGCCTAAGTTGGTCATCTTATCCATCCATCTCTTGCCCCTGCACTTGGCCGAGCAGAAAAAAGAAAAGACCTTTGCGCATACCGAAAGTATGGCCAAAGCAACAACGGTGCGCCTCAGAGGAATCGGCTATGGCTTGCCGTGTAGTGTGTGAAAAACCCATGCCTAAAGGTCACCCTCAACAATCGGGGAATGAAGCTAGACTCCCAGCGCGGAGCTATCACCAGCCTAAGGATGCTGCAGAAGATAACCTTTTTATTTGACACAAAGACTCCTAAAGCCACTCAATCATGTTAAGGAATTAATATTATAACCATGTGCCAAAACAATAGAAATAATGGAAATGAAAGCATGTTTCTTTGCGCAAAATGAAGATACCTTTGCAAATCCATGGCGTGGAAACCAGCATCCTGAAGCGATCTCGATCATTGAGCTTTGAGGAGCGCGAACTTTGTTTTCCTTGCTTGCCAGGATAAAGGATGAAAGGGGAGCAAATGATTGGATTCCTCGACACAGAGGAGTGGCAGACATCACACTAGACGAAGAAGGGATAAAAAGGAAGAGAGACGAGGGCTAGAGCTCCCTCGTTAAGGCATTGAGGCCCTGATAACAAGGAACCAGATACATAATAAACAAGGATTAACTGAGATCAAGGCGGGCTAAAGCCTCGAGAACAGCAAGAAAAAGGGTAATGACCTTGAAAGGGTGAGACAGAAAGAACAGAAAGACGTCGAAAAGATAACTGTGAAGACAAGAAAGGAGGATAATGATCATCCGACGTGGTCAGAGAAGAGGAATAGCGATCACTCGACAGAGGCGGGGAAGAGAATGTATGAACACCAGACAAGGTCGGAAATGGAAACCACCCCACAAAATCGGGGAAGGATCAGAAAAATCACCCGACAAGGTCGGGGAACGAGCGCAAGGGATCCCAAACAAGGTCGGGGGAAAGAGACGAGTAGTGAAATCCGGACATGTCCGGGAAGAAAAACTAGAAGATGCCCCTGACTCAGAGAAAGAGGAAGACATAGGCCGAGGCCTAGAATGGTGAGGATAGGAAAAGATGGTGGAAATATGGTCAGGTGGTGGAAGGTACACCACCCACGGATAAGAACTGAGCAATAGAAAAGATGAATGGACGGAAGAAGGAGATGAGCCAGTGGACTCTTGAGTGCTCAACTAACGGCCCTTGAACTTACGTCGCTGCCTCTTCTTAGCCGCAATCTTCTTGAAATAACGCCGCCTGGCGCGGGCTCGACTTCCCGGGCTCCTCAATCTGGAATGTCTTCTCAAATAGCGGGCCCACCTGGCAGATGGCCTGGCCCGGTCATGAATATGCAGCTTCATTGGGACGGCTGCCCCTAGACCCCCAATGCTAACAAGATGCAGACATTCTTGGGCAAACCACTTCTCAACTGAATGAATATCATGGAGCCACGGAGTTTTGTCTCTTGGCACTAGAACATAGATGTTCGGCAACTCCACTCGGCAATCAGGCTCGAAGCATAACTCCCGTATTAGAAGAGCAGGATAAAGCTGAGAGAGATCAATACGCGGCGTTGACGTGGCCGGCATGCTAATAAATTGAGGGAGGTTGCATAGCAAGTGCAGAATGTCCTTGGAAAGTGCAGAAGATGCAGCCAATTGCCCCTCGAATAGGGAATCCATCAGGCTCCGGGCGGCCGTATGGGTTAGCATAATCCGAGTAGAGAACCCCTCTCGGCCAGTGAACTGAACATCAATCATGCGAGGAGAAATAACAGCATCGATAGTGAATCCCCCGGCGAGCGATGAGATTGCCATCAGCCTCGCTCGTGAAGAAACTGGCACTAGTGCGAGTGAACTCTTCTTTGCAACCATTTCTGAAAATGCAGGCTCATTATCCCGAAAATAGCCAGGGACCAGGACCCAGATTGGCATGCGGTAAATGGCAACTTGAGTCTCAAAATGCACAATCGAAACCTGGCTCGGCTCATTATCTCCCTGGGGGACCAGACCCAAGGGGCACCAAAGGTAGCGTGTACCTGCTCTGCGAAGTGGGAAGTGGTAGAGGAAGGTTAGAAGGAGGGGGTTTGAAGGGCGCGGGTGGCGATGGTGCAAGTGATGGGGGAATGATGATGACGGGCATGGGTGGAGGTAAAGGCAAAAGTGGAGGTGTGGGTTTGGGCTCGGCCTGCTCAGGCTCAGCGGATGATGGCGACAGGGGGAGTGAAGGAAGTGGTGGCGGCGGTGGCAAAGGTGATGAGGGTGGCAAAGGGAGTGATGTGGTTGATGAAGACGGTGAAGGTGAAGGGGATGGAGGTGAAGGTAAGGGTGGGGAAGAAGGAGGAGAGGAAGGTAGTGGCATAGTTGGGGAAGAGGCAGGTGGTGGCACTCTTCGACGTATCTTCACGACTTGTCGAGAGGCGTTGGGGATAGGTGTGGTGGTGGAAACGGAGGGTGAAAGAGAGGTTGCCCAAGCGGAGGCTGGGGTAAGTAAAGGTTGTGGAGGAGATGGGATGGAGGAAGAAGTAGGTAACGGAGCAGGTATCTTATTAACTAAAGAAACACCAGGGTGCCCCTGGTCTTAAAGTGCGGACGGTTGCCTAGGCGGCACGGCTTGCTGCTGCTGCTGCTTGCTGCTGAGATCCAAAATAACTTGGCGTATGACAGCCCAATCAATCATCCTCTTGTCTTCCAAGCTGTAAATAACCTCCCGGAACTCGGGACAGTCCTCAATCAAATGCCCCTGCTGACGGTGGAATTCACAGAACTGGAGCAAATTCCCGACTGTGGGTCGGCAAGGCACAACCGGAGGGAGCTACAACGCATGGGTGGCCATCAAAGCCCTGAAAATGTTTGTGAAAGATTCTGGCAACGGCGGAGAAGGAGCCCGCTTCGGGTACGGTGGGTGTCGAGGGATATGGGAAGGTGATAGAGAAGGTTGCGGGGGTGGAAGCGGAGGTTGTGTAGGTAAGGGGAATTGCGTAGGTGAAGGCGGAGGGCTGGAATGATGTGGCGGCGTGGGGGGAGTGGGATTGTAATGGATGGCATCTACCCACTCGCGGTGTGGTGTTTCCTTGACCGAAGGTGGAGGGGTGTGAGGAGATAAAATAGCGGAGGGCCGACTAGTGGATGGTTGGTATGCGGTGGAGCACATGGAGGTATAGGGGTGTGTGGGAGTGGACGGTCGACTCGTGGAGGGATATAAGGTGGAGGGCTGACTTACGGTGAAGGGCGGAGGGAAAGTGTATGTAGAAGGTGACGGTGGAGGAGACTCATGGTCAAAGAAAACTAGGAGTTGTTGGCTAACGAAGCGGGCTCGATTGTAAAGCTGTTGCTAGGATGTGATATCGTTCAGGGCTAAGATACATATGAGCTCGGGCGTTGCATTAGAAATAACCATCTTGATCTGCTCGCCCTCCGGAATATGTCCCGGAACTTGCGCGGCTAGGTGACGCCAGCGGTCGGCAAACGTGGAGAATTCCTCGTCGGGCTTCATCTTCTCTTGGGCCAGATCAACCAAAGAATGTCTGGGCCCAACCTGATCCTGGTACTGCTGAATGAATCTTGCTTGAACAGCTTGAAAATTCATCATCTGCTCTTGCGGTAACATGAAGAACCAATCCTTGGCCGGACCCTCTAAAGATAGGCCAAACAAATAGGCCATCAAGCGTTGATCATGCTGGAACTGGGCCGACTCATATAAGAACTCCTTCAAATGCACATAGGGGTCACCGACTCCACCATAGCGACGATAAGCCGGAATCTGTTGACGTGGGGGAAGCTGAAGACCTCAGAATGCAAATGGGATATCCAAAGAAGTTTGAGGACTGATTTTCCGTTGCAATTCATCAAGTTGGCGTTGGGCCTGAGCGATCATCTCCTCGGTAGGAAGAGTCCGAGAAGGATATGGGCCAGCTTGAGCAAGAGATGATGAATTTAGACCAGGATAATGTTGATGGGCCGGATAAGGGGATCCGGCCTGAGAAGAAGGAAAGCCCGCTCCGAGAATTGAGGAATACATGGGCCTGGAAGAATTACGAAGGTGGGAATGAGAATTGATTGGGCCAACAGCAACACGGGCGGGACAAGAAGGCCCGTTAGAAGAATAGGGTTCAATGGAGGAATAAGCAGATGGGCCCGCATGGGAAGAGGAATCCACGCGGGGATAAAAGGGTGGAGAAGTATAGGAATAAGGTATGGGGCAAAAATGCTCCATGGGGATGGAGACTTTATACAGTGAATTTCAAATAAATACAAGGAGGGACATGGGCCTAGGACGGATGTGACTAGATGGAGACAGACCGGGGTGAACTAGACCAGATGGACCTAATCTGCCAAAATAATGCAAATGATAATACCGCAACATACAAAGGAGGGGAGAGATGAGAAAAGAATTAGCCAATTATCCAATCAAGTTTCAGATGATGCGCGAGAATTTTTATAAGTTCCCTTTTAGGACCTTAGCGGATTAATTAAAATGTGAATTCACTCAACACAAGGTACCTAAACCGGGTGAGAATGGAGAATTGACAGACTCTAAAGGACTCTCTCTCTCATGAATGCAGACCCTAGACTGGGGATGACAATGGTACAACCTGCCCGGCGTCCGCGTGAGAATCCACGGCTCACGGGGGCTTACGGAGGCCCTCAGCAAGGTCCCTAGTCGGCTCCAAGGAATATGGAGACGAGAGGAAACCCTACCTCGGTAGGAATGCAACAACTATGGAAACAAATGGATGCCCCTATGCGCACCGGAGTGCATGCAAATTCTGACCTAAAAGACTAGTAATCAAGATGAAAACAATAACATAAACAGTTACTTCAACAGAGAGAGGAACAAACAGCACTCAGGACCCTTAAACGTAGTGAAATAATGGGCTACAGAAAGGGACCTCGGGTGCGTACCTGGGCGAACAGTAGCGGTCCTGTGATGACCGCTAACACCTGTAAGCGGTCGGCGCAGGACCGCTTTATGTCAGGAAGCAGAAAGTAGCCAAATAGGAGCAGAAACCCCGGAGGGAGGCCCGAGCAATAAACCAGATGTCAGAGGAAATAACCATAACAATAATGAGGACAACGTGCAGACGCACGGACAGCATAAAATAACACTCCAAAACGTAACACATAATGATCTATGGCAGAAGGTTTTGGAGTGCGCACCTGAGTAACCGGTAGTGGTCCTCGGATGACCGCTACCACATGTAAGCGGCTGTCAGCAGACCGCGTCTACGCCAGAGCACAGAAAACACCCAGAACAGGAACGGGAAACCCCATAGAGGTTCTCAACAACGGCAAGAAATAGTAAAAAGCAGGTGATACAGTACACAGCACGATTGGCAGTGGTGTCCCACCGTGATCGCCAAAAAAGGGGTGTAGATATATATATATGTGTTTCAATCTAGCGACGTCCCCTAACTAAATAATGTAAGCATACTGATAGACATGAACTTTCATGAAACACAGAGGGGGACGAGGAGAGGAGAACTGACCGTGATCGCCACCAAGACTAATACCTCAGGAAGACCGAGCTACAAGCCTTGGAAAGGAGAAGGATAGCGGCACTCGCAAGCGGGATGCTGAAAGGTGAAGGCGGTTGGTCGCACGTCCGCTACCTGATGAAGGCGGTTCGTCCCAGACCGTTACCATCACCCAAAAACGTGGGCTGTGGGTTCGATCCTCCCTCTCTCTCAGCCGGCCAAGAGAGAGGGGCCTCGTGCTGAATGTACTGTAAACCTGCAAGGAAGGATGAAGACACAAAGAAAACAAACCCAATTAGATCTACAAGTAGTGCAATATCTATCAAACTATAATAATTAAAACGCATAAAAGGGGGGCAAGTACCTGGGGGTTGGTGATTTTTAACCCCTGTGGGGCGTGACAAACAGTGGGAGGGATGTTTAAACATGCAACGAATGACTAGAACGTGATAGAACAACATGAGACAATGCAAGAATAATGATGCAATGTGAAGAAAAGGAATGAACGAAGGAGGGTTTGAACACTAGGGCCTAGATACTCCCTGGACCGGAGAATGCTTAGAACGTGAACAACATGGTCCCTTGGCAGAAGATCGCTCCCCGGACCGGCAGAGTTTCGGCGTGAATCCCCAAAAATCCCCCCCTCAAAGCGAGGAAGAAGCCAACCCTTATATCGATCTCTTAGAAACCCTAGGTCGAGTTAGGGTTCCGGGGCGAATTCCAGAGTTTTCCCAAAGGATAAACTCATAAAAAAATCGAAGAGTAATCATCCAAGAGAGTCCACCACCCGTCCGGGGCCGTAACTCTCTCGAAGATAGAGTCCTAAGACACCCCCGGGCGAAGAAAACGGAGCTTCGGACGGAACTGGGCTTGGGTGGTGAACGCGGTCTATCCCACGACCGCTACCAATGGAAACGGTCGTGTCAAAACCGCTACCAGGCATGAGGATAAGGTTTGACAGGGTCAGCTTCAAAGGAATGGGTCGCAGGATGAAAGCGGTCCTCATGGGACCGCTACTAGGTTCTAGTGGTCTAGAGAGAACCGCTATCATCAGGATGTACGCCAAGGGAAAACTAACGCCAAACAAACCCCGTCCAGGGAGTAAGAAGCTTGGTAATGAATAGATATACTCAAAACACCATCAAGGAAATACCTTAAAGTAATGGATAACTCGGGACGATATCAAGGGGATAAGAAAAGGACTCAACTTGTAGGCATAAAACGGGTGTCAACAGACAACATCATCGGCTCCAGTGCCATAAGCAACCACGAAAGCCTGGCACATAGGATGCCAACGATAGCACTGGACTAAAACACAATCAAGTCACTCCTCACTCAGATATTACATCTGATCAAGTCGCAAGCTAACTCCACCTGGAAAGAACAGTACAGCACAACCAATTGACAAGACTTCGGTCCACACAATACTAAGACAGAATCACAGGGAAACAACGACAAAACGACAACAACAGTAGCAGCAACACTTGCAGAATCCCGGCTCCGTACAGAACACAGAACCACAGAACACTACTGCAAGCTGGGTCACATCAAGGCACAATAACAACTGAACACTCGACTACAAAGGACTAGCCATACATCGAGCAGCTTACCAAGAAAAGACCCACAACAACAAGAACAACAATCTTTGGAAAACGCATCTCAAGGACCACGATCACGTCCCGAGAGCACAACACCTAAGAAAGAATTACAGAGCAGAGGGTACTCAACCAGCAAAAATGCCGACAGATTCCCCAATACTCACAAATGCGAGTGCCAACACCATAATGCCTCCAAGAACAATGGCACGGCAACAAACAACATCAAGTCACACGAAGCCAAGATGAAGTCATATCGAGAAAGACAATTCTCTCGACCAGTCAGAATCTTACAACCAACTGTTGATATGTTTTTACTTACGTTTCATTTCTTTACCTAGCTTAAAGGATGTCTTCCTATCCCTTCTACTAAATCAATGTGAGAAATAAAAAGAAAATAGCAGGGATATAGAAGCAAGTAAAGAAGGGTGATCGCCACCAAGGTGCCTAATGTAACTAACACACCATACCTTGGAAAGAGAGGGAGACACTCGCCTTATGAGCAGCACTGCAGGGATGCGCGGCCTGCGAAGAATCGCCTTTCACGTTGAACAGCCTCACGACAGACCGCTCGCAGAGGACGTGGGTAGTAGAACTACTGGCAGATGAACAGGCTCCAAGGTAACCGCAGTTGGAAGAAGAATGGTCAAAGGTACACCGCACCTCCTCTTGAATGGACGTAGGGGAACCGTGCAAGACCACCACGCCAGAAGTTGTAAGAGTCCAACCTCCACCCTTTCTGGCCGGCCAGAAAGGATGGGCCTCGTGCTAGTGGGTTGCTGACCTGTGAAACAGAGTGTAGAACACGAAGAAAAACCCAATATCAGAACTATGAAGCGTAGCAAATGCTCAAACGGAAAGACATAAACATAACTAATTGAAGTGGGGGATACCTGGAGAGTTTTAAACCCCTGGGGCGTCAGAAAACGTAGGAGGGTATGTGCATGGCAGTGCAAATAAAGAAAACGTGGGAGAATGGACGTGTAAAAACAAACATGCAATGAGGAAAAAACGGGGCTATCAAATGTAAAAGACTCAAAACTAGGACTACTCCCTGAACCGGAGGCCTGTGTGGATGTAGAAGGCCTCCCTCCTTGGTGCTAGGTCACTCAAGATTTTAGTAGGGCTTCGCCGTCGACCAAAAATCTCCCCCTTTTCAAAGGTAGCCCTTAGGGTTTATTTATAGAACCCCCAAATGCTAACCCCGAAATTAGGGTTTCTATGCATTTTTAGGTCAAGATTATCAAATAAAAGATGAAGATAATTCAACTATCTTTTATCTAGAAGAAACGGCACTGAAAATGGTTAAGGATTCGCGGAGAAATCATCGGAGGAAGTTTGGGATAAATCCACGAGGAGAGAGAGAAAATCGTTGAATCTTAAGCAAACGAGAAGATGAACGGTCTTACGATAGACCACACATCCATATGGGCGGCCTATTCTTGGCCGTCCAACCACGTCGGTGAAAAATCAAATATAGAGGAATTATCCACCATTTATCTATTAAACCAACTGAGAATCTCCCCGTTGGACTCTCACCAATGAACGGCTAGGATTAGTCCGTTCAAGAAGAAGAGCGGCCAAAGGCCGGCCGTTCTAGCCTTGTCAGTGATAAATATATAAACTGGGTAATTATCTGAGAAAACCACCAAGCGTAGGACTCTCGGAGAAGAGCGGCTATCATCCGTCAGTCCATCACATTGGACGGCTAGACAAAGACCGCATAAATGCTTGTCGGTGGAAATTCAAAAAATTAACCAAAATATTTCAAAAATGTATGGACGGCCTACGATCAACTGCACATTTATTGAGCGGCCATGGATGAACCGTACATGTATATGGGTGCTTGAATCTCATATCAAAAAGCTCAATCAACCAAAACCAAGGCCCATTGAGCCTTGAATCAACTCGAACCTAGCCAAGGAGGGAGGCTACCCATAAAATCGGCCCAGAACGTGCCAAAAAATAGCCCAGCGAGTGATGGACAACTCGAGGCATCAATAAATGGGAATAAGAGAAATGACTTAACTTTATCGGCAAAAAAACGGGTGTCAACAGATGCCCCTCCTTAACGTCCTCTTTGTAGGGGAGCGAGCGGAGGTGAAGTGAAAGTGACATGGAGCATCGAGATGAAGCGGAAACAAAGCGGAGAGGACCGAAAAGCGGGCGTTATGGTAAAACGACACCCGTTTTTACCAACAACTGATAGGAATCTTCCGAAAAATACTGAACCATTCACGAGGGATAGTCAGACCAAAAGCGACACCAGTCTGGAGGAACTAACTAAAAGAAAAGAAAACACACGTGTTGAGTTATGGTTTTGGTGATTGTTGTGATTGTTAAGTTATGGTTTTGATGAGAACTAAACTTAATGTGTGATTAAGTGATGATAACTAAACTTGTGATTGATTGCTCATGCCCTTGTTATTCATGTATGGTTGAGATGGCAAATGGGAACGGTTACATGGTCTTGATCCTTGGTTTGCATATGTTGGTTTTACAAGAGGCAAGAGGTTTCATAACCTCTTCAACGGGAACAAGCATGGTATTAACCTTGACTATCTTGCTTGCAGATCAAACATATGGCAGTCACCTGGTGAACCAAACGTGTGGATAAGCACCCTCTTCCTCTACAATCCAAAATAGGTGGTATATGTCATTTACTGTCAAGAACCATTGGTCAAAACACTAAGTAAAAATCCACAAGGTCAAAGACTCAGTTGACACCTTCTAAACTGTCAAGGGTGATGCCACAGACATGAACGGGCTGCTAAAGGACTTAAGCGACGGAGCTAAAGAGGTTAACGGACAGACCCGGGAAAACCCAGGGTCTACCTAGCTGGCGGTCGACCGCCAGCACAGGGGCGGTCGACCGCCCCTGCCAACAACCCCCAGTCTACCGGTCTCTCAGTGGCGATCGACCGCCAGCCCAGTAGCGGTCGACCGGGATTCCCAACAACCATCCGTCTACAGGTTTCTTAGTAGCGGTCGACCGCCAGCCCCTGCAGGTCGACCGCCAGCCCCGATAAGCCAAAAATATTGACTTTTGTCCATCTCGAAAGAAGCATCTCCTCTTGCTATTGTTTAATCCCAAAGCCACCAAACCCTCCAGAATTTGTGGATCTGGTCTAGGGCTTGTCCATAGACCTTCCAAGGGTTATAAAACATCCTATTAGAGCCATAACCCTAATTATCAAAGAGATCCAAAGGGGAGGCTGTCCAAGGAGGAAGAAGAGGTACTGTAGCTCCGTGAACAGTACCTCGTGCAGCAAGCTCTTCATCTATCTACAACCCATTCAAGGTATTTCTGAAGCCATCTACCTCCAAGAAGGTGTAGAAGCAATCAAGGTTCAAAGCTACATCCATACACCTCTTCATCAACTCAAGGTGATCCAAGGGAAGAAGAAGAAGGATGCTACAAGGAAAAGGAGCCATTCAAGCATCATCTGAAGGTACTCTAGCTCCATTTGAAGTCAGCAGTCTCAAAGGAAGAGAACAAGCTCACAAGCATCAAGAAGATACATGGATTTGTCCAAGGAAGAAGGAAGGGTACTGTAGCCGTGAACAGTACTCTGTGCAAGAAGATCTACATCAAATACAAGGCCATTCAAGCTGAGTCTCAAGCTATTCAAGTGAAGAAGGAATCAACGTGAACATCCAGAGCACACACTTAGGGGGAGCCTAATTCAGGAGCTTTCTAAAATGTGGTTTATTCATGTTTGTGTTTTGTGCTTTATAGTTTCATATTTGTGTTTCTTATAAACTGCAAACTCGTGTGTGTGTGGATCGTTGTTGGATCTGTGGTCGTGTGTGTGTGTGTCGTACTTGATTCGTGTGTGCGTAGGTCTTCTTAGATCTGCGTGTGTGTGTGGATTTATCAGATCTTAGTGTTTGTGTGTGTGGAGTGCTGCACTTGTCGCAGCGTGTGTGTGTGTCTTGTTGATCAGCTTGTTGATTGTGTTGGAGATTTCATCTCCGTGTGTGTGTGTGTTTTGGGGCGCGTCCCCGTGTGTGTGGGCAGGCGTCGTCCTGCGTGTGTGGTTGGAGCATCGTCTCTGTTTAGGGTTTTACCCCGAGTGAAGCCTCATCGGGTTTGGTGAGGGGTGGACGTAGGATTACCGTCGTTGCATCCGAACCACCTTAAAAACCGCTATGCATTGTGTGTTATTTGTGTGGTTTGATTATTTTCGTTGTATGGTCGTGTATGAATGGAAAGTTTGAGAGAATTGGTTAATTAGTTTTCATTTGCTAATTATTGTTTATCACATATTTTGTAAAAAGGGTAAAAGTTTTCGTAAAATTTGTTATCACCCAATTCACCCCCTCTTGGGTGTCATTGATCGCGAGACTTTAATTGGTATCAGAGCCAAGGCTCTAATTTCATAGATCTAAAGATCTAGAGTGATCCAGATCAATGACTACCATTATGTACACTTTGAATTCTCCACCGGTGTTTGATGGTTGTAATTTTAATTTGTGGTTAGGAAGGATGTGCAGTCTAGTCAACTCATATAATCCTAAGCTATGGAAACTTATCTCACATGGTCCTTATGAGTTGCCTAAAGATAAATCTGTCTGGACCGCAGATTTCAAGCTTAAACATGATCAAAATTGTTTGGTTGTAAAATTACTTATTGCTGTAGTTGATTCTAATCATTTCCCTTTTGTCTCCCATTGCAGATCCGCGAAGGATATCTTTGTTGGCTTAACCAAAGTCCGGGAAGGGCATGAAGATCAATGTCCTGTGGTAGGCACGAGTGATCAAGGGAGTGATCAGCAAGTTGACTCAAGCCCAAAGGTAAATTCTGATTCTGATAATGAAGATGAATTTAGCTATGAGGAGTTATTGATTGCATATGATGAGCTTGCTGATAAATATGAGAAGGTTAAGTCTGAAAATAAAAAATTGAAAAAGAATGTTGGACAAAATAAATGTGATTCTCCATGTAAAGAATGCTCACACTTGAAGGAATTGATTGATGGTCATGTGTTTCATATTGAAATTCATAAAGATCAAATTTCTTCTTTGAGAAATGAAAACAAAGAGCTGAGAGAGAGAGTAAGTCTTATGAACAATGGTCAAAATGAGTTTGCTCATGATAAAAATCTTGAAATAGAAAATGAGAAACTGAAGAAATTGAATAGAACCATTTTTGAAAGATTGCTTACTTTTGAAAAAGGAAAATCTATGAATATTGATCAATCTGAAAAAGTACATGCTTTGTTGCAAGAAATTGAAAGTCATAAAACCATCAATGCTACTTTACATGAACAAGTCAACTCCTATGAAAATAAACTTCTTTCCTATGAATTGCACATTACATCTCTTGAGAAAGAGACTATTGACTTGAATGCTTCATTGTCTAGATTTGTGAATGGTCAAGAAAATTTGGACAAATTATTGGGGACGAAAGTGAATTTTCAAAGGGAAGGGCTGGGTTTTAATCCTTTGAACAAAAAGAAGTTTGAAAACAAAGTTTATACATCTTTTGTGCACAGTTCAAACATAGCCAGTACATCAAATGGGTCCCCAAATCAATCTTCTTCACAGACAATAAAAAGATCAAATGAAAATCTGAAAAAGAAAAATCATGTTGCACACACACATGCATCCATAAAGAAAATCAATTTGCATCAAAAATCTAAAAATGCTGCTAGCACCTCCATGCATGTTGAACATACCTCTTCCACACACACACAACCAATTAGAAAGAAACTCACATATTTTTATTGCGGAAAATATGGGCATGCTATGCATAATTGTTTCATTGTGAAGAATGATGATTTGAGAGCATGTAGAAACCAAGCTATTTTAAAAAATGAAAAGAGAGCCTTCACCACAAAATCTTCCATGCATTGCAATCACTGTGGTAAAAGGAGTCATACAACTTCACACTGCTGGTTATTGTTGAAGAGAAAGAACTCCTACTCAACACATCATGCTCACACATACAAATAAGTAGAACCCGTGAGAAGAAAGAAGATGATGCCACGTGCCGTCTACCATCACTTTGGCAAATCTGAAATGTTAAGCATGATTATTTTCTTGTGAAAGATGATGATTTGAATGTTGTTAAGGAGTGGAAGCTACGTGCCAAGAATGCTGCTAACCCACAAGGACCCAAAATGATTTGGGTACCTAAGAATGCAAATTGAGAAATCTGTTTTGCAGGAGTGCCATGGAAATGGAAAGTATGACATCTATTTTCATCAAGAAGGTAAGGCATACGAGTCAAGTGGCTCAAGCAAGGTTGGAAGAAAAATCAAAAATTGAATTTGATTTCTCAGGTGATATCCCTCTCTCTCTCCACTAAAAGTGTTATGTCATGTTTTACCATGTGCTGTATAGTTATATGATCATGCATGAGTCTGTACATGCATTCCATCCATAGATAGTTGCATACCCTTGTGCATATCATCCTCATATAGCATCTTGTTGAAGTGGAGTTTTGAAACCGTCAATAAATCTCGCTGCATATACTGAGTTTGCATAAGCCTTCACGTACTGTCATGCATAAATTGAATATTGTGAATTCATGTCATAATGCATAGCAATCCTCCTACCTTCACCACCCTTGACTACATAGTATATCAAATGGTGACATGTGGAAGGGCAGGTTACGCTTGTCTGAAAGTTATCAGTACGCGTGAGGTGATCTTCAGATCTAAGTTCTCCGCCCGGTACTATGAGTCAATCAGTCACAGGCTGCACATGGCATTAGATTTTTACTGAGCATATCACAGTCATGCACACATTGAGGGGGAGTCATCAGATTCGTCATATGGGCTTAACATTTAGGTTCACACATGAGTCATGCATTGCATCTAGAACTATCTAGGGGTGTTGGTTGTTAAAATTATTTGTCATGTCATTATTAATAAATTTGAATCGAAACTGATAAATCAAATCTTCTTGTCCTTGGATACAGATCATACTCCAAAAAGCCAAATGATAATGGGCTAGTCATGACCAGGCTTGAATCAATTAAGGAACACCTTTCAAGGATAAAAATGTTAAGAAATTTCCTCCACCACCACCCGGAGATAGGAAATGATTTTGATGAGTACCCAAGGCATGGTATGAAAGGCGCACATCTCTTTTGACTGAGAATTGGTTGAATGGGTGGAAGGCTTGGATCAAAAGGGATTCTCAAGGCAAAGGTATGAAAAGTAAAATTTGAAGTACTAACCGTTGTGGGGTTAGCAATCTTAGTGCATGAAGGCTTTCGATCTTGTCATCTAAACTAAGGTAATTCAACCTCGTCAATTCATGCAATGGTCTTTTGTCACTTGTTGACACTTTAGGATGACAGGTATTGTTTCAAAACTTGAATTGCCATTCACTAGTCTACTGTGATGAACTTGTCTAACTGGCTTGAGAAGTGTGTATTGAATATTTCTCATTTTGAATTACACAACCACACCTAAATTTAACTGCATATCTAGTATATCAAATGGCGTTTATGGAAGAGTGGATTATGTCCACTCGGAAGCATTCCCTATCCGTTGAGCTGGGTCTTCGGACTAAAATCTCCGTCTCGTACCAGATTTTGAAAATCGTGACTGGCTTGTGATTGGTTGAGTTATGAATGAATCCTTGAGCTGAGTTCTTTAAATTAAAAATATGTTTCTGATCAAATGATTCAAACATGTAGCTTCTGGATGATTTCTAATTTCAAAACTTATGAAATGATCTTGAATATCTGATTTTGAAGAATTCTAAAAATTGGGTTGCATTGCTTAATTTTGATCATTTATGCACCCTTATTCATAAAAGCCATGTCATGAAAAATGTTGTTGACACATTAATATAATGTGAATGCTCCAATGTCAAATTTGCCTCAAGGTTTGAAGATCAAGCCCTCCTATACTACATTTGCATCTTGCATCACATGCTCATCTAGGCATAGGTTGCACGCATTAGAATGAATTCATGCATTAGCTGAAGTTAGTTCATTCATTTGGTATCAGAAGTTTTGCACCACATTACATTCTATCTTGGCATGTTGCATTTCATTAATATATGATCAAGTTACATTGCATCAGTACTCATGCATTAGCTACATTCACTTCATTCAATTGGTATCCATTTGTTTGGCATCAGTTGCACATTTGCATTGCATGTTGCATACATTCCCTCTGTGTGCTTGCTTGATATTATATGCTATTCACCCCATCCCTTGGCATTTCTATGGCCTTATGTCTTCTTGATAAATAATACTACATTTGAGTTATTATTGGAGTGTTTCATGTCGTACACTCTAGGAGAGTTTATATTTCATAAGTGCATCTATTTAGGGGGAGTTGCACTGTTATGTATTCATGATATTTTCGGTATACATGCTGAATCAAATTCGCACACTTCATGTACAAAATGTGAAAATGAGTGTTAAAGATAAGGATATATGAATTTCTTTTCAACACTCTCGAGATGTTAAACTTGCTGCATGTATGTTTAAGAGACAGTTGAGGAAAAAGCTGCCTACCTATCCTTTTTTTGAAAAATCTCGAATGAAAATGAAAGACAGAGCAATGTTAAGTCTCACTGAGTAAACTGGGCACATGTCACCTGAGACGTGATATGGTTCATATCTGAAAAGTGTTGACTAGTATCTCTATTCAAAATGAGGTGAAATGATTCAGTATTCTGAGTAACCGGGGATTCTGGCATGAGCTCCATGTGTCTACTCCCGTAAAAAGGGATTATTTGAACCTGATCACTCTTGAAAAATTCTGACTATCATGTGATATTGGTTGAGTTGAAAGATGATGGTGAAAACTCATTATGGTATAGCGTAGACTCCAATACGCTGTTCTCAAAATAAAAGTGCAGTATGTAAAATGTCTCCTTATGTTGATCTGAAAATCTGAATATCCATATTACAACTATCATTTTTCATGTTACTCACTTACATAGCTAGAAAATTGATTTAATATGTATTCAGAAAATTGATTGACTGCTTTAGCAATTGCATGAATCTCCTATATGATTGCACAATCTCTCTTGTGCTACACATGTGCATTCCGGTTAGCATGACTCTCTTGCATCTTTCTTATATCCATTCCCTTCTTATATATGTACGGGAGAGATTGCATGTATGTTTATATCTAATTATTTGGTTGCATTGTATGCACTTCATGAGTCACCATTTGCATGTGTTGCATTTCATGCATTTCAAACCAAAATATAAAAATTTGAAAATTTGAAAATTAAAGAAAATCCTTTTGATATGCCCTCATGCTCTTGCTTGTTGTGAAAATCTGCCATGGGATCTAGATTTTGAATGCTTTTCTGTTGAACACCTCATCCTATGCACATCTTCCTCCACTGGTTCATATCCTAGAGGCCAATCACCACCCTCAATTGGTATCAATCCATGCTTGACTGTATTTGCTTTGGATGGTATCATATTGATTTATGAGAATAATCACCAATTGATTTCTTCTGATTCGCATCATATTGCTTTGCTCGTCTATGATTTACCCTTGCTTCTTCTGATTTGATATGATGGGCTATTGATGTTTCAAAGGGAGTTAATCTTGTTCTTCCTTATTTGGCTCATTCCAGCTCGCTTGATACTGCTATTTTGGGAGAAAGAGCTAAATTATCACGCCTTTTGATTATGTCAAAGGGGAAGAAAAATTGATGATTGTGTGTGACAGGGGGAGATGAATATATGTGTCATTCTGTTGTATCCACTCAGTTGTATCATCATTAATAAGTTTATCATTAAAGTTATCATCATCAATAAGTTTGTCATCATCAAAAAGGGGGAGATTGTTGAGTTATGGTTTTGGTGATTATTGTGATTGTTAAGTTGTGGTTTTGATGATAACTAAACTTAATGTGTGATTAAGTGATGATAACTAAACTTATGGTTGATTGCTCATGCTCTTGTTATTTATGTATGGTTGAGATGGCAAATGGGAACGGTTACATGGTCTTGATCCTTGGTTTGCATATGTTGGTTTTACAAGAGGCAAGAGGTTTCATAACCTCTTCAACGGGAACAAGCATGGTATTAACCTTGACTATCTTGCTTGCAGGATCAAACACATGGCAGTCACCTGGTGAACCAAACGTGTGGATAAGCACCATGTTCCTCTACAATCCAAAATAGGTGGTATATGTCATTTACTGTCAAGAACCATTGGTCAGAACACTCAGTAAAAATCCACAAGGTCAAAGACTCAGTTGACACCTTCTAAACTGTCAAGGGTGATGCCACAGACATGAATGGGCTACTAAAGGACTTAAGCGATGGAGCTGAAGAGGTTAACGGATAGACCCGAGAAAACTCGGGGTCTGCCCAGCTGGCGGTCGACCGCCAGCACAGGGGCGGTCGACTGCCCCTGCCAGCAACCCCCAGTATACCGGTCTCTCAGTGGCGGTCGACCGCCAGCCCAGTAGCGGTCGACCGGGATTCCCAGGAACCATCTGTCTACAGGTTTCTCAGTAGCGGTCGATCGCCAGCCCCTGCAGGTCGACCACCAGCCCCGATAAGCCAAAAATATTGACTTTTGTCCATCTCGAAAGAAGCATCTCCTCTTGCTATTGTTTAATCCCAAAGCCACCAAACCCTCCAGAATTTGTGGATCTGGTCTAGGGCTTGTCCATAGACCTTCCAAGGGTTATAAAGCATCATATTAGAGTCATAACTCTAATTATCAAAGAGATCCAAAGGGGAGGTTATCCAAGGAGGAAGAAGAGGTACTGTAGCTCCGTGAACAGTACCTCGTGCAGCAAGCTCTTCATCTATCTCCAACCCATTCAAGGTATTTCTGAAGCCATCTACCTCCAAGAAGGTGTAGAAGCAATCAAGGTTCAAAGCTACATCCATACACCTCTTCATCAACTCAAGGTGATCCAAGGGAAGAAGAAGAAGGATGCTACAAGGAAGAAGGAGCCATTCAAGCATCATCTGAAGGTACTCTAGCTCCATTTGAAGTCAGTAGTCTCAAAGGAAGAGAACAAGCTCACAAGCATCAAGAAGATACATGGATTCGTCCAAGGAAGAAGGAAGGGTATTGTAGCCGTGAACAGTACTCCGTGCAAAAAGATCTACATCAAATACAAGGCCATTCAAGTTGAGTCTCAAGCTATTCAAGTGAAGAAGGAATCAACGCGAACATCCAGAGCACACACTCAGGGGGAGCCTAAATCAGGAGCTTTCTAAACTGTGGTTTATTCATGTTCGTGTTTTATGCTTTATAGTTTCAGATTTGTGTTTCTTATAAACTATAAACTCGTGTGTGTGTGGATCGTTGTTGGATCCGTGGTCGTGTGTGCGTGTGTCGTACTTCATTCGTGTGTGCGTAGGTCTTCTTAGATCTGCGTGTGTGTGTGGATTTATCCAGATCTTAGTGTTTGTGTGTGTGGAGTGCTGCACTTGTCGCAACGTGTGTGTGTCTTGTTGATCCGCTTGTTGGATTGTGTTGGAGATTTCATCTGTGTGTGTGTGTGTGTTTTGGGGCGCGTCCCCATGTGTGTGGGCAGGCGTCGTCCTGCGTGTGTGGTTGGAGCGTCATCTCCGTTTGGGATTTTATCCCCGAGTGAAGCCTCACCGGGTTTGGTGAGGGGTGGACGTAGGATTATCATCGTTGCATCCGAACCACCTTAAAAACCGATGTGCATTGTGTGTTATTTGTGTGGTTTGATTATTTTTGTTGTATGGTCATGTATGAACGGAAAGTTTGAGAGAATTGGTTAATTAGTTTTCATTTGCTAATTATTGTTTATCACAGATTTTGTAAAAAGGATAAAAGTTTTCATAAAATTTGTTATCACCCAATTCACCCTCCTCTTGGGTGTCATTGATCGCGGGACTTAACACGATCAACCTCATGGGGGACACAATCCCGCGAACCAATGAGGAGACCTGAATAAGCAGCGAAAAGTAAAGAAACAGGCTAAAACTCCAGACAGGGACCTCTTAATCAACCAAACCAAGCGAACTGATCAAAGAGAACTTTCCAACTTAGAGTGGAACAGTTCCTCTTACTCAAACACTGAACGCACAGCTAACCATCACTAGTGGGACACTTCGCAGGCACACAATGGGGCATGAATGCTCAAAAAGATGTGTATGATGCATGTTGGGCTAAAATAAAAGAAATCATTAAAACAAATGCGAAGAAAAAGATAAAATATAAAATACTCGAGAATAATATTGCTAGGCTGGGGGAATTCGAGTCAAGACACTATCCGTAACCACAACGTGCAGGATAGAACCATCCTCCCCAGGACATCCCAGCCGAAGGGCCTATCCGAAGATTAAACACGTGAACCTGGATCATCATCATTTTTGTTGAAGGGGAACATCAGATCCTGGAACGTGCGAGTAACCAACTGGTTCTCGAGATAATATAGCATAGTACCATATAGTAATGCAGTAAGGGATGCAGGGATAGAAGGCCATACCTGACTTACTCGTGTAGGCGAAACGGCAAGTGAAAGTTTGATGTTGCACATAAGATTGTTAGCAAGATTTCCAATAATATCACGAAATAGCCAAAATTCATCAATTGAATACCAAGAAATAAGGGAAAGATCATTTCTTCAAAACATGCACGGTCAAGCACAAACCGCCCAAATGGAAGGACGGCTAGATATTAGCCGTCTAAATACCTGGAATTCTAACTGACTTAGACAGCATACCGTTGGAGACGAACGGTTACATCCAAACCGCTCAAAATGAAGGACGGTCTATCGTTAGACCGTATAACCTCTGCAACTTCGAAAGGCTAAAACCCTTCGTCTCCCTCCCTCCACCGTAACCGACGGTGGGAGGGAGAATGAAGGGGTAACCCACACACAACCCCCCCTTTCTCTCGATCCCTCTCACTCTCAATCTCTCTCACTCTCCCATTCCCTTCTCCGATGAGGATGAAACATCAAGCTCAGCGCCCCGCCATGGCTGGCGAGGAAGAGGCCCCACCATTGGTCGATGAAGTGCCACCGCCGCCGCCGGCGGCGGTCGTTGCGGAGGGAGAGGTTATGGTGACGCCCGCCGTCGAGGAAAATGCTGTTGCGCCCGCGGTGGAAGAGACTGCAGTTGCCGCCGCTGATGTCGGAGAAGATGAGGCGCCGGAGGGAGATGCCGGTGAACCCGCGGCAAAGGTGAAAGCGGCCCGGGACCCCAAGGTAGGCCCCCCCCTCTTCCCTAGCCATTTTCCTTTTATTTTTCATGCATGCATGTTAGTTCTAGGAATCGTTTAGGGGGATTAGGGTGATTAGGAGCCGGTCCGGTGGCCCATGGAGCGCCATCGCCGGTGGGGGAAGCCCTCACCGTCATCGGGGAAGATGACGGTTGAGCGGTTCAAAATAAACCGTACAACCTAAAACGTGCGGCTCACATAGAGCCGCCCTTAACACATGCGGCCTGGGTGTGGCCGCCCAAAACCAGAAAACAACCAAACCACACCGGAGTATGAGCGGTGATGTTTCTACGGCACAGAAGAATGGGCCCCAATGGACCGTTCGAACCCTGGAGACTCTAAACCACGCGACCCACTTCGGACCGCTAAACCTTCAAACAGCCCTGGAATGGCCGCTTAAGTCTAAGAAACCCAAGGAAAGAACGGTGCATCATCAACCAGTCAAGATGAGAACGGCTAACATTGGTCCATTCAAAACTAAGAACCCGAGAATTGGAACGGCCCATATGGGACCGTTTATAAGGAAGAGTGGTCCAAGGTGGACCGTTCTTCTGACCGAAAATTGAACCTTGATTATTTTCATTTATTTATGAAATAAAATGCCCAAATTAATTACCAAATGCATGGAATGAATGAATGAATGCAGGGAAAGCGTAGGACCTGCACCTCGTGGCTGCAGTGCCGGACTTTCAGCAGGAGCAGTTGGCTGCCATGGGGTTCGCCCCATTCCTGAGCATCGAGGTGTGTCAGTTCGACACAGCTCTGCTCTACGCCTTGCATGACCGCTGGGACCCAGTGAGTCGTACGTTCCTCTTCCTGTGGGGACATATGGTCCCCACGCTGGAGGACGTGGCCAGACTTACTGGCCTTCGAGTGCACGGGCTGCCGGTTAGCGGGACCACTTTTCCCGA
Source organism: Amorphophallus konjac (assembly GCA_022559845.1). Classification (NCBI taxonomy): domain Eukaryota; kingdom Viridiplantae; phylum Streptophyta; class Magnoliopsida; order Alismatales; family Araceae; genus Amorphophallus; species Amorphophallus konjac. The sequence goes on along the minus strand of CM040124.1, from coordinate 130,521,795 downwards.
CTACCGGGTGATGGCTCGGGAGCTGCTGGGCTTAGAGCTGCGGCGCCACGAGAGGCAATCGACCCTCCTACCCCGGGCTAGTCTTCAGGACAGCTTGGGCTTACGACGGGCGGGAGTTGCAGTTGGTGAGCAGCCGGAGGAGCACCTGCAGCGGCTGGTGGAGCTGGCATGACCGAGAGTAGCTGCGGAGCCGGGAGCAGAGGTAGACAGGGTGTTACGGCGATTCCTGATGCTGATGTTCAGGCGACTCCTCTTCTCCACCAGGGCGGACGTGATGAGCTGCCGGTTCCTTCCTTTCCTCAAGGAGCTCAGCCACGTGGGCGACTATGCATGGGGAGCGGCGGTCCTCGCGTTCTTGTTTGACACACTGAGTTCGACGGCCCGTCGGACCATGCTCGAGGGCTTCTCCCCCTTACTCTAGGTACGACTCCTATCCTAAACTTAATTATGCAATTCTATATGTTTCCTAAATGCTGACACGATGCTGTGATGCAGGTGTGGGCCTATGTACACCTACGTGGGCTAGGCAGAGGTGAGGAGACCCGTCCTGGGCTCCTGCCGATTGCACGGAGGTGGACAGCACCTCGAGAGACTGCAGCCCTGAGACGACAGGTCCGAGAGCTGCAGGACGACCTAGATGCTCTACCGTTTACCTCGGTATGCTTCTGAACTTAGACTCTTTAATTAAATGCAATTCTTATATAATGATGATGCTAATGCGACCTTCCATTTCTTGCAGGTACGCTGGACACCTTTCACAGAGGAGGGCCAGGAGGGTCAGCCTTGGGTGCTTGGTGCCCTCGCCTTCACCGGACGAGACGTGTGGCTTCACTGCATGAATGTGGTGGAGGCACTATACTACAGATTGGTGATAAGGACTATTTGGGTCCATCAGCCAGCGGTGGAGTTCCCGACGCCTGAGAAGGCGGGGGAGCGCGTGACGAGGACTACTCGGGGCCTGGCAGTAGCGTTTGATTGGACGGCGAGGAACGCTACGCAGGTAGTTGACTGGAGACCTCTTGGGCGGGTGGTGACCGCCCGAGCCGACAGCAACTCAGCGTACTACACCGCGTACGCTAGACACTACCGGGACCAGGTGTTCCGGGGTGCCCACCGACCAGTATGACTTCTAAACTTAAACTCTACCTATTATGCTTATTATTTCTATATGATGATGCACTGACACTGGGACTTCTAAATGCGGATTGACCCTGAGGTATGACTTGCGGAGCTGTAGGGGCTCCTGCACTCCACCATTAGGGAGCGGGACGAGGCCCGGCAGGCCCTGGCCTTACTGGTGAGTTTTCTAAACCCTATACTTCCTAAATTTTGCGAATGCTTATGATTATGGTTATGCATGTGACTGACCTGGAGTTTTGGATGCAGCGCGCCGAGGGGGCCCAGCGACAGGGGGCCGATGCTCCTTCTTCTTCTTTTACCCAGACTCTTGCAGATCAGGGTGAGCGAGAGGCCGACTTCACTCGGATGGTAGCGCGGGCCAAGGTGGCGCTCACGGAGAGGGTACGCAAATCATGACACTTTCCCTTGTTATTTATGCTTATGAAATGCAGTTGACTGACAATGATATGTGCATGCAGACGTCCGAGCTGACCCGTCTTAGAGCAGAGTTTGAGCAGAGCCGGGCAGCGGCTAGGGAGGAGGTGGCCTGTGTACGGGAGGAGGCAGCACAGAGCCGACCAGCCGACACCCTCTAGACGGCACTTCTGTGAGCGGAGCTAGAGAGACTCCGAGCTGGAGCGGAGGAGCTGGTGTGGGTCCGAGCGGAGCGGGATCGGGCTCTGATCAAGGCGTTCGGGCTGAGTGGAGAGCTGCGGGCCTAAAAGGAGATGAGCCGGCGATCACGCAGCGGGACTCCGAGCGGCAGCCACGGCACCCACGACTCTGTGAGGAGTTACTTCACGGGTTCCTCCGGTCACCGGAGGAACGAGGAGGACGAGCAGCGCCGGCGACGTCAGCGTGGCGAGGCAACTTCAGCGATGCCTCCACCAAAGAGGCACGAGGGCGGTGGAGACAGTGACGGGGGCCAGGGAGATGGATAGTCCTGACTTTTGTACTCGGGGCCCGACTTTTGTAAATGATATGACATGATAGTGACATGTGATAGGGTACAAGGCCCGGATACAGAGGGGGGGTGAATGTATCCCTCTTCAAATATTGCCTAATTAAATCTCTAATGCTCAGATATGCGGAATTAAAAACTGTTGCAGAAATATACTGAGAATACTTAGAAGGATCAAAGCAAGACAACAAATCAATTCGCCCTCACATGATCCTAAGCAAGCATCTAATGAGCGCAGCAATGAAAAGAACACATAAGGAAAATCAGAACACAAGTGAACACTAGGATTTTTTAGGTGGTTCGGTCCACAGACCTACGTCCACCCCTCACTCCAAACCGGAGTGAGGCTTCCACTAGCAAGGCTAGAACAGCAGACTCAGTCTGCAACAATTGCTGCCAAACAGCTTGACCAGGGGAACAACCTCCTCTCTTCCTCCAAACCGGAGGGAACCACTAGTGACTCCCAGTCACTAGCAAACCAGAGACTGAGGTCTCTCTTCCTCCACCCAGGAGGGAACCCACAAGCGACACCCAGCCGCTTGCAACCGGAGGACCAATCCTCCCTTCCTCCAAACCGGAGGGGAACCTAGAGACCCAAGTCTCTCTTCCTCTGAAACCCAGAGGGAAACCGCTAGTGACACCAGTCACTAGCAACAGGAGACTCCAAGTCTCCCTTCTCCTGAATCCACAGGAGGAACCCGATCTCAAACCAGAGAATCGGAAGAACAACAAGCCAAGAGTAAAAGAAAAGAAAACAAGAAACAAAAATACAGCAATCAGAATGCTAGAAATGCAATGCAAAATGTAGCTCGCGCAGGAGCAAGTCTGGCTTGGATTTGATCCAAATGCTAGTGAACAGATCTTCTGATGATTCCTCTTTCTTCTTCTTCACGAACCCTCTCTCTATCTCTATCTCTCTTTTTCTTCTTCTTCACGAGCTCTCAGTCTATCTTCACTCTTCTTCTTTTTCTTCCTATTCTTTCTGCTCTTCTTTTCTTTTCTTCTTCTGCAACTTCTTTCTTCTTCTTCTTCCTCTGCTCTCTGCCTCTCTGCTGCTCTCTCCTTCTATCTCGATCTCAATCTCCTTTTCAAGATCAGTCTTCTTCTGAGGAAGAAGCTTCGCATTTATAGTAGCAGCGGCTAGGGCATGTGCAGGGCTTGTGCCCTCTTTGTCCTCGGATCACGTGCCAGGTGCCAACCTCAGATCACGTGTCCAAACATTTTCTTCTCGAAGGATGTATCTGTCAAGCAGTCATAAGAAGATATTAGAGGGATGTACAGAGTTGGTTCAGGCTTTTAACAAAGTGTGTACAGGCATGATGCATCATTGAGTGTATAGACTTGAAGTGAATGCGATGCAGACACATGAAGTGTATAGACTTGAATGCTTAGAAAGAAATGTATAGACTTCATCTTGAAGGGGATGCACATATGCACACTTAACATGGATTGAAAGACTAAACCACGAGTAGTGCATGTATAGACTTGCTGAACATCAGCATAATCATATCAGCAGTGAATGTGCAGACATTGTATTGAAGGATGCACAATAGAATGAAAGTATGCACATTGAATGCATGAGATGCTCAGACAAGCTGTCACCGAATGTACAGACTTTATCTTAGTGTTTATGCATGAGTCTGTCAACGAATGTACATACTTTCTATGCTGCATGCACAAGACGCTAAGACAGACGTTGTATAGACTTGACAATGCATGGACTATCCACATAGACGCAGCAAGACTCTGTGAGCGCCAAGCCGATGTATAGACTTTGCGAGTGCCAAGTCGATGTACAGACTTTGTGAGCGCCAGGACCATGTACAGACTTAGTGCAAACGGGATGTGCAGACTTGCTATGGGGGAATGTGTAGACTTAATGTTATGCAGCCAGACAAATGAATGCAGATGTACAGTGTAACAACCCTGATAAAAGCAAGATTTATAAATAAATCAAATTAAACATAAAAGATAAGTGAATAAGATGACAAAGAGCTTAAATGATTAAATCATTAATCAAGAGGAAAATAACGCCTTTTAGCAAGGCGCTGATTCAAAAGGCAACGCCTCTGTTTAAGGCGTTAATTTAAATAGGACGCCTCTGTTTAAGGAAATGAAATGAAACGCCCTCTACATAGGTGCGTTTTACATAGGTAACGACGCTAGACAAGGCGTCAATTTAAATTCGACGCCCTCGCTTAAGACGCTAATTCAGTTCGAGTTTCGTTCGACCCAGGAGTCTATCCAGGGTAAGATATGGATAACTACGTCGAAGGTAGGATATGGTAAGGACTCTATCAGGGAAGTATTACTTCCAATATACCTCTAACCCTATTAGGATTCTAAACATCCTATAAATACCATCCTAAATCAACCCTTGATCGCTATTTGGCGATCTGCTGCTGCTGTCATCAATGTGAAGAACAGGTAATGTTCTTCCTCTTTATTTTTGGTTGAGTGTGTTGAAAGAACGTTGATGTTCTTTTCCTTCCTCATCTTCCTATACAGGTTGTCTGTGTTGAGAAGACGATCGTCCTTTTTGACTGAAGAATGAAGGCTCTTCACCAAGCATCATCTTCTTCTTCTGCCGGTGATCAGAAGACTCTGTTGCAAAAATAGAGTATCGTTCTCTTCACATATCTTCACCCAGATAATCATCAAGTAGGTTTTCTCAAGAACGTAGCCCAAACTAGCTTAATACCTTTAATAATATCATCGATCATCCATGCATATAGTTTTATTGTGGTTTCGGATGCTTTCTATGCAATTTTCAAAGCAACGCCCTTGACCAGGGCGCTAACATAAAGAAGCGACCCACACTCGGGCGCTAATTCTTGTTTTGACGCCCTGCCCAGTAGTCGTCAATTCTGTGAAATTAATAAATACCCATGTTTAATATTTAAAATCTATGTAACCATGAATATAATATGTTGCATGACTATACCTGCGAAATCCTGCTATATATCTTGTCATGACCCTGTACCTCGTTTCCTGAAATTTTATTGTTTGAAAAGTTGATAAATTCTTGAAATCACGACCTGGACAAAGTCATCGCATGTTTAACTGACGCCCCAGACCAGGGCGCATATTGAAGAGTAACGCCCCTGTCCAGGGCGCGTTCTGTTAAAAATTCCAGATTTTTGATATTCTGTAAATTAGAAGTATTGAAAGGATGACTTCTATGTACGTCGTCAAATTTAATATAAACGCCCCTGATTAAGGCGTTAATTTCATGAAAGACGGCTTTACCAAAGTCGCTATTTTCCTGCATTACTGATTTCCCTGATTTCTATTTACCGAGAGTTTCATTATATATATATATGTGTGTATACATATACATATCGGCACTATATTCCAGTCCGTGAGTATAGTCCCACGTTTCTACGACAATTTATCGCATTACCCTCTCAATTCTCATTGACATACAAGTTCTCCATTGGACATTCCGTTCCTTTGGACTAGCGAGTTAGTCATAGAGACCTCCGTAAGTCTCCTCGCAGCCTTGGATTCTCTCAAGGTCGACTGAGCTGGTTGTACCATAAAAACTCATTACATAATCTTTGCCATGTCCCTCTATAGAAACATGGTAATACCAGCCCTCATGTCATGCCATGGGTATGACATAAGAATTATCTTAATGAACGGGGAAGAACATGCCATTGTTATGCTGTTCTTGTAAAGCCCAATTCTATATCAACATTGTTATGATGTTCTTGTAGACCCCAATTCTATATGCAACATGATGTTCTTGTGGACCTCAATTCTACATTAAGAATGAGGACGTCTTGCCATTGATGTGTTGTTCATGTGGACCTCAATTCTATATAAAAAGTGTCCATACTTGCTTGCCATGGTACCCAAGTTAGGGAACCAATTCCACCTAGTTTTATCGATAATCGTGATCGTACCGTTATTATCACCATTCTATGTCAAGTGTCATATTTTTGGACTCTACTCTAGTTTACCCTACATGTCTACAAGCTTTATTCTTGAAATTCCATATTGGCTATACACAAAAGTGGATGTTAAAATACATGATTAATGCATGCGCTTATAGGGCCCGATCTGGTCCTGGGAGGAGCACCCGAAAGTACTTGTGCCCATGGGAGTTGATTGATCACGGTATTGGCATTATACCGAAGTGCATGACTAGCTTGATTGAACATTCCACAAATCTTGTACTTGTACTTGACTTGATATTACATGACTTGCTTGGCCCGAAACAGGGTAATTACTCGCGTGCTTGAATGAAATAGCCAAATTCCAACATGACTTGATATGACAACTATACTTGCTTGAATATCTGGATATCTTTTGATATAAGTTCTTGAAAGTTCATGACTAGTTCTTCCTGCTATACCTTCTTTCTATCTTGTCGTTTTATGCGAGCATGCATAGCTATAGTGCATTCATGAAAGATGTAATTACTTAAACCCATTGCTAGTTCTTGAGATATAATTTCCTACTGAGCGTTCGCTCACTTAGTGTTTCCCTACTTTTCAGGTAAGTCCGACGATGAGGGAACTCAAACGGATGGGGAAAATCAAGAGTGAAAGAGATAGAGCTTCTTCCGTGATGTCTAGTCTTTTTTCATATTTTCTTGAGTCAACCTTGTATTTTTCCTTTATTTTAGTTAGTACTTCAAAGGTTTGTAATAGACATATTCTTATGAAGGAATAGAGGATTGGGTTATCTTTACTTTTGCGCATCTCTGATTTTGGTGTCGAATACACTAATACTCTGATTGACATGATTGATATAAACTCGTCACGCATCTCCGGGTATCTTCTGCTCTCGGGGCGTGATAGTTTTTGTGGTATCAGAGCCTAGGGTATTCAATTCCTAGGAAAACCCAACTCCAAGGATAGGTTTAACCTTTAACTGGGGAGATCGGGTAGAACCAAGGGTTGAGTTAACTTAAAAGCCCTTAACGCGAGTATATACTAATATAGTTATTGTAATTGTAGGGTAATGGCTGCCGAACGTGCTCAGTGGCGCAACATGCAGCGTACACTCCAAGGCATGACCCAAGTGCTGCAACAAGTAGCACAGGGAGGTGCACAACGAGCCGGAAGTCTCCACCAAGTCTTCAAGAACATGAACCCTCCCAAATTCATGGGTTCTACTGATCCGGATGACGCAGAACACTGGATCAGGGAGACGGAACGTATATTCCGTGTTATGCAGTGCACGGATCAAGATAAAGTCTTATTAGCTACCTTTCAGTTAGAAAGGGATGCCCGATGCTGGTGGGAATCAATAGAAGCTACTTTAAATCAAGACCAAGTTACTTGGGAAGAATTCGTTGAACATTTCAACACTAAATATTTTTCAGACCGAGTTCAAGAAAAGAAAGCTACCGAATTTGCCGCACTCAAGCAACGGTCATTATCGGTGGCGGAGTATGAGGCACAATTCTCTAGATTATCTCGGTATGCTAAGCACTTAGTTAGCACCGAGAAGATGAAAGCTAGGAGGTTCCTTAATGGGCTCAGGCCCCAATATATCACACAGCTGGCGCCGATGGATATCCAGGTCTACGCGGAAATTGTGCGCCGAGCTCAGCTATTAGAGGATGCCACGGAACTATCTGATAGAATCCGTGGGAAGGACAAGAAAGAACAAGTTACAAGTTCGGGTTCCTTTAAACCCAACTTCAAGAAGAGGCCTAGCAATGGAGGTACTTCCTCACAAGACCAAAAATTTAAGAAGACCAAGCCTTTCTCTATCACTACTACACCTCCAAATATAATATGCAAGCACTGTGACAAGGCTGGTCATAAAGGCGAAGAGTGCTGGAGGAAACTTGGAGCATGTCTCCGTTGCGGGAGCCGTGAGCATCGGATTCCCGATTGCCCATTACTTAATGATCAAACCGGTGACGGAAAGCGCCCGGTAACCAAGAACGCTTGTCTTCACGCAATTAAGGAGACCGAAGAAGAAGAAGGCGGACTAGTAGAAGGTACACTAAAAGTTTGTTCCAAGTATGCACATGTCTTATTTGATACGGGTGCATCACATTCTTTTATTTCCAAGAATTTTACTAACCCACTACCTATGGAACCGGAATGGATGAAAATAATTTTATCTACTCCTCTCGGAAACGAAACCGATATTACTCACCATTATCAAAACTGTGAAGTCTTGGTAAAAGGAAGAAATTTTCCTATCAGTCTCATAAGTTTAGATCTAAAGGAGTATGATGTCATACTGGGAGCGGATTGGTTAACCAAATACCAGGCAACAGTCGATTGCCGCAATAGCAAGGTTACCTTCAAGGACTTTCCAGAACTAGTCTATTTTAGCCCTAAGAGTCGGAGCAAGTCACCTCTTATTTCGGCGCTCCGAGCTAGCAAGCTAATAAGGAAAGGATGTGTATCTTTCCTTGCATTTGTCACCATTAAGGAGACTAAAGAAACTAAACTAGAAGACATCCCAGTTGTGCAAGAATTTCCGGACGTATTTCCGGAGGAATTGCCTGGATTACCCCCACAAAGAGAAGTAGCCTTCACCATCGATTTAATCCCTGGTGCTGGACCAGTTTCTAAGGCACCTTATAGAATGTCCCCTGCTGAACTCAAGGAGCTGAAGGAACAATTGATGGAACTTCTCAAAAAGGGATTTATTAGACCAAGCACTTCCCCGTGGGGAGCGCCTGTATTATTTGTAAAGAAGAAAGATGGATCCATGAGGTTATGCATCGACTATCGACAGTTGAATCATCTCACTATCAAGAACAAGTATCCACTACCGAGAATCGATGAGTTATTTGATCAAATATCTGGATCCAAGTACTTTTCCAAAATTGATCTTAGGTCGGGATATCATCAGTTAAGAATCAAGGATGAGGACATTCATAAGACTGCATTCAGAAGCAGGTATGGCCATTATGAGTTTGTTGTTATGCCTTTCGGACTAACGAATGCCCCTGCTGCCTTTATACAGTTAATGAATAGTATATTCAGGCCTTATTTAGATCAATTCGTGGTGGTCTTTATCGATGATATATTGATTTATTTCGAGACCAAGGAAGAGCATGAGGAGCATTTAAGGATTGCATTACAAATATTAAGGGCAAACCAATTATACGTAAAACTCAGCAAGTGTGAATTTTGGCTTGAGGAAGTAACTTTTCTCGGACATGTTATATCAAAGGATGGCTTATCAGTAGATCCATCAAAAGTTGAAGCTGTGAAAAATTGGGAAAGACCGACCAATGCTAGCGAGATCCGAAGCTTCTTAGGTCTTGCCGGCTATTACAGGCGATTCATCAAAGACTTTTCTAAGATCGCCGTACCACTTACGAGGTTAACTCGCAAGGAGATCCGTTACGAATGGAGTGAGGATTGTGAAAGAAGCTTCCAAACTCTCAAGGATCATCTTACTACAGCTCCTGTCTTAGCATTACCGATGGAAGGAGAGAAATTCGATGTATACACTGATGCTTCTGGCATTGGCCTCGGATGTGTTCTAATACAACAAGGAAAAGTTATAGCTTACTCTTCTCGTCAATTAAAGAAGCATGAAGAGAACTACCCCGTCCATGACTTAGAATTAGCCGTGGTAGTATTTGCACTCAAAATATGGAGACATTATCTTTATGGAGTACAGTTTACTGTATACTCTGATCACAAGAGTCTCAAGTATCTCTTTTCACAAAAGGAACTAAATATGAGGCAAAGACGTTGGCTAGAATATCTCAAGGACTTCGACTTCAATATACAATATCATCCCGGAAAGGGTAATCATGTAGCAGATGCCCTTAGTCGAAAGCCGAGAGCACTGTTAGCCAATTATATGATTCAAGAATGGAAGTTGCTGGAGCAATTCTCTGAATTCAATATAAGCGTGGACACAGACTTTCAATGTGTCACATTGTCTCATATAAGCATTCAGCCACACCTATTAACTGAAATACGAGCACTTCAGGATAATGACCCAATATTAGTGGAAATCAAGGGCAAACTGGAAGGACAATCTGATTTCTAAATAACTTGTGAAGGAAGATTAATGTTCAGGAATAGAACTTGCATACCGGATTGTCCCGAGTTAAAGAAGAAGGCATTAGATGAAGCTCATAGATCAAGGTACACGATTCATCTTGGATCTACCAAAATGTACCAAGATGTGAAGAGGAATTTTTGGTGGCCCAACATGAAAAGGGAAATAGCGGACTACGTGTCGCGCTGTCTCACATGCCAACAGGTCAAGGCGGAACACCAAAAGCCTGCTAGAAAATTACATCCTCTAGATATTCCCAAATGGAAGTGGGAGAATATTAGCATGGATTTCATTATGGGTTTATCTAAATCAAAAGGAGGACATGATGGAATATGGGTTATCATTGACCGATTGACTAAATCGGCGCATTTCTTGCCAATAAAGAGCCGATGGACAGTTGATGTTTTGGCTGCATTATACATCAAGGAAATAGTCAGATTACATGGCATTCCTGTTTCAATCGTGTCTGACAGAGATCCCCGTTTTACTTCTCATTTTTGGAAGGGACTACAACATTTATTGGGAACAAGGCTTAACTTTAGTACAGCTTTTCATCCTCAAACGGATGGTCAGACCGAGAGAACTAACTAGGTGATTGAAGATATGCTCAGAGCTTGCATCATTGATTTCGATGGAAGTTGGCATGATCACTTGCCGTTGGTAGAATTTGCATATAATAATAGCTACCAGGCCAGTATACAAATGGCACCTTTCGAAGCTCTATACAGAAGAAGTTGCCGATCACCCCTATGCTGGGACGAAGTTGGAGAAAAACAACTGCTAGGTCCAGACATGGTAAGGGTTACCACGGAAAGAATACAAATAATTAGAGAAAGACTGCAAGTTGCTCAGTCTAGGCAAAAGGCTTATGCCGATACAAGAAGGAGGGATCTTGAATTCCTAATTGGAGATCGTGTATTTCTCAAGATATCGCCTGGACGTGGCATACGGAGATTTTATGTTAAAGGCAAGCTTACACCAAGATTCATCGGACCCTTCGAGATACTGGAACGAGTTGGCGAGGTTGCTTATCGCATCGCATTGCCTCCTCAACTGTCCGATGTACATAATGTATTCCACATATCAATGTTGAAGAAGTATGTACACGATCCATCACATATTATTGATCATGGAGAATTAGTGATCCAGAAGGATCTCACATATGAACAGAAGCCTATAAAGATACTAGATCGTGAAGTACGTACCCTAAGGAATAAGGTTATTCCCATGCTTAAGGTATAATGGAATAAGAACTCAAAATATGAAGCTACATGGGAGACCGAGGAATCCATGAGGAAGCAATTCCCAGAATTATTTTAAGGTATGTACTCTACACTCTCCACTTATATATACTATTGAATTTGGGGACCAAATTCTTTTAAGTAGGGGAGGGTGTAACAACCCTGATAAAAGAAAGATTTATAAATAAATCAAATTAAACATAAAAGATAAGTGAATAAGATGACAAAGAGCTTAAATGATTAAATCATTAATCAAGAGGAAAATAACGCTTTTTAGCAAGGCGCTGATTCAAAAGGCAACGCCTCTATTTAAGGCGTTAATTTAAATAGGACGCCTATATAAAAGGGCGTCAAATCCCAAACAACGGGAAGATAAAATTAAGGAAAGGAAATGAAACGCCCTCTACATAGGCGCGTTTTACATAGGTAACGACGCTAGACAAGGCGTCAATTTAAATTCGACGCCCTCGCTTAAGACGCTAATTCAGTTCGAGTTTCGTTCGACCCAGGAGTCTATCCAGGGCAAGATATGGATAACTACGTCGAAGGTAGGATATGGTAAGGACTCTATCAGGGAAGTATTACTTCCAATATACCTCTAACCCTATTAGGATTCTAAAAATCCTATAAATACCATCCTAAATCAACCCTTGATCGCTATTTGGCGATATGCTGCTGCTGTCATCAACATGAAGAACAGGTAATGTTCTTCCTCTCTATTTTTGGTTGAGTGTGTTGAAAGAACGTTGATATTCTTTTCCTTCCTCATCTTCCTATAGAGGCTGTCTGTGTTGAGAAGACGATCGTCCTTTTTGACTGAAGAACGAAGGCTCTTCACCAAGCATCATCTTCTTCTTCTGCCGGTGATCAGAAGACTCTGTTGCAAAAACAGAGTATCGTTCTCTTCACATATCTTCACCCAGATAATCATCAAGTAGGTTTTCTCAAGAACGTAGCCCAAACTAGCTTAATACCTTTAATAATATCATCGATCATCCATGCATATAGTTTTATTGTGGTTTCGGATGCTTTCTATGCAATTTTCAAAGCAACGCCCTTGACCAGGGCGCTAACATAAAGAAGCGACCCACACTCGGGCGCTAATTCTTGTTTTGACGCCCTGCCCAGTAGTCGTCAATTCTGTGAAATTAATAAATACCCATATTTAATATTTAAAATCTATGTAACCATGAATATAATATGTTGCATGACTATACCTGCAAAATCCTGCTATATATCTTGTCATGACCCTGTACCTCGTTTCCTGAAATTTTATTGTTTGGAAAGTTGATAAATTCTTGAAATCACGACCTGGACAAAGTCGTCGCATGTTTAACTGACGCCCCAGACCAGGGCGCATATTGAAGAGTAACGCCCCTGTCCAGGGCGCGTTCTGTTAAAAATTCCAGATTTTTGATATTCTGTAAATTAGAAGTATTGAAAGGACGACTTCTCTATACGTCGTCAAATTTAATATAAACGCCCCTGATTAAGGCGTTAATTTCATGAAAGACGGCTTTACCAAAGTCGCTATTTTCCTGCATTACTGATTTCCCTGATTTCTATTTACCGAGAGTTTCATTATATATATATATGTGTGTATACATATACATATCGGCACTATATTCCAGTCCGTGAGTATAGTCCCACGTTTCTACGACGATTTATCGCATTACCCTCTCAATTCTCATTGACATACAAGCTCTCCATTGGACATTCCGTTCCTTTGGACAAGCGAGTTAGTCATAGAGATCTCCGTAAGTCTCCTCGTAGCCTTGGATTCCCTCAAGGCCGACTGAGCTGGTTGTACCATAAAAACCCATTACATAATCTTTGCCATGTCCCTCTATAGAAACATGGTAATACCGGCCCTCATGTCATGCCATGGGTATGACATGAGAATTATCTTAATGAACGGGGAAGAACATGCCATTGTTATGCTGTTCTTGTAAAGCCCAATTCTATATCAACATTGTTATGATGTTCTTGTAGACCCCAATTCTATATGCAACATGATGTTCTTGTGGACCTCAATTCTACATTAAGAATGAGGACGTCTTGCCATTGATGTGCTGTTCATGTGGACCTCAATTCTATATAAAAAGTGTCCATACTTGCTTGCCATGGTACCCAAGTTAGGGAACCAATTCCACCTAGTTTTATCGATAATCGTGATCGTACCGTTATTATCGCCATTCTATGTCAAGTGTCATATTTTTAGACTCTACTCTAGTTTACCCTACATGTCTACAAGCTTTATTCTTGAAATTCCATATTGGCTATACACAAAAGTGGATGTTAAAATACATGATTAATGCATGCGCTTATAGGGCCCGATCTGGTCCTGGGAGGAGCACCCGAAAGTACTTGTGCCCATGGGAGTTGATTGATCACGGTATTGGCATTATACCGAAGTGCATGACTAGCTTGATTGAACATTCCACAAATCTTGTACTTGTACTTGACTTGATATTACATGACTTGCTTGGCCCGAAACAGGGTAATTACTCGCGTGCTTGAATGAAATATCCAAATTCCAACATGACTTGATGTGACAACTATACTTGCTTGAATATCTGGATATCTTTTGATATAAGTTCTTGAAAGTTCATGACTAGTTCTTCCTGCTATACCTTCTTTCTATCTTGTCATTTTATGCGAGCATGCATAGCTATAGTGCATTCATGAAAGATGTAATTACTTAAACCCATTGCTAGTTCTTGAGATATAATTTCCTACTAAGCGTTCGCTCACTTAGTGTTTCCCTACTTTTCAGGTAAGTCCGACGATGAGGGAACTCAAACGGATGGGGAAAATCAAGAGTGAAAGAGATAGAGCTTCTTCCGTGATGTCTAGTCTTTTTTCATATTTTATTGAGTCAACCTTGTATTTTTCCTTTATTTTAGTTAGTACTTCAAAGGTTTGTAATAGACATATTCTTATGAAGGAATAGAGGATTGGGTTATCTTTACTTTTGCGCATCTCTGATTTTGGTGTCGAATACACTAATACTCTGATTGACATGATTGATATAAACTCGTCACGCGTCTCCGGGTATCTTCCGCTCTCGGGGCGTGACATACAGACTTTATGTGATGCCATCCGAAGCATGTATAGACTTAGAATGCATTGAAGGATTGTACAGACTTTGTCTGCGTGTATAGACTTTGATGCCCAAATGTAATGTATGGACTTGGATGTACTGCAAAGGCTGTACAGACTTGAAGAAATGCATGCAGCGATGATAATGAATGGACTTGTGTGTGCAGGCTGTACAGACTTGATAGCGTGCATGCTGCAGGGTAATGGCTGTACAGACTTGATGTGTGTGTGCTAAACAATGTATAGACTTGCACATAGAGACGTTGCATGAGACGATGCATGAGACGATGGGTAAGACGGACACGTGCATGCGAAGGACGTTGTACAGACTTTACAGTGAAGAATGTATAGACTTGATAAATGCGTAAGACGCTGAATAAGACGGTCTGATGTACAGACTTACTGAACGAACGACGCCCAAATGAGACGGTGGATGTACAGACTTGGGCTGTACAGACTTTGACTCAAATATGCATATGAGACGCCGAATGATAACAATGTATAGACTTTGGAAAGCTTGAAGCACAGAGATGCTAAGTAAGACGCACCGATGTACAGACTTTGTGTTCTGAACGTAGGTAAAGGTAAGGAATGTATAGACTTTGTGTGCAATGCAAAGACTGAATAGACTTTATGTGCAATGCAAAGGTTGTATAGACTTAGCGTGCCTGAAGCAGGCCAATGTACAGACTTGCCACCAATGTACAGACTTGCTATGACATGTGTGCAGACGACACCAATGTGCAGACTTGGAAATGCTTGAAGCACACAATGTATAGACTTGTTCAATTATCAACTGATGGTTGTATAGACTTAGGCAAACGCTGTACAGACTTTAAGTTGGCAAGACTATGGCATGTACAGCCTTTGTGTGGCCTTATGCAAAGACAATGTACAGACTTGATGCACGAACTGTGCACATGAATGAAGAGCACTGTGTAGACTTGTGTGTGCATGCTGCAATGAAGTGTATAGACTTTCTATGGCATCGAGGCAATTATGATGATGTGCTGTGAACAATGTATAGACTTTGCGTGGATGACCAGACAATGTATAGACTTGCCACTAAGGAATGTGCAGACTTGACAATGCAATGTATAGACTTAAAGTTGATGCACAAACACAACTGCAAGGAATGTATAGACTTTGTGCAATGTGCAGACTTTGCATGCATGTGAATGTATAGACTTGGAAGGCTTGCATGCTGTGTGATGTACAGACTTGCCAACCACGATGCAAGAATGTATAGACTTTGAAAAGGCTTAGCACACGATGTAACAAGGCTCTGTACAGACTTAAGGCTCTGTACAGACTTAGCCTGAGCATAGTTATGAAATGCATGAGTCTAGACATCCATTGACTGATGGCCACCATGAAACATAGTTATGAAATGCACCGAAAATGCACACAGCTAGTTCGATGGAATGACACTCAAGAGATGCTCAATCAAACGTCCATATGCAGACACAAACAAATGATGACTTATAGTGTTTGCTATCATCAAAACCACAGGGACACAACAATCTCCCCCTTTTTGATGATGGCAACACTATGAGTCTCATGAATGAAAGAAATGGAATATTCAGACTAGACTCATCAAAGTATTCTCCCCCTTTGACTTCATCAAAAAGAGAACAATACTTTGATAATCTAGTGATGGCATATGAGACACCCAAAATAGTTCAGCAGATGAGGGCAACACAATATCAGAAGCAATTAAAACAATTCTCCCCCTTAGGCAAATAACTTATGCAGACATGCATATGCAACAAATACTCCCCATTTGACATGGCAGAAGGTAGAGAGCTAATGCAGACAAACAACATAATCAGACACACTTGACTAGAGAATTCTTCCCTTATTATCCATGATGTAAGAGTAAACTACAAGGATGAACTCTGGTTATCCAAAGGCTGCAAGTTAACAGGTTATACTGAGAGTTGTGCCTCACATAAATGAGAACCAATGTCAATCAAAGCACAGTGATAGAGAGCAATAGGATGAACAGATTCAGCAAATAGTGAAAATTGAGATATAGAACTTTTCAGCATGATACCAACTTCATAAAATAGAATTTAAGTTTTAGATTCCTCCATTATAAAAGCTTATGAATCCTTGATTGTCAGATATGGTTTAAGAATGATGTAAACTGAGTTTTTTTTTTCAAAAGAAATTGTACTCATATCTGAACCAACTCTTAATAAAAAGGAACAACAAGCTCATATAAAATTCTTGTTCAACCAACTTCCATCTTACTTAGTTTACTTTCCATGACTGCTTTAAGAAATACATAAGTGAATGCATCTGAGTTTTAATTGTTCTTTCAGAATTTGATTTGCACATGTTCATATTTTTCCCTTTTTTTAATGAATAATTTTGGTTTATCAACACCTTTTGACGTGGGGAGACACCTTGATCAGAGGCCAGAATCCCCAGTTACTCAGTGTGACAACCGTATTGCTTCTCCCATTTTAGAGAACAGAGGTAGCATTAAAAGTATCTTTGGCATGAGGATACACCTTGATCAGAGGCCAGAATCCCCAGTTACTCAATACAACTATGCCATTGCTCTGCCATATTCTCACAGTAGTTTCCAATCATCTCTTTAAATAGAGTTAACCATGGTACTTCATGACACAATCCTTTGGACAGGTTTCTTAGTAACCACAGTCATTGCTCTGTCCATACTATTTCTCAGAATGGATTCAGAACAAGTTAGGTGTTTAAGAGCAACTACATACACTGTATATCTCAGTCAACGTAGACATGGACTTCAACTTTTCAGATTTCAGATAGTCTTACATGAATTTACATGAAGCAGACAGTTAAAGTTTATTAAGAGGTTGAATCAGATATTTTCAAGTTCTTTGAGTCCAAACAAGAGTACATAAGACTTAAACCAATTCCAGTTAACAAATGTTCTTAAGCATGTATAATGGAAGGTTCCTCATTAAAGATGTTTTGTAGCAACCCTGGTAAAATAAAAGGAATATTTCAAGAAAGATTAAGTAAGTAAATGATAAGAACCAAAATGAATAAATAATAAGTCAAATGTAAATAACGCCTCTCAACAAGGCGCGATTTAAATAAGAAACGCCTTCACCTGAGGCGTTAATTCAAAAAGTGACGCCTATACCAAAGGGCGTCAAATTTCAAAAACGTCCAAAACGAATAAAAGGAAAGGGAAAGAAACGCCCTCTTCATGGGCGCGAATTACAAAAGAAACGGCACAGGTCAAGACGTCAATTGGAATTAACGCCCTAACCTAAGGCGTTAATTGCATTGGTGTTCCATTCGAACCAGAGACTATCCAGGGTAAATTTTAGGATTGGTACGTGTTTGATTGAATATAGAAGGACTCTATCAAGGAAATATATCTTCCAATCGAATTCTAACTATATTGGGATTCCAAAAATCCTATAAATACCTTTCTAATCGAACCTATTCGCTATTTTTGGCGAACCGTTCTGCTGCTGCTGTACGTGAAGAACATGTTGTTCTTCTTCCTCTGCCTTCGGTTTTGGATATGAAGAATATTAATGTTCTTCATCTTCTTATTTTGTAGGTTGCCTGTAGCAAGTAATAACTCTCTTGTCTAGTTGAAGAACGTGGGCTCTTCATCAACATCCTCTTCATCCGTTTACAGTGAAGAAGGAAGCTGTTGATTCCTCTACAAGCCAAGAAGAAATTTCCTTCCTGTGCTCATCTATTGTCACCTTCGCACCATCTGGAGGCTGCTATTACCTGGCTATTGGATTGCTGTTATCCTTAGAGTTTCCGTTTACACCACTTTCAGGAGACTCTGTTTTGAACAGAGTATCAACTTTCTTCACGTAATTTCACCCAGATCATCATCAGGTAGGTTTTCTCAAGAATTGTAGCCCAAACTAGCGTAAAATTTATGCTATTATCATCTGTTAGATCATGCATATAGTGTTACTACGATTTTGATGCTTTCTATGAAACTTTGGAAAGAGGCGACCCTCTCTAGGGCGCTAATTCAATTTCTGACGACTGACTGAAGTGTCGTCAATTTCATATAATTAGTAAATACCCATGTTTAAAAGTTGATATCTATGAAACCTGTAGTTAAATCTAATGCATGATCATATATCTCGAATCCTGATATTTTTCTTGTCCTGACCATGTACTTTGTTTCCTGAAAATTATTATCTTGGAAATTACCACTGTTCAAGATAAATCCTGGAAAAGAATGAATTAACGACCTCCAGTAGGTCGTCTTTTATGAAAGTGACGCCCCTGGCTAAGGCACGTTTAATCAAAATTACAGAATAAAGAAAATTTCAGCAAAATAGAAATTTATAATGGACGACGGTTATAGAAGTCGTCAAAATTTAAAATAACGACCCAGTGAAGGTCGTGAATTTATTAAGTAGTGACTTGTCTTAAGTCGCTAATTTCCTGTGTTATTATACTGTTTTCTGTGAACCGAGGGTTTCATATATGTATATATATATATATATATATATATATATATATATATATATATATATATATATATATCGGCACTATATTCCATCCCGTGAATATAGTCCCATGTTCCACGATGTTTTACCGATTACCCCTCAATTCTCGGTGATAGATGAACCCTCTCATCGGACATTCCGTTCCTTTGGACCGGTAACTTTATCATAGAGACCTCCGTAAGTCTCCTCGTAGCCTTGGATTCCCTCAAGGACGACCGAGTGGGTTGTACCATAAAAATCCTTTACACTATTTTGCCATATCACTCTATAGAAACATGGTATACCGGCCCTCATGATATGCTATGTGGATATCATGAGAATATTCTTAATGGGATGAGGAAATCATGCCATTATTATGATATTCTTGTGGACCTCAATTCTATATCAAATGACATGACCATCTATATATGGACACTTAATTGTCATGGTACCCAATTAGGGAACCAACACCACCCAGTTTTATCGATACTCGTGTTTATATCGTTATTATCGTTCTTATACATCAAGTTCAATTTTGAACTCTACTCTATCTTGAATATCCACAAGCTTTTTCTTGAAATTCCATATTGGCTATACTATAAAGTGGATGTCTAGATCTATCTTTAATGCTGTGCATATAAGGGCCCGATCTGGTCTTGGGAGGAGCACCCAAAAGTACTAGTGCCCATGGGAGTTGTAATGATCATGGTGTCTAGCATTGCATCGAAGTACTTTCTCTTTTGATCTTTGACATTCCACACTCTCTCTTTGTTGCGTGCGTGACTCGACTTGCGTGACTTTACTAGCATGGCCCGACACCGGCAAAGTACTTGCGTAAAATAGCCAATAATCTATATAGTCTCTCATGAATATTTCTTGTTTAAGACTCGCTTGGAAGTTTTGCACGACGTGTTATTCTATTGTTAGTTTTATTTCACTTGCTCAGTTATTTCTACATGCATATTACATTTACATGTGAAAAATTATAATTACCTAAACCCATTGCTAGTTCTTGAGATATAATTTCCTACTGAGCGTTCGCTCACTCAGTGCTTCCCTACTTTTCAGATAAGTCTGACGACGAGACTCAATCGGACAGGGAAGGTCAAGAGTGAAAGAGATTAGAGCTTCTCAAAGCGTCAATTAGTCTTGTCTTTTCTATATTTTCTTGAGTCAATTTTGTACTTTCCTTTTTATTAAGTTTAGCATTTTCAAGGGATTGTAATAGAAATACTTTTATGAAGGAATAAAAGGATTGGGTTACATTTACTCTTGCGCATCTCTGATTTGGTGTCGAATACACTAATACTCTGATTGACATGATCGATATAAACTCGTCACGCGTCTCCGGGTATCTTCCGCGCTCGGGGCGTGACAATTTTTGTGGTATCAGAGCCTGGGGTATTCAATTCCTAGGAAACCCAAGTCCAAGGATAAGTCTGAACCTCTAACCTGTGAGATTGGGTAGAACCAAGGGTTAAAGTCAACATAGAATTAAAAGCCTTTTAACGCAATCACATACTAATATAGCTATTGTAATTGTAGGACAATGGCTGCCGAACGTGCTCAATGGCGTAACATGCAACGCACTCTTCAAGGCATGACCCAGGCACTTCAACAAGTGGCACAACGAGGTGCACATCGTGGAGTAGGAAATCTCCACCAAAGCTTCAAGAACATGAACCCTCCTAAGTTCATGGGATCCACTGATCCAGATGATGCCGAGCACTGGATCCGAGAGACGGAACGTGTTTTTAGAGTCATGCAATGTTCGGACCAAGAGAGGGTTCTGTTAGCCACATTTCAACTAGAAAGAGACGCCCGATGCTGGTGGGAGTCGGTAGAAGCCACATTAGATCAAGGACAAGTTATTTGGGAGGAGTTTGTTGAACATTTCAACAATAAATATTTCTCAGATCTAGTTCAAGAGAAGAAAGCCGCTGAATTCGCCGCACTTAAGCAACGATCTTTGTCGGTGGCTGAATATGAAGCGCAGTTCTCAAGGCTGTCTCGATACGCTAAACACTTAGTTAGTATTGAGAAGATGAATGCTCGAAGATTCCTTAATGGGCTCAGGCCCCAATATGTCACACAACTGGCACCGATGGACATACAAGTCTATTCGGAGATGGTTCGACGAGCCCAATTACTAGAAGATGCCACGGAACTATCTGATAGGATCCGTGGGAAAGATAAGAAGGAGAATGTTACTAGCTCCGGCACCTTCAAACCCAATTTCAAGAAGAGGCCAAGTAATGGAGGTACTCCCTCCCAGGAGCAAAAGTTCAAGAAGACTAAACCTTTCTCCATCACCACTACACCTTCTAAGGTGGTATGTAAGCACTATGATAAGGCCGGGGACAAGGCCGAAGAATGTTGGAGGAAACTTGGAGCGTGTCTCCGTTGTGGGAGCCGTGATCATCGGATTACCGACTGTCCCCTACTCAATGATCAAGCCAGTGACGGAAAGTGCCCGGTGACAAAGAATGCTCGTCTCCAAGCTATTAAGGAGGCGGAACAAGACGAAGGCGGACTAGTAGAAGGTACACTGAAAGTTTGTTCCAAGTCTGCACATGTCTTATTTGATATGGGTGCATCACATTCTTTTATTTCCAAGAAGTTAGCTGACCCACTACCTATGGAACCGGAATGGATGAAAATATTTTTATCTACTCCTCTAGGAAACGAAACCGATATTACTCACCATTATCAAAACTATGAAGTCTTGGTAAAAGGAAGAAATCTTCCTATCAACCTCATATGTTTAGACCTAAAGGAATATGATGTCATATTGGGAGCAGACTGGTTATCTAGGTATCAGGCAACTGTGGATTGCCGTAACAGTAAAGTTACTTTCAAGGACTTTCCAGAACTAGTCTATTCTAGCCCTAAGAGTCGGAGCAAGTCACCTCTTATTTCGGCTCTCCGAGCTAGCAAGCTAATAAGGAAAGGATGTGTATCTTTCCTTGCATTTGTCACCATTAAGGAGACTAAGCTAGAAGACATCCCAGTTGTGCAAGAATTTCCGGACATGTTTCCGGAGGATTTGCCTGGATTACCTCCACAAAGAGAAGTGCCCTTCACCATCGACTTGGTCCCTAGTGCTGGACCAGTTTCTAAGGCACCATATAGGATGTCCCCTGTCGAACTCAAGGAGCTGAAGGAGCAATTGATGGAACTTCTCAAGAAGGGATTTATTAGACCAAGCACTTCCCCGTGGGGAGCACCTGTGCTATTTGTAAAGAAGAAAGATGGATCCATGAGGTTATGCATCGACTATCGACAGTTGAATCACCTCACTATCAAGAACAAGTATCCACTGCCGAGAATCGATGAGTTATTTGATCAAATATCTGGATCCATGTATTTTTTGAAGATTGATCTCAGGTCGGGATATCACCAACTAAGGATCAAAGATGAGGACATTTATAAGACCGCATTCAGAAGCAGGTATGGGCACTATGAATTTGTTGTTATGCCTTTTGGACTAACAAATGCCCCTGCTGCCTTTATGCAGTTGATGAATAGTATATTCAGGCCTCATCTAGATCAATTCATAGTGGTTTTCATTGATGATATACTGATCTATTCAAAGACCAATGAAGAGCACGAGGAGCATTTGAGAATAGCATTACAAATATTGAGGATGAATCAGTTATATGCAAAGCTCAGCAAATGTGAATTTTGGTTAGGAGAAGTAGCTTTCTTGAGGCATGTTATATCAAAAGACGGTTTATCCGTAGATCCATCAAAGGTTGAAGCTGTAAGGAATTGGGAAAGACCGACCAATGCTAGCGAGATCCGTAGTTTCTTGGGTCTTGCGGGCTACTATCGGCGATTCATCAAGGATTTCTCCAAGATAGCCGTACCACTCACTAGGCTAACTCGTAAGGAGATACGTTATGAATGGAGTGAGGAATGTGAAAGAAGCTCCCAAGCTCTCAAAGATCATCTAACTACTGCCCTGGTTTTAGCTTTACCAATTGAAGGCGAGAGATTCGAAATATACACCGATGCATCTGGCATTGGCCTCGGATGTGTTTTAATGCAACAAGGAAAAGGTTATAGCCTACTCTTCTCGCCAATTGAAGAAGCACGAGGAGAACTACACAGTTCATGATTTAGAATTGGCTGCGGTAGTATTTGCACTGAAGATATGGAGACATTATCTGTACGGAGTGCAGTTTATTGTATACTCTGACCATAAAAGTCTTAAGTATCTCTTCTCTCAGAAAAGAATTGAATATGAGGCAAAGACGTTGGCTAGAATATCTTAAGGACTTCGACTTCACTATACAATATCATCCTGGAAAGGGTAATCCTGTAGCCGATGCCCCCAGTCGAAAGCCGAGAGCACTATTAGCCAATTGTATGATTCAGGAGTGGAAGTTGCTAGAACAATTCTCTAAACTTAATATAAGCATGGACAAGGACAGTAGGTGTGTCACCTTATCCCATATGAGCATACAGCCAG
Source organism: Amorphophallus konjac (assembly GCA_022559845.1). Taxonomy (NCBI): domain Eukaryota; kingdom Viridiplantae; phylum Streptophyta; class Magnoliopsida; order Alismatales; family Araceae; genus Amorphophallus; species Amorphophallus konjac. The sequence continues at coordinate 130,498,431 of CM040124.1, read as the reverse complement.
ACTTGCTATCCGAAATACAAGGACTTCAAGGTAGTGACACCGTACTAGTGGAAATCAAGGGCAAAATGGAAGAACAACCTGATTTCAAATTAGCACCAGATGGAAGATTGATGTTCAGGAATAAAACATGTATACCGAATTGCCCAGGGCTAAAGAAGAAAATCTTAGATTAAGCTCACAGATCAAGGTACACAATTCATCTAGGATTAACTAAGATGTACCAAGATTTGAAAAGGACCTTTTGGTGGCCCAATATGAAAAGAGAAATAGCGGATTTTGTGTCTCGCTGTCTCACATGTCAACAAGTCAAGGCAGAACACCAAAAGCCTACCGGTAAGCTACATCCTCTAGATATTCCCAAGTGGAAGTGGGAGGATATCGGTATGGACTTCATTATGGGTCTGTCCAAATCAAAGGGAGGATATGACGGAATATGGGTTATCATCGACCGATTGACCAAATCGGCACACTTCTTGCCAATCAAGAGTCGATGGTCAATTGATGTTCTTGCTGCATTATACCTTAAAGAGATAGTCAGGTTACATGGAGTACCTGTCTCAATCGTGTCTGACAGAGACCCCCGTTTTACTTCTCACTTTTGGAAGGGTTTACAACATTCACTGGGGACGAGACTTAACTTTAGTATAGCTTTTCATCAAACGGATGGTCAGACCGAGAGAACTAATAAGGTGGTTGAAGATATGCTCAGAGCTTGCATCATTGATTTTGGTGGAAGCTGGCATGATCACTTGCCTTTGGTTGAATTTGCATACAATAACAGCTACCAGGCAAGTATACAAATGGCACCTTTCGAAGCTTTATACGAAAGGAGTTGCCGATCGCCTTTGTGCTGGGACGAAGTTGGCGAAAAATAACTATTAGGTCCAGACATGGTAAGGGATACCACTGAAAAGATTCAGTTGATTAGAGAAAGACTTCAAGTTGCTCAGTCTAGGCAAAAGGCTTATGCCGACACAAGAAGGAGAGATCTCGAATTCCAAGTCGGAGATCACGTTTTTCTCAAGATATCACCTGGACGTGGAATAAGGAGATTTGGTGTTAAGGGCAAGCTTACACCAAGGTTTATCGGACCTTTTGAGATATTAGAAAGGGTTGGCGAGGTTGCTTACCGCATCGCTTTACCTCCTCAATTGTCCGAAGTACATAATGTGTTCCACATATCAATGTTGAAGAAGTATGTGCACGATCCGTTACAAATCATTGATCATGGAGACCTGGTGATTCAGAAGGACCTTACTTATGAGCAAAAGCCTATGAAGATCCTCGATCGCAAGGTATGAACATTGAGGAATAAAGTTATTCCCATGGTTAAGGTGCAATGGAGTAAATGTTCAGAACACGAAGCCACATGGGAGACCGAGGAATCCATGAGGAAGTGATTCTCAGAATTATTTTAAGAGGTATATACTCTACACTCTCCACATATATATATGCGATTGAATTTGGGGACCAAATTCTTTTAAGTGGGGGGAGGGTGTAGCAACCCTGGCAAAATAAAAAGAAGATTTCAAGAAAGATTAAGTAAGTAAATGATAAGAACCAAAATGAATAAATAATAAGTCAAATGTAAATAACGCCTCTCAACAAGGCGCGATTTAAATAAGAAACACCTTCACCTGAGGCATTAATTCAAAAAGTGACGCCTATACCAAAGGGCGTCAAATTTTAAAAACGTCCAAAACGAATAAAAGGAAAGGGAAAGAAACGCCCTCTTCTTGGGCGCGAATTACAAAAGAAACGGCACAGGTCAAGACGTCAATTAGAATTAACGCCCTAACCTAAGGCGTTAATTGCATTGGTGTTCCATTCGAACCAGGAGACTATCAGGGTAAGTTTTAGGATTGGTACGTGTTTGATTGAATATAGAAGGACTCTATCAAGGAAATATATCTTCCAATCGAATTCTAACTCTATTGGGATTCCAAAAATCCTATAAATACCTTTCTAATCGAACCTGTTCACTATTTTTGGCGAACCGTTCTGCTGCTGCAGTACGTGAAGAACAGGTTGTTCTTCTTCCTCTGCCTTCGGTTTTGGATATGAAGAATATTAATGTTCTTCATCTTCTTATTTTGTAGGTTGCCTGTAGCAAGTAGTAACTCTCTTGTCTAGTTGAAGAATGTGGGCTCTTCATCAACATCCTCTTCATCCGTTTACAGTGAAGAAGGAAGCTGTTGATTCCTCTACGAGCAAAGAAGAAATTTCCTTCTTGTGCTCATCTATTGTCACCTTCGCACCATCTGGAGGCTGCTATTACCTGGCTATTGGATTGCTGTTATCCTTAGAGTTGCCGTTTACACCACTTTCAGGAGACTCTGTTTAGAATAGAGTATCAACTTTCTTCACGTAATTTCACCCAGATCATCATCAGGTAGGTTTTCTCAAGAATTGTAGCCCAAACTAGCGTAAAATTTATGCTATTATCATCTGTTAGATCATGCATATAGTGTTACTGCGATTTTGATGCTTTCTGTGAAACTTTGGAAAGAGGCGACCCTCTCTAGGGCGCTAATTCAATTTCTGACGACTGACAGAAGTGTCGTCAATTACTTATAATTAGTAAATACCCATGTTTAAAAGTTAATATCTATGAAACCTGTAGTTAAATCTAATGCATGATCATATATCTCGAATCCTGATATTTTTCTTGTCCTGACCATGTACTTTGTTTCCTGAAAATTATTATCTTAGAAATTACCACTGTTCAGGATAAATCCTGGAAAAGAATGAATTAACGACCTCCAGTAGGTCATCTTTTATGAAAGTGACGCCCCTGGCTAAGGCGCGTTTAATCAAAATTACAGAATAAAGAAAATTTCAGCAAAATAGAAATTTATAATGGACGACGGTTACAGAAGTCGTCAAAATTTTAAATAACGACCCAGTGAAGGTCGTGAATTTATTAAGTAGTGACTTGTCTTAAGTCGCTAATTTCCTATGTTATTATACTATTTTCTGTGAACCGAGGGTTTCATATATGTATATATATATATATATATATATATATATATATATATATATATTATATATATATATATATATATATATCGGCACTATATTCCATCCCGTGAATATAGTCCCATGTTCCACGATGTTTTACTAATTACCCCTCAATTCTCGGTGATAGATGAACCCTTCATCGGACATTCCGTTCCTTTGGACCGGTAACTTTATCATAGAGACCTCCGTAAGTCTCCTCGTAGCCTTGGATTCCCTCAAGGCCGACCGAGCGGGTTGTACCATAAAAACCCTTTACACTATTTTGCCATGTCACTCTATAGAAACATGGTATACCGGCCCTCATGATATGCTATGTGGATATCATGAGAATATTCTTAATGGGATGAGGAAATCATGTCATTATTATGATGTTCTTGTGGACCTCAATTCTATATCAAATGACATGACCATCTATATATGGACACTTAATTGTCATGGTACCCAATTAGGGAACCAACTCCACCTAGTTTTATCGATACTCGTGTTTATATCGTTATTATCATCCTTATACATCAAGTTTAATTTTGAACTCTACTCTATCTTGAATATCCACAAGCTTTTTCTTGAAATTCCATATTGGCTATACTATAAAGTGGATGTCTAGATATATCTTTAATGCTGTGCATATAAGGGCCCAATCTGGTCCTGAGAGGGGCACCCAAAAGTACTAGTGCCCATGGGAGTTGTAATGATCACGGTGTCTAGCATTGCACCGAAGTACTTTCTCTTTTGATCTTTGACATTCCACACTCTCTCTTTCTTGCGTGCGTGACTCGACTTGCGTGACTTTACTAGCATGGCCCGACACGGGCAAAGTACTTGCGTGAAATAGCCAATAATCTATATAGTCTCTCATGAATATTTCTTGTTTAAGACTTGCTTGGAAGTTTTGCACGATGTGTTATTCTATTGTTAGTTTTATTTCACTTGCTCAGTTATTTCTACATGCATATTGCATTTACATGTGAAAAATTGTAATTACTTAAACCCATTGCTAGTTCTTGAGATATAATTTCCTACTGAGCGTTCGCTCACTCAGTGCTTCCCTACTTTTCAGGTAAGTCTGACGACGAGACTCAATCGGACAGGGAAGGTCAAGAGTGAAAGAGATTAGAGCTTCTCAAAGCGTCAATTAGTCTTGTCTTTTCTATATTTTCTTGAGTCAATTTTGTACTTTTCTTTTTATTAAGTTTAGGATTTTCAAGGGATTGTAATAGAAATACTTTTATGAAGGAATAAAAGGATTGGGTTATCTTTACTCTTGCGCATCTCTGATTGGGTGTCGAATACACTAATACTCTGATTGACATGATCGATATAAACTCGTCACGCGTCTCCGGGTATCTTCCGCGCTCGGGGCGTGACAATTTTTGTGGTATCAGAGCCTAGGGTATTCAATTCCTAGGAAACCCAAGTCCAAGGATAAGTCTGAACCTCTAACCAGTGAGATTGGGTAGAACCAAGGGTTAAAGTCAACATAGAATTAAAAGCCTTTTAACGCAATCACATACTAATATAGCTATTGTAATTGTAGGACAATGGCTGTCGAACGTGCTCAATGGCGTAACATGCAACGCACTCTTCAAGGCATGACCCAGGCACTTCAACAAGTGGCACAAGGAGGTGCACATCGTGGAGCAGGAAATCTCCACCAAAGCTTCAAGAACATGAACCCTCCTAAGTTCATGGGATCCACTAATCCAGATGATGCCGAGCACTGGATCCGAGAGACGGAACGTGTTTTTAGAGTCATGCAATGTTCGGACCAAGAGAAGGTCCTGTTAGCCACATTTCAACTAGAAAGAGACGCCCGATGCTGGTGGGAGTCGGTAGAAGCCACATTAGATCAAGGACAAGTTACTTGGGAGGAGTTTGTTGAACATTTCAACAATAAATATTTCTCAGATCTAGTTCAAGAGAAGAAAGCCGCTGAATTCGCCGCACTTAAGCAACGATCTTTGTCGGTGGCTGAATATGAAGCGCAGTTCTCAAGGCTGTCTCGATACGCTAAACACTTAGTTAGTATTGAGAAGATGAATGCTCGAAGATTCCTTAATGGGCTCAGGCCCCAATATGTCACACAACTGGCACCGATGGACATACAAGTCTATTCGGAGATGGTTCGACGAGCCCAATTACTAGAAGATGTCACGGAACTATCTGATAGGATCCGTGGGAAAGATAAGAAGGAGAATGTTACTAGCTCCGGCACCTTCAAACCCAGATTCAAGAAGAGGCCAAGTAATGGAGGTACTCCCTCCCAGGAGCAAAAGTTCAAGAAGACTAAACCTTTCTCCATCACCACTACACCTTCTAAGGTGGTATGTAAGCACTATGATAAGGCCGGGCACAAGGCCGAAGAATGTTGGAGGAAACTTGGAGCGTGTCTCCGTTGTGGGAGCCGTGATTATCGGATTACCGACTGTCCCCTACTCAATGATCAAGCCGGTGACGGAAAGTGCCCGGTGACAAGGAATGCTCGTCTCCAAGCTATTAAGGAGGCGGAACAAGACGAAGGCGGACTAGTAGAAGGTACACTGAAAGTTTGTTCCAAGTCTGCACATGTCTTATTTGATACGGGTGCATCACATTCTTTTATTATCAAGAAGTTAGCTGACCCACTACCTATGGAACCGGAATGGATGAAAATATTTTTATCTACTCCTCTCGGAAACGAAACCGATATTACTCACCATTATCAAAACTATGAAGTCTTGGTAAAAGGAAGAAATCTTCCTATCAACCTCATATGTTTAGACCTAAAGGAATATGATGTCATATTGGGAGCAGACTGGTTATCTAGGTATCAGGCAACTGTGGATTGCCATAACAGCAAAGTTACTTTCAAGGACTTTCCAGAACTAGTCTATTCTAGCCCTAAGAGTCGGAGTAAGTCACCTCTTATTTCGGCTCTCCGAGCTAGCAAGCTAATAAGGAAAGGATGTGTATCTTTCCTTGCATTTGTCACCATTATGGAGCCTAAGCTAGAAGACATCCCAGTTGTGCAAGAATTTCCAGACGTGTTTCCGGAGGATTTGCCTGGATTACCTCCACAAAGAGAAGTGGCCTTCACCATCGACTTGGTCCCTAGTGCTGGACCAGTTCCTAAGGCACCATATAGGATGTCCCCTGTCGAACTCAAGGAGCTGAAGGAGCAATTGATGAAACTTCTCAAAAAGGGATTTATTAGACCAAGCACTTCCCCGTGGGGAGCACCTGTGCTATTTGTAAAGAAGAAAGATGGATCCATGAGGTTATGCATCGACTATCGACAGTTGAATCACCTCACTATCAAGAACAAGTATCCACTGCCGAGAATCGATGAGTTATTTGATCAAATATCTGGATCCATGTATTTTTCGAAGATTGATCTCAGGTCGGGATATCACCAACTAAGGATCAAAGATGAGGACATTTATAAGACCGCGTTCAGAAGCAGGTATGGGCACTATGAATTTGTTGTTATGCCTTTTGGACTAACAAATGCCCCTGCTGCCTTTATGCAGTTGATGAATAGTATATTCAGGCCTCATCTAGATCAATTCATAGTGGTTTTCATTGATGATATACTGATCTATTCAAAGACCAAGGAAGAGCACGAGGAGCATTTGAGAATAGCATTACAAATATTGAGGATGAATCAGTTATATGCAAAGCTCAGCAAATGTGAATTTTGGTTAGGAGAAGTAGCTTTCTTGAGGCATGTTATATCAAAAGACGGTTTATCCGTAGATCCATCAAAGGTTGAAGCTGTAAGGAATTGGGAAAGACCGACCAATGCTAGCGAGATCCGTAGTTTCTTGGGTCTTGCGGGCTACTATCGGCGATTCATCAAGGATTTCTCCAAGATAGCCGTACCACTCACTAGGCTAACTCGTAAGGAGATACGTTATGAATGGAGTGAGGAATGTGAAAGAAGCTCCCAAGCTCTCAAAGATCATCTAACTACTGCCCTGGTTTTAGCTTTACCAATTGAAGGCGAGAGATTCGAAATATACACCGATGCATCTGGCATTGGCCTCGGATGTGTTTTAATGCAACAAGGGAAGGTTATAGCCTACTCTTCTCACCAATTGAAGAAGCACGAGGAGAACTACGCAGTTCATGATTTAGAATTGGCTGCGGTAGTATTTGCACTGAATATGGAGACATTATCTGTACGGAGTGCAGTTTATTGTATACTCTGACCATAAAAGTCTTAAGTATCTCTTCTCTCAGAAGGAATTGAATTTGAGGCAAAGACGTTGGCTAGAATATCTTAAGGACTTCGACTTCACTATACAATATCATCCTGGAAAGGGTAATCCTGTAGCCGATGCCCCCAGTCGAAAGCCGAGAGCACTATTAGCCAATTGTATGATTCAGGAGTGGAAGTTGCTAGAACAATTCTCTAAACTTAATATAAGCATGGACAAGGACAGTAGGTGTGTCACCTTATCCCATATGAGCATACAGCCAGACTTGCTATCCGAAATACAAGGACTTCAAGGTAGTGACACCGTACTAGTGGAAATCAAGGGCAAAATGAAAGAACAACCTGATTTCAAATTAGCACCAGATGGAAGATTGATGTTCAGGAATAAAACATGTATACCGAATTGCCCAGGGCTAAAGAAGAAAATCTTAGATTAAGCTCACAGATCAAGGTACACGATTCATCCAGGATTAACTAAGATGTACCAAGATTTGAAAAGGACCTTTTGGTGGCCCAATATGAAAAGAGAAATAGCGGATTTTGTGTCTCGCTGTCTCACATGTCAACAAGTCAAGGCAGAACACCAAAAGCCTGCCGGTAAGCTACATCCTCTAGATATTCCCAAGTGGAAGTGGGAGGATATCGGTATGGACTTCATTATGGGTCTGTCCAAATCAAAGGGAGGATATGACGGAATATGGGTTATCATCGACCGATTGACCAAATCGGCACACTTCTTACCAATCAAGAGTCGATGGTCAATTGATGTTCTTGCTGCATTATACCTTAAAGAGATAGTCAGGTTATATGGAGTACCTGTCTCAATCGTGTCTGACAGAGACCCCCGTTTTACTTCTCACTTTTGGAAGGGTTTACAACATTCACTGGGGACGAGACTTAACTTTAGTACAGCTTTTCATCAAACGGATGGTCAGACCGAGAGAACTAATAAGGTGGTTGAAGATATGCTCAGAGCTTGCATCATTGATTTTGGTGGAAGCTGGCATGATCACTTGCCTTTGGTTGAATTTGCATACAATAACAGCTACCAGGCAAGTATACAAATGGCACCTTTCGAAGCTTTATACGGAAGGAGTTGCCGATCGCCTTTGTGCTGGGACGAAGTTGGCGAAAAATAACTATTAGGTCCAGACATGGTAAGGGATACCACTGAAAAGATTCAGTTGATTAGAGAAAGACTTCAAGTTGCTCAGTCTAGGCAAAAGGCTTATGCCGACACAAGAAGGAGAGATCTCGAATTCCAAGTCGGAGATCACGTTTTTCTCAAGATATCACCTGGACGTGGAATAAGGAGATTTGGTGTTAAGGGCAAGCTTACACCAAGGTTTATCGGACCTTTTGAGATATTAGAAAGGGTTGGCGAGGTTGCTTACCGCATCGCTTTACCTCCTCAATTGTCCGAAGTACATAATGTGTTCCACATATCAATGTTGAAGAAGTATGTGCACGATCCGTTACAAATCATTGATCATGGAGACCTGGTGATTCAGAAGGACCTTACTTATGAGCAAAAGCCTATGAAGATCCTCGATCGCAAGGTATGAACATTGAGGAATAAAGTTATTCCCATGGTTAAGGTGCAATGGAGTAAATGTTCAGAACACGAAGCCACATGGGAGACCGAGGAATCCATGAGGAAGCGATTCTCAGAATTATTTTAAGAGGTATATACTCTACACTCTCCACATATATATATGCGATTGAATTTGGGGACCAAATTCTTTTAAGTGGGGGAGGGTGTAGCAACCCTGGCAAAATAAAAAGAAGATTTCAAGAAAGATTAAGTAAGTAAATGATAAGAACCAAAATGAATAAATAATAAGTCAAATGTAAATAACGCCTCTCAACAAGACGCGATTTAAATAAGAAACGCCTTCACCTGAGGCATTAATTCAAAAAGTGACGCCTATACCAAAGGGCGTCAAATTTTAAAAACGTCCAAAACGAATAAAAGGAAAGGGAAAGAAATGCCCTCTTCTTGGGAGCGAATTACAAAAGAAACGGCACAGGTCAAGACGTCAATTAGAATTAACACCCTAACCTAAGGCGTTAATTGCATTGGTGTTCCATTCGAACCAGGAGACTATCCAGGGTAAGTTTTAGGATTGGTACGTGTTTGATTGAATATAGAAGGACTCTATCAAGGAAATATATCTTCCAATCGAATTCTAACTCTATTGGGATTCTAAAAATCCTATAAATACCTTTCTAATCGAACCTGTTCACTATTTTTGGCGAACCGTTCTGCTGCTGCAGTACGTGAAGAATAGGTTGTTCTTCTTCCTCTGCCTTCGGTTTTGGATATGAAGAATATTAATGTTCTTCATCTTCTTATTTTGTAGGTTGCATGTAGCAAGTAGTAACTCTCTTGTCTAGTTGAAGAATGTGGGCTCTTCATCAACATCCTCTTCATCCGTTTACAGTGAAGAAGGAAGCTGTTGATTCCTCTACGAGCAAAGAAGAAATTTCCTTCTTGTGCTCATCTATTGTCACCTTCGCACCATCTGGAGGCTGCTATTACCTGGCAATTGGATTGATGTTATCCTTAGAGTTGCCGTTTACACCACTTTCAGGAGACTCTGTTTAGAATAGAGTATCAACTTTCTTCACGTAATTTCACCCAGATCATCATCAGGTAGGTTTTCTCAAGAATTGTAGCCCAAACTAGCGTAAAATTTATGCTATTATCATCTGTTAGATCATGCATATAGTGTTACTGCGATTTTGATGCTTTCTATGAAACTTTGGAAAGAGGCGACCCTCTCTAGGGCGCTAATTCAATTTCTGACGACTGACAGAAGTGTCGTCAATTCCATATAATTAGTAAATACCCATGTTTAAAAGTTAATATCTATGAAACCTGTAGTTAAATCTAATGCATGATCATATATCTCGAATCCTGATATTTTTCTTGTCCTGACCATGTACTTTGTTTCCTGAAAATTATTATCTTGGAAATTACCACTGTTCAGGATAAATCCTGGAAAAGAATGAATTAACGACCTCCAGTAGGTCGTCTTTTATGAAAGTGACGCCCCTGGCTAAGGCGCGTTTAATCAAAATTACAGAATAAAGAAAATTTCAGCAAAATAGAAATTTATAATGGACGACGGTTACAGAAGTCGTCAAAATTTAAAATAACGACCTAGTGAAGGTCATGAATTTATTAAGTAGTGACTTGTCTTAAGTCACTAATTTCATGTGTTATTATACTATTTTCTGTGAATCGGGGGTTTCATATATATATATATATATATATATATATCGACACTATATTCCATCCCGTGAATATAGTCCCATGTTCCACGATGTTTAACTAATTACCCCTCAATTCTCGGTGATAGATGAACCCTCCATCGGACATTCCGTTCCTTTGGACCGGTAACTTTATCATAGAGACCTCCGTAAGTCTCCTCGTAGCCTTGGATTCCCTCAAGGCCGACCGAGCGGGTTGTACCATAAAAACCTTTTACACTATTTTGCCATGTCACTCTATAGAAACATGGTATACCGGCCCTCATGATATGCTATGTGGATATCATGAGAATATTCTTAATGGGATGAGGAAATCATGCCATTATTATGATGTTCTTGTGGACCTCAATTCTATATCAAATGACATGACCATCTATATATGGACACTTAATTGTCATGGTACCCAATTAGGGAACCAACTCCACCCAGTTTTATCGATACTCGTGTTTATATCGTTATTATCATCCTTATACATCAAGTTTAATTTTGAACTCTACTCTATCTTGAATATCCACAAGCTTTTTCTTGAAATTCCATATTGGCTATACTATAAAGTGGATGTCTAGATCTATCTTTAATGCTGTGCATATAAGGGCCCAATCTGGTCCTGGGAGGAGCACCCAAAAGTACTAGTGCCCATGGGAGTTGTAATGATCACGGTGTCTAGCATTGCACCGAAGTACTTTCTCTTTTGATCTTTGACATTCCACACTCTCTCTTTCTTGCGTGCGTGACTCGACTTGCGTGACTTTACTAGCATGGCCCGACACGGGCAAAGTACTTGCGTGAAATAGCCAATAATCTATATAGTCTCTCATGAATATTTCTTGTTTAAGACTCGCTTGGAAGTTTTGCACGACGTGTTATTCTATTGTTAGTTTTATTTCACTTGCTCAGTTATTTCTACATGCATATTGCATTTACATGTGAAAAATTGTAATTACTTAAACCCATTGCTAGTTCTTGAGATATAATTTCCTACTGAGCGTTCGCTCACTCAGTGTTTCCCTACTTTTCATGTAAGTCCGACGACGAGACTCAATCGGACAGGGAAGGTCAAGAGTGAAAGAGATTAGAGCTTCTCAAAGCGTCAATTAGTCTTGTCTTTTCTATATTTTCTTGAGTCAATTTTGTACTTTTCTTTTTATTAAGTTTAGCATTTTCAAGGGATTGTAATAGAAATACTTTTGTGAAGGAATAAAAGGATTGGGTTATCTTTACTCTTGCGCATCTCTGATTTGGTGTCGAATACACTAATACTCTAATTGACATGATCGATATAAACTCGTCACGCGTCTCCGGGTATCTTCCGCGCTCGGGGCGTGACATGTTTTAACTTTTATGAAGTAGTATTCAGGCTGAATGTGATACCCCAAATTCTTCTAGATATTTATTAGAAATTTATTTGAATTTAATTAGAAATTATTTGAATTTATTTGAACTTATGGGAATTAATTCTAAATTAATTAGATTAATTCTTTGATAAATAGAATAAGTCACATTTCGACTATATTATAAAAATCCATAAAAATCGTATTCTTGTAGAATCAATTACATTTAACAATTTTGTCTTCTATGACAAAGCCTAATAAAATCATTAACTAGGCCGAATCAGTGGGATTAGTCAAATTTTCACACTTACCTAACCAAATTCGTGCTCAATAGTAACCACCATCTTAAAACATCAAATTTGAGCTCATTTCTCAACCAAATGAGATGATTCTAGAAGCAAATGAAAGGTATTAAAGAGAGGATCATTTTCTCTCTCATAATGCCACGAAAGTTTTAGCTTATGGGGAGCATTTGGTCGCGCATGGGCTAGGTCAACTTTGGCGGTAGCGGTTTGAACACGCAACTTCAAGGGACGATTTCTCCCTTCCTGGAAGGATCCAGAATGAGTATGACCTATTAAAAGAAAGCCCCATGTGTCTATTTTCATTTGGGAGCAGTGGTGGTCACAAGGGATTCCGATCTAGAGAGATCTCTCGCTCTTATTGGAGGAGTGTCCGAGTTCGTGGGTTTTTCTTTGGCCCTCTTTGTTCCTTCGATTAAGGTAGGTACCCTCGAGCAAAATCTGCACATGAGTATACCATTTTGATCCTCTCGGAGAGCTCTTTCCATTGATAGTAAAAGCCCCAATCTCTATTACGTGTGGAGGGAGATCTCGTGGAAATAGTGAAGGGCTGTCAAACGGGCGTTCTTCGTTCTAACTTCTAAATCTCTCTTCGATTGAGGTAGGTTATAACAGACCAAACTCTAATTAACATATATGGGTGTAATCAGCAGCATGTTAGCTTTCATTTGGCGTAGAAAGCCCTAAATTTTATGCATCATGTTTAGAGAATTTCTGATTTGCGTAAGAGCATGTCTAGACGTGGTTTATGATGTATTCTTTTGAGTTAAATCATGATTTCGAATTATTAATCTTGATCCCCATATAGCATGTCATATATGGTTGTAATCAGCGTCGAGTAAGCTTTCTTTTGATATAGAAAGCCTCAATTTTTATAGACCATGCTTAGAGAATTTCGTGTTTGATTAGAAGCATGTTAAGACTAGTTTTTTAATTGTTCTTCCAAGATAGGTTATGATTTCAATTGGTTTTCCGGTGAATTTAGGGTTCCAAACCCTTGTATTATGACCCTAATATGTCCATCAAGAACCTAACGGACAAATTATTTTCGGTGAGATTAGACCGAATTGGGTGAGATTTTTCCGTTTTACGGAAGTCACGTTCGCGTCTGCGAACGCAGGGGTCGACCCATTGGGTCGACCCATACACAAACAGGAGTCTGTCCGTGCGAGGGTCGACCCAATGGGTCGACCCACATGCTGGCAGACCCCTGGTTTTCCAGGGGTCGACCCAATGGGTCGACCCATTTGCTGACAGCCCCGGTGGGCTTGTTTTCGACCCGAGGATTGATCCAGACCGTGAGGGGATCGACCCATTCAAGCCTAGTCTAATTGAAAATCATATTTTGAGGAACCAATGACCCATACATGCAACCCATTGATCTCAAAATTAAGCCCAGTGTTCCTCAATCCAAATTTGAGGAAATGGTCCAAGTGTATAAACCATTCCGATTACTATCTCCATTTCAACGCACACAAATGGTTAACTAGAAACCCATATAATAAAATGGTAATTTTGAAAGTAAATTTCTGTAATGTATTACTGTCTATTGTCATTATTGGCTTGTTCTAGTATCTTGAGTTACCATCTTGTAATTAACTTATCTCTTGAAATTGAGATTTCATAATAATTCATGAATCAAGGTATTTTGAAATGGCTGTTAAGAATCAATTAAAAGTCCTTATACCCCAGTAGATTGGACTAATTGCACACTAACAATCTTTATGGCATTACGGCCATTAAACCTAAATTGCTGTCCCTTAGTGCGATTCTACCCGGACACTCTATCCGGCAAGTTAGAATCCGCCATTTTGAGACCCGTATGACCCGGCTACGACCTGGAAATTGTGACCAAATCGCTGAGTTATAAGTCACGGATCGACTTGGGCTAATCAGCACATGAGTAGCTCATAGTTGACCGCTTGTCTCCATGAACGGTCTAGTGTAGTCCGCATAAGTATCGTAATTGTGTCTTAAGGTCACGTACTGCTTACTTACCTGAACGGCACTGTCAACCGTTCATTCTTGACCTCATGGACTGAGATTTGGTCCAGTTCTTGTAATACGGCCAGTAGTAGCCGTATGTCCTTTCAAACGACCCAGAAGTGACTGTATACCGAGTTTTTAAGTTAATGAATCCAAGGACAGGTTAGTCCTTTAAATCTTGAACTTCTGACAGAAATTCCTCTGATTAAATTGGCCATTTAACTTGACTGAATGTCTAGACAACGTGGGATATTGGATCCAATAAATCAATGCCAACGCATCATAAGGGCCCGGTCTGGTCCTGGGGAGAGCGCCCGAAAAATTATTGAGCCCATGGGATGTTATAATGACATGGTGAGGCATTGCACCGAGTGCATGACTAGTGTGACGTCTATGACATGAAAATCTCTTGTTACTCTTGTTGCTTGATCGTGCTTGAAATGATGTTTAAATTACTTACTTGTTGGCCAATTCTCTATTACTATCTCTGTTGTAAATTCTTGTACTTGTTATCTTGTTAATTCTTGTCATCATATATTTCTTGACCTTGCAAGATCTTTTATTACGTTGTTTCATTGTATCGTCATTTACTTCTTTTATTAGCATGGCATATGAAAATGTAATTAAATTGTTAATTACGTAAACTTGCCTGTTATTTCCTACTGAGCGTCAGCTCATAGTTGTTGTTTCCTCCCTTTCCAGACTGTTCAGGTGATAATGCGCATACCGATGGGGAGGGGCAAGAGTGATATCTTTGAGTGCACCAGTTCTAGAGTTGGAGTTGGCATAGTTATCCTACTTGTAGTTGTGCCTTAGAGTGTGTTTAGTTTCAGTTATGATATTATTGATTGAGTTGTTATTGTCTCAGTTTGTATTAAGTTGGTTTAAGGATATTATACTAGATTTGGAATATTTCATGATCAATAAGTTATCTCTTTTCTTAGCACCTGTGTAATTGTTTAGTTTAGAATATTTATATGATTTCTAGCTAGTTTCTAACTGTACGACCCGATGTTCCGCGTCGGGGCGTGACAGTTTAGTTGGTATCAGAGCCTAGGTTTAATATTCTAGGTTTCCCTAAAAGTTCTAGGTTTTCCAAGTTCTAGGGTTCTAAGTGTTATCATAGGACCCCTAACCATGTTAAAGTCTAAGGACATGACCTGGTGAGATTGGGTAGAAACTTTGGGTTAAGTTCATATCTTAATCATGTTATTATCTATTTTTAATGAACCTAAGTACTCTATTCCACGTGTAGGCCTTTGCAATGGCAGCTGATCGTGCGGAATGGAGGAACTTGCAGTGCACAGTTCAAGGCCTTACTCAGGCTTTGCAACAAGTAGCTCAAGCAGGAGCTGCACACCATGGCACTGATGATTTATATCGAAACTTTCGAGAATGAATCCGCCGAGATTTGCGAGCTCAACTGACCCTGAAGAAGCCGAGCATTGGCTGGATGAGATGGAAAGGATATTTGAAGTAATGCAATGTAGCAATCAAGAATGTGTCCTTCTCTCGACCTTTCAACTGGAACGTGATGCAAGGACATGGTGGGAATCGGTAAAGGTGACTCTCGGTGAGCAACAAGTAACATGGGAGGAGTTCGAGGAATTCTTCAATGGCAAATATTTTTCTGATAGAGTGCAAGAGAAGAAGGCTAGCGGAGTTCGCGGCTTTGAAGCAGGGAAGTCTATCCGTGGCAGAATATGAAGCTCAGTTTTCTCGGCTTTCTCGTTATGCTACTCACTTAATATCCACCGAGAAAATGAAGGCTAAGCGCTTTCTTAATGGACTGAGGCTGCATTATATCAATCAATTGGCACCGATGGAGATATCAACCTATTCTGAGATGGTGAGAAAGCTCAAGTCCTGGAAGACACTCTAGAAATGACGGAGAAAATCCGTGGAAAAGGCGCAAAGAAGGAACAACCTACGGGTTCCGGGAATATCAAACCCGGGTATAGCAAGAAGAGGCCTATTAGTGGGCCTGGTTCATGGAGTGGTTCTGGATCGAGGAAGGGCAAGATGCCGAAGCATGAAGACAAGAAGCCTGGCCCTATTGTTCCATTTAAGGGCGTGTGCAAGTTTTATGATCGTCCTGGTCACAGGATGGAGGAGTGCTGGCGTAAGCTGGGCGCCTGTTTGCGATGTGGAAGGAGCACCATATCCCTAACTGTCCTCTTTTATCGGAGCAAGCTACCCTGGCAAAACCACAAGGCATCAAAAGGCCGCAAGGCAAGCTCCAAGCTTTGCACGCAGATGAAGCAGGAACCGCTGAGGATGGTGGACTCGTCGAAGGTACTCTTATTATTCTCGACAAGCCAGCATTAGTTCTTTTTGATACTGGTGCCACACATTCTTTTATTTCTCGGAGATTTGCTAAGTCTTTAGCTGTGGAACCTATTTTGATGAATTCTCCATTAGAAATATCAACACCTATTGGTTCTAGATCGGCAATTCAGTATTTCTATCCTTCTAGTAAGGTTATGATTGATGAAAAGAATTTTCCAGCTGATTTAGTTTGCATGGACATGAAGGATTATGATGTAATCCTAGGAGAAGATTGGTTGGCTAGATACGAGGCAAATGTTCACTGCAGTTCTAGCTCTGTGTCTTTTACTAGGCACTCTGGACTTTCTTTTATGGGAGTTAAGCACCATAACTCGTACCACTTATCTCAGCTCTTCGAGCTGATAAACTGATGAGACGAGGATGCGAGGCTTTTCTAGCCTTTGTTTGTGCAACCCCTGAGCAGCAGATTGAGATTAAGGACATTTCTGTTGTCCGAGATTTTCCTGATGTCTTTCCAAAAGAACTACCAGGACTTCCGCCTGAGCGGGAAGTTATCTTCTCTATTGATCTCATTCCTAGCACATCTCCTATTTCCAAGGCTCCTTATCGTATGTCTCCTGCAGAACTGAGAGAATTAAAGCAACAGTTGATGGAATTACTCGAGAAGGGTTTCATTCGTCCAAGTACTTCCCCTTGGGGAGCCCCAGAAGAAAGATGGTTCGATGAGGTTGTGCATCGATTATCGGTAATTGAACCAGCAGACTGTCAAGAACAAATATCCATTACCGAGGATTGATGAATTATTTGACCAGATAGCGGGAGCTCAGTATTTTTCTAAGATCGATCTTCGATCTGGATATCATCAGTTGCGGATCAAGGAAGAGGATAACTATAAAACGGCTTTCCGCAGCAGGTATGGTCATTTTGAATTTGTTGTTATGCCTTTTGGTCTAACGAATGCACCAGCAGCTTTCATGCAGTTGATGAACAATGTATTTCGGCCCTATCTTGATCAATGGGTCGTGGTATTCATCGATGACATCCTAATTTATTCCAAGAATGAAGAGGAGTATGCTAAACATCTGAGGATGGCATTGCAACTATTGAGAGATCATCAGCTATATGCCAAGTTCAATAAATGTGATTTCTGACTGCAAGAGGTGTCCTTTCTAGGACATATTATCACAAAAGAAGGTATTTCTGTTGATCCTTCGAAGGTAGAGACAGTGAAGAATTAGGACCAGCCTACTAGTGTGACTGAAGTTAGAAGTTTCCTAGGCCTGGCAAGCTACTACAGAAGATTTATTCAAGATTTCTCTAAGATTGTGGTACCTATGACAAGATTAACCCGCAAGGAGAACAAATTTGATTGGTCCGAAGATTGCCAGCGAAGCTTTCAGACTTTGAAAGAATGTTTAACTACTGCACATGTATTGGCTTTACCTTCTGGTGAAGGAGGTTTTGTTGTATACACGGATGCTTCAGGTATCGGTTTAGGCTGTGTACTCGTGCAGCATGGGAAAGTGATTGCCTATTCTTCTAGGCAGTTGAGGAAGCATGAAGAGAATTATCATGTTCATGATTTGGAGCTAGCAGTAGTCGTGTTTGCATTGAAGATATGGAGGCATTACTTGTATGGAGAAATATTCACAGTGTTTTCAGATCATAAGAGTCTGAAATATTTATTCTCTCAGAAGGAACTCAATATGAGGTAGCGAAGATGGTTGGAGTACTTGAAGGACTTCGACTTCTCGATTGAGTATCATCCTGGAAAAGGTAATGTTGTGGCACATGCATTAAGCCGGAAGCTTGTAGCTAAATTGTCAAGTCTAATGTTACAAGAGTGGAAGCTATTGGAACAATTAGCTAGTCTGGATCTGAATATTGACAATGATCGGGTTATGATTGCACAGATTCAACTTAAGCCCGAATTGTTGATGGAAATCAACTCTTTGCAAGATAATGACCCCGAGCTAGTAGAGATCAAGGGAAGCTTGAGCAGCAGACCTGACTTCACGATGGCTGACGATGGAAGATTTTTATTCCAGGGTAGAACTTGTGTACCTGATAAAGCTGAGTTAAAGAACAAGATTCTTGAGGAAGCACATAGATCCAAATACACCATTCATCCTGGAGGCACTAAAATGTTCAAGGATTTAAAGAGATCCTTTTGGTGGCCGAATATGAAAAGGGAAGTTGCAGTGATGCGGGACGAGACCACGGACACGACTCGAATGAGGAATGCAGTCCTCGGACTCTAGGTGAGCTCGTGATTGTCCCTTAACGAGGGAAGCGTCAGACGTGCACAGTTGAGAAACCGGCAAGAGCTAGGGTGGTCAATTCTCTTTTGTGCCCGGATCGGGTCACGGGACGGTCACACTCTCTCTCTCTCAGCAGCGGTGAAATGAAAATATATAGCAAGCTAGGTCCTAAAACATGCTTTCTAGCAGCGGCATATAAAGCATATATGAGATAAAGCAAGATGCCAAGTAAGGAGCGAATGTGATACCTCCACGCGCTCGGCGTGGGGAAGACGGACCCGGCCGAAAACCGTGCTCCCGGAACAGTTAATACATGAAGATTACAGCAATGAGTTACTGCCCACTCCACGCAAGGAGGTAAAGGGCTACACAAATGGGTCCGTGAGGACCGAATTCGGGTTGACGGGCTGCTTCTCGCGTCTCTTCGGCAGCACCCGAACTTGTGACTGTGGGGCCCACGTGCTATCCGGAGGGGCCTTGTGGGGCCCGGTGGCACCACTGTGGTGGGGACACTTGGGGAAGCGCTCCCTGGGCTGGCTGCACGCTGGAACGTCGATCGGAGGCCGGGCGGCTCTGTTCGGCACCGGTCGGAATAACCGGCCACGGATCTGCCGGTTCAGTTTTCCGACGCGCGCTCCGGCGAGAACGGACGCTGCGATCCGCCCCGATTTCGGATCGACACGAAACTGGCGCTGTTGGAAAGCTCTTTTGACGTCCTTCAACCTAGGCCTAGAGATCAGACCAGGATATGCACAGATCTATACTTTATTGAATTTTTGAGTTCCTGGTGTACAGTAGCCGAACTCTCAGATCTGCAGGGAAGTTGTCTGAGAACTGCCGTTGACCGTGAGGTAGATGTCTCATTCAGCTCCTGAGCTCTTCACAAAACTTATAGGATTGTGAACAAGGAAGATGGAAATATTTTTTTTGGACTGATTGGAGGTGGCTACGAATTGATATGATTTTTGTACTGGATAGAGGTCGGACCTGGAAACAGGTGGATAGCACTGTAGCCAGCTCTGAGAACGAATTTTTAAAAATGGATGGAAGGCTGATCAAAAATCAAGAACATTCATGGAGTGAGGGGACGGTGGACAGAACTCCCAGTAAAATTGGGAGGGTTTGTAAAAATCAACAAGATGGTCGGCGGGTGGGATTATAGGGGTGCTGTCACATAGATCTGAAACTGGACAGAACTGGGAAACAGAGACACATGAAATTTGAAAAATAGTAAATGATGGAATTTGGACGGGATTTTTTTTGTGGTGGTGGGGATTGAAGATAGGAAGACACCATAAAATGTTCAGATCAAGAAGAACTCGAGGTAGACTGCAGAATTTCGTGGAAGGGGCTACTATTGGCTGAAGATAGAACTTCGACGGTGGCTCGATGGCGGTCCGATGGCGGCACGAACGGCGGCGGCGGCGGCACAGATCACAACCAGAGATTGAGGGGAGGGGATAGAGATGAAACCACTCTAGAATTGGGGGTTGGAGGAGATGAACACCATGGGAGAGGGGAGAGGCACAAGAAGCACTCTTGATTTTCCAACAATTTTCTCTTCATTAATGCCAACAAATGGAAAATACAACCTTTTATATGCTATGTTTCTAATCAAATGTAGACCCTTGGATCTAGGGATGGGGAATGGAGGGCTGGGATGAAGTGTGAATAACACACACAAAAATAATAAAATAATAAGGGGAGGGGTGCCCCCTTGACCAAGAGGGGACAAGTTGGAAGGGTAGGTAGCCTACCTTGGAAAATTTACCCCCTTTGTCTCCCATGTGGTCAATTGGCATTCAACCCTTCTAGATGGCCACCTAGGATGGTTGACCAGCCCCACATGAATGACATGGACCAATGGGAAAGGGCTGAGGGCCCCCTTGCTTGGGCCTACTGGAATTTTACATATAAACCCACTAAGACCTACAATTGCGTACCCATATAACACAAGGGTATACATACAAATATGAAAGGACGTAAATGCAAACAAAATGTGAACGATCTTGCTTCGATGTCCCTATCAATTCTCCCCGGGTGGGAGGAACTCGACCCCGTCGAGTAGGGGTATGGATGCTCGAGTACTCCGGTGGATCTGTCACCGTGCCAAGTAACGCGTGTATGCTCCACTCCAAGTGACCGTCACCTGCTCATTCCATATATACTCGATATGCACAAGCTACTGTGGCCTAGAGGTGGACACTCCGGGTGGGGCACTCTCAAAATGGGAGGAGGCGGCTTGAAGACTCACTAGGAATCACTGCTGAGTCCCTGTAGGTCACTGATCCGGGTATAGATGTAGAACCGATCCCATACTCATCGAGCGAGTCCACTCGCCTCTCACTCATAAGAGACTGACATCGACGAGCTTGCACAAGACACATGCAGACAAACAAATGACACACAAACCATGCAAACAAACCACACAAAATAATCCACACAAAGAAAAGCACATTGACTCAACTATGACCCTAGACACACCTAATGTTAGTCCGACCCGTACATGGATGACGGCGGACCAGGACACCCGAACGTGTGCCATGCATGCATGTTATGTAACCGGAGATGGGTGGCATGGAGAACACCTAAATGGCCAAGTATGACCCAGTCATGCATGGACGCCCCTTTGAATTTGGGAGACTTGAGAGGGCTAGGGAAGCCGGGTGTGGAAGGGCCGGATGTGGGTGTATCGGAGATGGGTTTAGGTGGGTCGGAGAAACCAAAATCTCCGTTACCCACAAATAATGGTTCGGACCTATGGCTATGTAGAGGTTGCTTGGCCCGAGTGGAAAAGGCATGAGAGTGAACTCCACGGAGGAAGTAAAGTGAAGATGGAGACTCGAGAGATTCACTAGTGAAGGGGTCAAAAGGGTCGAAGAAGGTATGACCCCGTGAGATGGATTCCAACATGACATGGTCCCAATCGTGAAATTCTTGAAGGTGCGGGTGGTCACCTTCCTCCGTCATGGTAGATGGGACCGTGTATAGGAAATATGACTCCTCCCTCGGAAGCAAAGTCATGAAGTCGGGCTCATCCGGTAGCGGGAGAAGTAGAAGAACCTCCGTGGTGACACAACCCACGGTGCACTCAGAGGTAATGGACCCGAAGGCCAGATGGGTGAAGCTACGACTCGTGGGTTGGTCGAAGTCTCGGGCCAACATATGTGTCAACTTCCATTGCGTGTCTAGTCCCATAACAAGATCATCCAACGTGTCAACATGGTGACTAGATCGAAATGTGGTATGGAAGGAGTTGACCGGCACTAAAGGTAGGGTGGGGTCCATGGATGGAAAGGGAGGTGGGACCAAGCCATCCTTGAGCCAACTAAAAAGCGGCTCGGCGATGTATAGTGTACCCGTTAGAAATACGGGTGGCTCGGGCCTTGGTGGCTCCAAATGAGATGGTTCCGAATCACGTTCGGACATAGAGCGTGGTGGCATTGGAGCTCTCGAGGGTGATGGAGGCGTGGTATCCATGGTGGGAAGAGGGCTTGGGGATGCTAGAGGTGGGGCCAGGTGAAGACTACTGGCTATGACCTCCTTGGGCTCAGGTTGGAGTAGTGCCCTCTCAATCCTATCCATCCCGTCCGTAAATTGTTTCAAGATCTCGGCAAGGGTGCGGGTTGGAGTAGGGACCGTGGGGTAGACTCGCTCCTCGTCCCTCAGCCTAGGTGTGGTCCTAGGCTCGGCTATAAGCGGGGCTTCCACTCGGTTGGAGGTACTTGAGTGGGTTGGGATGGGGGTGCCAAGGGGAGGTTGGTTGGAGGTGACTGGGATGGCCACTAGATTGGGGTCGCCTTGGTGGGCTTGGACGGCGGTGAAGGGGTGGGATTGGGTAGAGGTGTGGCCCACTTGATTGTGGGTGAGTTGGTGGGGTTGGTGAGTGGTATGACCTCCATGGTTGGAGGTAGGTGGGCGGGGAAAGTAGGCCCTCCTAAGCGCTCTCTTCATTTCCCACCATGACTCGATGGGCCTTAGATTCCTATCCTCCCTCCAATATTTGATGTCCCTCCATGTTTCGGTGGCTTCACCAAAAAGTCACCTTTTGGCAACATCGACTTGCATGGGCCCGTACATATTGTACACCTCAAAGTAGTCGTCCATAATGGCTTCCCACTCTAGGTAGTCACCTGGGTCATCGGACCCATAGAAGTCCCGGGTTTCGGGCCTAGTGGGGTGATTCAGGTGGTCCTTCCATTTGAGATAGTATCGCCACCATGGATAAGATCCGGGTGTTCGGTAATCCATGGGACACGGAGAAGCTAGTGGATGGCCATGTCGACACTAGTAGATAAACCAACTAGACAATGGACTATAACTCTAGACATGACGACCAAGACTCGGTACGTGGCGGAGCTAATCGATCCGAAGATCACTCGCACAAATGTGCGGCCTTCTCGATAGGCGTAGCCTAACGTTCGGACAACACCTTTTGATATACCGACTAATGGTATGCAAATGCAACTCCTAAGACCGACTTAGACACTTAGACTTAAATGACACTCTTTTTTTTTTACACCCTAGACTCAAACTCGCTCTGATACCAAATTGATGCGGGACGAGACCACGGACACGACTCGAATGAGGAATACAGTCCTCGGACTCTAGGTGAGCTCGTGATTGTCCCTTAACGAGGGAAGCGCCGGACGTGCACAGTTGAGAAACCGGCAAGAGCTAGGGTGGTCAATTCTCTTTTGTGCCCGGATCGGGTCACGGGACGGTCACGCTCTCTCTCTCTCAGCAGCGGTGAAATGAAAATATATAGCAAGCTAGGTCCTAAAACATGCTTTCTAGCAGCGGCATATAAAGCATATATGAGATAAAGCAAGATGCCAAGTAAGGGAGCGAATGTGATACCTCCACGCGCTCGGCGTGGGGAAGACGGACCCGGTCGAAAATCGTGCTCCCGGAACAGTTAATACATGAAGATTACAGCAATGAGTTACTGCCCACTCCACGCAGGGAGGTAAAGGGCTACACAAATGGGTCCGGGAGGACCGAATTCGGGTTGACGGGCGGCTTCTCGCGTCTCTTCGGCAGCACCCGAACTTGTGACTGTGGGGCCCACGTGCTATCCGGAGGGGCGGTGTGGGGCCCGGTGGCACCACTGTGGTGGGGACACTTGAGGAAGCGCTCCCTGGGCTAGCGACACGCTGGAACGTCGACCGGAGGCCGGGCGGCTCTGTTCGGCACCGGTCGGAATAACCGGCCACGCATCTGCCGGTTCAGTTTTCCAGCGCGCGCTCCGGCAAGAACAGACGCTGCGATCAGCCCCGATGTCGGATCGACACGAAACTGGCGCCATTGGAAAGCTCTCTTGACGTCCTTCAACTTAGGCCTGGAGATCAGACCTGGATATGCACGGATCTAGACTTTATTAAATTTTTGAGTTCCTGGTGTACAGTAGCTAAACTCTCAGATCTGCAGGGAAGTTGTCTGAGAACAGCCGTTGACCGTGAGGTAGATGTCCGCTTCAGCTCCTGAGCTCTTCACAAAAGTTATAAGATTGTGAACAAGGAAGATGGAAATATTTTTTGTGGACTGATTGGAGGTGGCTACGAATTTATATGATTTTTGTACTGGACAGAGGTCGGACCTGGAAACAGGTGGACAGCACTGTAGCTAGCTCTGAGAATGAATTTTGAAAAATGGATGGAAGGATGATCAAAAATCAGGAAACTTCATAGAGTGAGGGGACGGTGGACAGAACTCCCAGTAAAATTGGGAGGGTTTGGAAAAATCAACAAGATGGTCGGAGGGGGGTATTACAGGGGTGCTATCACACAGATCTGAAACTGGACAGAATTGCGAAACAGAGACACACAAAATTTGAAAAATAGTAAATGATGGAATTTGGACGGGATTGTTTTTGTGGTGGTGGGAATTGAAGATAGGAACACACCATAAAATTTTCAGATCAAGAAGAGCTCGGGGCAGACTGCAGAATTTCGTGGAAGGGGCTGCTGTTGGCTGAAGACAGAACTTCGACCGTGGCTCGATGGCGGTCCGATGGCGGCATGAACGGCGGCGACACAGATCACAACCAGAGATTGAGGGGAGGGGATAGAGATGAAACAACTCTAGAATTGGGGGTTGGAGGAGATGAACACCAGGGGAGAGGGGAGGGGCACAAGAAGCACTCTTGATTTTCCAACAATTTTCTCTTCATTAATGCCAACAAATGAAAAATACAACCTTTTATATGCTATGTATCTAATCAAATGTAGACCCTTGGATCTAGGGATGGGGAATGAAGGGCTGTGATGAAGTGAGAATAACACACATAAAAACAATAAAATAATAAGGGGAGGGGCGCCCCCTTGACCAAGAGGGGACAAGTTGGAAGGGTAGGTAGCCTACCTTGGAAAATTTACCCCCTTTGTCTCCCATGTGGTCAATTGGCATTCAACCCTTCTAGATGGCCACCTAGGATGGTTGAACAGCCCCACATGAATTACATGGACCAATGGAAAAGGGCTGAGGGCCCCCTTGCTTGGGTCTACTTGAATTTTACATATAAACCCACTAAGACCTACAATTGCGTACCCATATAGCACAAGGGTATACATACAAATATGAAAGGACATAAATGCAAACAAAATGTGGACGGTCTTGCTTCGATGTCCCCATCATGCAGACTTTGTGAGTAGATGCTTGGTTTGTCAGCAAGTCAAGGCTGAACATTTCAGTCCGGCAGGAAAGTTGAAACCACTCGACATACCCCAATGGAAGTGGGAAAGCATTGGCATGGACTTCATTATGGGTCTACCTAGGACTCGTGGTGGATTGGATGCAATGTGGGTGATTGTCGATCGATTGACAAAGTCAGCTCATTTCTTACCCATTAAGTCCAAATGGACAGTTGATGTATTGGCTGCTTTGTATTTGAAGGAAGTGGTAAGGCTCCAGGGTATACCAGTCAACATTGTGTCTGATAGAGTGTGGACACCAAAAAATGACAATGATGATCATGGCGACAATCGCGTCTACACATTCGAGCGCGAGTGAAAGACGGAAATGCCGAATAAGCCTCATGCCTCGTCCGACCAAAGTGAGAACTCACTTGGTGGTCTGCTAGCCGATGAGGGAGCCCCCGGGTGGAAGATACTGCCACAACTCTACAGCCGGCCGTGCCGAGAGCTGAATCAAGGAAGAGCCAGGAACTCCGGCACTATCTCAACTTACACTGAAAGTCACGCAAAGTCTGGGACCGAGTCTCGGAGGCTGCGAACAGAAAATTGTGGAAGCCATGCAATGCAACCGGAACATTCTGGGAATGCCAACATTCATATAAACAGCCTCGACTTCGAAAAGAATCCGTTCGGTGCTTAAAACGGCGCGAAAGGGCCTTAAAGCGGCACGCCTTAAAACGGCGCGCCCCCTTGTTGAAACAGCGCGCCCCCATTTCATGCTCTAATACGAGCTCCACTTGCTTTGTGTTAAAACGGCACACTCACTGTTGAAGAGGCCACCCCTTTGAAGGTTAATACGGCGCCACCTTATGCATAGTTTACCCGGCGCGCTCATTTGAAGGAAATGCCACCCCCGTGCAATGCTTACACGGCGTGGCCCCCTTGAAAAGCTTTAATCCGGCGTGGTCACTATTCCCCCGCGCCGATTTAACCCCATCTTGTCCCGTCGGCACGCCGATGCTCTGTTTTGTTTAAATGCGGTGTGCAGAGAGCATTTAATGTTTTGAAGCCATGCCTTCACCCCGTTCGACAGCAAAATGGCAGTGGTGGCAGCAGCAGCAGATCCTCCTGGCAAACCCGCGAACGTCCCGTCCTCGGACGAATGCCAGTGTACTCCACGAATCAGCATCATCCAGCACAACAACAATGTTGTTGCGAACAAGGCAGAGGTGGCGGGAGTTATCTCCCCCACTGTCTGTTCCATATATACTCTACCTGCTCCATTGGAGAAGAGAAGGTTGAGGGAGGAGGAGAGAGACTCGAACCCCCCCCCCCCTGAAAGGCGATTGAAAAGAGAAGAGAGGGCCACCCGAAGAGAAGAAGAGGCTTCGTCCGCGTGCCGGAGAAGAGAAGAGAAGAGAAGAGAAGAGAGGAGAGTGAGAGTGAGAGTGAGAGGTGAGCTCGGAGGGGGAGGAGCTTGTGCTCCGTTCCCCCCTCCCCCATCAATGTATTCCCTCCTTTCTCTCTATTGTATTCTCCCCTTTTCTCGCTTTAGGGTAGATTCCCCGATGTATTTCCTTTTGCAAACGAATAAAAAGAAAAGCCCTATTTACAACATACGGTGTTCTCCTACTTCCCTCTCTTTCTCTCTGCCTTCTCCTCATCCAGGCCCTTCGAAGCTTGCTTCTCCATAGCATGGCCTTCGAAGGAGTCCATCAGGGGATGAACATTCATGGCCTCTCATGGCACACATTCGTCCCACGCCAAAGATTCATCACCTGTGAGTAGTGGTCGCTCTTGAAGGCTAGTCCTCGAGCGCTCCACACTCACACATGGGTTCGGACCGCCGTAAGGCCACTCCGATGTTTGAGGGTCACCCCGAAGCAATCCGTTTGGTGGCCTTCGCTTCTCTCTGGCAAGCCCCGGTCTAGGGGAGATGCTGCCCGATTTTCGTCAGGGGATTAAGAGCACTCAAGAACAAACGAACAAACCACCTCCAAGAACAAGAACAACACACAGTAAAATATGTGAACCAAACCCCTTGAACGAAACACTTAAAATCCATGCTAAGTCACCCTAATGAACAGTTAAATGCCTAAACTTCCTCCTTGCCAACTTAATCCACCAAATGAATCAACAACAGATCATTAACCCAACCTGCAGGTGAAAGAAAAAGAAAACACACAGTCAAAAACAATAAACCCTCGGGAGAGTTTAATACGGCGCGGTGACTATTCCACCGCGCCGGTTTAACATCACGCATTTAACAATCCCATCCCCCTCTTTGAACCTTAAAACGGCGCGCCCATTTCAACACCTTGAACTCCCTTAAACCGGCGCCCCTTAACCGGCGCGCCCCACCCATGAACTCCCTTAAACCGGCGCCCCTTAACCGGCACGCCCCAACCTTGAACTCCCTTAAACCGGCGCCCCTTAACCGGCGCGCCCCACCCATGAACTCCCTCAAACCGGCGCCCCTTAACCGGCACGCCCCCCTGAACTCCCTCTATCCGGCGCGCCTGCTTAACACAAAGGAGGAATAAAACAAGCAAAAATAATAATGAAAGGTCAATCATGCTAATAAAAGAATAGAAGGAAACACCATAACCTTTCTATAATTAAATAGAAGGAACCCCGCGACCTGACCGCGCAGGTCGATCCGCGTGCGAGGGCGCACGATGGCGAGTTCGGGCTCCATACTTAACAATTCACTCCCCCAGACTTGACGCAAAGAGAAAATCAATGATGCCTTGTGGTATCGGACGTGGACCTCGGAGCCTCCGACATGGTCATGATCCGAACACATCCCGGGCCAATAGTTCGTTAACTCGACCCGCTTCTCCCGGGATCTAATCCCGCAACCCCACATTAAACTCGTCGTGTCTACGGTAGACATTTGCATGGTTTTATCATCATCTTCGATGCTTCAAACGTGGACTCGCGTCCGAACAATGAATGGTCCGACCGTGACCGACATGCACGTATACCTTGGAACCTTCGTTTCCCAAGACTATGCGTGAAAAGAAAAGTAATGACGCCCCGTGGCATCAGACGTGGTCCTCGGAAACCCCGATATGGCCATAGTCCGCAACCACCTCGGGCCAATAGATCATCAGCTTGACCCATCTTCATCGGGATCCGATCCCGCACCCACATTAAACTTTCCGCACCTACGGCAGACATCCATGTGTCTTTGTCGTTGTCTTCGATGCTTCGAATACGGACTCTCGTCCAAATACTGGATGGTCCGTTAGTTACCGACATATATATATCGGGATCTAGCCCCGCACTTGCACTAAACTTGCCGTACTCACGGCAGACATTTACACGGATTCGCTCCCGTCACCGTCTTGTTTTCTATACGGACCTTTGTCCGAACATAAAATGGTCCGTGTATGACCGACAAATCCGAATGGAACGAGACGGCTCTAGTCTTCCCCGAACCCTACGTTCGGGAATATCAATAAGACCTTTGTGAGTCACATTTGGACCTCGGGTTCGCCCCAACCATGGTCATCGCCTGACCCACATCCTAGGCCTATAATCGGCCATCTCTGTACAAATCTTTATTTCGGAATCTAGTCCCGGGACACTTTCCCGCTGTCCTTCGGCACCGGAAATATTAATGATGCCCACGCGAGCCCGACTTCGACCGTGGGAGGCGCCCCCGAAATGGTCCTGACTCGATCTCGCGCCGGGCCAATAAACTCGCTGATTTCCGATCACTCTAACCGGGATTCAACCGAATGTCTCCTGTCCCTTTGAACAATAAACTTGCCGTACCTCCGGCATACGTATGCTCCGGTTTTCTCGTGACGATTACGTGATTCACAAGCCGGACACTCGTCCGAACATCAAATGGTCAACACACGACCGACATGATCTCGAATGCTTTCTTCTCACCCTCGCACGGGGATTTTAATGTTTCCTAATAGACTTTTTACGTAACTAATTTTCCGGCCATGAGGCCCCTTTTCCCGGCGATTAATCAAGGGTGTTCCCCTCTCCGAGGGGATGTAAATGACGCCGTGACCTTTATGGCGCGGCGGGTTCCAGTCCCGACACGAACCACACAATCGTCTGATTAGTCCGATCGAGCGCACAATAAATCGTCACTTTGTGACTGACACGCCCACGCACTTAATAAACGCCAATAAACAAATAAACAACGATTTTATTAAATAAAAAGTGCGTCCACATAGAGATCCCAGATTTACTTTACATTTTTGGAAGGGACTACAAGCGTCTTTGGGTACTCGTCTAAATTTTAGTACTGCTTTTCATCCATAGACATATGGACAGACTGAGAGAACCAACCAGATAGTGGAAGATATGCTTAGAGCCTGCATGATCGATTTGGAGGCAGTTGGAGTGACCATTTGGCTTTGATTGAATTCGCCTACAACAACAGTTATCAATCCAGCATTCAAATGGCTCCTTTTGAAGCATTGTATGGAAGAAGTTGTCATTCCCCATTGTGTTGGGACGAGGTAGGTGAAAAGCAATGGCTTGGACCAGATCTTATTTCAGAATCATCACAGAACATCCGTATTATCCGAGACTGGTTACAAGTGGCTCAATCAAGACAAAAGAGTTATGCCGACAATAGAAGAAGGGCATTGGAATTTCAAGTTGGCGAGCATGTATTTATGAAAGTCTCTCCTACAAGAGGGATTCGAAGATTTGGCATTCATGGCAAGCTGAGTCCGAGATATATTGGTCCATTCGAGATTCTGGATAGAGTGGGAGAGGTTGCTTACAGATTGGCATTACCGCCTCAATTGTCAGGCGTACACAATGTTTTCCACGTGTCTATGTTACGGAAATATGTGTACGACCCCACTCATATCATTCAGCATGTAGATTTCGAATTGAAGGAAGATTTGACCTATGAAGAAAGACCTATCAAGATTCTAGATCGGAAGCAACAGCAACTCCGGAATCGTTCCATACCTATGGTCAAAATTCAGTGGAGTCGGCGTGGAGCTGAGGAAGCTACTTGGGAGTCTGAAGATACTATGCGGAAGCGGTATCCCGACTTATTCTAGGTGAGCTAATCTTTCCCTATCTCTGTATTAACGTGCAGTGAATTTGGAGGACCAAATTCTTTAAGTGGGGGAGGGTGTAATACCCTAAATTCTTCTAGATATTTAATTAGAAATTATTTGCATTTATTTGAACTTATGGGAATTAATTCAAAATTAATTAGATTAATTCTTTAATAAATAGAATAAGTCACATTTCGACTATTTTATAAAAATCTATAAAAATCATATTCTTGTAGAATCAATTACGTTTAACAATTTTATCTTCTATGACTAAGCCTAATAAAATCATTAACTAGGCCGAATCAGTGGGATTAGTCAAATTTTCACACTTACCTAACCAAATTCGTGCTCAATAGTAACCACCACCTTAAAACATCAAATTCGAGCTCATTTCTCAGCCAAATGAGGTGATACTAGGGGCAAATGAAAGGTATTAAAGAGAGGATCATTTTCCCTCTCATAATGCCACGAAATTTTGAGCTTATGGGGAGCATTTGGTCGCGCATGGGCTAGGTCAACTTTGGCGGCGGCGGTTTGAACACGCCACTTCAAGGGACGATTTCTCCCTTCCTAGAAGGATCCAGAATGAGTATGACCTATTAAAAGAAAGCCCCATGTGTCTATTTTCATTTTGGAGCAGTGGTGGTCGCAGAGGATTCCGATCTAGAGAGATCTCTCGCGTTTATTGGAGGAGTGTCCGAGTTCGTGGGTTTTTCTTTTGCCCTCTTTGTTCCTTCGATTAAGGTAGGTACCCTCGACCAAAATCTACACATGAGTATACCATTTTGATCCTCTCGGAGAGCTCTTTCCATTGGTAGTAAAAGCCCCAAATTCTATTAGGTGTGGAGGGAGATCTCGTGGAAATAGTGAAGGGCTGTCAAACGGGCGTTCTTCGTTCTAACTTCTAAATCTCTCTTCGATTGAGGTAGGTTGTAACAGAACAAACTCTAATTAGCATATATGATTATAATCAGCAGCATGTTAGCTTTCATTTGGCGTAGAAGGCCCTAAATTTTATGCATCATGTTTAGAGAATTTTTGATTTGAGTAAGAGCATGTCTAGACGTGGTTTATGATGTATTCTTTTTAGTTAAATCATGATTTCGAGTTATTAATCTTGATCCCCATATAGCATGTCATATATGGTTGGAATCAGCGTCGATTAAGCTTTCTTTTGATATAGAAAGCCCTAATTTTTATAGACCATGCTTAGAGAATTTCGTGTTTGATTAGAAGCATGTTAAGACTAGGTTTTTAAGTGTTCTTCCTAGATAGGTTGTGATTTCGATTGGTTTTCCGATGCATTTAGGGTTCCAAACCCTTGTATTATGACCCTAATATGACCATCAAGAACCTAGGGGCATGGGGTTAAGATCTCAGTCTAATTAGACCCCAATTGGGTGAGATTTTTCTGTTTTACGGAAGTCACGTTCGCGTCTGCAAAAGCAGGGGTCAACCCATTGGGTCGACCCATACACCCCGGGGGTTGACCCATTAGGTCGACCCATACACAGACAGGAGTCTGTCCATGCGAGGGTCGACCCACACACTGGCAGACCCCTCATTTTCCAGGGGTCGACCCATACACCTTGGATTTCCAGGGGTCGACCCATTTACTGACAGCCCCGGTGGGCTTGTTTTCGACCCGAGGATCGATCCGGACCGTGAGGGGATCGACCCATTCAAGCCTAGTCCAATTGAAAACCATATTTTGAGGAACCAATGACCCATACATGCAACCCATTGATCTCAAAATTAAGCCCGGTGTTCCTCAATCCAAATTTGAGGAAATGGTCCAAGTGTATAAACCATTCCGATTACTATCTCCATTTCAACGCACACAAATGGTTAACTAGAAACTCATATAATAAAATGGTAATTTTGAAAGTAAATTACTGTAATGTATTACTGTCTTTTGTCATTATTGGCTTGTTCTAGTATCTTGAGTTACCATCTTGTAATTAACTTATCTCTTGAAATTGAGATTTCATAATAATTCATGAATCAAGGTATTTTGAAATGGCTGTTAGGAATCAATTAAAAGTCCTTATACCCCAGTAGATTGGACTAATAGCACACTAACAATCTTTATGGCATTACGGCCATTAAACCTAAATTGTTGTCCCTTAGTGCGATTCTACCCGGACACTCTATCCGGCAAGTTAGAATCCACCATTTTGAGACCCGTATGACCCGGCTACGACCTGGAAATTGTGACCAAATCGCTGAGTTATAAGTCACGGATCGACTTGGGCTAATCAGCACATGAGTAGCTCATAGTTGACCGCTTGTCTCGATGAACGGTCTAGTGTAGTCCGCATAAGTATCGTAATTGTATCTTAAGGTCACGTACTGCTTACTTACCTAAACGACACTGTCAACCGTTCATTCTTGACCTCGTGGACTGAGATTTGGTCCAGTTCTTGTAATACGGCCAGTATTAGCTATATGTCCTGTCAAACGGCCCAGAAGTGACCGTATACCGAGTTTTTAAGTTAATGAATCCAAGGACAGGTTAGTCCTTTAAATCTTGAACTTCTGATAGAAATTCCTCTGATTAAATTGGCCATTTAACTTGACTGAATGTCTAGACAATGTGGGATCTTGGATCCAAAAAATCAATGCCAACGCATCATAAGGGCCCGATCTGGTCCTGGGGAGAGCGCCTGAAAAATTATTGAGCCCATGGGATGTTATAATGACATGGTGAGGCATTGCACCGAGTGCATGACTAGTGTGATGTCTATGACATGAAAATCTCTTGTTACTCTTGTTACTTGATCGTGCTTTAAATGATGTTTAAATTACTTGCTTGTTGGCCAATTCTCTATTACTATCTCCTGTTGTAAATTCTTGTACTTGTTATCTTGTTAATTCTTGTCATCATATATTTCTTGACCTTGCAAGATCTTTTATTACGTTATTTCATTGTATCGTCATTTATTTCTTTTATTAGCATGGCATATGAAAATGTAATTAAATTGTTAATCACGTAAACTTGCCTGTTATTTCCTACTGTGCGTCAGCTCATAGTTGTTGTTTCCCCCCTTTCCAGGCTGTTCAGGTGATGATGCGCATACCGATGGGGAGGGGCAGGAGTGATATCTTTGAGTGCACCAGTTCTAGAGTTGGAGTTGGCATAGTTATCCTACTTGTAGTTGTGCCTTAGAGTGTGTTTAGTTTCAGTTATGATATTATTGATTGAGTTGTTATTGTCTCAGTTTGTATTAAGTTGGTTTAAGGATATTGTACTAGATTTGGAATATTTCATGATCAATAAGTTATCTCTTTTCTTAGCACCTGTGTAATTGTTTAGTTTAGAATATTTACATGATTTCTAGCTAGTTTCTAACTGTACGACCCGATATTCCGCGTCGGGGCGTGACACTGAAGGTTTACTTCATATCTCAGATCATTAATTCAAGTGAACTGACTGATATTTCAACAACCAGCATGGATTCTGAAAAATTGCAGCAGGGAGACTGCTCTTGAGCAAAGTAGTTCAGAGTTGACAGATGAGGTATAAATTTAGGTTATGAATGCTTCAGAATCAGTCAAGAGAGATCTTTTGATGATGGAATCACTGACACTACAGATATGACAAGTTGAATCAAATAGATGGACAGGAAGAGTTCAGACAAAGACACAACTGAAAAGATTAAGCATGCTCCCCCTGTCAACATGCAGTGAGTCACTTCCTCCTTTTTTTTTATTTTTCAAAATAAGTGATATGCTATGCAATGACTCCCCCTAACTAAAAGCATTGAATCATCCTATATGTCATGAAGATAATGTAATACCAAAAGTTCTAAGTGCATCAGATTTTTCAATGGCTACAAATGCAAATTCAGACAATCATGTGAAATTCAGATGTTTGCAGAGAATTCTTAATCAGGCAATGTCTATCAACAGAGTTGAGTGCAAAACATAAACTTCAGATGAGGAGAGTTCAGAGAATTCAAATTTGACAATGCAGATGATGAATGAATATGCAAAAACAGATCTAACATGCTATGCAGTAAATCTAAGAATAGGAAGTGCAAGGAATTTATCTTTTGAGTGCCTTGGTTTATTCCCCAACTTATTTTCAATCCAAGGCACACCTGCAAAACAAGATTTATTTTACACAAACAGGTACCCAAGCAGTCTTGGGTCCTGAAATGACAGTGATGCCTTTGAATGGCATTCTCAAGCTTTTCTGGGCAACTAGATCATCAGTTTTCATTACCGAACAATTATTCATAGAATGCCCAAAGCCACCACAATAACGACATGAAACAACATATTTTGTGTTCTTGATGTTCACATTAGTATAATCATGAAACCTATGTGCACGTGAATGAAATTCTCTGATGTTTACATGAGCATTTCTTCTTCTATTTTTAGTTTGCCAACAATCTCTAGCTCTGTGACCTAACTTACCACACTCAAAACATGCAAGAGTTTTCCTTTCAAAAACAAATCCATTTGTACCAGAAGTGTTTCTATTGACAGGGAATTTAACAGATTCATAGTTAGACTTCCTTCCCTGAGCATGCCAACATTGGGCTGCAATGTGGCCCATCTTGCCACAGTGAAAACATGAATTAGAATTTCTCCCACCAGCATTCAGCCAGCATTCAAATCTCTTATGACCCAATTTTTCACAATTAAAGCATGTCATATGCTGGTTTATTGAATCAAACTTGTTCTTGTTAACAGCATGACTGTTTGCATGAAATTTAGCATGATATGAATGTGTTTTTTTCTTATCATTAACAAACCAGCATTGTGTAATCTTGTGTCTTAATTTACCACAATGAAAACATTCAATTCCTTTTTTCTGAAATGAAGGATTTTTATCATGATATTTTCTAGCACTCAGATCATCCTTTTCCATCAACTTACATTCATGCATTAGATGTCCAAGTTTATGACAATAGTGGCATGACATTTTCCTTTTGTGTGCATGTGTGTGTGTGTTTAGGTTATGTGTCACATGCACAGCATCAACATGATTGTTTCTTTGCTTGTTCTTCACATGAACATACCTTTTCACTTTTTCAGCTTGTTTCTGAATGTCAGTTTGTTTCTGCATTTTTTGAACAATGGGCTGTTTATCTTTTAAGGTGGTAGCTACATTTGATGAAGTGACAAACGATGTCATTAGCTTGTTTTTGAAAGCCTTTTTATTAACATTGTTGTAGCCTAACCCTTCCTTTTGAGTATTCACCTTAACTCCTAGTAGCCTGTCCAGATTTTCTTTACCATCAACAAACTTTGACAGAGAGTTGTTCAGATCATTTATTTCAGATTGAAGGGAAGAGATCTGATGTTCATAGTTGACTATATCTTCTTCACAGACCAGAATTTGTTGATGCATCACTTCATCCAAATTTTTAAGAGTTTCAATTTCTTGTTTCAGTTTGAGCTCATTTTGATTTTCATCAACAACAGATTTTCCTTTTTCAAATGTCAGCAATCTCTCTGACATGGTGGTGTTCAACTGTTTTAGTTTCTCAATTTCTTCCTTTAGCCCAGTGTTCTCCTGCTCAAGTTTATCATCATCAGTTAGGAAACTCTGGTTTTCTGGTTCATAGTTTTCAAGGTTTTCCTGAAACTTTAAATTCACAGCACTAATAGCCTCGAACTTTTCATTGATCAATCTATTTTCACTTTCAAGACTGATTAATCTTTGTTCAGATTCTTGACATTATTTTCTGAGTTTTCCGTTTTCAGATTTGACATGATCAAGATCAGATTTTATTTCATCTAGTTTTGACACTTATCTTCTGAATATTTCATTTTCAGTTTTCAGAATTTTAGGATTTTCACCTCCAGAGATAGAATCCCCTAGATTTTTTAGCTTCTTTATCAGTTTTTTTATTCTTCTTCTCTAGTTTTTCATAGGAGCCTAACAGATTGGCATAGGCATCTTCCCAGTCATCTAAAGTGTAACTAGAGAAAGGATTGATTACCGCTTCAGCATCTTCGAATTCATCTTGATCACTGCTATGGTTGCTCTTGTTAGCCATCATGCAGCTGTCCTCGTTCATCCTGTGAGCTAGCTCTAGCTTATCCAGGATGTCTTTAGCGGACCTGCAATCATAAAGGCAAGAATGTAAGGCTTTGTCAGTAGATGCTTTCATCAGATTCAAAGCTTTCTGATTTTCTCCATCCTTTGATCTGTGACTGTCGGTCCATTTGGACACTTTCCTTGGTAATCTATGAGGACCTTGTGAAATTAGTTTCCACAAATCAGGATTAACTGATATAGCATAGTTGCGCAGACTGACAAACCACACATCAAAATTAGAGCTGTTGAAAACTGGTGGATCACCCATGGAAACAGCACAAATTAATGCAACAGGAATAATGATGCACCAAAAGCGAGATCGCACCGAAGACTGCAGGATCGGATCTGCAGGTCGCTGGACCTTCTATGCAGACACCGCTCTGATACCAATTGAGAAGGTGCAAGGCCCAGATACAGAGGGGGGGTGAATGTATCCCTCTTCAAATATTGCCTAATTAAATCTCTAATGCTCAGATATGCGGAATTAAAAACTATTACAGAAATATACTGAGAATACTTAGAAGGATCAAAGTAAGACAACAAATCAATTCGCCCTCACACGATCCTAAGCAAGCATCTAATGAGCGCAGCAATGAAAAGAACACATAAGGAAAATCAATTCTTCCTATTCTTTCTGCTCTTCTTTTCTTTTCTTCTTCTGCAACTTCTTTCTTCTTCTTCTTCTTCTTCTTCTTCTGCTCTCTGCCTCTCTGCTGCTCTCCTTCTATCTTGATCTCAATCTCCTTTTCACGATCAGTCTTCTTCTGAGGAAGAAGCTTCGCATTTATAGCAGTAGAGGCTAGGGCATGTGCAGGGCTTGTGCCCTCTTTGTTCTCGGATCACGTGCCAGGTGCCAACCTCGGATCACGTGCCCAAACATTTTCTTCTAGAAGGATGTATCTGTCAAGCAGTCATAAGAAGATATTAGAGCGATGTACAGAGTTGGTTCAGGCTTTTAACAAAGTGTGTACAGGCATGATGCAGCATTGAGTGTATAGACTTGAAGTGAATGCGATGCAGACACATGAAGTGTATAGACTTGAATGCTTAGAAAGAAATGTATAGACTTCATCTTGAAGGGGATGCACATATGCACACTTAACATGGATTGAAAGACTAAACCACGAGCAGAGCATGTATAGACTTGCTGAACATCAGCATAATCATATCAGCAGTGAATGTGCAGACATTGTATTGAAGGATGCACAATAGAATGAAAGTATGCACATTGAATGCATGAGATGCTCAGACAAGCTGTCACCGAATGTACAGACTTTGTCTTAGTGTTTATGCATGAGTCTGTCAACGAATGTACAGCCTTTCTATGCTGCATGCACAAGACGCTAAGACAAACGCTGTATAGACTTGACAATGCATGGACTATCCACATAGATGCAGCAAGACTCTGTGAGCGCCAAGCCGATGTACAGACTTTGCGAGCGCCAAGTCGATGTACAGACTTTGCGAGCGCCAGGACCATGTACAGACTTAGTGCAAATGGGATGTGCAGACTTGCTATGGGGGAATGTGTAGACTTAATGTTATGCAGCCAGACAAATGAATGCAGATGTACAGACTTTATGTGATGCCATCCGAAGCATGTATAGACTTAGAATGCATTGAAGGATTGTACAGACTTTGTCTGCGTGTATAGACTTTGATGCCCAAATGCAATGTATGGACTTGGATGTGCTGCAAAGGCTGTACAGACTTGAAGAAATGCATGCAGCGATGACAATGAATGGACTTGTGTGTGCAGGCTATACAGACTTGATAGCGTGCATGCTGCAGGGCAATGGCTGTACAGACTTGATGTGTGTGTGCTAAACAATGTATAGACTTGCACATAGAGACGCTGCATGAGACGATGCATGAGACGATGGGTAAGATGGACACGTGCATGCGAAGGATGTTGTACAGACTTTGAAGCATGAACACGGCGCTGTACAGACTTTACAGTGAAGAATGTATAGACTTGATAAATGCATGAGACGCTGAATAAGACGTTCTGATGTACAGACTTGCTGAACGAACGACGCCCAAATGAGACGGTGGATGTACAGACTTGGGCTGTACAGACTTTGACTCAAATATGCATATGAGATGTTGAATGATAACAATGTATAGACTTTGGAAAGCTTGAAGCACAGAGACGCTAAGTAAGATGCACCGATGTACAGACTTTGTGTTCTGAACGTAGGTAAAGGTAAGGAATGTATAGACTTTGTGTGCAATGCAAAGACTGAATAGACTTTATGTGCAATGCAAAGGCTGTATAGACTTAGCGTGCCTGAAGCAGGCCAATGTACAAACTTGCCACCAATGTACAGACTTGCTATGACATGTGTGCAGACGACACCAATGTGCAGACTTGGAAATGCTTGAAGCACACGATGTACAGACTTGTTCAATTATCAACTGATGGTTGTATAGACTTAGGCAAACGCTGTACAGACTTTAAGTATGCAAGACTATGGCATGTACAGACTTTGTGTGGCCTTATGCAAAGACAATGTACAGACTTGATGCACGAACTGTGCACATGAATGAAGAGCACTGTGTAGACTTGTGTATGCATGCTGCAATGAAGTGTATAGACTTTCTATGGCATCGAGGCAACTATGACGATGTGATGTGAACAATGTATAGACTTTGCGTGGATGACCAAACAATGTATAGACTTGCCACTAAGGAATGTGCAGACTTGACAATGCAATGTATAGACTTAAAGTTGATGCACAAACACAACTGCAAGGAATGTATAGACTTTGTGCAATGTGCAGACTTTGCATGCATGTGAATGTATAGACTTCGAAGGCTTGCATGCTGTGCGATGTAAAGACTTGCCAACCACGATGCAAGAATGTATAGACTTTGAAAAGGCTTAGAACATGATGTAACAAGGCTCTGTACAGACTTAAGGCTCTGTACAGACTTAGCCTGAGCATAGTTATGAAATGCATGAGTCTAGACATCCATTGACTGATGGCCACCATGAAACATAGTTATGAAATGCACCGAAAATGCACACAGCCAGTTCGATGGAATGACACTCAAGACATGCTCAATCAAACGTCCATATGCAGACACAAACAAATGATGACTTATAGTGTTTGCTATCATCAAAACCACAGGGACACAACAATCTCCCCCTTTTTGATGATGGCAACACTATGAGTCTCATGAATGGAAGAAATGGAATATTCAGACTAGACTCATCAAAGTATTCTCCCCCTTTGACTTCATCAAAAAGAGAACAATACTTTGATAATCTAGTGATGGCATAAGAGATGTTGCATCTCTGTAGTTTTGATGATGACTAACACTATGAATCAAATTATTTTTATGATAATTATTTTGATGCTCCTTGATGAATGATAAAGATCCTGAATTGTCTAAATATTCTTAGGATCTAATGTTGTTGTCTTGCATGCACATCTATGGATCAAATGTTGTTTCATCATGCTTTTCTGATTTAATGCACCTCTATCATGTTCACCCATGAGCTCATACTTATTTTTCTTGTTTATATGGGTTCTGTGCATTTAGTGCGTTGACGCACTTGGCTGGCTGCGTAGACGCAATAGTGCGTCTTTCGCTTGCTGTTTTGCCCACTACGTTGACGCTGTCACTGGATGCGTTGACACATTGGCCTGTTGCCAAGGGCGTGAGCATTTTGTTTAAGCAGTTGAGTCGACGCTGCACGATGGAAGAGTTGACGCCTTGGGCTAATGTCTAAAGGTCTTGTGACCCACAACCAAGCGGATGCGTCGACGCTGCCACTGATGCGTTGACGCATTGGTGTGTTCTTGTGAAATGCCCTGCTCTCCATTTGTGACCATTGCGTTAACGCCATCATGCTATGGGGTTGACGCAGTGGCTAGCAAGGTTGGTCTAATTATTTTTTATCGTCTGCTGAGCGTTAACGCCTTGGCCTTCTGCGTTGACACATTTGTGTGTTTTGTCAAAGGACCTATTCTCCATTATATCCATTGCGTTAACGCCTTGGCTTTAGTGCGTTGACGCGGTCTTCAGTCCTTTGTTAAGTCCCATGCAATTGGTATGAACAAACGTATGACTTGAATATTCATGAAATTAACCGAATGCTCTCTAAAACCTTACAGGGACTAAAAGACAAATTGGAACTTTATTCCAATCAGGTGAGCTCGTGATCCGAGGGAATAATCGTCTAACACGTGGCTCGGCTCATCTGGAAGCATCTTCTTCGCGCGTGTCTCCCACACCCTCAGTCTCTTGTGAGTCTGGATATATAGAGGAAGGTTTCTGCCCCTGAAAAGCCGCCGAAGCCACAAGGAAAAGGGTGA
Organism: Amorphophallus konjac; assembly: GCA_022559845.1. Classification (NCBI taxonomy): domain Eukaryota; kingdom Viridiplantae; phylum Streptophyta; class Magnoliopsida; order Alismatales; family Araceae; genus Amorphophallus; species Amorphophallus konjac. Next base: position 130,457,707 of record CM040124.1, on the reverse strand, counting down.
GGCCAGAGCGAGAGGAAGGAGAGAAGAAGCCATCCTGATCCATTCGTTGAGCCTACCTGGAAGAGAGAGAGTGATGAAGGAGAGGATGGTTTTCTACTATGTTTTTTCTATGCTTCTTTAAGAAGCTACATTGTTTCTCCGTTCCATTGTCTTCGATATTTCTTTATGTTTTCAGTTGTTTGTTCTTAAATTCCGATACTCTGTTTTGTCGTTCCCTCTAGGTGTAGAGGAAGAGAGGTGAATCCTCTGGGTTGCATTGTGGTTCCCTCTGAATCAGATCAGAGGAAGGGAGGTGGTCTCCGGGGTTGTTGTGTTCAGATAGTGAGGAGGCTATCTGGGTTGTTCCCTCCGGCTGTGGAGGAAGAGAGACAGCGTCTCTGAATTGCAGTGAGGGTGAGTCACTGCTGGGTTCCCTCTTGTCTAAGAGGAAGGGAGAGTTATCTCCGGGTCAGGTCTTGGGGTGTGAGACCTGGGTGCAAGCTGTGTGTTCAGCGTCTGTAGGGATTTCGATCCCCAAGCTGTGGATCAGCGTGTTGTTGGCAGACTAAGTCTGCGGTTCTTTCTTGTGAAAGGGAAGCCTCACTCGGCCTTGAGTGAGGGATGGACGTAAGTCTGCGGGTTGCAGACTGAACCATCTAAACCTCTTGTTCTCTGTGGTGTGGCTGTGCGCATCTATTTCCTTTATGCTTCTGTCTGGTTTCATGAAGTAAGTGTGATTGTTGTTGATCGAAACCTTAGTCTGACTGCTCGCTTAGTGCTTGTGCATATGTGTTGATGAAATTCTGAGTGATATATGTTCTGCGCTCGTGACCTGCTTTATCTTGGTTGAGGTTTCGGATTATTTTACATATAGTCAGTCTTCCTAGCCCATCTCATCTTCTAAGATTTTCTCGGCTAGGACAAATATTTTTTAAACGGTGATCTATTCATCCCCTCCCCTTCTAGCTCACCGTCCTCCTGTTTTACAGTTGGTATCAGAGCGGGTTTACCCGAGATGTGGTCCAACGACCAGGGTAATCCTGGGACCAGTGGTCCTCGCAGCTACATAGCTGAAGGCCAGTCAATCTCCCGTCCCCCATATTTTGATGGTTCTAATTATTTCTTTTGGAAAAACAGGATGGAAGTTTTCATCCAATCTCAGAGCCACAAGCTGTGGAGAGTCATTACAACTGGACCTTATGATTTACCTCCGAATAAGGAGATGTGGTCTGAAGAACAAGTCAAATTATCCGGACTGAACTGGTCTGCGCTCAACATTATCCAGTGCGCAGTTCACCCTGAAGAATATGCCCGAATTTCGGCGTGCAAGACAGCTAAGAAGATGTGGGATGAACTAGCGCTGATTTACGAGGGTAACTCTCAGGTCAGAGCTACCATGGTAAACTACCTAACCTCTGAGTATGAATTATTCAAGATGAAGTCAGAGGAGAGCATGACTGATATGTACGCTAGGCTGTCACTGATCACAAACAGCCTCAAGGGGTTTGGAAAGGAAATATCTGAAGGGGATATAGTCAGGAAGATCTTGAGATCTTTGACTCCAGCGTGGCACACAAAGGCCACTGTGATAGAGGAATCGAAGGATTTAACAACCATGACTGTCACTGAACTCATAGGGTCTCTTATGACCTATGAGATGAATCTCAAGAAAACAGGAGAAGGAAGTGACAGAAAGGGCAAGAATGTTGCTCTTAAAGTTGAACGACATAGTAGTAGCAGCAGCAGCAGTGGAGACTCTGATGGAATTCCAGACCTTGACAGGAGTGAAAAAGCTCTGCTCACACGACAGTTCAGGAAATTTCTGAAACTGAAGGGAAAATCATATGGGAGAAGAAGAAACTACTCATCAGGTAAATATCCGAACAATGGCAATGACAAGGATAGGAATGCTAAAAGTGTGATGTGTTACCATTGCAGGAACTTTGGGCACATGAAGCAAGATTGCCCTGAGCTTCAGAAGAAGACACTGGATTACCATAAGAAAAGCTCCAAAGTGTACAAGAAAAAGCCAAAAGCTATGGTATGCACTTGGAGCGATGAAGAAGAAGACTCAGAGACTAATTCCTCAGGAAAGGAGACTAAAGGAGTATGTCTGATGGCCGACGAGGAAAATGAGGTAATCAATCCCTTTGTGACTTACTCTATTGATGACTGGGAAGATAAGTATGGTGAACTGCTAGATATGTACAATGCCTTAGCTAAAGAACATAGAGTCACCAAACGCAAACTCAATGTGGTTAATGAAGAATAAGAACTCATCAAGACAGAAAATTCCAAACTGATAGCTGAATTAGCTCAAATGGAAAATGTAAGAAATGAGAACAATCTTGTTAAAAATGAGCTTGAAAAACTTAGAAAACATACTGAAGAAAACCTGAGACAAAATGACTTACTCAGGGAAGGGTATGAAGCTGTTAAAAGGGTCAATGATGAATTGCTGGAAAATAATATATGTCTGCGGAAGGAGTTGGAAGATAAGAAGAAAACCCTTGATAGGTTTGTTTTGGGAGAGAGTAATTTGAATGCCTTGTTAGGCACCAAAGTAAACTTTAACAGAGAGGGGTTGGGTTTCAACCCAAGTAAGAAGGAAGCATTTGGGGTAAAAACCACCACTTTCTGCACTGAGAAAGGAAAAGAGAAATTGGACATTCCATCCAGTTCCAAAACTACTGAACAACAAAAGAACATCCATAGACAACAGGCTGATTTTGGAAAAAATATCTTCAAGAAATTCAACAAGCCCACGCACCAGAAGCAAGGTGTCTGTCAATTCAACAACTATGACTCTAATAAAAGAATGGGCTATTTTAAAAGAAACATGGGAACGCCTAACTACACACAGAATACTGTCAATAAAATGCCTTCATCTAGACAGGTTAAAAATTATGGTCTGGCTGGGACCCAAACCTTTATCAACAGAAACTGGACACACCTTGAGAAACAAAAAGAAACAAATGAAATGCACATCAATAACAAAACTGTCAACTCTCAGCATAGAAAGAAAAAGGGGTTAAAACAGATCTGGATTCCCAAGACTGTGCTTAATGAATTGAACGGTATTTTTGGACCCAACTTACCTTAGGTTCCAAAGCACACAACTTAAATTGTTATTGTGCAGGTGAGCCTAGCAACTGAGAACAACAAGTGGTATCTCGACAGTGGCTGCTCGAGGCACATGACAGGGGATCAAAGAAAGTTCAGCAAGCTTGAATTGAAAGCAGGAGGGTCAGTTAAGTTTGGAGGTAAAAACAAAGGTCAAATCATTGGGACCGGAACCATCGGTAAGAAAACCTCCAACTCTGTTGAAAAAGTCTTGTTGGTTGAAGGTCTGCAACACAATTTATTGAGTATTAGTAAGTTATGTGACAAGGGTCACAAGGTTCTTTTTGATGAGCATGCTTGCAAAATTTTAGAACCAAACTCCGATAAAATAAAGTTCATTGCAAATAGAGTCAATAATGTCTATATTGTGGATCTTGATGTTGAGTCTGAGTCTAATTTGTGTCTCACTGCTGATTCAGAGAATAACATGTTTGACTGGCATAGGCGACTAGGCCATGCTAGCTTTAACACCTTGCATAAATTAGCTAAATTTGATTTAGTTAGAGGCATGCCTAGCTTAAAGTTCAAATCAGTTTCGAAGAATTGCGAGGCCTGTGCTCTAGGCAAGCAAACTCGAGCTTCTTTTAAAATTAGGTCTGAGAGCTTGTCAACAAAGATCATGGAACACTTGCACATGGATCTCTTTGGTCCTACCAGAACCCAGAGTCTAAATGGTAAGAGATTTGGTTTTGTCATTGTCGATGACTACTCTAGATTTGCATGGCTGTTTTTCTTGGCAAATAAGAGTGATGCTTTTCAAAAATTTGAACATTTTTTCAATAAGCAAAAACATATAGGGCACAAGATCACTGTTATCCAATCAGATCATGGAGGAGAGTTTGAGAACTCCTCATTTTCTAGCTTCTGTGACAAGGAGGGACTGACTCATAAATTTTCTTCTCCCAGGACCCCAGAGCAGAATGGAATTGTGGAGAGAAGGAATCGAACAATAGTGGAAATGGCAAGAACACTACTAATGGAGAGTCAGCTACCTAAGAGCTTTTGGGCAGAAGCAGCAAACACAGCCTGTTATATACTTAATAGAGCTTTGGTAAGACCCATATATAAGAAAACACCATATGAACTCCTGAAAGGTAAGAGGCCTAATGTCTCATATTTCAAAATTTTTGGTTCAAAATGCTTTATTCATAATAACAACAAGAGAGACTTAGATAAATTTGATATTAGAAGTATTCCAGGAATATTCCTAGGATACTCTGAAACATCTAGGGCCTTCAGGGTCTTTAATAAAACTGATAGAACTGTAGAGGAAACCCCTCATGTTATTTTTGATGAAACAAAAATCTCTAACAGTCTAAATGATGATAACAGGTCTACAAGTCATGATGGAGAGTTCTTGAATCAAATGCAAGAGGAGGAAGTACAACTGGCTGAAGAACCCACTGATCTGAACCCAGTAAGTACAGCCGAACAAGGTGAGTCCTCAACAAATGTCAGAGTTTTAAAAGACCACCCTGTAACCAATATCATTGGTAGTCTTAATTAATGATCCCCCTAGGACAAGATCTCATTTCAGAAATGTTCAGAATCAGGACTTAATTGCTTTAGTTTCTCAAATTGAGCCTAAGACCATTGAAGAAGCCTTAAGTGATGATAATTGGGTAACTCCCATGTGTGAAGAACTAGGGCAATTTGATAGAAACAATGTCTGGGAACTTGTACCTAGACCTGAAAATTTCAATGTAATAGGAACAAAATAGGTTTTTAAGAACAAATTGAATGAAGAAGGGGTCATCTCTAGGAATAAAGCTAGACTTGTAGCTAAAGGCTACAGTCAAGAGTATGGAGTGGACTTTGATGAATCCTTTGCTCCAGTAGCTAGAATGGAGGCTATCAGAATTCTATTAGCATTTGCTTGTTCAAACAACATAAAACTTCAACAAATGGATGTTAAGAGTGCTTTCTTGAATGAAATTCTAAAAGAAGAAGTTTATGTTGAACAACCTCCTGGCTTTCAGTTTTCGACTAAACCTGATCAAGTTTTCAGGTTAAACAAAGCTCTTTATGGACTAAAGCAGGCACCTCGGGCCTGGTATGAAAGGCTGACCAGGTTCTTACTGAATAAAGGATATAACAGAGGTAATGTTGACCAAACTTTATTCACTAAGAATTCAAGACAAGATCTCATCATAGTTTAGGTATACGTAGACGACATCATCTTTGGATAAACAAATCCTGAACTATGTAATGAATTTTCACAACTTATGTCAGCTGAATTTGAGATGAGCTTAGTTGGAGAACTGACTTATTTTCTTGGCTTACAGATAAATCAAATGTCAGATGGCTGCTTCTTCCACCAAACCAAGTACACGCTGGATATCCTAAAAAGGTTTGGGATGACTAACCTAAAGCAAATATCCACCCCAATGAGCACAAGCATGACCCTTAATGCAGACGAGTCAGGTAAACAAGTGGATGAAAAACTCTACAGAGGTATGATTGGATCCCTCTTGTACTTAACAGCTTCTAGGCCAGACATACAATTCAGTGTTGGTTTATGTGCAAGATATCAGTCTAGGCCTACTGAACTTCATTTATCTGCTGTAAAAAGGATCTTTAGATATCTGTCTGCCACACACACATTAGGCTTATGGTATCCTGCCTCACGCACATTAGATTTAGTTGCATATACTGATGCAGACTTTGCTGGATGCAAACTAGATAGGAAGAGCACCAGTGGCCACTGCCAATTCTTAGGAGGATGCCTAATTTCTTGGAGTTCAAAGAAACAACATTCAGTGGCTCTTTCCACTGCTGAGGCTGAATACATGGCTGCAAGCAGCCATGGCACTCAGGTTATCAGGATCAAGCATCAGCTTCAGGATTACCAAGTAGAGACAGGTTGCACTCCCATCTTTTGTGATAACACTAGTGCCATAAAAATTGCAAAGAATCCTGTTTTACACTCACGAACAAAACACATTGAAATCAGGCACCACTTTATCAGAAATGAAATTGCAAATAAAACATTTGAATTAATTCATGTTGGGACTGCAGATCAAATTGCTGATATTTTTACAAAACCTCTAGATACTGAAAAATTTACTTCTTTGAGAAGAGAACTTGGTATTTACAAACTCTGACTGATTTGAGGCAATGAATTCTGGTTCATGTATTTCCATAAATTTAGTGGTAGTTTTGTCATACTTTTTATGGTGGGGGTCCCTATGTGAGGGGGAGCGGGTGTGTGCTTTGAGTAAACTCAATTCTGCTTCTCTGCTATTTTCTGGGTAGAATGGAAGATAGAGCTACTAGAGAGGGGGAGCTTGACTAATTAAAAACACTTGAAAGATGGTTGTTGTTGCTGGATTAAATGTCAGAATTGATCTTGAATATTCCTCTTAATATAACCTCATTCATTTCCTACATTCTTAAGTTTGTGCAATTAAAGTCCAGCTAGAATCCTCTTCTAGTAAGTCTTAAGAGGCTAAGATTAACCTTCACAAGTATATCCTCGTACTTTGTTGCATGACTCATGAACAAGCTAGACTTGTAAGAAATGGTTTCTGTTTATGAGTTTCTCATTGGACATCTTGATAAGACCTCTAATACCTCTATCATGTTCACCCATGAGCTCATACTTATTTGTCTTGTTTATATGGGTTCTGTGCATTTAGTGCATTGGCGCACTTGGCTGGCTGCGTAGACGCAATAGTGCGTCTTTCGCTTGCTGTTTTGCCCACTGTGTCGACGTTGTCACTGGATGCGTTGACACATTGGCATGTTGCCAAGGGCATGAGCATTTCGTTTAAGCAGTTGAGTCGACGCTGCACGATGGAAGAGTTGACGCCTTGGGCTAATGTCCAAAGGTCTTGTGACCCACAATGTAGCAACCCTGATAAATGAATATTTGAAATAAATTAAAACATATATATATTACAGTAGTAATACAGATAATAAGAATAGGGTTAATTAGATGAAGTAAAACAAAATTAAAATAACGCCTCTTATTAGGGCGTTAATTCAAAAGGAAACGCCTCTATCAAAGGCGTGACTAAAGAAAGTACGCCCACACGTGCGGTCGTCAACTCTCACGACCAAATAGGCAAGTAAGAGAAACGCCCATATCTGGGGCGTGTTTCAAAAACAAGGAACGCCCTTATCCAAGACGTTTCTTAAGAAACGACCTGAACTAGGTCGTTAATTAAAGAATCGACGCCCTTACCTAAGGCGTTAATTCAGTTCGTGAACCGTTCGAACCCAGAGCTTATCCAGGGTAAGTGATAAACATTAGAAAGAGTTCAAACGTGGTAATGACTCTATCATAGAAGTATTGCTCCCACACAAGCACTAACCCTAATAGGACACCCAAAATCCTATAAAAACTCTCGTTCGGCCAACCCTAAAACTATTTGGATGAACTACTGCTGCAGGTACGTGAAGAACATATGTTCTTCTATTTTTTTTCTCCTTCTGTTTACAATCGCATGAAGAATATTGATTATTCTTCTTCTCTTATTAACAGGTTAAGAGGCTCGGGCGTTTGAGGAACAAGAGTTCTTCATCCGTGTGTAAGTACCCCTTCCTCTACCTACAGTCCATGGATTTCAAGGAAACTAATATCTTCAATCTATCCTCTGTAGGATTCATCCAACGTCTGCAGCATCATTGATTCTTACAAATCCCTCACGGTCATCTCCAAATCAACTCTTAAGGTAGGATTTTCTCAAGTTACTGTAGCCCAAATAAATTAAGACAAGACTTATATACGTATTGACATGACATGCATACGGTTTAATATGGTTTTATTATGTTTCTGCAATATTTTGAAAGAGACGCCCCTTACTAGGGCGCTAATTTACAAGACACGACCCTGCCCAGGTCGTCAATTTCATATTTGACGCCCTGTACACAGGCGTTAATTTCATGTAAATCTTAAGAACTGATTATCCATGCAATTACATGAAATCAAATCAATAATTGTTAACGGTTAAAAGTCAATAAACATGAATCATCAAATCTAATATACTGCATCTGAATTCCTGCCAATTTTCCTGTCATGACTATATGATTGTTATCCTTGATTATCGTGCAAATCTTGCTGATCATGTAAATTCCTGATATTTCTTGAATTCACGACCTAGACTAGGTCATTTTCCATGTGGTAACGCCCCATCACAGGGCGTGAATTAAAAATAAACGCCCCTTACTAGGGCGCGTATCTGTTAAAATCCTGGAATATATATTCTGTGAAAATAAGAACTTAATGATTAACGGCCCTGCCAATGGCGCGTTTTTGATAATTTCTGAAAATAAATATGTTCTGAAAAATATTGTAAATAAAAAGACGCCTGCTACAGTAGTCGTCAACTTCTGAAGAAACGCCCCTTCCGAAGGCGCATCTTAGATAAATTATTGAATTATTGAAAATTCTGCAAAACGGACCATATGTAAACGCCCTTCTGTTAGGCGTTAATTACTTGAGAAACGACTTGACCTAAGTCGTTATTTTACTATAAACTGATTTGCTAACCGATGGTTTTATATATCATAATATATATATATCGGCACTATTCTCCACTCCGTGAGTATAGTCCCACGTTTCATGTTGATTTATCGATCACACTCAACTCTCATTGACATACAAGCTCTCCATTGGACATTCCGTTCCTTTGGACTAGCGAGTTAGTCATAGAGACCTCCGTAAGACTCCTCGTAGCCTTGGATTCCCTCAAGGCCGACTGAGCTGGTTGTACCCTAAAAACCCATTACACTATTGATGCCATGTCACTCTAAAGAAACATGGTATACCGGCCCTTATGATTATACAAAGAGTATATCATAAGAAATTCTTAATGGGATGATGATATCAGGCCATATCATGTCGTTCTTGTAAACCTCAATTCTATGATAAGAATGAGGGTATCTTACCTTTGATATACTGTTCATGTGGACCTCAATTCTATATAAAGAATATCCATACTGATTTGTCATGGTACCCAAGTTAAGGGAATCATATTCTACCTAGTTTTATCGATATCGTGATTATACCGTTATTATCGCCATTCTATGTCCTTTGTCATATCTCGGACTCTTTTCTATCAAAGTTGTCATACGTGTCTACAAGCTTGATTATTGAAATTCTATGTTGGCTATAAACAAGAGTGGATGTCAAAACACATGATAAATGCCTGCGCATATAGGGCCCGATCTGGTCCTGGGAGGAGCACCCGAAAGTACTTGTGCCCATGGGAGTTAAAATGATAAGGTATCTGGCATTATACCGAGTACTTGACTTGCTTGATTGGACATTCAACACACATCTTGTACTTGAATCGTACTTGACTTTACATGAAATGCGTGGCCCGAAAGAGGGTAATTTACTTGCTTGATACATGATAGCCAAAGTTCTTGACATGACTCGATAATTGTACTTGCTTGAATATCGCGAATAAACTTGTTATCTTGTTGAAAGTTCATGATAAGTTCATCTTATTTCCTTGATACTACATTCTATCTATCCTGTCGTTTTATGCGAGCATGCATAGCTTTATTGCATTCATGAAAGATGTAATTACTTAAACCCCTCGCTAGTACTTGAGATATAATTTCCTACTGAGCGTTCGCTCATTCCGTTTGTCCCTTTGTACTTTTCAGGTAAGTCCGACGACGATGGAAGTCAATCGAATGGGAATGGTCAAGAGTGAAAGTGATAGAGCTTCTACAAGTGTCGTCTAGTCTTTTCTATAGTTTCTTGAGTCAAATATGTATTCTTTTCCTTTTTATTAAACAGAGTATTGGATTTGTAATAGTCTATCCATTATGAAATAAAGGATTGGGTTATCTTGCTATTTTGCGCATCTCTGTCTTTGTGTCGAATACACGACCACTCTGATTGACATGATTGATATAGACACGTCGCGCATCTCCGGGTATCTTCCGCGCTCGGGGCGTGACAGTCTTTGTGGTATCAGAGCCTAAGGTATTCAATTCCTAGGAAACCCAAGTCCAAGGATAGGTTTCAAAACCTTTAACCAAGTGAGAGTGGGTAGAACCAAGGATTAAATGATCAATGAGTCCTTTATAAGATCATAGTGATATAATACTAACATAGCTATTGAAATTGTAGGATAATGGCTGCCGAACGTGCTCAATGGCGCAACATGCAGCGTACCCTTCAAGGGATGACCCAAGTGCTACAACAGGTAGCACAAGGTGGTGCTCCACGAGCTGGAAGCTTACACCAAGCATTCAAGAATATGAATCCCCCGAAGTTCATGGGATCAACCGATCCAGACGATGCCGAGCATTGGGTTCGGGAGATTGAACGTATATTCCGTGTTATGCAATGCACGGATCAGGACAAAGTCTTATTAGCTACTTTCCAGTTAGAAAAGGATGCTAGATGCTGGTGGGAATCGATTGAAGCTACTATTGACCCAACTCAAGTTACATGGGGTGAATTCGTTGAATATTTCAACGCCAAATATTTCTCTGATAGGGTCCAGGAAAAGAAGGCCGCCGAATTTGCCGCATTAAAGCAAAGATCTTTATCGGTGGCTGATTATGAAGCACAGTTTTCTAGACTGTCTAGATATGCTAAGCATTTAATTAGCACGGAAAAGATGAAAGCCCGTAGATTTCTTAATGGGCTTAGGCCCCACTACATTACTCAACTGGCGCCTATGGATATTCAAGTTTATACTGAAATAGTGCGCCGAGCTCAGTTGCTTGAAGATGCCACGGAACTATCTGATAGGATCCGTGGGAAGGACAAAAAGGAGCAAGTCACAAGTTCGGGTTCTTTTAAACCCAACTTTAAGAAGAGGCCCAATAATGGAGGTTCTTCCTCTCAAGATCAGAAGTTCAAGAAATCCAAGCCTTTCTCTATCACCACTACACCTTCAAACGTAGTATGCAAGCATTGTGACAAGGCTGGTCACAAAACAGAAGAATGCTGGAGGAAATTAGGAGCATGTCTCCGTTGTGGGAGTCGTGAACATCGGATTCCCGATTGTCCATTAATGAATGACCAAGACGGTGAGGGTAAACGCCCAGTGACAAGGAACGCGCGTCTTCATGCAATCCAAGAGACCGAACCAGAAGAAGAAGGCGGATTGGTGGAAGGTACATTAAAAATTTGTTCCAAATATGCACATGTCTTATTTGATACGGGTGCATCGCATTCCATTATTTCCAAGAAGTTTGCTGACCCATTACCTCTAGAACCAGAATGGATGAAGTTAATATTGTCTACTCCTCTCGGAAACGAGACGGATATCACACATCATTACCAAAACTGTGAGGTATTGGTTCGAGGAAAGAATTTTCCTATTGATCTTATCTGCTTAGATCTAAAGGAGTATGATGTTATACTAGGAGCAGATTGGTTATCCAAATACCAGGCAACGGTTGATTGCCGTGATAGCAAGATTGTTTTCAAGGAATTTCCGGAACTGACTTATACTAGTCCTAAGAGTCGAAGCAAATCCCCTCTTATCTCGGCTCTTCGAGCAAGCAAGCTCGTCAAGAAAGGATGTGTATCCTTCCTTGCTTTTGTCACTATTAAAGAAGCTAAGGAAACCAAGATAGAAGACGTTCAAGTAGTACGAGAATTCCCAGACGTATTTCCGGAAGAATTGCCGGAATTACCCCCGCAAAGAGATGTGGCCTTTACCATCGACTTAGTCCCTGGTGCTGGTCCCGTTTCAAAGGCACCATATAGAATGTCCCCTGCTGAACTCAAGGAGTTGAAGGAGCAGTTGATGGAACTAATCCGAAAAGGGTTTATTAGACCAAGTACTTCCCCGTGGGGAGCACCAGTCTTATTTGTAAAGAAGAAGGATGGATCCATGAGATTGTGTATCGACTATCGACAATTGAATCATCTTACTATCAAGAACAAGTATCCACTGCCGAGAATCGATGAATTATTTGATCAGATTTCAGGATCCAAATATTTTTCCAAGATTGATCTCAGGTCGGGATACCATCAATTAAGAATCAAGGACGATGACATTCACAAGACTGCATTCAGAAGCAGGTATGGCCATTACGAATTTGTTGTTATGCCTTTTTGGACTAACAAATGCCCCTGCTGCCTTTATGCAGTTAATGAATAGCATATTCAGGCCTTACTTGGATCAATTCGTAGTAGTCTTCATTGATGATATATTGATATATTCCAAGACTAAGGAAGAACATGAAGAACATTTGAGGATTGCATTGCAAGTCTTGAGGACAAATCAATTATATGCTAAACTCAGCAAATGCGAGTTCTGGCTTGAAGAAGTGGCTTTTCTCGGGCATGTCATATCAAAGGACGGATTATCTGTGGATCCGTCAAAAGTTGAAGCTGTGAGAAACTGGGAAAGACCCACTAATGCAAGCGAGATCAGAAGTTTCTTAGGTCTTGCAGGCTATTATCGGCGATTCATCAAAGATTTCTCTAAGATCGCCGTACCACTTACAAGATTAACTCGTAAGGAGATCCGATATGAATGGAGTGAGGAATGTGAAAGCAGTTTCCAAACTCTCAAGGATCATCTCACTACAGCTCCAGTCTTAGCCCTACCAATTGAAGGAGAGAAATTCGAGGTCTACACTGATGCTTCTGGCATTGGCCTCGGATGTGTCCTAATGCAACTAGGAAAGGTCATAGCATACTCTTCACGTCAGCTGAAGAAGCATGAGGAGAATTACCCCGTCCATGACTTAGAACTGGCCGCGGTAGTATTTGCCCTAAAGATATGGAGACACTACTTATATGGAGCATAGTTTACTGTATACTCCGATCACAAAAGTCTCAAATATCTATTTTCACAAAAGGAGCTAAACATGAGACAAAGACGCTGGCTAGAATATCTCAAGGACTTCGACTTCAATATACAATACCATCCCGGAAAGGGTAATTATGTTGCTGACGCCCTTAGTCGAAAGCCGAGAGCAATGATAGCAAATTGTATGATGCAAGAATGGAGGTTACTTGAACAATTCTCCGAGCTCAATATAAGCTTGGACACGGAATCCAAATTTGTCACACTATCTCATGTAAGCATACAGTCAGATTTGTTATCTGAGATACAAACACTTCAGGATGATGATCCTATGTTAGTAGAAATCAAGGGCAGATTAGAAGGACAATCTGATTTTCAACTAACTTCTGATGGAAGATTATCGTTCAAAGATAGAACTTGTATACCTGATTGTCCGGAATTAAAGAAGAAGATCTTAGATGAAGCTCACCGATCAAGGTACACTATTCATCCAGGATCAACCAAAATGTACCAAGATGTAAAGAGGAACTTTTGGTGGCCTAATATGAAAAGAGAAATAGCGGACTATGTATCACGCTGTCTCACATGCCAACAGGTCAAGGCGGAACACCAAAAGCCTGCGGGAAAACTACATCCTCTAGATATTCCTAAGTGGAAATGGGAGGATATTGGTATGGACTTCATCATGGGTTTGTCTAAATCTAAAGGAGGACATGATGGAATCTGGGTTATCATTGACCGATTGACTAAATCGGCACATTTCTTACCAATCAAAAGCCGATGGTCAATTGATGTGCTAGCTGCACTATACATCAAAGAAATAGTCAGGATACATGGAATTCCTGTCTCAATCGTGTCTGATAGAGATCCCCGTTTTACTTCTCATTTTTGGAAGGGATTACAACATTCGTTAGGAACAAGGCTCAACTTTAGTACTGCTTTTCACCCACAAACGGATGGTCAGACCGAGAGAACTAACCAGGTTGTTGAGGATATGCTTAGAGCATGCATCATTGACTTTGGAGGATGCTGGCACGATCATTTACCACTAGTGGAATTTGCATATAATAATAGCTACCAAGCTAGTATCCAAATGGCACCTTTCGAAGCCTTATACGGAAGGAGTTGCAGATCACCCATATGCTGGAACGAAGTTGGAGAAAAACAACTGCTAGGTCCAGACATGGTAAGGGATACAACTGAAAAGATACAAGTAATCAGGGAAAGATTACAAGTTGCTCAGACCAGACAAAAGACTTATGCAGATACAAGAAGAAGAGATCTTGAATTCCAAATCGGAGATCATGTATTTCTCAAGATATCGCCTGGACGTGGCATACGAAGATTTGGTGTTAAGGGCAAGCTTACGCCAAGATTCATCGGACCATTTGAGATACTCGAAAGAGTTGGCGAGGTTGCTTATCGCATCGCATTACCTCCTCAATTGTCCGAGGTACATAATGTATTTCACATATCCATGTTGAAGAAGTACGTGCACGATCCATCTCATATTATTGAACATGGAGATCTGGTGATCCAGAAAGATCTCACATATGAACAGAAGCCTATGAAGATCTTGGATCGAGAAATACGAGCTCTAAGGAATAAGGTTATTCCCATGCTCAAGGTGCAATGGAATAAGAATCCCGAACGCGAAGCGACATGGGAGACCGAAGAATCTATGAAGAAACGATTTCCCGAGTTATTCTAAGAGGTATATGTTCTACGCTCTCCACATGTATAATTATATATATATATATTGAATTTGGGGACAAAATTCTTTTTAAGTGGGGGAGGGTGTAGCAACCCTGATAAATGAATATTTGAAATAAATTAAAACATATATATATATATTACAGTAGTAATACAGATAATAAGAATAGGGTTAATTAGATGAAGTAAAACAAAATTAAAATAACGCCTCTTATTAGGGCGTTAATTCAAAAAGAAACGCCTCTATCAAAGGCGTGACTAAAGAAAGGACGCCCACACGTGCGGTCGTCAACTCTCACGACCAAATAGGCAAGTAAGAGAAACGCCCATATCTGGGGCGTGTTTCAAAAACAAGGAACGCCCTTATCCAAGACGTTTCTTAAGAAACGACCTGAACTAGGTCGTTAATTAAAGAATCGACGCCCTTACCTAAGGCGTTAATTCAGTTCGTGAACCGTTCGAACCCAGAACTTATCCAGGGTAAGTGATAAGCATTAGAAAGAGTTCAAACGTGGTAATGACTCTATCATAGAAGTATTGCTCCACACAAGCACTAACCCTAATAGGACACCCAAAATCCTATAAAAACTCTCGTTCGGCCAACCCTAAAACTATTTGGACGAACTACTGCTGCAGGTACGTGAAGAACATATGTTCTTCTATTTTTTTTCTCCTTCTGTTTACAGTCGCATGAAGAATATTGATTATTCTTCTTCTCTTATTAACAGGTTAAGAGGCTCGGGCGTTTGAGGAACAAGAGTTCTTCATCCGTGTGTAAGTACCCCTTCCTCTACCTACAGTCCATGGATTTCAAGGAAACTAATATCTTCAATCTATCCTCTGTAGGATTCATCCAACGTCTGCAGCATCATTGATTCTTACAAATCCCTCACGGTCATCTCCAAATCAACTCTTAAGGTAGGATTTTCTCAAGTTACTGTAGCCCAAATAAATTAAGACAAGACTTATATACGTATTGACATGACATGCATACGGTTTAATATGGTTTTATTATGTTTCTGCAATATTTTGAAAGAGACGCCCCTTACTAGGGCGCTAATTTACAAGACACGACCCTGCCCAGGTCGTCAATTTCATATTTGACGCCCTGTACACAGGCGTTAATTTCATGTAAATCTTAAGAACTGATTATCCATGCAATTACATGAAATCAAATCAATAATTGTTAACGGTTAAAAGTCAATAAACATGAAACATCAAATCTAATATACTGCATCTGAATTCCTGCCAATTTTCCTGTCATGACTATATGATTGTTATCCTTGATTATCGTGCAAATCTTGCTGATCATGTAAATTCCTGATATTTCTTGAATTCACGACCTAGACTAGGTCGTTTTCCATGTGGTAACGCCCCATCACAGGGCGTGAATTAAAAATAAACGCCCCTTACTAGGGCGCGTATCTGTTAAAATCCTGGAATATATATTCTGTGAAAATAAGAACTTAATGATTAACGCCCCTGCCAAGGGCGCGTTTTTGATAATTTCTGAAAATAAATATGTTCTGAAAAATATTGTAAATAAAAAGACGCCTGCTACAGTAGTCGTCAACTTCTGAAGAAACGCCCCTTCCGAAGGCGCGTCTTAGATAAATTATTGAATTATTGAAAATTCTGCAAAACGGACCATATGTAAACGCCCTTCTGTTAGGCGTTAATTACTTGAGAAACGACTTGACCTAAGTCGTTATTTTACTATAAACTGATTTGCTAACCGATGGTTTTATATATCATAATATATATATCGGCACTATTCTCCACTCCGTGAGTATAGTCCCACGTTTCATGTTGATTTATCGATCACACTCAACTCTCATTGACATACAAGCTCTCCATTGGACATTCCGTTCCTTTGGACTAGCGAGTTAGTCATAGAGACCTCCGTAAGACTCCTCGTAGCCTTGGATTCCCTCAAGGCCGACTGAGCTGGTTGTACCCTAAAAACCAATTACACTATTGATGCCATGTCACTCTAAAGAAACATGGTATACCGGCCCTTATGATTATACAAAGAGTATATCATAAGAAATTCTTAATGGGATGATGATATCATGCCATATCATGTTGTTCTTGTAAACCTCAATTCTATGATAAGAATGAGGGTATCTTACCTTTGATATACTGTTCATGTGGACCTCAATTCTATATAAAGAATGTCCATACTGATTTGTCATGGTACCCAAGTTAAGGGAATCATATTCTACCTAGTTTTATCGATATCGTGATTATACCGTTATTATCGCCATTCTATGTCCTTTGTCATATCTCGGACTCTATTCTATCAAAGTTGTCATACGTGTCTACAAGCTTGATTATTGAAATTCTATGTTGGCTATAAACAAGAGTGGATGTCAAAACACATGATAAATGCCTGCGCATATAGGGCCCGATCTGGTCCTGGGAGGAGCACCCGAAAGTACTTGTGCCCATGGGAGTTAAAATGATAAGGTATCTGGCATTATACCGAGTACTTGACTTGCTTGATTGGACATTCCACACACATCTTGTACTTGAATCGTACTTGACTTTACATGAAATGCGTGGCCCGAAAGAGGGTAATTTACTTGCTTGATACATGATAGCCAAAGTTCTTGACATGACTCGATAATTGTACTTGCTTGAATATCTTGAATAAACTTGTTATCTTGTTGAAAGTTCATGATAAGTTCATCTTATTTCCTTGATACTACATTCTATCTATCTGTCGTTTTATGCGAGCATGCATAGCTTTATTGCATTCATGAAAATGTAATTACTTAAACCCCTCGCTAGTACTTGAGATATAATTTCCTACTGAGCGTTCGCTCATTCCGTTTGTCCCTTTGTACTTTTCAGGTAAGTCCGACGACGATGGAAGTCAATCGGATGGGAATGGTCAAGAGTGAAAGGGATAGAGCTTCTACAAGTGTCGTCTAGTCTTTTCTATAGTTTCTTGAGTCAAATATGTATTCTTTTCCTTTTTATTAAACAGAGTATTGGATTTGTAATAGTCTATCCATTATGAAATAAAGGATTGGGTTATCTTGCTATTTTGCGCATCTCTGTCTTTGTGTCGAATACACGACCACTCTGATTGACATGATTGATATAGACACGTCGCGCATCTCCGGGTATCTTCCGCGCTCGGGACGTGACACACAACCAAGCGGATGCGTCGACGCTGTCACTGATGCGTTGACGCATTGGTGTGTTCTTGTGAAAAGCCCTGCTCTCCATTTGTAACCATTGCGTTAACGCCATCATGCTATGGGGTTGACGCAGTGGCTAGCAAGGTTGGTCTAATTATTTTTTATCATCTGCTGAGCGTTAACGCCTTGGCCTTCTGCGTTGACGCATTTGTGTGTTTTGTCAAAGGACCTATTCTCCATTATATCCATTGCGTTAACGCCTTGGCTTTAGTGCGTTGACGCGGTCTTCAGTCCTTTGTTAAGTCCCGTGCAATCGGTATGAACAAACGTATGACTTGAATATTCATGAAATTAACCGAATGGTCTCTGAAACCTTACAGGGACTAAAAGACAAATTGGAACTTTATTCCAATCAGGTGAGCACGTGATCTGAGGGAATAATCGTCTAACACGTGGCTCGGCTCATCTGGAAGCATCTTCTTCGCGCGTGTCTCCCACACCCTCAGTCTCTTGTGAGTCTGGATATATAGAGGAAGGTTTCTGCCCCTGAAAAGCCGCCGAAGCCACAAGGAAAAGGGTGAGGCCAGAGCGAGAGGAAGGAGAGAAGAAGCCATCCTGATCCATTCATTGAGCCTACCTGGAAGAGAGAGAGTGATGAAGGAGAGGATGGTTTTTTGCTATGTTTTGTCTATGCTTCTTTAAGAAGCTACATTGTTTCTCCGTTCGATTGTCTTCGATATTTCTTTATGTTTTCAGTTGTTTGTTCTTAAATTTCGATACTCTGTTTTGTCGTTCCCTCTAGGTGTAGAGGAGGAGAGGTGAATCCCCTGGGTTGCATTGTGGTTCCCTCTGAATCAGATCAGAGGAAGGGAGGTGGTCTCCGGGGTTGTTGTGTTCAGATAGTGAGGAGGCTATCTGGGTTGTTCCCTCCGGCCTGTTGTGCCCATGGCCCCTGTGGTTTGTGGTTTTGATGATTGGCTTTAGGGGTTTGTGATGATTGGTTTTAATGTGACTTAGTCACTGTGAGTCACCATGCATTGATGTTCTGTTTTGATGATTGATTTGGTTTTGATGATTGGTGTTTGATGTGAGTCACTGTGAGTCATCTTGCTGAAATGTTCATTCAGGCTTTCATATGTTCAGTCAGTTTATCTACTTACACTGTGAATCATTGCAAGTGAAGTTTCAGACTGTTATCTACTGCATAAAGCTTTCATATGCATTTACAGAGTCTATACATTGATTGGCAGTAAGTCTGTACATTGAGCGTCTCATGGAAGTCCATACATTGGACTGTTACTCACATCGCCTTCAGGCCTCCAAGTCTATACACTGGAGTCGTCAGCTGTGAGGACAGCAAGTCTGTACACTGGCCTTCTTTCATGTTAAACTACAAGTCTACACATTCAACAGTGGTCTTCCAAGTCTGTACAGCGTGAAGTCTACACTTTGGCACTGTAGCTCGCTCGTGCAAGTCTATACATTAGACTGTTCTTCAAAGTCTGTACATTAGATTGCACATCATCTTCGTGTTGTTTCTGTATTTGAGTCTTCGTGTTGTTTCCCCTCACTAACACGAATAGATCTCGTGTCGTCTGAGCTTACAACACTTCGTGTTGATTTCTATGCCTAACAGGAAATCTGCTATGAGGTAGTACATTGTATGTCCGTACTGTTTCTGTCATACTTCATGTTGTTTATGTTTACTGTCCTTCAGGTCTTGTGTCCGTGTTGATTCCACTATATTTCGTGTCGTTTCCTTTGTTTTTAGTTGTTCATCTCGTGTCGATTTCGTTTGTTTTGAAACCACACCTCGTGTTGGTTTCTGTGTTGATCTTCGTGATGTGTCCGTGTCTTTCGTATTATTTCAGTAGTTATGTCTTCGTGTTGAGTTTATGAACTTCGTGTCATTTTCGCTGTCTTCGTGCTGTTTTTTCTCTTTAGACTCAGTGTCCTTTTCGCCTTAACCACACTTCGTGTCGGTCTCTATTTTTCGTCCTTGAGTTGCTGTCAGCTCGTGTCGTTTCACCTCGTGTTGTTCTCACTGACTTCGTGTCGTTCTCCTTGTTGTGTCTTCGTGTCGTTTTTGTTCTATTGCGTGCAGGACATTGCAGCACCTTGTGTTGCTTTCTGTGCCACCTCGTGTCGTTCTCTGTGTAGTGTGTGTTTTTGTCACCACTATACTTCGTGTCGTTGCTCTTTACTTCGTGCTGTTTTCATCGTCTTCGTGTTGGTCTTTCTCATCAGACCTCGTGTCCTTCTCGCCTTGACCTCACTTCGTGTTGATTCCTGTTTTTCGTCTTCGTGTTGTTTTCAACTCATGTCGGTCTCTGTTTTCATCTTCGTGCTGTATTCAATTCGTGTCGGTTTCGGTTTGTGTCTTCGTGTCTCCGTGTTGTTTTTGTCTTCGTGTCTTCGTGTTGTTTTCTTTCTACCTCGTGTCGTTTTCTTCTCACCTCGTGCCGTTCTTATCTGACCTCGTGTCATCTTCCTTGTTGTATTAGCCTTGGTACCTCGTATCGTTCTCTTTTCTATCTCGTGCTGTTTTCTGTACCACCCCGTGTTACCCTTAGGTCTTTGTTTTCATTTGTATTCATGTCTTCGTGTTTCTCTTGTGTTTATGTCCGCATGTTGTTTCCTTCTAACTTCGTACTGTTCTCATACAACTTCGTGCTGTTCTCATATGAACCTCGTGTTGTTCTCTTGTAATGTTTACTTTTGTCACCGCTGTATTTCGTGTCATTCCCAGTACAGTCCATACCTCATGCAGCTTTAGTTCCTGTGGCCCTCAGTTTTAATGGGTTGTATCTCCTTGCAGGTTCGAGGAAGAACATTCCCTAGTGACTGGTAGCACGTGATCCGAGGTTGGAATGAAGCCTGCTGAGAGACTGCCACGTGGTCCGAATACTTAGGGCTGGAAATGTGGGAGGCACACGCGTTTTGTGCCCTATCCACCTGCTGCTGCTGCTATATAATGCAGCCTTCATCCACAGATAAAGCTGATCGAAGCAGAAAGCCTGAAGAGTAGAAAGCCCTTCGATCCAGAAAAAGAAGAAAAGAAAGAAAAGAAGAGAGTAGAGAAGAGAGTGAGAGCAGAAGAAGAAAAAGAAAGAGAGATAGTGCTCGTGTGAAAATAGAAGAAAGAGTGAAGAAGAAGAAGAGCAAAGATCGAGAGAGTGAAAGAGAAGAAGAAGAAGAGAAGAGAAGAGGAAGAAAAACTTACCTGAAGATCTGTCTACTGGACCGTGGATCAAATCCAGGCCAGTCAGCTCCGTTGAGAGCCACATTGTGCATTTCATTTTTCAGCTTTCTGTTTTGCTGAAGTTATTTTTGTTTATTGTTTTTCCTTTGTTTTCTGGTTTGCTGTATTTCCGATACTCTGTAGAGAGGTCGGGGTTCCTCCTGTTAGTTTAGGAGAAGGGAGATTGCTATCTCCGGTTGTAAGTAGCTGGGTGCTACTTGTCGGTTCCCTCCGGTTTGGAGGAAGGGAGATCTAATCTCCGGTTCTGGGCTTGTGGATTGCAAGTCCAGGGGTCCCTCCTGGTCTGGAGGAAGAGAGGTCTTCGACCTCTGGTTTGCTGGTGACTGGAAGTCACCGGTTGGTTCCCTCCGGTTTTGGAGGAAGGGAGGATTGGTCCTCCGGTTCTAGTCTTGTGGGTTGCAAGACTAGGTGTTCCCTCCGGTCTGGAGGAAGAGAGACTTGCGTCTTTGGTTTGCTAGTGACTCGTGTCACTAGTGGTTCCCTCCGGTTGGGAGGAAGAGGGGAGGTTGTTCCCCTGGTCAAGCTGTGTGGCAGCACCTGTTGCAGACTGAGTCTGCTGTTTCTAGCATGAGCTAGTGGAAGCCACACTCGGGTTGAGTGTGGGGTGAATGTTGGTCTACAGGATCGAACCACCTAAAAATCTACTGTGCAGTGGTTTGTTTTGTGCGTTCGCTCCTTGCCTCCTACCTCCCATTCACAGGTTATGCATGCTGGTTAGCTGTGTTATCTTGGATTGTTTATATTGTTCCGATCAGCAGTAACCTTGAGCATTGCACTTTGCTGGGTGTGTTTGGGTTGCACTGTTCTGTCTGCATTTCTAGTTTGATCAGGTGGCTGCATTGTTGCAGTCCAACTGTTTGATCAATTGGTTGATTATTATCTTATCTCGGAAAGCTCATTGTCCCTATTCCGCATATCCGAGCTTTAGAGTCTTTAATTTAGGCCATAATTTTTAGAGGGATACATTCACCCCCCTCTGTATCCGGGCCTAGCACCCTAACAGTTGGTATCAGAGCAGGTGTCTGCTTACAAGGTCCAGCGACCTGCAGATCGATCTTGCAATCTTTGGTGCTAATTTGTTTTTAGTGCATCAATATTCTTGTTGCGTTAATCTGTGTGTTCTCATGGCCCATCCACCGATCTTCAGTGGTACGCATTTTGATGCATGGTTCGCTGGTTTGAAGAATTATGTTAAATCTGTGAATCCAGACCTGTGGAAAGTAATTTCACATGGTCCTCATGAACTACCAAGGAAAAAGTCCAAATGGACTGACAGTCACAAATCCATGCATGAAGAAAATCAGATAGCAATAAATCTAATGAAGGCAGCTACTGATAGAGCTTTGCATTCATGTTTCTTTGACCGCAGTTCTGCTAAAGATATTCTGGATACACTGAAGCGAACTCAGGAGATAGATGTGGACTGCTGCATGATGGCCAACAGAAGAAATCAAAGTGCCAGCGATCAAGGCAGCAATCAAACTGAAGAAGATGATGATGATGAGGTAAATCTCTTCGAGAATTTCTCTCTAGAAGATTGGGAGAATGCATATGCTGAATTATTTGAATCTCATGAACTATTAAGAAAACAGTATAAAAAGTTGAAGAAGAGTACTCGGGTAGATAGTTCTAGCTCTCCATGTAAAAATTGTTCAAGTACGAAGCAATCTCATGATGCATGTCCGTCTGATAATCATATGTATAAAAACCAGAATGCAGAACTGAAGAAGGAACTTGAATGTGTTTACTCTGAACTGAACAATCTAAAATCTGAAGATGACTCTCTCAGAAAGTTCTCTAAAGAAAATGAAGAACAATTAGAGAAACTTAAACGAGAGAATGATTTGCTGATTGAAAATTTTAATGCCATAAAATCTGTAAACATAGATTTATAGAAAAATTTTGAAAAACAACAAAAGGAATTGAGGGAGTTTGAAGCTAGGAGAGAAAGCATGGTTAACTCAGAAGATCAGCTTCTAATAAATGAGTTAATTCAAAATGATAAGCTTAAAGAAGAAGTTGAAAAATTAAAATTGTTAAACAGTGCCATGTCTGAAAGACTTCTCACATTGGAAAAAGGAAAAGCTATCTGTACAAACGAGACTGAAGAGGTAGATGAGCTGAGAAAGGAAATTGAAGAATACAAAACAACTAACAAGGTTTTGAATGAAGCTGTCAATTGTAGTGAACAAGAGATCGCTAGTTATGAAATACACATTGCATCTCTTGAAAATGAAATTCAGGATTTGAAAGTTTCCTTGTCTAAATTTGTTGATGGACAGAAAAACCTAGACAAGCTGCTAGGTGTAAAAGTCAATGTCAAAAAGGAAGGTTTGGGCTACAATAATCTAAATAAGAAGGCTTTGCAGAACAAAGTAATGACATCCTTTGTAAATACTTCAAATGTAGCCACTACATCAAAAGACAAACAGCCCATTGTTCAGAAAATACTGGGAACAAAGATTAACTTTAACAAGGAAGGACTGGGTTACAGTCCAGTCATGAGGAAGGTTGATGGAGCCAACCTGAAAACTGTCTTTGTCAAATCTTCTGAACAGGAAAAGCCTTCTATCTCATCTCCACCTCAGTACAAGGCTAAGAAAACAGAAAAACAAAATAAAAATCATAAAACATCAAAAATTCAAAGGAACAATCTGCATGCTAAAAACTCATCAGATAAATGCCATGTTTTAAAGAAATCAAATGGCTCATGTCATTATTGTGGTAAGTATGGACATCTTATGAGTAACTGTTTTGTGATGGAAAAAGATGACAACAAGCATGCTAGAAAATCTGTGTCTGGTCAGAAAAAGAATGTCACATGTTCTAATTATGATAAAGTAGGACACACTACTGCTCATTGTTGGTTTGCAAGTAGTAAGGAAAAATCATGTTCATATCATACAAAACACCTTGCAAATCAGCATGTCTTTAACAAGAACCAGCATATTATATGTTTTAATTGCAACAAAATTGGTCACAAGGCCTCTGAATGCTGGTCAGGTTCTTTTAAAAGAAATTCTATTTCATGCTTTGAATGTGGAAAGCATGGCCACAGGGCCATTGATTGTTGGCATGCTCAGGGTAGAAAATTCAATTCTAAAATTGTTAAATTCCCTGCCATTAATAGAAAGTCTTTTGCATGCTATCACTGTGGGAAGTATGGCCACACAGTCAAGGACTGTTGGCATGCCCAAGGGGGATATGGCAATAATGAACTCAATTTTAAAAAGAATGCCTTTTATTGCTCTCACTGTAGAAAGCATGGCCATACAGTCAAGGACTGTTGGCATATTCAGGGTAGAAGTGTGAATCTCAAACATGCTAAATTCCCTGTAAGACAATTTGCAAAACCTTCATGTTATAACTGTGGAAAGCCAGGCCACAGAGCTGGAAATTGTTGGCATGTTCAAAATAACCCTGCTAAACTCCATGTTGCGAAATTTACATGTCATCATTGTGGGAAGCCAGGTCACAGGGCTGAAACCTGTTGGCTGGTAGGATATCAAAACCAAACCGGTTTTGGTAAACAGAATTTTTATTCTGTTAACAGAAAATCTCATGTGTATGCACATAGAAGTCATGCTAACAAGAATGTGCATAAATTAGATCTGAAAACTGCTGCTCCTTGCTATCAAGTTAAAAATCTGTTGAGAAAACCTGCTAGAAGTAATAATGTCATGTCAAGATCCAAGACTTCTTGGGTACCTGTTTGTGCAAAATAACATTGCTATACAGGTGTGCCTTGGAACTGAAATAAAAAGGGGTAATGATCCAAGGCACTCAAGAAGAAAACCCCATACTGAACCCTTCAGGTAAACTTCCTGTTCTTCTTGTTTTTAGCTTTAATGCATAGCAAGTTAAATCTGTTTTTGCATTTGCATTCATCATTTGCCATGTGCATTATTTTCTGATCATACATTTGCTGAGAGTTCTGTGCAAATATCAGATTAAGAAGGGTTGTCTGTATCTGATGCATACATAGGCTAATTGCAATTGCTTGATAATTGTGTTATGCATAGACTCTGAAAACAAATTGTATTTCAAATTTTCTGAAAAAATTTGAATTGCCTATGAGTGTGACTTGAAACTTGTGTGTTGCAATAGCTCACTGAGCATTCTGAATTGCATATAGGACTGCATGTTGAATTATCATGCATGACCTCAATGGTATATAAATGGTAAGGTACCAAAAGGCAGGGAAGTCTGTCTGGAGATTCTTACTATGTGTGAGGTGGTCTTTTAGACCAAGTGCTCCGCCTAGTACCATAGGTCACTTTGCTGATAGGACAGTCTGATTGTGCACAAGTCACGATATCATTTGGTATCATATGTTCAGTTTTCAGTGCAAGCATTGCATGTTTTCAGGGGGAGTAAGTTGCATATTCTTGCATAGCATTCAATGATTGAGTCTTTGCATGTCCCTGCATACATATAGTGCATTGCATCTCCTTATATTTGCCAAAAAGAGAGTTTGAATGCATATTGTAAGGGGGAGTCAATGCATTGCATATAGGTTGTCAAATGCATACATTTGTCAGAATTCATAGCTTATCCTTTCTTATTGATTTTGTTGACAAACCTTGATCATATTCTGAAAACTTTGTGCTTCAAAATCTCTCTTAACAATTGATAATTCTCCTATCAATTGGTATCATTTGGCTTCAGAATTCTATAAGTCTTTCATGAAGATTTCAATGGGCTATCTCGATCATAAATCTGAAAAACTCTTGAACTAGAAATCTTCTATTATACATTCTTAAGAATGACTGAAATAACTCATGTGGTTTAAGCTTAATGTATTCATCGAGTTTAACTTCAAAATCTCTTAACATATCTGAATCATGTTTAATAAACCTTAACCTTTTGTCTCATGCTGTGTCTTGTGAAAAATCTCTGAAATCTGCACTTTTGAATACATGACTTTATTTGGTTAAGTACATGAGACTAATATTGTTTTGAAGCAAATGAATGTCTTTGAAATGTCTAAAGGGTTTTCTGTCATAGCAATGACATTGGTCACTGAGAAACACAAGTCCTAAGGACTGTGTCATGAGGTGCCTTAGTTAACTCTGATTAAGAATTCATTGAAAATCAGGCAGAGCAATGGCATGCACACTGAGAAATACAATTCACTCATTAAAAAAAAATTTGAAAAAAAAATGAGTTGTAGTGTGTCATGATGTGTAAATGCTATCTCTGTTCAAATATAGCATGACAGTTAGTCACACTAAGTGCTTTGGGATATTGGCCTCTGATCAAGGTATATCCTCTAGTTACAAGGTGTGAACTGAACTAGAGTGCTCGTAAAATTTGTAGCATGGAAATTGTTGAACAAATTGAAATATCTGAATATTGATGCTAAAATCAAATTGCTACCACCCTAGACAAAATCATATGACTTCATAATTGCTTGACTTCAATACTAGTGCATGTAATTCTGAAAGAAGTCAATAGATTTGATTGTGTAAGACAAAGGGAGGATAATCAAGATAAATATGAGGGCTTGGTTCATTTTTATTAAAATATGGTTTTAGATATCAATACAGAATTTTATTGATAAACTCTGCATACATCATGTTTAAACCATGCTGTTCAATAAATGTCATTCATAAGCTCTTATGATAGAAGACTTTGAAAAACTTATGCTTTCGATTTATGAGATTGATATCTCTTTGAAAATCTGACTGAATTTTCTGGGATTGAAGCTTCCTTAAAAAAAAAAAAAAATCTGGCTGAATTTCTTCTGCTCATGTTATTGGTTCACTGAACTGAACTTCTCCTTGTTTACCCCTATGGTCACCTTCTCATCTATCTCATAAGATTCCACTTATTGAGGGGGAGCTTCCATGTCATATGCATCATGCTGCATAGAAACTCTTAAAGGGGGAGCATTGTGCTCTTGCATTCATATTTCTAGGGGGAGCTCTTGCATTTTGGTATCTCCTTCTGCTGATATCAAAGGGGGAGATTTTTGCCAAAGGGGGAGAATTTTATTCAATCGTTGCATGATAGTTTGCTTTCACTTCTCAAACTATTTTCTTTTTGATGAAGTCAAAGGGGGAGAATAGTTTGAGTCATCAGAATGACTTTCATAAGAATGTACTGCATCATCAGAATGACTCACTGTGTATTGTTGTGTATTGTTGCCATCATCAAAAAGGGGGAGATTGTTGTGCCCCTGGCCCCTGTGGTTTGTGGTTTTGATGATTGACTTTAGGGGTTTGTGATGATTGGTTTTAATGTGACTTAGTCACTGTGAGTCACCATGCATTGATGTTCTGTTTTGATGATTGATTTGGTTTTGATGATTGGTGTTTGATGTGAGTCACTGTGAGTCATCTTGCTGAAATGTTCATTCAGGCTTTCATATGTTCAGTCAGTTTATCTGCTTACACTGTGAATCATTGCAAGTGAAGTTTCAGACTGTTATCTGCTGCATAAAGCTTTCATATGCATTTACAGAGTCTATACATTGATTGGCAGTAAGTCTGTACATTGAGCGTCTCATGGAAGTCCATACATTGGACTGTTACTCACATCGCCTTCAGGCCTCCAAGTCTATACACTGGAGTCGTCAGCTGTGAGGACAGCAAGTCTGTACACTGGCCTTCTTTCATGTTAAACTACAAGTCTACACATTCAACAGTGGTCTTCCAAGTCTGTATAGCGTGAAGTCTACACTTTGGCACTGTAGCTCGCTCGTGCAAGTCTATACATTAGACTGTTCTTCAAAGTCTGTACATCAGACTGCACATCATCTTCGTGTTGTTTCTGTATTTGAGTCTTCGTGTTGTTTCCCCTCACTAACACGAAAAGATCTCGTGTCTCTGAGCTTACAACACTTCGTGTTGATTTCTATGCCTAACAGGAAATCTGCTATGAGGTAGTACATTGTATGTCCGTACTGTTTCAGTCATACTTTGTGTTGTTTATGTTTACTGTCCTTCAGGTCGTGTGTCCGTGTTGATTCCACTATATTTCGTGTCGTTTCCTTTGTTTTTAGTTGTTCATCTCGTGTCGATTTCGTTTGTTTTGAAACCACACCTCGTGTCGGTTTCTGTGTTGATCTTCGTGATGTGTCCGTGTCTTTCGTATTATTTCAGTAGTTATGTCTTCGTGTTGAGTTTATGAACTTCGTGTCGTTTTCGCTGTCTTCGTGATGTTTTTTCTCTTTAGACTCAGTGTCCTTTTCGCCTTAACCACACTTCATGTCGGTCTCTATTTTTCGTCCTTGAGTTGCTGTCAGCTCGTGTCGTTTCACCTCGTGCTGTTCTCACTGACTTCGTGTCGTTCTCCTTGTTGTGTCTTCGTGTCGTTTTTGTTCTATTGCGTACAGGACATTGCAGCACCTTGTGTTGCTTTCTGTGCCACCTTGTATCGTTCTCTGTGTAGTGTGTGTTTTTGTCACCACTATACTTCGTGTCGTTGCTCTTTACTTCGTGCTGTTTTCATCGTCTTCGTGTTGGTCTTTCTCATCAGACCTCGTGTCCTTCTCGCCTTGACCTCACTTCATGTTGATTCCTGTTTTTCGTCTTCGTGTTGTTTTCAACTCATGTCGGTCTCTGTTTTCATCTTCGTGCTGTATTCAATTCGTGTCGGTTTCTGTTTGTGTCTTCGTGTCTCCGTGTTATTTTTGTCTTCGTGTCTTCGTGTTGTTTTCTTTCTACCTCGTGTCGTTTTCTTCTCACCTCGTGCCGTTCTTATCTGACCTCGTGTCATCTTCCTTGTTGTATTAGCCTTGGTACCTCGTATCGTTCTCTTTTCTATCTCGTGCTGTTTTCTGTACCACCCCGTGTTACCCTTAGGTCTTTGTTTTCATTTGTATTCATGTCTTCGTGTTTCTCTTGTGTTTATGTCCGCATGTTGTTTCCTTCTAACTTCGTACTGTTCTCATACAACTTCGTGCTGTTCTCATATGAACCTCGTGTTGTTCTCTTGTAATGTTTACTTTTGTCACCGCTGTATTTCGTGTCATTCCCAGTACAGTCCATACCTCATGCAGCTTTAGTTCCTGTGGCCCTCAGTTTTAATGGGTTGTATCTCCTTGCAGGTTCGAGGAAGAACATTCCCTAGTGACTGGCAGCACGTGATCCGAGGCTAGAATGAAGCCTGCTGAGAGACTGCCACGTGGTCTGAATACTTAGGGCTGGAAATGTGGGAGGCACACGCGTTTTGTGCCCTATCCACCTGCTGCTGCTGCTATATAATGCAGCCTTCATCCACAGATAAAGCTGATCGAAGCAGAAAGCCTGAAGAGTAGAAAGCCCTTCGATCCAGAAAAAGAAGAAAAGAAAGAAAAGAAGAGAGTAGAGAAGAGAGTGAGAGTGAGAGCAGAAGAAGAAAAAGAAAGAGAGATAGTGCTCGTGTGAAAAGAGAAGAAAGAGTGAAGAAGAAGAAGAGCAGAGATCGAGAGAGTGAAAGAGAAGAAGAAGAAGAGAAGAGAAGAGGAAGAAAAACTTACTTGAAGATCTGTCTACTGGACCGTGGATCAAATCTAGGCCAGTCAGCTCCGTTGAGAGCCACATTGTGCATTTCGTTTTTCAGCTTTCTGTTTTGCTGAAGTTATTTTCGTTTATTATTTTTCCTTTGTTTTATGGTTTGCTGTATTTCCGATACTCTGTAGAGAGGTCGGGGTTCCTCCTGTTAGTTCAGGAGAAGGGAGATTGCTATCTCCGGTTGTAAGTAGCTGGGTGCTACTTGTCGGTTCCCTCCGGTTTGGAGGAAGGGAGATCTGATCTCCGGTTCTGGGCTTGTGGATTGCAAGTCCAGGGGTCCCTCCTGGTCTGGAGGAAGAGAGGTCTTCGACCTCTGGTTTGCTGGTGACTGGAAGTCACCGGTTGGTTCCCTCCGATTTTGGAGGAAGGGAGGATTGGTCCTCCGGTTCTAGTCTTGTGGGTTGCAAGACTAGGTGTTCCCTCCGGTCTGGAGGAAGAGAGACTTGCGTCTCTGGTTTGCTAGTGACTCGTGTCACTAGTGGTTCCCTCCGGTTGGGAGGAAGAGGGGAGGTTGTTCCCCTGGTCAAGCTGTGTGGCAGCACCTGTTGCAGACTGAGTCTGCTGTTTCTAGCATGAGCTAGTGAAAGCCACACTCGGGTTGAGTGTGGGGTGGATGTAGGTCTGCAGGACCGAACCACCTAAAAATCTACTGTGCAGTGGTTTGTTTTGTGCGTTCGCTCCTTGCCTCCTACCTCCCATTCACAGGTTATGCATGCTGGTTAGCTGTGTTATCTTGGATTGTTTATATTGTTCCGATCAGCAGTAACCTTGAGCATTGCACTTTGCTGGGTGTGTTTGGGTTGCACTGTTCTGTCTGCATTTCTAGTTTGATCAGGTGGCTGCATTGTTGCAGTCCAACTGTTTGATCAATTGGTTGATTATTATCTTATCTCGGAAAGCTCATTGTCCCTATTCCGCATATCCGAGCTTTAGAGTCTTTAATTTAGGCCATAATTTTTAGAGGGATACATTCACCCCCCTCTGTATCCGGGCCTAGCACCCTAACACGGCCGTGGAGGAAGAGAGACAACGTCTCTGAATTGCAGTGATGGTGAGTCACTGCTGGGTTCCCTCTTGTCTAAGAGGAAGGGAGAGTTATCTCCGGGTCAGGTCTTGGGGTGTGAGACCTGGGTGCAAGCTGTGTGTTCAGCGTCTGTAGGGATTTCGATCCCCGAGCTGTGGATCAGTGTGTTGTTGGCAGACAGAGTCTGCGGTTCTTTCTTGTGAAAGGGAAGCCTCACTCGGCCTTGAGTGAGGGATGGACGTAAGTCTGCGGGTTGCAGACTGAACCATCTAAACCTCTTGTTCTCTGTGGTGTGGCTGTGCGCATCTATTTCCTTTATGCTTCTGTCTGGTTTCATGAAGTAAGTGTGATTGTTGTTGATCGAAACCTTAGTCTGACTGCTCGCTTAGTGCTTGTGCATATGTGCTGATGAAATTCTGAGTGATATATGTTCTGCGCTCGTGACCTGCTTTATCTTGGTTGAGGTTTCGGATTATTTTACATATAGTCAGTCTTCCTAGCCCATCTCATCTTCTAAGATTTCCTCGGCTAGGACAAATATTTTTTAAACGGTGATCTATTCATCCCCTCCCCTTCTAGCTCACCGTCCTCCTGTTTAACATGAGACACCCAAAATAGTTCAGCAGATGAGGGCAACACAATATCAGAAGCAATTAAAACAATTCTCCCCCTTAGGCAAACAACTTGTGTAGACATGCATATGCAACAAATACTCCCCATTTGACATGGCAGAAGGTAGAGAGCTAATGCAGACAAACAACATAATCAGACACACTTGACCAGAGAATTCTTCCCTTATGATCCATGATGTAAGAGTAAACTACAAGGATGAACTCTGGTTATCCAAAGGCTGCAAGTTAACATGTTATACTGAGAGTTGTGCCTCACATAAATGAGAACCAATGTCAATCAAAGCACAGTGATAGAGAGCAATAGGATGAACAGATTCAGCAAATAGTGAAAATTGAGATATAGAACTTTTCAGCATGATACCAACTTCATAAAACAGAATTTAAGTTTTAGATTCCTCCATTATAAAAGCTTATGAATCCTTGATTGTCAGATATGGTTTAAGAATGATGTAAACTGAGTTTTTTTTTTCAAAAGAAATTGTACTCATATCTGAACCAACTCTTAATAAAAAGGAACTACAAGCTCATATAAAATTCTTGTTCAACCAACTTCCATCTTACTTAGTTTACTTTCCATGACTGCTTTAAGAGATACATAAGTGAATGCATCTAAGTTTTAATTGTTCTTTCAGAATTTGATTTGCACATGTTCATATTTTTCCCTTTTTTTAAATGAACAATTTTGGTTTATCAACACCTTTTGACGTGGGGAGACACCGACTGAGTGAGATGAGTGACGTCAAATGAGTGAGATGAGTGACGCCGACTGAGTGAGAAGAGTGATGCCAAATGAGTGAGAAAAGCGACACCAAATGAGTGAGAAGAGTGACGTCAACTGAGTGAGATGAGGGACGTCAACTGAGTGAGAAAAGTGACACCAAAGGAGTGAGAAGAGTGACGTCAAATGAGTGAGATGAGTGACACCGACTGAGTGAGAAAAGTGACACCAAATGAGTGAGAAAAGCGACACCAAATGAGTGAGAAGAGTGACGTCAAATGAGTGAGATGAGTGACGCCGACTGAGTGAGAAGAGTGACGAACACGACTACTAGTGGCGCAGGTGCACAACTTGAATGAAGGCCTCAGATCAGAAGGATGGTTTCAAGTGGGCCGCCCAAAGGGACGCACGGTCCTGAGTAGACCGTTCAAAAGGGAATTAAACGGTCTTCTATCCACCGTTCAACGAAAAGAACGGTCTATAATCAACCGTGCGATCAAATAAACGATCTAATTCAGACCGCTCAAACTTCAGCACATGAACTCTCTGGTAGGAGACAAACGGTCCCTCCGAGGCCGCTTAATAAGATAGGCGGTCTATCGTGAGACCGTCCAAATGGATGTCCTGCGACTTTGAAAGGGACTCTGCAGGAGAGTCATAACCCGAGAGTAAACGGTTTAACTCAATCCAAACCTTATCTTATCTCGCCCTAGACTTATCTAAGGCCAATCTCAAGAGACCAAGGCCTCCTAATAGGCCCTATAAGTAGGAGGGGATTCTAAATTCATGATTCACACATCCTCCCTCTTCTAAGCCTTGAAACCTTTGCCATTCATCACCAAATCATCATGAAGAGGGCCTTGGAGGGAAGTTCCATGGAGGGAGCAACTTTTGAAGGGCCAAAGCCGGCCAGAAAGGAGCGGGAAGCGCTCCAACGGCTGATCGCGATCCCCCGACATCATAGCTCAAGTCCTCTGAGAGAGGTAAGTTAATCATGAATTCATTCAATTCAATTCCTTCACTTACTTACATGCTTTTCCTTTCTCTCTCGTTTCTTCCTTCTTCTTTCTTCCTACCTCAGCTTCTTCCTGGCCCTAGGTGCTATTCCACCTTGAAGTGGATGGCTCCAATGATTCGCGCATTGCCCCTAGGAGTGACATCCATCCTGAGATCTTGGCACCTACAACCTCTCCTAGTACTAGGTCAGAACTACCCAAAGCTTTCTCTTGATTGGCACAACATTTCAGCCTTAGTAGAAATCTGGCACCCTCTGACCCATACATTCGTATTTCCATCATTTGAGGCCACTATCCTACTAGAGGAGGTAGAGACCTACTTTTCTTTACCCAGGTCCCAGGTCGGAGAGGAGGACTCGGTGTGTCACACTGTTGCCCTTGTAGATCCTAGGCTCATCTTGGGAGGGTTCATACCATATAGCAGGGATGTCCACACTTTCATAGGCCCACGTCAGATTCACCTTCTTTCTCTTAGCCAGTGGGTAGTGGAGCTGTTTCAATTCTTATCTCAGGCTGGCAGAGTTGTCCTTATTCGTTCTGTGATGTCATCATTGGCAATATATTCAGCTAGTGCTGTTTCAATTCCTTGCACCATACAGAGACAGATTGGCAAATTGTGTGCTAACTTTTTTTGGCAAGGGGTCGATACTCAACATAGGAAGCATTGGGTATCATGGGACAGAATTTGTAATCCTATTGCTAGTGGAGGTCTGGGTATTAGAAGTATTGCTGATATTCAGATTTGTTGCCAAGTTAAACTCCTGTGGCTTTCACTGTTCAGTGATTCTCTTTGGGCTCGGTTTGTTAGGTGTAAATATTTGCAAGGTTGCCATATTTCTGATTGCACCTCTCCATATCCAGCTGGGATTAGAACCAGAGATTTTGTAAAAGCTAAAACTATTCTTCTTACTGATCTTCGGATGATCATTAAAGATGGTTCATCTATTAACTTCTTCAAAGATACTTGGTATAAAGAGAAAGCTTTATCTGCCCAGGCTCCTTTTCAATCTACTTTTGAGGATTACTCTGCAAGGGCTGTATTAACAGATGCTCAACATAATGCTTGGAGTCAGATTACTGATCAACAGACCCGGTGGGACCTTCAGAACATTATTTTACAGAATGGCAGGGATATACCCATCTGGTCTTTATCTAATTCTGGAAAATTCAATATCAAATCTACTTACAGATGTATAAAGGGGCAAATAATACAGCAGGGCAACTCAGGTTTCAGCAAGCTATTGAACACCAAATTTCCTCCGAGAGCTGCTTTATTCTGCTGGAAGCTCATACAGCAGGCGGTCCCAATTGACAGTAGAGTGCAATCAAGTGGTGTACATATGGCATCTTGCTGCTCCTGTTGTCAATT
Organism: Amorphophallus konjac; assembly: GCA_022559845.1. Lineage (NCBI taxonomy): Eukaryota > Viridiplantae > Streptophyta > Magnoliopsida > Alismatales > Araceae > Amorphophallus > Amorphophallus konjac. Next base: position 130,423,487 of record CM040124.1, on the reverse strand, counting down.
CTCTAAAAATAAAGAAGATGAAGATCATTTATTCCTGAAAAGTGATCCTGCTGTTTTTCTTTGGAATAAGTTTGGATCCCTCTTAGCTGATTCTAAACCAGATTCATCAAATTTTTGCCTGTGGCTAGAACAATTCATTTTAGAAATTCATATTACTTCTCCTAAAGGCTTTATAGCTCTTCTGGTGGTTATTTTGATATCTTGGGAGACTTGGAAATATCGATGCTTGGTCAGGTATGAAGGTGGCTCTTCCAATATTTTAAGGATGGTTGATAACATTCTTTTGGAGATTAAACAAATTGTGCAGCATTCCCATTTCAGACATGGCATTAGTCATGATTACTGGAAAATGATTCATGAATTTGGTATTGATGTTAACATCAAACGGCCGGCAATTGTTATTATTAGATGGAATCCCCCTTCTGCTAACTACTCTCTAAATATTGATAGGGCTTGTAAAGGCAATCCAGGGCCGGCTGGAGGTGGTGGCTGCATCCGAAATCCCTATGGTCAAGTTTTGCTGAGTTTCTCTTATTTTTATGGTAATGGCACAAATATGATTGCTGAAGGAAGAGCTCTTTTGGATGGCCTGCGCCTAACCAATCTGCATTCTATTCCTTTATCAATCATTTATACGGATTCTATGGTTATGGTTGATCTGCTATCCAATAAGAAAGATCCCCCTTGGTCCCTCCTTCCATGGTGGGCAAAAATTCAAGAAGTCTTCCATTTGTGTGGCTGCCCCATTATTCACACCTACAGAGAAATCAATCAGGTTGCTGATGCCCTTGCTAATTATGCTATATTCATCGGCCACAACAAGGAGTTTCATTCTTTTAAAGATCTGCCTATCTTAGCCAAAGCTTATGCTTTAGCGGACGCCTCTTCTGTTCCTAATTTTCGTAGGTTCTTTGTATAGACCTTTTTCAGTTTCATTGTACTAGAGACTTGGTCTCTCCGGTCTCTATTGAGTTGTACAGTTTCTACACAAAAAGAAAAGTAATAAAATCAGCATTTAGTGGTTTGCTTGGTAGAGTGAGAACATTCCCTTCCTCTGGAATGGGGGTGCACTCTCCCTTCGGCCGCTAGATGACTTTGTGTTGGATAAAAAAAAAGTGGGTAGTGGAGCATTGCAGGAACATGTGTGGGTGGGATGAAGCCATAGCTAAGGCTACGTCCATTTGCTTGTGCGGGGCTATCTTGTTTCCTTCAGTTGACCATGTGCTAGAGATTCCCCTTCTCAGTACCATCAGCGGCCTTTGGCAGGGCCTTTCTATTTCGCAGGTCATCCTAGCTCACTTGTACGATGGCCTTACTTCAGCAGCTTTAGGAGGTGCCTTGTTTGGTTCCATGATCCTTCTAGAGTGTTGGATGGGTGTCAGGATGAAATTCATTTATAAGGAGGATGTCACTTTAGCTAGCATGATCTTCGGGAGCCACCCCCTCTTCTTCATAGGTGGCGCATTCAGATTCTCTCCACAGGTAGAGTGCAGGACAGTAGAAAAGAAGACCAGGGATGAGTGGCGACTGCACATCAACAGGCTGCCCCTGGATTGGTTTGTGATGTGCCCGGACTTCCTCCGTGACACCACTGTCAAAGTTCCCAAGAGGCCAGGCTTAGATCTGAGGCTCGTGAGCGACACCGCACTGGCGATGTACAGCCCGCACCGGTGCTACCTACAGGTTGGACTACCCCGGACTGTTCTACCAGCACTACCCCACCTTCCCGCACTCCAGGCGAGGAGGATCGATACGGAGGAGGACGAGCAGGTGGTCAGGAGTGCCCTAATCATGTGGGAGGTGAGCAGGGTGCTTACCCTACCAGTAGAGGTTGCAGAGATCCCGGCGACACGCCAGGCATATGTTAGAGAGCTGAGAGAGATTCATCCCCGCGGGGATGCCCAGCGGAGGACTGAGTGATTTTCTTTTCTTATTTTCATAATGGTATTGATGTAGAGATTTGTGCTTAGAGAGTTTGATATGAATGAATAAAGCTAATGATTTCATTGGAGTTGAGTTTGGGCTTTGCTGGTGTGAATGAGTGAGTTGTGATATGATTTCAGCATTTACGCGGTCACACATAGACCGCTCAGAGATTAGGACAGCTCTCTCAGAGCTGTGCATCAGATTTACAGCAGGTTTGGTAGAAGGGAGTTGAGCGGTGTTGATTTAAAACCGTGTGAATGGGTGGACGGTCCGACCAAGACCGTTGAAATAAAACGATTGACAACTAGCCGCGTGAAGGCTGAAGTGCTGAGCCTTGAGCTTCAACCTGTCCCTGCACACACACAAACGCAAACAGAAAAGACAGATTAAATCTATTTTAGACTTAACCCCTTGCCTGTAGCAAGTTAGGAAATAACCAGTTTTGGTTTTTGGTCGAGGGGGTAAGCCTTATTAAATAGGCAAATGAAATGATGATGAAAGCAATGGATGCTATGAATGCAAATCATAAAACCCTTTTTTTGTAATTTTGAATATTTAATTAATTTTTTTTGGATTTTGGAATGTTTGAGTTTTTTGAAATATTTGATTTTTGGATGTTTTGAAATATTTGATTTTTTTTAATTTTGAAATATTTAAATTTTTTTTGGGTTTTGAAATATTTGATTTTTTTTGGAGTTTTGAAATATTTGATTTTTTGTTGGTTTTAAAATATTTGATTTTTTTTCAGATTTTGAAATATTTACTTTTTTTGGGTTTTGAAATATTTGATTTTTTGGATTTTAAAATATCTGATTTTTTTGTAGCTTTGAAATATTTGATTTTTTGTTGGTTTTGAAACCAGCTTAAACTTAACAACGGGGAACCTCCCATCTCACTAGGGATCTCCCAGGTCCAACACGTGCTGAAAGGGATCGCCTGTGGCCGGGGCCAATTTCGCTTAACGGTGTCTCTACCGAGGCCATACCCGGGGTGGGATCCATTCCTTGGAAAATAAAACAAGATTTAGCAGAAAAGCTGGCGATAGGTATAGAGGTTTTTAGGGCTTGAGTTCTTCTCACGACACCCCCTTTTCAAAGAATTTGGTCTGTTGCGTCGGAGCTTTGTGTCCGTTATCGAACCTACATCCGCTCTAGGCACGCATACGACTGGGCTCATAACGTCCCGCGGGGAAACTGTACAGCCACTCTTGCCATGCCTAGTTCCATCATTTTGGGGACTTTCAGACTCTTGAGAGCTTTGAGCTTTGGGTGAGCTTTTAGCTTTAATTTTTGATTTTTTTTGCCCCTTTTCTCTATTTCTTTGCTTTTTCTCTTTCTTGCTCTTTTATTCTGCGGAATAAGGTCGTAACGGACTGCCCCTATTTGAGACCTCTTTTATCGGGGGGTCTAGATCAGTTCTCGCCCCCTTATTCACCACTTGACCCTATTTTCAGCCGAGAGAGAAGAAAAGCAAGGATCTTCACCCTCCCCTAAGCATGGCCAAGGGAGAGACGGTGTTGCGCAAAAGAAGAAAACCGAACCACTGGCGATCGTGTAGTGTGTGAAATGTTGGACCGGGGCTCTCCTTTCGTGATCAAGTGAAGGCATACCCCGCCGTCGGGCCATCGCTGGCTTGACTCTATGGATAAAAACGTTTTAAATATAGCCCTTTCCACGGATTCGAAAATTCCTCACCCTCCGCGTTGATCAGACGATACGCATTACCCGGATAGACTTCTTTAACTACAAACGGCCCTTCCCAGTTAGGTTGTAGCTTAGACCTGGGACCTTCTGATCTGATAAATTTATGTTTCAAAACCATGTTACCCACTTAGAATTTTCTTTCAATAACCTTCTTTTGGAAATACTGCGAGACACGTTTTTGTTAAACCGAGACGTGATTGGCCGAGTTAAGCCTCTTCTCGTCTAAGAGTTCCAGTTGGACTAGCAACGCCTCTCGACGCTCGTCGAGATTAAGTTCTTTATCTAGCTGCACCCTTAGGGAAAGAATCAAGATCTCATACGGGAGTACCGCCTCCATCTCATAGGTGAGAGCAAAAGGAGTTTTCCCCGTGGGAGTGCGGACGGAGGTGCGATAAGCCCATAGAGCTTCTATCAATTTATCGGCCCAATCACCAAATTTGTGTGACTCGCATGTTTTCTTGATGATTTTAAGAAGGGTTTTGTTTGTGGCCTCAGCCTGGCCATTAGCTTGGGGGTAGTATGGTTATGAATGATGCAATGATATATTAAATTTTTTACAGAGGTTCCGGAGTTCTTGAGAAACGAATTGAGGCCCGTTGTCGGTGACGATATCACTTGGCACTCCAAGCCGCGAGATGATATTATTCAAGATGAAGCGGCATACTATGGTGGCTTTGATTTCTGCATAAGCTTCAGCTTCCGCCCACTTGGTGAAGTACTCCGTAGCCGTTAGAATGAAGGATTTCTGTTTGACTGTGGAATTCGGGTCACCGAGAGGTCCAACGATATCAAAGGCTCACATGGAGAACGGCCAAGGAGCAGAGAGAGGATGGAGAGAAGAAGCAGGAGCATTGATCTTGTCAGCATGGAGCTGGCATTGAAGGCACCTACGGACATAGGTGGAACAATCTTCTTCTAGGGTTGGCCAGTAATAGCCCTGCCTAAGAATCTTCTTCGCCAACGCCTACCCATTTACGTGCCCTCCACACTCGCTGGAGTGACCTGCTTCTACTACTTTCCAAGCCTCATCATCATCCAAAAATCTCATCAGAACTCCATTAAGAGCCCGCCTATATAATTCTCCAGCAACAATCGTGTATCTGGAGGCGGCTCATCCAATGGCCTTGCGCTGCTCGGCGTTTGCCATCTCGGGGAAGGAACCATCCCTGCAATACTGCTCAATCTCATAATACCACGGCAATTCTTCTTCTTCTATGATCTCCTCAAGCTCAGCTAACGAAACTTCTTTCACCTCTTCCCTTTCTGCCTTCCTTTCCACATATTTCCTAAGGTTGTCGAACCAGGGATCCTGAAGAGAAGGAGCATCTAGTTGCTGGACCACAATGGTCTCAGTGGCGCAGCTGAGGGGAAATGAAAGAGAAGAAGCGAGTGATACAAGTGCATCAGCCAGGATGTTCTGAGAATGAGGAGTATGAATATAGATAAGTTTCCAGAATTGCCTAGCCAAGAGCGTGACCAGATCTTGATAGGGCTTGAGCTTGGGGTCACGGGTGCGATAAGTTGACAGAACTTGACGCAGCACCAACTGAGAGTCTCTTATGATGTTAAGATATCGCGCGCCCATGAGGTAGGCGTGCTTCAGACCGACAAGGAGAGCCTCATACTCGGATATGTTGTTCGTGGCAGGAAAAGAGAGTTGATAGGCAATAGGGATGGTCAGTCCTTCCGTAGTGAGAAGAACGGCGCCGATTCCACGGCCCTGGGAATTAAGAGCGCCATCGAAATGGAGAGACCAAAAAGGAAGATGTGTGATTACTGCCAAGTGTTCATCAATAAACTCGTCCTCGATCGAATCAGTGCGAGGGATAGGAGAATGAGCCAGATGCTCAGCAATGGCGTATCCCTTGATCACTTTCTGGATGATAAAGGTGATATCGAATTGGGAAAGAAAGCTCTGCCAACAAGCTAAATGACTAGAAAGGACATGTTTTTCTAAAAGATAACGAATGGGGTCCATTCTAGAGATCAGCTTGACCTCATGGGCAAGAAAATAGTGTTTGAGCTTCTGAGCTACCCACACTAGCGCTGCACAGGTCTTCTCCATGGCAGTATACTTGGATTCAGCGGGATTAAACAACCTCGAAAGGTAGTATGCTGCCCTTTCCCTTCCTTCATCATCCACCTGAGCCAGGACAGCTCCTAGGGAGTCCTCAATAACAGAAATGTATAGGATCTAGGGTTTCCCAGGGATGGGTGGTTACAAAACCGGGGGATTAGAAAGATAGACCTTAAGATCCTCGTAGGCCTTTTGGCACTGTTCATTCCATTCGAATTTAGCTCCCGCCTTTAACAATTCATAGAATGGGTGGCATCTTTGCGAGTGTTGAGATATGAATCTTCTAATGAATTGTAAGCGCCCAATCAAACCTCTGAGTTCAGTGATGTTCTTAGGCGGCGGCATCTCCACAACGGCCTTTGCTTTATTCGGATCGATCTGAATCCCCCGTTTACTAACTATAAACCCAAGTAATTTCCCTGATGCAACTCCAAACACGCATTTCTTTGGATTCATTTTCAATTTATACTCTCTAGCCCTTTGCAACACTTTGGCTAGAATAGCGGGGTGTTCTTCTTTGGACCTCGACTTTACCAAGATATCGTCCACGTAAGCTTCCAAGTACACATGCATCATGTCGTGGAAGATAGCCATCATTGCCCTCTGATAAGTAGCACCTGCATTCTTTAATCCAAATGGCATAACGACGTAGCAGTACGTGCCCCAGGGCGTAGTGAACGAGGTCTTCTCTTGATCCTCAGGGGCAAGACGGATTTGGTTATATCCAGAATAACCATCCATGAATGAGAGAGCCTCATACCCAGCCGTGTTATCAACTAATACATCAATGTGAGGAAGCGGGAAATCGTCTTTCGGACATGCCTTATTCAAGTCCCTGAAATCAATACAAATCCGAATTTTGCCATCTTTCTTCATCACTAGGACTATATTTGCTACCCATTGCAGATATAAAACAACTCTAATAAACCTGGCCTTATGCAATTTATCAACTTCTTCTTTATCCTTAAGGCCATCTGCGGGTGGAATCTTCTTGCTTTTTGCTTAACGGGTGTTGCTCCTGGTTTAAGAATCAATCGATGTTCAACCAACGTGGGGTCAAGACCTGGCATATCCTCATAGGACCAGGCAAAAGAATCGTTGTACTACCTCAACACCTTGATTAGCTCCACTTCAACCCGAGGAGGGAGATTAGCAGAAATAAGTATGGGCCTAGGATCCTCTTCTGTTCCGAGATTAATTTCTTTAGTGGGTTCATCCACTGCCGAGGACGGTTCGTCAAACCTCATCATCGGCTGGGTCCTTCCCATCTACAATTTCATATACTCCCAATCCGTCATTGCTCCACACCCCTCCCAATTCCTCATCATTCTCTAAGACAATTGCAGTCTCTACAAACTCCGGGCACTTAAGAAGGGCATGGCATCTCTCGGCCAAATCTTGCAGAAACCTATCAGGGATGGATTTAGAATGGTGCATCACAGGGTGCGCCGCAGATGTGGATGGGCTGACTATACTCAAACTAGACTCTACCCCAACTGACTCGACTATCCTAGGAGACTATGCACACTGTACATCTAACCTAGGAGATAAGAAGTCTAAAGGGAAAGTAGTAGGGGTCTCGTGCCCCTGGGGAGAGGACAGACTGAAAACATCGTAATCTTCCATTGAAACCTCCATTTTAAAATTGGCATTTTTTTTGGAGGTCGGAGGTGATCACGAGACAAGAGGAGGAAGAAGACGGGGGAGGAGGTAGTTGCATGGGGAACAAATCAGGGAAGATGCAATCGAAGAATGGATCAGAGGATCGAAACCACATCTCGTGGAGTTGGGCATTAGGGGGAGGAGGAGTAAACAAAGTTGAAAGATCAATAGGTGGACAGCGCCCACATGCACACGGCACGAACAGAATTTCAGGCGGTCTCTTTGTGAAGTACGGGTCAACCAGAATTGGAGGGGAACAGGGGACAAACCCCAATTATTGAAACAGATAGGCAAGACGAGACGAGGATAGAGAAAAGGTAGTGATAGAGCTCCCCACTTCCCGTGGCCTCCGGCGGACTAGCTGCGTTGGAGAATGCTTCACCAGCTGCATCTCCTTCTTCCTCGGACGGTCTTCTTCTTCCCTGAACAGCTTTTCAAAACAAACACAAAAATCATCCATATCACCCACCAGCCCCTTCAGCGGCGGCGGTGGGTCAGAGACATCACAGGTGGCATCAATCTTCTTCTCAGGCAGGGTGGCGGCTTCTTCAAAGTGCCGGGCTGCAGCAGGCCTTTCATGAAGTGTTGACGATAATCCCACATCAGTGGCCCGGAGTCTCCCAGAATGCACAATGATGTCTCGCGGTAGCCAAGGCCTCGGTGGCCCATCTTCCTGCCTTTGGGGACGGGCTTAGTTCGCCCCTGTAGTTGTGCGTCGAGACCCAAGCCCGGCTGATAACCCAACATTAAGATCATGCGCCACCCTTTCAAATCTCTAATCTTGGACTTAATTTTTACATTGACTGGCGCAGTTACGGGCTTGCGTGATGCATATGCCCATGAGTAGTTTAAGTCCATCACAGAAAGAACTGGCCTGTTACTCGGCCACAGAGTAGGGAGAATCTTAGCTACTATCGCATCAACATTCTAGACAGTGGAAATACTCTTCACCTTGACCACCCGCCCTTGGAATGGAAACTTCAAACACTGGTGGGCAGTCGAGGGCACGACATTCAGACTGTTTATCCATGGACGACCCAGAATTGCTTTGAGCATTGGGTCTATGTCTAATACGTAAAATTCCACGTCCATGACCAAAGGCCCTAGCTAGGCCTGAACAGTTACGACCCCATGACAAGCACACCTGGAGTTATCATACGCTGCTATTGTGGTCGGTGTGGGCTTTAACATTTCTTCTGAGATGTTGCAGGCACGGAGGGTACTTAACAGACACACATTTATTGATGCTCTCGTGTCCACTAGGGCAGGCTCAATGGCCACTTTATTTAAAGAAATGGTGATGCAAAGTGGCATCTACCGTGCTTCTGGGGGTGCCAGTTCCGTCTCTGCAAATGAAATAGAGGGCCCCCTTGTAATAGTTGCCAACACCATAGGTAAACTATCCGCAGCTACATCTTCATTTGCCATAACTTTCTGTAAAAAGGTCTTCAAGGCGTCTTGATGTAGCGGTGACCTCTTAATCAACTCCAAAACTGAGATCTTGGTCGGCATCCGGTCCAAGTGCTGTAGCAAGTCGTACTTCATGCCCGGCATGGGATCTGCTTCTTCTACTTCAGCCGTAGGGGAAGGAACTTGGGGGTTGGGTGTAGATGCACCAGAGGAAGGGTAAACTCTATGAAATGGACGGCCGCTCCGAAGGGCGCAATGTCGTGTCCGCACGGCTTGGGACGGGCCCCCGCTTGGCCCAGTGGGGTATGTGGAGGGGGTAGAAATGGAAGTGACGGTGATGGGGGTTGGCCTGATGGGCCCTGGTGGAAGGGTGATGGGTGAAGGGTTAAGTGGAGGGGTGATGATGGAAGGCACGGAGGGTGATGGCTGAATGACTGGCGGCATGGTGGGGAATGTGGTGGGCGTGATGAGTGGTCGGGAAGGGATAGTGGGTGGAGCAGTAGTGAAGGTGGTGGGTCGGAGGATGGAGGGAACGAAGGTGTGGGGTTAGTGTGGTGGAAGGCCAGGAGATGGGCGGGGGTCTCATCATCAAAGGACCATCCAACGTTGGGGGCTGGGCAGTGGACTACATTAACTTGAGCCAGTGCTAGCGGCTGTTGTTGTGGTTGCTACTGAGGAGCGGGTGGATGTACTGGCATGGGATTCTGGTGAATCCCGAGGTCTTGCTGGTGCTGCTGTAGGTGTTGTTGTTGTTGTTGTTGGAGGGGTTGTTGTTGGAACTGTTGTTGCTGGGGCGCCGCCTGCTCCGGCCTTGCTTGTCTTCGCCTCTCCTTTATATCTTCAATTATCTTATGCATTTGGGCCCAATCAATCCTCTGGCCCTCGTGCAGATCATACACCAAATCTCTAAACTGAAAGCATCTTTCTATGGTGTGCCCAGGCTGCCGATGGTATATGCAATACATGGACTGATCGGCTACCGAATTCCAATTCTGATGTTCCGGAGGCAATTGGATGTCACCAGTGTACGTTAGAGCTAAAAATATGTCAGGGAGGGTTTCTGGCAGTGGTGGATAATTAGCCCTTTTGGGCCCCGGCCGAGCAGGCCCATAACCAGTGGGTGGGGGAACATTGTGGTACTGGGGTGGCTGTTGCGGCTGTTGAGGTGGTGGTGGTTATTGTGGATGCTGAGGAGCTTGGAAAGTGGGTCGGGGAGCTTGTGGGGCGGGGAACTGGGGGTTGCGTGGTGGTTGCTAGAAACGGGGTGAAGCAGGCTGGTTAGGGAATTGAACAGCCTGGACCTGCTCGTTGACTTGGACTCCCTCAGTAACTGGGCCCTGGGATTTTTGGGTAGTCTTGGATTTCTGGGCTTCAAACAATGAATGGATGGGGGAGTCTTTAAATTGGGTCTGGATAAATCGGGCCCGACTGTACAACTGGTGCATGTTAGAAATGTCGTTCATTGCCAAAATATTCCGGAACGTCGGAGTGGCATTAGAAATTAACAATTTTACTTTTTCTTCTTCGGGATTTGCCCGGGTACACGCGAGGCCATCTGCCTCCATCTGTCTGCATACACAGTAAAGTCTTCATCGGCTTCATCTTTTCTACAACCAGGTCGGTGAAAGAATATTTCGGACCAACCCGATCCTGGAACCTCTGAATAAACTTCTCCTTGATTGTCTTGAAACTTTACGCCTCCTCTAGAGGCAAGGTATAAAACCATTCCAGGGCAACCCCCTCCAATGATCGGTGGAATAAGTAAGCCATCAAGCGATCATCATGCTGGAACTGCGTCGACTCATATAGAAACTCCCTGACATGAATGAACGGGTTGCCGTTCCCGTCATATTTTTGGTACACGGGGAGCTCGGACTGAGGAGGAAAATGAATGTCCCTGAAGTTAGGAATAGGGACATCAGCCAAAGACTGCGGGCCAACCCGCTTGTGGAGGAGGTCAATTTGTTGCTGCATAGCAGCCCATTTGTCAAGGAGTTCCCGCTCCCAGGAAGGAGGGGACTGAGCAGGAAAGACGGAGCCTGGATGAGGAACTGAGGGGTTAACCGGCTGGGAGGGGAGCCCATAGGATGTATAATGGGCCAAGGAAGGGCCCATATCCACGTGAGCCAATTGGGCGGCCCCGGGTTGTAAACGAGTGAAATCAGCCGGGGCCAGAGGGGCCTGCGACGATGGAGAGATTGTAGTGTATGGATCAAGATAAGAACCAGAGGGGACCTGGGCCTTCCCCTTATCAAGATACTGATGGGCCGAGGTGGAGGCCTGGCCCACTTCCATGCTGGGGTATCGGAGAACCTGGGAACGGATGGGAGTAAGATCAATGGGACAGCAGGGACGGGCGCTGACCCAACAACAGGAGACGTAGTGGTGGTGGTGGCAGTCACGCCATAGGAATGAACTGAGGACTGGGCGTCGGCCCCTTGCAGAGCTTGGCGGATAAGGTGGAGCTGGAGGGATCAAGCTGGGCCATCAAATTAAGAATTTGACCGGTCGAATTTTGTGTGGAGGAACCAGGAAGGGAGGGCTGAGAGCCCTCGATGGCGATGGTCGGAAGAGGAGGGGCAGTCCCCTCTCCTCCCTGCACATGGGCGACCCTGGGCGGGTCCTCAAGAAGTCCGCGAGGGAGAAAATCCTAGTGGGAATGGGAGAAGTCATATGACGACATGGGGGATGACGAATCAAATAGAGGATTAAAGTAAGAAATGAAGTGAGAGTTTCCCTTAGATGATGATCCTATGGGGAAGAAACAACTCCGCATGCACTGATGATAATGGGGAAGGGGGAGGCAAATAGCCCTAAGTAAAGAGCTAAAACAAACAACTCGAATGAAATGCACACAATGGAGGAGCGAGATGAGAAGAGAATCAGCCAATTAAGCAACCAAGTTGTCAAATGATGCGCGACAATTTTTAGAATACTTTCTCGGACCTTAGTGGATTAATTAATGTATAAATTCGCTCAACCACAAGGTACCTAATCAGGGTAGGAAATGAGGAACTGGGTGACTCTACGGAACTCTCTCTCCCATGGATGCAAACCCTAAACTGGGGGTGGATACGGTACAACCTGCCCGGCGTCCGTGTGGGAATCCACGGCTCACGGGGGCTTAGGGAGGTCCTCAGAAAGGTCCCCTAGTCGGCTCCAAGGAGTATGGAGACGAGAGGAAACCCTACCTCAGTAGGAATGCAACTACTATGAATGGAATGTATGCCCCTATGTGCACCGGAGTGCATGCAAAGTCTAGCCTAGCAACTAGAAATCAATGATCAATCGAATATGTGAGCAATAGGAGCAAGCATGCAACAATGATATAAGAGCAGGGGGAGATCAATAACCAGCACCAAATGTCATGACAATCATACAACATGGCAATCAAAGTGAATCACGGGTGCACTGTAGCATGACAAGCACGGTCTCTGTACGACCGCGCAAGGAGATAGACGGTCTGGAGACAACCGTATGATCCAGGGAGTAACGACAGACTAATCACGAAAATTAGAAAACTCTGGAATGAAAGGTGACAGTAATCAGAAACATACCAGGTTGAACGGTCACCATATAGACCGTGTAAGGTCTGGGACGGACCTACAGAAACCGCGTAATAGCAACCAAACCAGCAGTATGGGGATAGAGGCGTACTTGTGCCAGCAAGATGGACGGCCAAACGCAGGCCGTAGGGAAGATGAACAGGCAGTCGGAGACCGCTCGAGACAGCAAGCTTGGAGGAGGAGTGGCACTGTTCGCAGAGAAGGACGGTGAACCTTCAGCCGCATAAATGGTGGATGGCCCCATGAGAGCCGTTCACGTTCCAGAGGATAGAAAACATGACCCAACCTGCAACCACTTCAAAAAAGGACTTACACAGTAAAAGAAAGGGTCAGCAAATCACTAACACGATCTGGCACTAGGTATCCCACCGTGATCGCCAAAAAATGGGATGTTGATATGTTTTTACTTACGTTTCATTTCTTTTCCTGGCTTAAAGGATGTCTTCCTATCCCTTCTACTAAATCAATGTGAGAAATAAAAAGAAAATAGCAGGGATGTAGAAGCAAGTAAACAAGGGTGATCGCCACTAAGGTGCCTAATGTGACTGACACACCGTACCTTGGAAAGAGAGGGAGACACTCGCCTTATGAGCAGCACTGCAGGGATGCGCGGCCTGCGAAGAATCGCCTTTCACGTTGAACGGCCTCACGACAGACCGCTCGTAATGTTACAGAGGATGCGGGTCGTAGAACTACTGGCAGATGAACTGCTCCAAGGTAACCGCAGTTGGAAGAAGAACGGTCAAAGGTACACCGCACCTCCTCTTGAACGGACGTAGGGGAACCGTGCAAGACCACCACGCCAGAAGTTGTAAGAGTCCAACCTCCACCCTTTCCGGTCAGCCAGAAAGGATGGGCCTCGTGCTAGTGAGTTGCTGACCTGCGAAACAGAGTGTAGAACACAAAGAAAAACCCAATATCAGAATTGTGAAGCGTGGCAAATGCTCAAACAGAAAGAAATAAACATAACTAAATGAAGTGGGGGATACCTGGGGAGTTTTAAACCCCTGGGGGCGTTAGAAAACGTAGGAGGGTATGTGCATGGCAGTGCAAACAAAGAAAACGTGGGAGAATGGACGTGTAAAAACAAACATGCAATGAGGAAAAAACGGGGCTATCAAATGTAAAAGACTCAAAACTAGGACTACTCCCTGAACCGGAGGCCTGTGTGGATGTAGAAGCCTCCCTCCTTGGTGCTAGGTCGCTCAAGATTTCAGCAGGGCTTCGCCATCGACCAAAAATCTCCCCCCTTACAAAGGTAACCCTTAGGGTCTATTTATAGAACCCCCAAATGCTAACCCTGAAATTAGAGTTCCTATGCATTTTTAGGTCAAGATTATCAAATAAAAGATGAAGATAATTCAATTATCTTTTATGTAGAAGAAACGGCACTCAAAATGGTTAAGGATTCGCGGAGAAATCATCGGAGGAAGTTTGGGATAAATCCACGAGGAGAGAGAGAAAATCTGTTGAATCTTCAGCAAACGAGAAGATGAACGGTCTTACGATAGACCACACATCCATATGGGCGGCCTATCCTTGACCATCTAACCCCGTCGGTGAAAAATCAAATATAGAGGAATTATCCACCATTTATCCATTAAACCAACCGAGAATCTCGCCGTTGGACTCCCACCAATGAACGGCTAGGATTAGTCCGTTCAAGAGGAAGAGCGGCCAAAGGCCGGCCGTTCTAGCCTTGTCGGTGATAAATAGATAAACTGGGTAATTATCTGAGAAAACCACCAAGCGTAGGACTCTCGGAGAAGAGCGGCTATCATCCGTCCGTCCATCACTTTGGACGGCTAGACAAAGACCGCATAAATGCTTGTCGGTGGAAATTCGGAAAATTAACCAAAATATTCCAAAAATGTATGGACGGCCTATGATCAACCGAACATTTATTGAGCGGCCATAGATGAACCGTACATGTATATGGGCGCTTGAATCTCATATAAAAAAGCTCAATCAACAAAAACCAAGGCCCATTGAGCCCTGAATCAACTCGAACCTAGCCAAGGAGGGAGGCTACCCATAAAATCGGCCCAGAACGTGCCAGAAAATAGCCCAGCAAGTGATGGACAACTCGAGACATCAATAAATGGGAATAAGAGAAATGACTCAACTTTATCGGCAAAAAATAGGTGTCAACACCAATGATCCTCGACTCGTGGGTGATCAGCCCACACGCCTCCACTACGCACTCATACAACGCACACAGGCATCAGAAATATCCCGGTATCCGCATCTCAGCACACACTCGGCGCCGTCGTAATTCACGGAACTGCAATATAACATGCCACGAGTACTGATCCTGCGAGCAACCGATCACAAGTCGCCTAAGTGCACATCAAGAAGAGTACCAGCTTCAGCACAAAGCACAATGAAAGGCTAATCTCAGCTTACCATTACGTCTGATAGAAGAAATGAGCCTTCATAGCACATCAGCCACTAGACTGATGTGACACGACCCCTCGGACTTAAATTTGCAAGCGACACAACGATTTAGGCAACGTGACACAAGCGGACTCACTTGCGTTGGCACACTCGGGTCCGTAGGAGGACCGGCGATGGCGGTGAGGGTCCGGGGTTGAACCTCAATGTTCCAAGGGTATGGCCAGCTAAGGTTGGACCCCAATGGGCCAGGGATGCCCCAATTCCGTGGGCGGCCAACACGCCACGGGCGTGGGATGTAGCGGCTCTCTCACAACTCGCTCCGCGGCGGACACTCGAATTGATGGTTTTGGATCGGGCGCTCGCCTCACCACCGACGGGCAACTAAAAATGATACTAAGCTAAGCAATGGTAATAAACCAACAAAGAAGAGCGGCGAGAAGCTCACCTGATCGGCGTGAGGACGTCGATCCCGGTCGGAGACGAGGGCGAGCGGGGAAGCGTGGGCTACCCGCACGCCGCGCCGATGCTGCTTGAATCCTATTTAGTTAATTACAATCACTACACCTCGCGCAGGAGGGTGACCTCGGGGAAGGGATGATCAAATACAATCAAACACTACCTCCACACAGGGAGGGGCGGTAAGCCGGCCAGGCGGGGACGGGAAAACCGTCGGAGAACGGAAGAAGGAAGCTGAAGTTGTTTCCACTTGCAGGCTGTGATGGCTGACAGCCAGACGGTCCCGGGGCTGTAGATCACGTTCCTGAATTTTGCTGGAGGCGAGACCAGCGTGGGGTTCTTTGTATCTGGCACGCGGATGGCTCAGAATTTTCCCGATTTCTTCTGCTACAGCTGCCGGTCTGGGTCGAGCTTTGAATAGGGCGGCAGATTCTGGCCGCAGCAGCTACCAGATACGGACAGCAACTTGCAAAAGCTACCCCGGCCGCTCCCGAGCCCTGAATCATGAGCCGTCGGAGTTGCTGGAATCGTGGTCGAGTCTCCTTTGTAGAAGAATCGATGGGGAAGCCAGATGAGGTCGGAGGAGACCGGGGGACCCAAGAAGGTGCTGACAGGTCGTAGCAGACTTGGGGAAGCAGCTTGGAGCAGTCGGAGGAGAATCTCTATAACTCTGTCTCACAGAACCCGAACGCAGTTCCATTTCCTGATCCTGGACGAGGGCAGGACGTGGAAGAACTTTGATGAAGAAACCTCGGCTTGGTTCTGCTAGGGTCCTCCATGGCACAGCTTTCTTTCAGGTTCAGGTACTTGGTGGCAGTAATTCGGCAGCAGCTACCTGATACGAACAGTGACTTGCAGAAGTTACCCCGGCCGCTCCCGAGCTCTGAATCACAAGCCATCAGAGTTTCTGGAATCGTGGACAAGTCCTCTTCACAGAAAAACTGACGGGGAAGCCGAATGAGGTCAGAGTCGACTGGGGGACTCTGAATAGTGAGGACAGGTTGAGGCAGACTGTGAGACGCAGATTAGAGTAGCCGAGGGAGAAAAATGGTAACTCTGTCCCACGGATGCCGAACGCAGTTCCACTTTTTGATTCTGAACGAGGACTGGGCGAGGAAGAACTTTGTTGAAGAGCTCCTGGCCTGATTCTTCTGCGATTCTTCGGGGTACAGCTTCTCTTCCGGTTCAGGAGCTCGGTATGAGGAACTCTGCGTAGTTGGGGGAGATCGGACCTCCTGGGCAGCACGGACCTCGGATGAGGACGAGACCAACGCGGTGGCGAAACAGACTGACA
The DNA here is from genome assembly GCA_022559845.1 of Amorphophallus konjac. Classification (NCBI taxonomy): domain Eukaryota; kingdom Viridiplantae; phylum Streptophyta; class Magnoliopsida; order Alismatales; family Araceae; genus Amorphophallus; species Amorphophallus konjac. The sequence goes on along the minus strand of CM040124.1, from coordinate 130,406,996 downwards.
GAGCTTTCCGTTGATGTAGGCCACGCCCTCAGAAGATCTGGGATGAGGTCGTGGGCGACGCTGCAACAGGGGAGGCGGTTCTGCAGAACTGCAGCTGCTCACTAGTATATAGAAAATGGGGTAGATGGGGTGGGAGATGGGGTGGATGTGTGTGGGGGGTGACCCCGGGCTGTGTGGGGGTCTGGTATAGGGTGATCTAAGGTGTGGGAGGGGCAGAATGGGGGCTGGAAGATGGTCTAGCTGGTGGAGGAAGGGGGAGCTACGAATTTGGGTTGGGATAGAGAGAGAGAGGGAGATCTCTCTCCTTTGGTTTGAATGAGAGGTTAATGGGGTTTAATGTTGCTTTGGGAAGGGGAAGGGTTGTGTTGGGGAGAGGAAGGGGTGATTGAGAGATGGAATTCTCCCTTGGGAAAATGAAAGGTTGTATGGGGAAGGGGAAAGGTTGCTTGGGAGGAGGGAGAGGTGCCTAGGAGAAAGGGATTCCACCTAGGGGTTGGAGGGGACTTAAATGGGAGGTATGGGGAAGGGGGAGGGGTCTTAATTAGAGGTGAATAGGGAGGAGAGAGAGTGAATTTCGAATTTGGGGTGGGAAGGAGAGAGAATGGGGTTCGCCCCCTTTAGAGAGAGAGAGAGAAGTAGAGAGAGAGAGAGAGCTAGAGAGAGAGAGAGAGCAAGAGACACACTTCTTGTGGATTTTAAACTCAATAATTTATTAGCTTACAAATGAGGGATTGGGGTCCTATTTATAGGGATCCCACAATTTAACTTAAGTCCCTGACTTTTGGACTACTAACACTAAACCAAGGGGAAGAGGGCGCCCCTGGGCCTAGCCCATATAATTGGGCCCAATAACACACATAATGACATAAGACTTAGGTAAATAGCTACCTAACCTAGGTATTGGACTCAAATAAAAGGAAAAGTACATTATAAGAAAATGAAAATTACATCATATGACTCGAAATAAAGTGGTGAACAAGATGTAGCATAGGTGGCGAGCATCGGGATCCTCGATCAAATGAAATTGCTGGTGATGTCCTCATCATAGACATAGCACGACAAAACACGGTGCACAACGGCTCTCAACACAAAGATTAGGTCTAAAGCCAAGCAACCGTCGAACAAGGAGCAGATCAGGCTCAGAATAAATATTGTCCACACTTAAGCAGACACAGGACAAAGGTCTCACTAAGACAGCAATTCCAAGGCTTACCTCGAAAAGACTCCACCAAACAGGATGAGAAGCATCAATCTCACTAATAGTAGCTCACCAGGAAGGAAAATCCTAGGTTCGCTTGAGCATCTTCTCAATTGAGGTAATAAAGCATCCACTTCAACAGAAGCGAAACACCTCAGGAGCTGCACAGACTTAAGCTGGGACGACCAAAACAACGTAAGAACGTATACGGCTATCACACCGACTAGAAAAGTCACCAGCCACCTGAACAAGCCACGAAAAAATCTCGAACAATGTACTACAGATTCAAGCCTACTGACGAACTCTGCCAAGTACAGCACGATCGAGACAAACACCATGACGAAAAGGAGCATCCCGTCGCATCCTGACGAGAGTAAAGCCATCTCGCACAGTGCGAACACAGCACGCACAAGACCACTTATGAAAAACAAAGCGACAAAGAATCGTGAAACCTAAGTCAGCGAAAGATTGTACTGGACTTTCAGGACTCTGGACACTGTATATCTCGGATTCCCGTGTACTTCACACAACAACGCCCTGATACCAACTGTGACGACCCGGACTCTGGATATCGGATATACCCGATAGGACTACCAAGTAGACCTGATACCACTTGGAACCTGTGAAGCCTCCCAAGAGCTGTAAAGCTCCGAAGGGATAAAAGGATTATTGTGTAGTACATTGAAGTCGCAGATATAATAGTAAGTAATTAAATTTCATTAGATCGATTTGCTAAAGTAGCAAAAATAAAATTACTTTTTAATTAACAGTTTAGATTAACAATTATACCAGAGTCTACTCCAAAGGAAAGACAAGTACAATCCAATAGAAACAAAAACGTACACTGAGGACGGGGGAAGCCCGGCGCAGGTACCGCTGGCAACTACGACCACGCCACACCAGGAACCACAAGGAAGCAGAGACGATCACACTTGAAAAGTAGGGGTGAGCCTCGTGTCATTAGCTCAGTAGGGGTCACGCGGATCTCCATTGAAAAATAACACAGTAACACGGAACAACAACTAAAACAGCAGTAGTAGTAAAGCAGGAAAGAAAGTAGGAAAAAGTACTACTAGAAAGCTATAAAAGAAAGCTGGGAGAGCAGGAGTAGAACAGCTAAAAGAAAAGGGAAAAGTGATGCGGGACGGAACTGACAAATGGACTAAACCTATGATGAAGACCAAGTGCGGCCAGCACTCACACGTGACAAGGCAAGCCGAGAGATCGACCTCCGTACTATTCCTCCGAAGAGAGGCGTCTCTCAACAAGAAACCCAAGTCCACGGTCGTCCCTATGAGGGAAGCGAGTGGATCAAAGCGGCAAAGGAGCCGACGCGCAACTATAGGAGTCTAGTCCGAGCTCGGTGCTCGACTAGGGCCACGGAATGGGATACTCTCACTCACGATCTCGCGGTGTTGAATGCTAGCTAGGATCCCTACACTCTCACGCGGCATACAAGATCACATACTAGTAAAGCAAAATGCCAAGGGGGGGAGCGTCGCACGTACCTCCACGCCTAGGCGTGGGGAAGGAACCCCGGCCGAGACCGACAACCCCGATACACACAATGAAAGAATAGGTACAAGCTAGCAATGGTGCCCACTCCTCGCAGGGAGATAACAGGCTACAACAATTCCATTCGGGGCGGCCGATACACGGGCTGACGGGCAGCACTCGGTGAAGGGTTGGCCACGAGGAGGGTCCGGATGACGATCGGCAGAATCGCAGCAACGCGCGACTCGGTGGAAAACGTTCCCACGAATGGATCCGGAGTCCGATTGGGGCGCCGTCAGTGAGGGCGCGTAGTTAGGTCGCAGGAGGAAGCCTCGGCCAAAAGGCGTGCTCAGATTCCATCCGTGGAAGCCGTGGCCGCACCTGCAAGTGGGGACAAGGAATCTGCTCCCAGAACTGCGCTGTCGAGCGGGGAAAATGGTAACTCACTGCTCCGGTAGGCGAACGAGGCCCCGCTTGTGGGAGGACGTCGGGGACGCAGAGCAGCAGGTCCGGACCAAAGAGCTCGATCAGATCTGGTCGTGGTTGGACGCTGTGAACTTTAGAAATCGCCGGTTTTCCTGGCACCGGGTGGACTGGGCAGACCCGCGCGACCTCACGGGAACGGACGCCACGAACAGCTCGGACGTCGGAATGAGACGAGGTTGGCGGCGTTGGAAAGAGGACGACGAGAGGTACAAACCCTGAAGAAATCAGCTCCAAACTCGGAGTTTTCCGTCCTGTGGGATTTTCGCAAGAAGGAGGGTGGATCTGGGCGCGCAGAGAGGGAGGCTCCTGCGCTAGCTCACGAGAAAACTCGCCACGGGTGGTGCCGACCTCGGATCGAGGCGAAACCAAAGCCCACGCGCTGCCGACTCGTATAAGTATCCACCAAAAAAAGGAGGGGCTCGGATTCGATCCGCACCGGATGGGGACGCCGCTGCAACTCGGGGCCGAATCTGGAGCACGCGAACTCGAACCGGAGACGAAGTAGAAGGGAGGAAGAACCTCGGCGTCGCACCGAGGGGATGGGGAGTCGCACCCCGGGGTTGCTCCCGTCGCAGGAGCAGAGGAGGAAGAGAGGGTCGCCCTCTCCAAGGGGTGGCTGCACCAATGGCTGCTCAATCAAAATATTTCATGTATTCATTAATTCCAAAGAAAATACAAGAGATGTTTTATATGGGGAGGGGGAATGCTAGGGTTGAAACCCTAGCCAAGAGGGAGGGGAGGGGGTGAGCACATGGCATGGGGGAAAGGGGGGGGGTGCGCACCACTCCTTGATTGTAGGAGTGGATTGGGGGATGGGGGCGGCCAAAGGAGGGAAGGGGATCGGATGGGGAAGAAAAAGGGGGGGAGGGCCGCACCCCTCTTCCTATAATCTAGGAGAGGGGCGGCTGCCACCTTCCAAGAGGAGGGAAAGAGGTGGGGGCGCCCAAAACCCTAACCCTAGGTGGGCCAAGCCTTGGGTTAGGCAGCCATGCCAAATGGGCCAAGGCTTGAACCAAGAAAGTGGCCCAATAGCCCTATCTCCTACCTAATAAGCATAAAAAAACCCAACTAAAGCCTAATTGGCCCCAATTGGCCTACAAAGGTCCACACAACTAATAAAAGTGTCCACGCAGGGACTAAACCAAGGCCCAACATGGCCTAAAGCATGAAATAAATGGGGATAACTCTGCTAGTCTGCTAAATGATCACCGAGCCAAAGGGATGCCGGCGTGCTCCGTGTGCTCCGTCGAGTGAAGCGGCGCGTGTCCTCACCAATTCTCCCCGGGTGGGAAGAACTCGACCCCGTCGAGTAAGGGTCACGGTCGCTCAAGTAACGCTCCAGCAGGTCCGGGTCGATCAGCTCCAGCTCTCCACGTGTGATCCAGGTGTCGTCTGTCGCAGGGCGCCCTCTCCAACGCACTAGGAAGCGCTGGTAGGCTCCGCTCCTAGTCGTGGTCACCTGCTCATCCAGTATGCAATCTATATGCTCGCGTGTCTGTAATGGGGCTGGAGGAGGTGGACGCTCAGAAGGTGTAATGCTCTCAACAGGAGGGGTAGGCCCAAAAAGCTCACTGGGAATCACCGCGGGATCCCGATATGCCACCAGATCTGAAACATTGAACGTCGAACAGATCCCATAGTCGTCTGGCAGCTCAATCTCATACGCATTCGACCCAATTCGCTTCAAGACTCGAAAGGGGCCGGCACCGCGGTCCTGGAGTTTCTTCACGGCCCCCGAAGGGAACCGTTCAGGTCTAACCCTGATCATGACGTACTCTCCCACTTGGAACTCACGGGTGCGTCGATGCGCGTCAGCTAATTCCTTATAACGTGCGTTGCTGGCCTCTATATGACGACGTATATGCTCATGCAACTGCCTAATATGCTCTGCAAAGGACTCAGCTGACTCAGAGACACGGGCCTGGATGGGTGAGGGGACCAAATCTATCGGTTTCCTAGGTCTACGACCAGTAACAATCTCAAAAGGGCTCAGACCTGTAGACCTATTGACCGAGTCATTATAAGCAAACTCTGCTAAAGGCAAAACCAAGTCCCAGTCCCCGACACGATCATGCACTAGGCACCTAAGAAGATCCCCCAAACTCCTATTGACTACCTCTGTTTGACCATCGGTCTGGGGGTGGTAGGCGGTGGAGAATTTCAGCTGGGTGCCCATCATATGCCAAAGGGTTTTCCAAAAGTAGCTCGTGAAACGCACATCCCTATCAGACACTATGGTACGTGGAAGCCCAAATCGGGAGACACAATGAGTGAAGAACAGGCGGGCAACTCTAGAGGCGTCAGATGTCTTGGAACAGGGAATAAACAAAGCCATCTTAAAGAACCTGTCTACCACCACGAAAATGGAATCATGACGACGCGAGGTACGGGGCAGACCTAACACAAAGTCCATGCTGATGTCCTGCCATGGACTGTCCGGCACGGGGAGGGGAGTATACAGGCCAGTATTCTGCTTCCTCTGCTTGGCCATAGCGCAAATGCGGCACTGGGCCACGATCCGGGCAACATCACGCTTCAGGCTAGGCCAATAGAAGCGATGCTCAACTGCCTCGACGGTCTTATTCCGGCCGAAGTAGCCGGCTAGACCGCCAGCATGCATCTCCCAAGCAAGAAAATCGCGAACCGAGGTCCGCGGAACACATAAGCGACTCCCATGGAAAAGATAATCGTCATGCAGCATGTAATCCGAATACTCTCGGGACGGGCCTGCCTGGAGGGTGGTGTAGATCGGACCGAAGTCCGGACAATCAGCGTACAACTCCCTCATCCTATCCATCCCCACCACCTCTACACTCATGGTGGTCAAAAGGTGAGCACGGCGGCTCAAAGCATCAGCTACCCGGTTCTCCACACCGGCCTTGTGCCTCAGCACAAAAGTATACTCCTGGAGGAACTCTACCCAACGACTATGACGAGAGTTGAGTTTCTTCTGGGCATGGAGATATCGGAGTGCCTCATGATCAGAAAATAGGACGAACTCCTGGTGTAGAAGATAGTGTCTCCAATGCCGCAGAGCCTGCACAACTGCGTAGAACTCCTTGTCGTATGTAGAATAACGCAGTCGGGCATCGCCCAACTTCTCGCTAAAAAAGGCAACGGGGTGAGCCTCCTGACTCAGAACTCCTCCAATACCAACCCCAGAGGCATCGCAAGAGACCTCAAACACCTTCGTGAAATCCGGTAGACGAAGGATAGGTGCCTGGGTCATGCGCTCCTTGAGGAGCGCAAATGCAGCCGAAGCGGCCCTGGTCCACTCAAACGCCCCTTTTCGAATGCAATCAGTGATGGGGGCGGTGATGGAACTGAAACCTCGAATGAATCGGCGATAGAAGGTCGCCAGCCCGTGAAAACTACGGACATCGTGCAGGGTGCGAGGTTCGGGCCACTCCACTATAGCCCTGACCTTCTCCGGGTCGGCGGAGACTCCATCACTAGATACAATGAACTCCAAGAAAGTGACCTGTGTAGTCATGAAAGCACACTTCTTCGGGTTAGCATAAAGGCTCTCTCTCCTCAGAATAAGACAGACCTGCCTAAGGTGTTCTAGGTGGTCCTCCCAGGTGCGGCTATAAATGAGAATATCATCGAAATAGACAACCACGAAGACCCCAATCAATGGCCGTAGAACCTGGGTCATCAGCCGCATAAAGGTGCTGGGAGCATTGGTCAGCCCAAAGGGCATGACCAGCCACTCATAAAGACCATCCTTGGACTTAAAGGTCGTCTTCCATTCATCACCAGGCCTGACTCTCACCTGGTGATAGCCACTCTTTAAATCTATCTTGGAAAACACAGTGGCTCCCGCCATCATATCCAACATATCATCCAAGCGGGGAATGGGAAATCTGTACTTCACCGTGATCTTATTGATTGCACGGCTGTCTACACACATCCTCCAAGTACCGTCTTTCTTTGGGGCAAGTAATGCAGGGACGGCACAAGGGCTCATGCTCTCACGAATGTATCCCCTAGCCAGTAACTCCTCAATCTGACGCAGGAGCTCAGCATGATCAGCGGGGCTCATCCTAAAATGGGGTAAGTTGGGTAGAGATGACCCCGGGATCAAATCAATAGCGTGCTGTATATCCCGCATGGGGGGAAGACCCTCAGGCAAATCAGCAGGGAAAACATCAGAAAACTCCTGAAGGATAACAGCAACATCAGAAGGGAGCTCACCCTCCGCCTCACTAACCCTCTCCCGAACAACGACAGCGTAGATGGGGTCCCCTCTAATGAATTCGCGCTCCATCTCCCGGGGACAAATAAGCATCAGCCCCCTAGTCGGAGGATCAATCGGGGTGGGAGCAACAGGAGGGGGTGTCGTGGTCGGAGCCAAAGATGGGGTACTGGGCCCAGGAATATCAGTGCTGGGGGTACTAGGCCCAGTGGGACCCCGAACGGGAGGGCGTGTCGGCTGGGATGGAAGAAGGGTGATCCTCTGGCCTTTGTGATCGAAGGTGCATGTGTTCGACCGGCCATGGAGAGTAGCATCTCTATCGAAAAGCCAGGGTCTCCCTAAGATAATGCTGCCTACCTCCATAGGCAACACGTCACACCAAATCTCCTCCTGGTAGGCGTGGAACTGCAAAGGCACCAAACATCGCTGCCTGACTGGAATAGAGGTGGTGTCTACCCATGACACACGATAAGGGGAGGGATGGTCCACGGGGGTTAACCCCAAGCGTTTCACTGTACCCGTGGAAATGGCATTAATGCAACTCCCACTATCACTAATCACCTTACAGACCTTCCCACCCAGCCTGCAAAAGGTGTGAAAAATGGTGGTGCGACGCCAGTCATCACTCACCAAAGGCTGGGTCAAGACGCACCTGACAACACCTAGCTGAACACCATCCTGGCACTGCGTGCCCTGGACACCTGACGACTCTCCCTCTAACAACTCATCAAAGAACTCCTCGACGAGCTCTGGGTCTGCCTCATAACTGACAGGCTCGACCTCAGGTGCGGCCTCACCTGCTGAGGTATCTCCAAAGGCCACGGTCTGCTGCCGAGAAGGGCACAGAGCAGCATAATGACCGACCCCCCCGCATCGATAACAATCTCCACGAGGCCTAGAGCCCTGCGGTGCTCCACCAATCATCGGCCCCTTTCCCTTGTCATCACGACGGGCCGGGGGTGGTGGAAGCTGAGGTCGGGTAGGAATAGTGGGCTGCTGGGGCCGAGGGGGTGCGGGAGCTGGGGCCTGGGGCCTGGGGGCGAGGTGGATAGTCCCTCTGGGGAGGTGGAGGCCGGGGCCTAGGAGCAAAATCCAGACGAGTGGGGTCCTGTGGTCGGGCCACGGGTCCCCTCGCATACTGTCCTGTGCTAGTGCGAGAGTCCGTCCCACGAGAGTATGTGGGAGCGGGGCGCTGATCGGGCACAAACTCAAACTCAAACAGCTCCATATCACGAGCGACCTGGTACGCCTCATCTAAGGTAGCCACGTGGCGGCGGAGTAACTCAATCTGGAGGTTCCGTCGCAGACCTCGACGGAAGCGGGCTATAGTCATGATGGCTTCCTCCGAGACTCCACATCGCAGGAGACAATCATCAAATTCGGCGATGTATTCTGCCACAGGCCGGTTCCCCTGACTAAGGGTCTGCCACCGATCAACTAACCGGTGGCGGTAGGAACGAGGGACGTACTTCTGCCGGAGCTTCTCTTTCATATCTACCCACGTCTCAATTGGGGGTGTGCCCTGACGTCTCACTAGGCTCTCCACATTGGCCCAGTAGGTTTGGGCCCTTCCAATCAACTTCATCTTGGCATATCGGACTTTCCGATGTTCTGCCATGTCGACCCACTCAAAATAACGATCCATACTAGCAGCCCAATCACTAAAAACATCGGGGTCCAATGACCCATCAAAGGTAGGAGGGTCCACCCGCACTGATCTAAGGAGACGCTCATCTTCCTCATCCCTATAATACCGATGGCCTTGGCGATCACGGCCATAGCCATCACTCTCATTATCGGACCCAAAATCATCTACCTCATGCACGTGGGGTCTCCTATTGCCTCCCCTAGGCTGGTCGGGTCGAGGAGCAGGGTCACGTTGGCCATGGGCCTGCTCGGGAACATCTACCGGTGGGGCTCTACCCTGGGGGCGATCAACCAGACCTTGGATGGTCCGGTTAGAGGCCTCAACCCGACCCTCCACATTTCCCAGCCGATCCTCCATGGCCTTCATCCGGCCCTCCATCCGATCGGCGTGGTCCCTAAAGTGGAGACTCAGGGTCTCGATCATCTCCCGCAGGGATAGGTCATCTGGGACGGGATTCCTAGGGTCAGCCATCTGGATAGGGCGATGGTAGGATGTACCACGCCGGGTGGGCATGCAAGACTCTAAGGGACAAGGATGAAAGGGTACTAGACACGAACCTAGACAGAAAACTCCTAACGCAACAAAGGACTCCAATGCAAGTAGTAGACCTATGGACTCAAATGAACTCCAGCAAATCTAATGACTCGACATGGCCTAGGACCTCAGTCTGTAGGGACAAACTGGACGACCATGCTCTGATACCAAATTTGACGCGGGACGGAACTGACAAATGGACTAAACCTATGATGAAGACCAAGTGCGGCCAGCACTCACACGTGACAAGGCAAGCCGAGAGATCGACCTCCGTACTATTCCTCCGAAGAGAGGCGTCTCTCAACAAGAAACCCAAGTCCACGGTCGTCCCTATGAGGGAAGCGAGTGGATCAAAGCGGCAAAGGAGCCGACGCGCAACTATAGGAGTCTAGTCCGAGCTCGGTGCTCGACTAGGGCCACGGAATGGGATACTCTCACTCACGATCTCGCGGTGTTGAATGCTAGCTAGGATCCCTACACTCTCACGCGGCATACAAGATCACATACTAGTAAAGCAAAATGCCAAGGGGGGGAGCGTCGCACGTACCTCCACGCCTAGGCGTGGGGAAGGAACCCCGGCCGAGACCGACAACCCCGATACACACAATGAAAGAATAGGTACAAGCCAGCAATGGTGCCCACTCCTCGCAGGGAGATAACAGGCTACAACAATTCCATTCGGGGCGGCCGATACACGGGCTGACGGGCAGCACTCGGTGAAGGGTTGGCCACGAGGAGGGTCCGGATGACGATCGGCAGAATCGCAGCAACGCGCGACTCGGTGGTAAACGTTCCCACGAATGGATCCGGAGTCCGATTGGGGCGCCGTCAGCGAGGGCGCGTAGTTAGGTCGCAGGAGGAAGCCTCGGCCAAAAGGCGTGCTCAGATTCCGTTCGTGGAAGCCGTGGCCGCACCTGCAAGTGGGGACAAGGAATCTGCTCCCAGAACTGCACTGTCGAACGGGGAAAATGGTAACTCGCTGCTCCGGTAGGCGAACGAGGCCCCGCTTGTGGGAGGACGTCGGGGACGCAGAGCAGCAGGTTCGGACCAAAGAGCTCGATCAGATCTGGTCGTGGTTGGACGCTGTGAACTTTAGAAATCGCCGGTTGTCCTGGCACCGGGTGGACTGGGCAGACCCGCGCGACCTCACGGGAACGGACGCCACGAACAGCTCGGACGTCGGAATGAGACGAGGTTGGCGGCGTTGGAAAGAGGACGACGAGAGGTACAAACCCTGAAGAAATCAGCTCCAAACTCGGAGTTTTCCGTCCTGTGGGATTTTCTCAAAAAGGAGGGTGGATCTGGGCGCGCAGAGAGGGAGGCTCCTGCGCTAGCTCACGAGAAAACTCGCCACGGGTGGTGCCGACCTCGGATCGAGGCGAAACCAAAGCCCACGCGCTGCCGACTCGTAGAAGTATCCACCAAAAAAAGGAGGGGCTCAGATTCGATCCGCACCGGATGGGGACGCCGCTGCAACTCGGGGCTGAATCTGGAGCACGCGAACTCGAACCGGAGACGAAGTAGAAGGGAGGAAGAACCTCGGCGTCGCACCGAGGGGATGGGGAGTCGCACCCCGGGGTTGCTCCCGTCGCAGGAGCAGAGGAGGAAGAGAGGGTCGCCCTCTCCAAGGGGTGGCTGCGCCAATGGCTGCTCAATCAAAATATTTCATGTATTCATTAATTCCAAAGAAAATACAAGAGATGTTTTATATGGGGAGGGGGAATGCTAGGGTTGAAACCCTAGCCAAGAGGGAGGGGAGGGGGTGCGCACATGGCATGGGGGAAAGGGGGGGGTGCGCACCACTCCTTGATTGTAGGAGTGGATTGGGGGATGGGGGCGGCCAAAGGAGGGAAGGGGATCGGATGGGGAAGGGAAAGGGGGGGAGGGCCGCACCCCTCTTCCTATAATCTAGGAGAGGGGCGGCTGCCACCTTCCAAGAGGAGGGAAAGAGGTGGGGGCGCCCAAAACCCTAACCCTAGGTGGGCCAAGCCTTGGGTTAGGCAGCCATGCCAAATGGGCCAAGGCTTGAACCAAGAAAGTGGCCCAATAGCCCTATCTCCTACCTAATAAGCATAAAAAAACCCAACTAAAGCCTAATTGGCCCCAATTGGCCTACAAAGGTCCACACAACTAATAAAAGTGTCCACGCAGGGACTAAACCAAGGCCCAACATGGCCTAAAGCATGAAATAAATGGGGATAACTCTGCTAGTCTGCTAAATGATCGTCGAGCCAAAGGGATGTCGGCGTGCTCCGTGTGCTCCGTCGAGTGAAGCGGCGCGTGTCCTCACCAAAAAGCAAAGCCATAAGGAACAAGAACACGGCTACCGAGCAATGCACGACTCCCTAAGCTACTCCAAACAGCAACAGAAGGGCGAACCCTGATCTCACAAAGTCAGGAGTTACCGATCCGTCAGCCAACCATTACCCCAAAGGCTAATGCCCATAAAACCAGGCAAAGGCCCTAGAAAAGACCTAGACAGACAACAAGCACTGACGCACATGACTAGAGCGTCGAGTACGCGACACAGAGCTATCCTCAGCAAAGACGAGAACAGACCAACTCGGAAGGGGAAGCTGAACCTGGACGAAACCAAGAACAGACTAACTCAGCAGGGGAACACAGACTCCGAGAAATAGGAGAGTCAAGTGCTAAGTGACGGAAGCACCTCCTCACTAGAAGAACAGCCAGATGCATCCACTGACGTCTTACACTGCGCCACAAGTATCTCGCAACGGACGTCGAGAACGACGGAGACTGAGATACTCACTGAATTGAACCAAGAACTAAAGAAACGAGTGACTAGTCAGGGTCACGCCCATCGACGTTCGTCCAAAATGCCCCTAACCACGTGTGCACACACAAGCTCAATGCCTTGAGCCAGGCCTCTAGCTAGTTTTCTCCCTCAGCAGGACGCTACTGCAAGGCAAGGGAGCCCACGAAAACTAGCCTACAAACCGTATCTCTGGAATTACCCCACCACCTACTCCCAGGTGGGCCGACACTCGAGGTCGTCAGGCTACGACTAGTGGAGGCTCACTAGACACGGAGACTCTGAAACACGAGTGCTGAAGTACAGACAGACTAAGAATGCACTATCGTACGTACTACGAAGCACCCAGACACATGACGGTATACCAACTGCCACAGACTCAGGATAGGATAACTAGACCTGCTGACACAGTGATCCTTGAGTCACAAGACTCGGAGTCAAGATCATCGCACAACGACAGTGACAAGCCGCCAATCAGCCTAATCCTAAGTCGAGGAAAACGACACTGGATCATCAGATCCACACAACCGTATAAAACGATTCACGGAGACCTGAGGGAGCATCAAGACCCTCGACACATCTGGACACATAAACTGAGGTAAGATAGTACCTCTAGCCGTCCGGAACCACTATCTCGAGCTATCCAGAATAGTCGAGGCACACACAAGGTTATTTGTCAACCACTGGGTCTCACCGGGTTGACCAGAACCTAAAAATGACTATGAAGCAGTACAGAAACCTAACCAATAGCAAAGTACGCCTAGCTAGCTTATAACATGGTTATAGCCCTCATAGGACATCAAAAGACGTCCACGGGACAATGGGCAAACCACAAAGTCAAGCCAAGGCACTTGGAAACCAACACATTAGAAAACGACGCGCAGGAGATAAGCGGAGGAACAAAATGCTGGCGGTCATAGAATGGGCCGCTAGGCGACTGTAGCGGTCAAGGATTAGGCCGCTAAACCTAGTCAACCCTGAACCGACCTATTCGGTCAAACCACCAAAAGTGGTCTAATATAGATGCGCTACACGGAGTAGGTGGTCTAAGAGTAAACCGCCACACTAATCGCCTTAACCTATTGACCTAAGAAAAATGGACTGTAGCGGCCTAAGAAAGGCGCGCTACAATGAAGAAACGCTCGAAGGCTGGGCCGCCAAGGCCAACTGACTTAGAATCTTGACCCGGTCAATCGAACCGTAGTGGTCTAAGGAAGGAGCACTACAGAACGTTGGCGGTCAAAGCTTGGGCCGCCAGCCCAAACTGACTTAACCCGTTGACTTACGTCAACGACCCTTAGCGGTCTAAGAAAGGGCCGCTAGAGCAAATAGTGGTTTATCGTACAACCGCTAAGACTCGAACCGACTTACCCTAATTTTGAGAAACCATTGAGCTTGGCGCACCACCATAGGGGCGCTAGAGACAAGAGGCGGTCTAAGTTTAGACCGCCAGCCTAAATCAACCTGAACTAACCGGCACACCATAGAGTGTGGCGGTCTATCGTTGGGCCGCCAGAGACAAGAGATGGTCTCTGAAACGACCGCTAGCACGATAAGACGGGAAAACCATGGGAATAGCCGGATCCGACCGTTCCATGCCCCGTTCGCCTCTAAACGAAGGGGAAACAGTCCTAATCGACAAAAACAACCTTCCACAGGCCGGAAGGGGTCCATGCAACATCTAAATCACAAGAAATGGGTGATTCTATCGAATCGACCCTAATTGGGTCACCGGGGTTCCCAGACTTGTACCGCCCCAAATGATGACCAATCGTGATAAAAACAACGGATCTAGAACGCTAACATGTTGGAGGTCACAATGAAACTAATCTAGTCAAAAACCGTCGCCATTTTTTGGCGAACCCGATGCACACCCCCCGAGCATGCTTTTCCCGAAACTGAACGAAACCCACTCGTACGCACACCGTTTGGTGTGAAACTGCGAGAGAACGCAGAGAAGAAGTAGAGCTTCCATCTCCCTACCTCCACCGAAGATTCTGTGCGCCGAAGCGACTAAACCGCGCCGAAAACTGTCAAACCAACGAACCGCGCCAGCTTTGAATCCACTGAGGGATTGCGTCGCGCCACACTCAATCCGCCAGTCCATCACGCTCCAGGTTCACTCCATCGCGTCCCTGCCTCGGCCAGCTTGCCGCGGTTGCGCTCCCCGTGTTGAGAGGACCAGAGAGGAGAGAGAACGAGAGAGAGAAAGAAATGTGAGAAATGAGAGGGAGGTGAGAGGAAAAGGAAAGAAATAGGAAAGAAAATAGGAATTTTCCTAATTTTTGAAATTCCTATTTTTGTGCCCGAAAATCCACTAATTCAAAAAATTATAGAAAAATAGCCGAAACGATCCTCTCAAAGAGTACATCGCAACTGTAGCGTCCTGGAGTCGATGACCTGAGAAATAAACTCTCCACTGGGTTCCGTAACTTGTACGAGAGAAAAACGTACTCGGATCATAAAACTCAACTCAGGACCCACAAAAGTGATCCGAAAGCTCTCCGATAAGGATCCGAAAGATCCAGGGTATTATAGGGTCGGTTTGGGGTCCCTTGCCCTTGGGATCGGCCGGTTGTGGAGGGTTGGAAGTGGGTTGCCCTTGGACTTGGGGAGAGTTGGTGGTGGTGATCGGAGTTGGAATTATTGGGAGTGGTGAAATTTGGGCCCTAAGGGAGGTCTGGGGTTGGCCGGGTGGGAATGGAGAAGGTGAGGGGCGTCGTGGAGTTTGGGTTCTTATGGTGGCCTTAGACTGGTAGGGAGAGAAAGGAGGAGTGGTAGTGCTCCTCGGGCTATGGCTCTCCGAGTAGGAAGGGGGACGTTGGGGAGCGTAGATCTTCCTAAGTTCAACCTTCATCTTCTCCCATGAGTCTATGGGCACTTGCCTCCTAACCGCCCTAAGACCCACTATGTGGTTCCATTTTTCCTTGGCTTGAGGTGAAAGCTATCCCTTGGCAATGTTGACTCTCTTGGATCCATATACCCAAGTCCTCCCAAAGTGTTTTTCCACGGTAGCTTCCCACTTTAGGTTGGCACTAGGGCTCGATCAGTTAAAGCGAAGGTCTTCATCAAGAATGATGTCCAAGAGTAGTGGGTCGATCGGACCCTTGTGGAGGGTTGAGTTGTATGGAATTGACCAAAGAGGGGTAGCCATGATGTCGCACCGGTTGATGAATGCAAATGCACCCTATGACTAGGCTTAGTAGAGACAAGTCTGAAACTTGCTCTGATACCAATTTGATGTGACACCACCTTGGGGTGGCAGCCACTAGACCGATGCACCTTGGACCTATACTCGCAATGATGTGACACCACCTTGGGGGTGATAGCCACAAGGCCAAGGCACCTTGGACCTAGACCCGCAAGCAATGCAACGAATCGGTGACTTCACTCGAGCGGACTCACCCGCTAAGCTCACACTCGGGTCCGTAGATGAACCGGCGATAGTGGAGAGGGTCCGAAGGGGGACCTCACTTTTTCGGGGCTCAGCTAGTTTGTGGTTGAACCCCTAAGGGTCCTGGGATGCCCACTCTCGTGGGCGGCCAGCATGCCGAGGGCATGGGATGTATTATCTGTCTCACAACTCACCCGCAGTAGTCACTCATATAATAGCAATTTGAGATCGGGTACTCAACTCGCCGACCGACGGGCAACCAGAAATGATACTTATACAAGCAAAAGTAAAACCAGCAAAGGATTGGGGCCCGAAGCTCACCTGATCGGCGTGAAGATGCCGATCCCGGCCGGAGAGGAGGGCGAGCGAGGAAGAGTGGGCTTACCCGCACGCGACGCCGAAGAAGCTTCAACCTAAAAATTAACTTACAACCACTACACCCCTTGCAAGGGGGTTAGACTAGGGGTGGGGGAGTGTTTTACAACCAAAAGGTACCTCCACGCAGAGAGTGATAGGGTCAAATGAGACCTAGTTGGTATGCTCTGATACCAACTGTAAGGTGCAAGGCCCGGATACAGAGGAGGGGTGAATGAATCCCCTTCTGAAATTTTCCCCCAATTAAAAATTGACTATAACAATCAGATATGCGGAATTAAAAATAGTCAAGCTCTCCAGTAACAATAATTAAGAATCCAAGGTGATTCTCTCAAGACCAGATTCAAATGCTCGGTGAGCAAACTGAAAACTCGCCAGATGAGAAATAGAAATCGAGCCTAGGCATACATCTAGCGAATCAACAATGCAATCAAACCACGATGGATAGAAGATTTTTTAGGTGGTTCGGTCCTCCAGACCTACGTCCACCCCATACTCAAACCAGAGTGTGGATTCCCGCTAATACACAGCTTAAACCGCTGGGCATCACAGCTTGCCTACAACCGTTGAGCATCACAGCTTGCTTCCGTAGGGCAATACAGATTAGCCATCCGCTGCCTAACAGCTTGACCCGCTAGGTAATATAGCTTAGCCAACCAGAGGAATCCTCCTCTGAAACCGCTGAGCAACACAGCTTGCTCTGCTGACTAACAGCTTGAAATAAGGTTCACAAGAAGACAAAAGACGTGAAAACATAGCAACTGAAAGCTGTAATCGATAGCAACACAGATGTGGCTCTCATGGAGCTGACTGGATTGGATTTGATCTAGATTCCAGTAGGGACAGAACTTTTGATCTCCTTTTCTTCTCCTCGAACTCTCTCTTCACTCTCTCTATCTTTCTTTCTCTTCTTATATCTTGATCTCATGAGCTTTCTCTCTTTTCACTTCTACTCTTGTCTTCTCTGCAGCTCTTCTTCTTTTCTCTCTGCTCTGCTACTTCTCTCAGATGATTCCAGTCTTTTCCTTTTTCGCTGGAATTTTTCTTCTTGTTCGTAGGAGGAATGTCTTTTATATTTGTTTTTGTCTGTGACCCACGAGCACTCGCCCTAGGAGTGTGGAGTGAACATTCCCGCCAGGAAGCTTCAGGAATGTCTTGGCCACGTGTTAGAATTTGGACACTGTAGCTTCCATGTGGCAGTCATCTGTCAGGGACGATCCACCTTGGATCACGTGCCCTTCTTAACAGTCACGAGCAGTTGACCTGTTAGTGTGTCAGGACATATAAACGTCAGATAAGTGTGGAGATTGTATAGACTTGCTGAGACATCAAGGCAACCATGCATAGACTTAATATGTTATAAGTGCACATATGCACGGACTCAGTGTTCACACAGGGGACAAGTGCTCACACTTGTTTCAAGTGCAGTGCTCAAAGATGCACAGGCTACGAATGCCGAGAGTAGTCTTGCACAGACTTTGCGCGTGCAAGAATCAAAAGTTGCACAGACTATGCTATGCAGTATGCAAGATAAGCACAAACAACCCAAAGTAATGTGCACGGACTTTATGTGCTCGGTGCAAGAGTCAAGAGATGCATAGACTACGTGTGTGCAAAAGCACTGAATGCACCGACTTGGTGTGTGCACAATACACACACTGCACTATCGTAAAATTCCAAGTCCTATCTAGCACAGACTTTGTACATGCGAGAGAAAAAGGTTGCACAGACTTCGTTATGCATCAAATGATATATGCTCAGACTTATTATGCAGCATGCATGCACTTGCACAGACTTAATCGTGCCGTGAGCAACCTTACTTAGACTTAGTCCGTGCGGAAGATAAATGTTGCACAGACTTAGTGCACGAAGCAAAAGTTGCACTGACTTGATCACGTGCAATGAGAAATGTTGCACCGACTTTCTGTTCAAGTCATGCACCAACTTGTAGACCCAAATGTTCTAAGTCTGCACTGACTCTAATGCACGAATGCACCTTACACCGAGTTCAAGCTTGCACATGCTAAGAATGCACTGACTCTAAACTCCACAGCTCAGTCCTGCACCAACCTAATCATGATGCTAGCCTAACACAAGGACTGCACCGCCCTTGCATGAATGGAGTTCACAGACTTAAATTATGTGAGCTAAGCATTGCACCGACCAAGACCAAGGCAGCGTGCACTAACTAGGACGCACAGACCAGGATGCACATGAACAATAACATGCACAGAGTTTATTGTGCAGCAGGACTGACATATATGCACGAACCATAGCCTTAGATAATGACTTAACCGCTAAAGTGCACTGACTTAGCCAATGCATGCGTGCATAGATATTAATATCATCAGGATGCCACATACAAACCATCATCAGATTCAATGTATGTATCACACTCAGTGTGACTTATAGTGTTGCTAACATCAAAACCATCATCATAACCAAAGGGGCACAACAATCTCCCCCTTTTTGATGATGGCAACACCATGAGTCACACTGACTCAAACTATTCTCCCCCTTTGACTTCATCAAAAAGAAAATAGGTTGAGAGAGTGAATGAGCAAGAATGAATGAAATGCAATAACTCTGCCCCGTTGACAACAGGGAAGCACATGAGAGCTATTCTCCCCCCAAAATATCAAACCCCCCCTGAAGATATGAGTGGAATCAAAGATCACAAGGACAGTGTGAAGCAAAAAATATAGTCAAAATAGCTTGAAACATTTTATTGCTTGTGCTATCAAGACACAGGGTGTACCTACAGGGATGAACTCTGGTTATCCAATGAATCAATTTGGAATCCACCACCATAAGAATTCTGAAGTTCAGAAGGCTGCAAGTGAACCTCACATTTGTATGGTTGGAAAAATGCATGTGGAGGGCCCACAGAACCAGAACCGGCTACAAGAATATTTCATTAGGGATACAGAATCAAGATGGAAGACTCCAATAGTGTGGAGAATGAGACTGGCAAATGAGACCGGTGATGTAAACTCAGTAAGGATATCTAGAGATAGAGTGATATCACTGGAAGAGTATCACAGGATTTTTCAAGAATCATTCAGCAGAGATTGAGCAGGATATGACAGTCACAAAGCAGGAAGTGACCAACAGGTGGATGATCAAGTTGTCAGAGGTGAACCTGATCAGAAGAAGTTACTATATAGCAGGTACTACAGTTATAAGTCTATGTAAGGATAGACTCTCCTATCATAAGGGGTTATGACTTAACCTACATTATCCACCTGGTTTAAGCATGATGTAAGCTGAATCTGACAAATTAAATTCATTACTCATATCTGAAACTATGTTTTAATAAATATTAACCAACTGGTCAAGCAATGCTCCAGTTCAATCATCTTCCAACTTACTCAAATACTCTCAATGACACCTTTGAGAGTTACATATGGTAGTATTGAGATTAACCACCTTTACTAGAATGTGAGGTTGACTGAATTTGCAAGATATTTACTATTGATCAGCACATTATCTTTCTTGACCAATTTTAGTTAATCAACACATTTTTACATGAGGCACAACACGTCTTAGGTGAAGTGACCCAGTTCCTTAGTGTGATAACTTACATTGCCTCTCAATTGTGAGACCAGAGTTAGCAATAGAAGTGTCTTTTTACATGAGGAGACACCTTGATTAAAGGCCAGAATCCCCAGTTACACAACACAACCATGCCATTGTTCTGTCAGATTTTCAATTATTTTTCCACCAGAGATGACTATGGCACTTCATGACTTAGGTTTACTCTATTTCTTTGATAGAGGACCTAGTTTCTCAGTAACCAAGGTCATTGCTCTGATAATTATTTTTCTTCTTAGACAACCTTTTTCAACATGATGTTTAAAAACAATACTAGCTCTATGTATCTCTACCAAAGTAGCCTTGATCTCATATTTTCAGAATTCAGATGAAAGAGTCTAGATATTTTATGACATGGGTGGTTAAGAATTATTAAAACTTATGATTCCGATACTTTCAAACATTCAAATTCAAATCCGAGAATACATTAGACTTATACCAATCTGAATCAGTGGACATTCTTAACTCCGTATGATAGGAGTTTCTTCTAAGGTTTCAGACATAAACAGGGTACACAACTTAGATTTCTCAAATCAATCCAATCAATGCAACTGAACAACTTATCCACACCAGAGCACAGAATTCTGATATGAAAGAATTTGAACATATTTTCAAAGAATTTCAGCAGATGATTAATCAAGGGAGAAGAACTCTATGATATTCACAGCATGGAACCAAACCAGTCAGACCAGCTTGAAGGAATGTGAGTGAGTGGGAAAAGTTGGCCGTCCAAATAACAGCAACCAAGAAGAAAGCATCAAAGTTATACATATCAAAATATGGTAGTTGAGTCTGGAGTACAGACAGATCAGCTTGTCATGTAATGATAGTTAAGAATTCGAGTGAAATACACAGAAGCAAAAGTGTAATTCAAATGTTTGGACAGGAAGAGTCTTGATTGAAAAGGATTAATAGGTCAATAATGCTCCTTCTGTCTGGATGCAATATCTTATGAAATAAATTTTCTGAAAGACATCCATCTACTCCCCCTGACTAAATGCATTGAATTCAATGAAAACCTAACACATGATTTTATGATTTGTGCTCATGGATCAGACGTGCAATGCAATCAGAGAGAGAGAGACTACTTGATACACCAAGTTTAGACATTGCTACCCTTTCCCTGACATTATGATGCACCGACTTGAATCATGCATGAAGCATACAATGCACCAACCTTGACATGTGAAGGACACGAAGTGCACGGACCTGCATGCAGCGTGGACATAAGATGCACCGACCTACATGCTATTTAAACACAAGATGCGCGAACTACATGCAAGACATGCAACTACCTATACTCGGTGCAATACATGCATCGACTTGAAACATCAACTATGCAAAGCATGCATATGACACTCAGCTATGCAAAACAATTATTCAAACATCAGAACATTCTTTATTCAGAAATCAATGACAGGCTGACACAGGATAATTTTTCAAACAATTCAACTCTCAAATCAGAATGAAATCAACACACATGAATATGAAAGTGAGCCGAATAGCTAGACAGGAAGGGTTCAAGAGGTGAAGGACTAGTGAGTCTAAAATACTCCCCCTGTCTAGATGCAATGAGTTATTTCTTTTTGGATTTTTTAATTTAGATTATATGCAATGCATCACACTATATATATGCACTATGCAACGAAACTGGTCATGAACAGCATGAACATCATGCGAGAGCAATCAAAATTTCAAAATATTTCAATTAAGCACAGACAGATTAATAGGATATGCAAACATCTAAAGCAAACAATTTCAGATAACAGAATTTAAGACAAGTTTTCAGAACTGACCTGAATAGTGCAATCCTAGGGGTTTCATTCTTGAGTGCCTTGGATTATTAACCCCTTTATTCATCAACCTCCAAGGCACACCTGCAAAAACTGAATTATTTTGATCCAACAGGAACCCAAGTAGCCTTGGGTCCTATATTACTCCCAGCAGGTGTTCTAAACAGTTTCTTAGCTAGATGATCATCAAATTTCATCAGAGAACAGTCATCCATTGAATGTCCAAATTTTCCACAGTATCTACATGTACCAACAGAGTTTTTGACCTTATCATGCACATCAACATAAGAATGAACTCTATGTGCATGAGCATGAAAATTTCTGTTGTTTACATGAACATTTTGTCTCTTATGTTCATTTAGCCAGCAATTTGCAGATTTATGACCTGGCTTTCCACAATTGAAACATGAAAAGCTCATCCCTTTAAGGTTCCTATCAGGCTCATGTCTTTTTATAGGAAATTTAGCAGATTTGGATTTTATTGAATTTCCCTGAGCATGCCAACAGTCCTTGACTGTATGTCCATGCTTCCCACACTCAAAGCACCTAATGTGCTTACTACTGGAGCCAACTTTACCCCAATGAGACCCTGACCAGCATTTAATAGGCTTGTGACCAGGCTTGTTACAGTTAAAGCATGTGATGTGCTGGTTTGAGGCATGTTTATTTTTATAAGAGCCATGATAATTTACAGAGGATTTAGCATGCATCCTATCATCTTGTTCCATGACAAAGCATTCATTCATGAAGTGACCATGCCTACCACAGTAATGATAATAATCATTCTTTTCATGTGCATGCGAATGAGTAACAGACTTATGAACATCATACACTAATCCATCAGATTCCACAGAGCTAGCAGAGTTAACAGCATAAGCAGGGACAACCTTGACTTTATTCATATAAGAATTCTTTTTCAGTTGTTTGCCCTTTTTCAGAGCATTTGTTTATTTTTCATTTCTCTGAGCCTTGAATTGAAATACTGATGATGAAGGTGTTTTCAGATTTTTATTTTGTTTTGGGGATTGACTTGTGGTACCAGCTACATCAGAGCTTTGCATAAAAGTGGTGTATAGCGCGTTTCTAATAATTTCATTAACATCAGAACTGTAACTTATCCCCTTTCTTGAATTATCATCCTCACCTTTCATGACAACTTTCATTTTTCCTTCATTTTTAGCACACTTGGGTGCTGAGTTTTCCAGATCATGAATTTTATTTTCCAAAGAGACAATGTGAATTTCATAACTAGCGATCTCCTATTCACTGCAATTAACACATTCACTTAGTACTTTATTTGCAGTTTTATATTTCTTAATTTCTTGTTCCTGATTGCTCAATTTTTTAGATTCTTCATTACAAATAGTTTTTCCTTTTTCTAAAGTGAGAAGTATTTCGGACATACTAGTGTTTAACCGTTTTAATTTTTCAATTTCAACTTTCAATTCAATGTTTTCCTCCTCAAGTTTTTCAGCTTGAATTTCCTTATTACCAGATCTTTCTCTCTCGATAGCTAGAAGCCTCTCTGAAATAACAACATTTAGGACCATGAGTTTCTTGTTTTGTTCTTTCAGTTCTTTGTTTTCTTTAGTCAGCTTCTCAATTTCTTCACCACTGGATACAGAATCCAGTCTTTCAATTAGTTCCTCCTCTCTTTGTTCGACTTTAATTTTCTCATTTAATAAATCTTTGTTTTCTTCTTTAAGAGAAGCAATTAGCTTCATCAGCCATTCATTTTCACTGTATAGTTCTTCATTGCGTTCTCTTAGAAAAGAGCATTTGTTGCAATCTGACTCTACAGACGTAATATGTGAAACTTCCCCATTGATTTCATTTATTCTAGCTTCAAGATTTTCATTATTTTTCTAAAATTTTGCGTTTTCAAGTTTCAGTTTGTCCATTTCACAGTTCATCTTATTCAACTTCTAAAATTTTATTTGATGTTCATCGTTCTTAGTCTTCAGCTGATATTTTAATTCAGAAATTTTATTTAAGCATTCTTGATTCTCATATTTCAAGGATGAAATCTGTTCCTTGCTATTATGAACATCTACCAGGCACATATTATAAGACTTCTTCAAAGTAGGACAAACTTCACAAGAAAATTCAGATTTACTTTGTTCGATCTTTTTCTTCAATCTTTTATTTTTAGATTTCATTTTCTTAGACACTTCTAACAGTTCTTCATACATCATAACCAATTCATCAAACGAAGGTTCTTCTGATCCGGAGCTTACCTGAGAAGTTGTATCATCATCATTCTCTCTCCGATTGGCCATCAAGCATTTTTCTTCTTGCTCCCTGTTTGCAGTAGTGATTCTGTCCAAAATTTCTTTTCCAGACACACACTTGAGAACGAAGGGAAATTTGTCAGTATTCACTGCATCTCTTAAAATTTCAAGAACTGTGACATTATCACGGTTCTTTGATCTGTCCTCATTAGACCACTTAGTCTGATTTCGAGGCAAATCATGTGGGCCTTTTGATACGAGATTCCATAGATTTGGATCAATGGAATTCATATAGATACACAGGCCTCCCAACCACTTGCTGAAGTTGGAACCATCAAAAGCACAGGGACGAGCCATAAAGACTGATAACAAACAACTTCAACGTACAAAGCAATCACTGAGCAGTGTGTCAATGGCCCTCGATCACAACTGGATAAACATCAACACGAGTAGCACCTAAAGCAGCAGGATACTCTGTAGATCGTTGGATCTGAATACACAGAGACCCGCTCTGATAGCAATTGATAGGGTCAAATGAGACCTAGATGGTATGCTCTGATACCAACTGTAAGGTGCAAGGCCCAGATACAGAGGGGGGGTGAATGAATCCCCATCTAAAATTTTCCCCCAATTAAAAACTGACTGTAACAATCAGAGATGCAGAATTAAAAATAGTCAAGCTCTCCAGTAACAATAATTAAGAATCCAAGGTGATTCTCTCAAGACCAGATTCAAATGCTCGGTGAGCAAACTGAAAACTCGCCAGATGAGAAATAGAAATCGAGCTTAGGCATACATCTAGCGAATCAACAATGCAATCAAACCACGATGGATAGAATATTTTTTAGGTGATTCGGTCCTCCAGACCTACGTCCACCCCACACTCAAACCAGAGTGTGGATTCCTGCTGATACACAGCTTAAACCGCTGGGCATCACAACTTACCTACAACCGCTGAGCATCACAGCTTGCTTCCGCTGGGCAATACAGCTTAGCCATCCGCTGTCTAACAGCTTGACCCAATGGGCAATACAGCTTAGCCAACCTGAGGAATCCTCCTCTGAAACTACTGAGCAACACAGCTTGCTCTGCTGACTAACAGCTTGAAATAAGGTTCACAAGAAGACAAAAGACGTGAAAACATAGCAACTGAAAGCTGTAATCGATAGCAACACAGATGTGGCTCCCATGGAGCTGACTGGATTGGATTTGATCTAGATTCCAGTAGGGACAGAACTTTTGATCTCCTTTTCTTCTCCTCGAACTCTCTCTTCACTCTCTCTATCTTTCTTTCTCTTCTTCTATCTTGATCTCACGAGCTTTCTCTCTTTTCACTTCTACTCTTGTCTTCTCTGCAGCTCTTCTTCTTTTTTCTCTGCTCTGCTACTACTCTCAGATGATTCCAGTCTTTTCCTTTTTCGCTGGAATTTTTCTTCTTGCTCGTAGGAGGAATGTCTTTTATATTTGTTTTTGTCTGTGACCCACGAGCACTCGCCCTAGGAGTGTGGATAGAACATTCCCGCCAGGAAGCTTCAGGAATGTCTTGGCCACGTGTAGAATCTGGACACTGTAGCTTCCATGTGGCAGTCATCTGTCATGGACGATCCACCTTGGATCACGTGCCCTTCTTAACAGTCACGAGTAGTTGACCTGTTAGTGTGTCAGGACATATAAACGTCTGATAAGTGTGGAGATTGTATAGACTTGCTGAGACATCAAGGCAACCATGCATAGACTTAATATGTCATAAGTGCACATATGCATGGACTCAGTGTTCACACAGGGGACAAGTGCTCACACTTGTTTCAAGTACAGTGCTCAAAGATGCACAGGCTACGAATGCCAAGAGCAATCTTGCACAGACTTTACGCGTGCAAGAATCAAAAGTTGCATAGACTTTGCTATGCATTATGCGAGATAAGCCCAAACAACCCAAAGTAATGTGCACGGACTTTATGTGCTCGGTGCAAGAGTCAAGAGATGCACAGACTACCTGTGTGCAAAAGCACTGAATGCACCGACTTGGTGTGTGCACAATACACACACTGCACTTTCGTAAAATGCCAAGTCCTATCTAGCACAGACTTTGTACATGTGAGAGAAAAAGGTTGCACAGACTCCGTTATGCATCAAATGATATATGCTCAGACTTATTATGCAGCGTGCACGCACTTGCACAGACTTAATCGTGCCGTGAGCAACCTTGCTTAGACTTAGTCCGTGCGGAAGATAAATGTTATACAGACTTAGTGCACGGAGCAAAAGTTGCACTGACTTGATCGCGTGCAACGAGAAATGTTGCACCGACTTTCTGTTCAAGCCATGCACCAACTTGCAGACCCAAATGTTCTAAGTCTGCACCGACTCTAATGCACGAATGCACCTTGCACTGAATTCAAGCTTGCACATGCTAAGAATGCACTGACTCTAAACTCCACAGCTCAGTCCTGCACCAACATAATCATGATGCTAGCCTAACACAAGGACTGCACCGCCCTTGCATGAATGGAGTGCACAGACTTAAATTATGCGAGCTAAGCATTGCACCGACCAAGACCAAGGTAGCGTGCACTAACTAGGACGCACAGACCAGGATGCACATGAACAGTAACATGCACAGAGTTTATTGTGCAGCAGGACTGACATATATGCATGAACCATAGCCTTAGATAATGACTTAACAGCTAAAGTGCACTAACTTAGCCAATGCATGCGTGCATAGACATTAATATCATCAGGATGCCATATACAAACCATCATCAGATTCAATGTATGTATCACACTCAGTGTGACTTATAGTGTTGCTAACATCAAAACCATCATCAAGTCGAAACCATCATCATAACCACAGGGGCACAACAGGGAGGGGTGATTAGCTGGCCAAGCGTGGGGTGGGGAATGAAGGCAATCGGGAGCCAATCAAATCCTATTGTCACCTTCCGGTTGCTATTTTTGTCTCCTATATCCAGCGGCGTCTCCGGGGTCGTATCTCCTTGTCGGGATGTCCGAAGGTGGCAGGATAAAAAGCGTTGGACAGCTGGATCCTCTTACTCGCTCCTGGAGAAAGAGTCCACACGTTCTGAGCTCGGATGCGCCGGGGGTGCTGGATTTTGTGGGACTCCACCGAGCGTCACTCCTGCAGACTAGAACGATGTTGATCGGGACCGTACTCCCAGCTGGAGTAATGGATTGAGGCGGGACCAACTCTGGTTGAAAGGTGGTCCACTCTAGGATCTCCCAGCCAAATATCTCCACCCAATTCACCCAGACAGCTCGCTGGCAGCCTCTGGACTCAGGTAGGGTCAAGCTGGTAGCTGGGATAGGAATCTGGGCTCAATTTGGCGGAGGTGCCGCTATCCAACCCGTGACCGGAACGAGGTGGGGATGGAGTCGCCACGAAGAGGTACGTCTCAGGGATCTTCCAGAGCTTGAATGACCCCGTTCTGAGGTGGGAGACGCCGGTACCGTTGATTCTTGTGAAGTCGCACTGTCCAGGACGTCGGCCGAATAGGGGAGGCTTGTCGGGGGTGTAACTCCCAGTGGGAAAATCAGAATGAGGTGAGACCAAGCTTGACTGAAAGATGACTGACCTCTGATGAATTACTCCAGAGGGATAGGCCAGAAGATGACGGCAGAGATCGTGGTGTTCCCTGAAGTGAACTGCTTGTTCTAGCCGCCGGTGATTTGGACTAGAGGACAGACTTAGATTGTTGACACCGGTGCGCTCGACTGGGTACTCCAAATAGGTCGGGACAAATTTTGGATGAAATCTGGGCGACCCTAGTGGATCACCATCAAAGGGCTCGACCAGAAGTTGAGGGAGGAGACCGGAGCAGCTTCTAGAAGATGGACATGTCGCTGTCAGGACTAGGGTTGCGCGATCAGGGGAGAACGGCTCTCCCGGGCAGCTCGGGGCTCGGATGGAGGCGAGACCACCTCGCATGTGAAGCTCTTTGGATGACCTTTAATTCTTTGTGGTGATGGAGGGGCAGGCTCTGAAACTGGGAGCTCCTCTGCTGCCTGCGAACCAGAGCAGGGCCTGGTTGGGAGTGGGGGTAAGAGAGGGGAGAATGGGAAAGGAGGCTGATGGCTGGAGGGGGGTGCGACCCAGGTGGTAAGGTGGTGATGGGGAAGGGAGAGAAATAGCCAGCAAGGGGAGGGAAATTCAAATTTGGCCTAGGGTTTGAGCCCCTTCAGTCTTGGGGAGATGGAAGGGTGCTTGGGGAAGGGAAATGGGTAGTTGGGGGTTGGATGGTGGAGCAAGGATTGGTGGAGGTTCTCTTGGGGCTGGGGTGGAGTGAATAGGGGTGGTGGGTAGTTAGGGAGGCCCTTGAATGAGGGGAGGGGAGTTAGAAAGTAGGCGGGAGAGGAGAGAGAGAGAGAGAGAAATTGAGAAATTTAGGGAGAGGAAATGCAAGGGAATTCGTTTATTTCAATATTCATCCAAAAGTGAAGTACATGGGGAGAGATGGGGCCTATATATAGGCATCCACTCTTT
Organism: Amorphophallus konjac; assembly: GCA_022559845.1. Classification (NCBI taxonomy): domain Eukaryota; kingdom Viridiplantae; phylum Streptophyta; class Magnoliopsida; order Alismatales; family Araceae; genus Amorphophallus; species Amorphophallus konjac. The sequence continues at coordinate 130,378,780 of CM040124.1, read as the reverse complement.
ACATGACCAAAATACCCTTGACAATTAGACAAAAGACCAAGCATGTCCTAGAATCAATCCTAAGGGCCCATAACTAAGGTACTAAGGCCCAATTAAGCATAATAAGTGAAATGAGCTAAAACAACATGACTCAATAAAGAAAGTACATAAGATATGACTCAAAAAAAAGGAAAATAACATGTGAGCACATAGTCGGACTTCCTCATAGTGATGCAGGCGATCCGAGCCAAAGAGAGCGATGTGAGATGCCCTCATCACGCAAGCAATCAACTTTGAGCGGCGAACCCACTCTAGCGGACTCACCCGCATAATGCACACATGTGCCCGTGGGCAACTCGGCGATGATAGAGAGGGTCCGGGGAGGGACCTTGCTGTTCCGAGGTTTGGCTACCTTGAGGTTTAACCCCTAAGGGTCTGGGATGCCCAATTCGATAGGCGGCCAGCACGCCGAGGGCGTGAAATGTAGGGTCCCTCTCACAACTCACCCCGCGGTGGTACTCAATTTGATGAGAATTCGGGACCGAGCACTCTCTCACTGTCCGACGGAGCTAAGAAGTAATACTAATTAAGCAAGATAAACCAGAAATGAGAGGGGGTCAGAAGCTCACCTAATCAGCGTGAAGACGCCGATCCCGACCGAAGATGATGGCGAGCGGGGAGGCGTGGGTATGCACCCGCACGCCGCGCCAAAGTAGCTTCGGATGGCGACCTGCAAGTATAATCACTACGCCCTCGCAGAGGGGTTGGACTCAGGGTGGGAGAAATTATATTACATCCAAACACTACCTCCCATAGGGAGGGGCTTTAAGCCGGCTAGGCGGGGGTGGGGGAAACTAAGCAAAAGCCGAATTGTCGAACTGTGCTGGTCCTGGCCGCCCTAGATCAGCTGGACAGGAGGTTGGTGTTGTCGCTGTCATGAACGCCTACGACTTCAGATGATGATGGGACCAGTGCCAAAATGTCCTGGGTTGGCCCAGGAAGACGCCCAAATTTTTGGAGATTATTCTGATACCGACGGTGGCCGAGACGGGGTTGGGACCAGGGCTGGTCGAACTTGGCTCTAGATGTCCCAGAACTTTTGATGTTGGAAGAAGTGGCTGCCACGAACACTCTCGGGGTCCGATGAGGGCGGGACCAAAGCCTTTGCGATCATGGATGAGTCCTCTTCGATCAAAGATCAACGGGGTCACCGAAGGAGGTCGGAGTAGACCGCGAGAACCTGAATGGTGGGAAGGGACGGATCTGGCTCAGGGGAAGCTGACCTGCGCACTCTGGGGAGAAAATTTGGAAATCTATGCTCCGGGATCCAAATGGCTCCCTTATTCTTGGAGCTGGCAGGGGACTTGGGGGAAAAGATCTCAGCCAAAAATTAGGTCCAAACTCGCACAGGAGCGGCCGTGGTCGCTTCTTCTCTTGGGCTCTAGTTCCCTATCGGAGCAGCTTTGCACAGTCGAGGAAGAATGGCTCTCCCAGGCAGCACAAACGTCGGATGGATGCGAGACCACCTTGCCTGCGAAGATGCTTCGAAGAGCTTTCCAGCAATATAAGATACACCACCAGAAGATGCACGATGAAGACGTGGCAGACTCTGTAACTTTGGGGTACTCTGCTACTGCGAACCTGTTCTGGGTGTGGTGGTGGATGTAGGTGCTAATGGGGGAAGTGAGAGGGGAAATGGGAGAAAACGGGGCTAGGGTGATGCCTAAGGGAGGTCGAACCAGGGTGAGGGAGGGGGTGTGGGGGCTGTTGGGGTTGAAGCTAGGGTGGAGGAGAGTGGGTTGCGGCCTGGGTAGAGAGGGAGAGAGGGTGGAGGGCGCAGGTTGGCAAGGGGGGGAGGGAAAGGGGTTGGAATTTGGTTTAATGGTGAGTGGTTAATGTGGCCTTCGGAAGGGGAAAGGGTGTGTTGGGGAATGGTAGGGGTGCTTGGGGAGTGGTGGTCTATCTTGGGAGAAGGAGGAGGTGTATGGGGAGTGCCAAGGGGTGCCTTGGAAGAGGGAGAGAATAAATGGGATAGTTGTTGTCTCTAGGGAGATGAAGAGGTGTGATGAGGTGGAAAGTGGGGAGAGGATGAGGTGGAGCTAAGGTGGACAGAGGAAAAAGGAGAGAGAGAATTTCAGCCTGGAGAGAGAGGGGAGAGGAGAGAGAAAAGGGGTCGCCCCTTCTTGAGAGAGAGAGAGAGGGGGGAGCTTCTCACTCCAAGGAAATAACTAAGGGAATCCAAATTTTATTCTCAATATCTCATTTCTTCATTATCATTCTACAAATGAGGGAGAGGGGCCAATTTATAGGCATCCATATTTTCCATGACTAAAATAACCCTAAACTAATAGACTAATGACTCAACTGTGCAAGGGAGGGGCGCCCCTGGGCCTAGCCCACTTAATTGGGCCCATTAAACATAAAACCTAGGTAAATGGCTCACTAACCTAGGTACTTGGCTCAAATAAAAGAAAAATTACATGATAAGACTCAAATGAGAAAATGAAAATATATCATATGACTCGAAATAAAGTGGCGAACAAGATGTAGCACTGCTGGCGATCATCAGGAGCCTGGGAGCTTCTCACTCCAAGGAAATAACTAAGGGAATCAAAATTTTCTTCTCGATATCTCATTTCTTCATTGTCATTCTACAAATGAGGGAGAGGGGCCTATTTATAGGCATCCATATTTTCCATGACTAAAATAACCCTGAACTAATAGACTAATGACTCAACTGTCCAAGGGAGGGGCACCCCTGGGCCTAGCCCACTTAATTGGGCCCATTAAACACATAACCTAGGTAAATGACTCACTAACCTAGGTACTTGACTCAAATAAAAGGAAAATTACATGATAAGACATAAATAAGAAAATGAAAATACATCATATGACTCGAAATAAAGTGGCGAACAAGATGTAGCACAGCTGGCGATCATCAGGAGCCTCGAAAAAGTGTGGAAGGGCAGGAGATGTCCCCATCAGGTGCCCAAGTTCTCGTAGGGAGGGGTCAAAGGGATCGTGGATGGTGGGCCACGGATTAGTTGGTTCCACTTCTAGGATTACCCATGTGAGTTTTTCTCCAATGTGTAATGGGTCTTCTCCTACCGTAAAAGTGGATGGACCGCTGACCTCAATGAATTGGCTTGGCTTCCTACCCAAGACCACAAGCTCCAAATTGTGAATAGGGTCGGGCTCCTCGGATGTAGGGAGGAATAAAAGGAGGTCACTAGTGTAGCAACCCATCGTACAAACCGAGGTGATGGACCCGATACTTAGGTGCATGAGACCAAGGCTTGTAGGTCGGTCGATCCCTAGGGACAAGATGGCAGTCAACTCAAGTTGCCACTCTAACCCCTTGATAAGATCATCCAAAGTCTCTACATGATAGTAGGATTGGATTTTAGTGTGATGGGAGATGAGGGGCACTATGGGGGGGTTTTGCTCCATGGGAGGGTAGGCATGGGCCGTGATTGCGTGAATCGGACTCTCCTTTAGCCATCTAACAAGGGGCCCACTTATGATGATTTTGCTCCCAACTAGAGGGGATGGTGTAGAATGAAGATCGGAATGCGAGGTATGCGAGGTTTCTTCCTCAACTTGGGCATGGGTTTTCTTCAAGGTGGGGATGGGGTCTGGGGTGTTCATCCCTATGTGGTCGGGTGTATGGTTCATGGTTTCCTCTATAAAAGGGATGGGAAGGTATTTTGGTGCTGTGGTGGTGATAGCCGAGGTATGTTGCACCCGGGGTGGTGGGTTGAGGTGGGATCGGGTTGGGGTAGGGAGTGGGAGTAGCGGAGGTCTAGGTTGGGGTTGGAAGAGGGATGTGGGTTGGGTGAGGGAGTTTGGGTTGGAGGGATGTGTCCTTCATGGGGGTAGATGGAGGGGCGGAGGTGGGGACCAAGTGGGCTTGAGTGGAGAAGGTTAGGTGGTGGAGTGTAGGGGGGATGGCCGGGGTAGGATAGGTAGGGAGTGGTGGGGTTTGGGCCATTGGGGTGCCCTTAGGCAGGCAGGGTGGGAATGGAGGAGTGCTACGGATATCTAGGTAGGAAGGGGAGTGTTGGGGTGCGTGAGCCTTCCTAAGTTCGGCCTTAATATTCTCCCAAGTGTCAATCGGGTCTTGCCCGCGGATCTTCCTAACACCCTCAACAATTAGCCAACGATTTTTTGCTACTTTGGTGAGTTGCATTTTGGCAAGCCTCACTTTGCTCCCTTCGGGCATGGGGATCCAATCAAAATGTTGATCCATGGAAGCTTCCCATTCTAAGTAGACTTTCGGGTCATAACACCCGTCAAAGCTACGGAGTTCAACGTCCCTTGGTGTGGAGCTATGTTCATGGTTTCGGCCAAGTTGGTAAGATATAGCTTTAAGTACCCTAAGAGCGATTGTGACGTCCTCCTTGAGGTCGTTCACTTGGCCTTTGATACCATTTATCCTAGTGGCATAGATCTCTTGGGGGTTGGGCCCCATGGAGAGGGCCGAGGATGACGGATCGGATCGGTATGAAGTAGCCATACAAAGGGGAAGTGATGATGCATAGGGTGACCCGATGATGACTCTAATGCAAGCGTTCCTTAAGACTTGACTTATTAGAATAAGTCAATGACTTGCTCTGATACCAACTGATGTGGGACGGCCAAGGGGACAGCAGAGATGCAATGACGGGCCCTCGGACCTAGACGCGCAAGCACCCTAGCGAAGGTCCGGACCTGATTTCGGCGGACTAGCTCACTCGTCGCGCTACCCTTTCCCGGGGTGACTCGGGGATGGTAGGTTGAGTCCGGGGACTAGACCCTTGCTGGTTGGGGTTAGGGGCAATATTGATTGAGGATTCCACCCTTAGGTTTGAATGTTTTCGTGGCAACGGGGTAGACCACTCGCCATGGAGGGTGCAGGTACGCTCACACTCACTCTCCGCGTTGGCCACTCAATGTGGCGGTTCGGTCGGGGCTGGGTGCTCTCTTCCTTACCGACGGAGCTCAGAAATGATAAGGGATGAAAAAAATAGTCAGGAGTGATAGGGGCTCACCTAGCCGGCTTGAAGAAGCTGACTCCGACCGGAGACGAAGGCGAGCGGGGAACGTGCGATGCCCGCACATGCGTCGGTGTCGCTTGACCTGCAAATTAAATCTCACACCACTACGCCTCTCGCAGGAGGGTGATCATGGGGTGGGGGATTTAAATTTTCAAACAAAGACTGCCTCTACGCAGGGAGGGGTGGTCAGCCGTCCAGGGGGGTGGAGCAAATGGGAGCGACGAGGGCCGAACGGCCGGAGGCCGAAATCTGCTCACCCGATTCTGCAGGGACAATAGGTCGGTGAACGGGGTGCCACGAGCTCTTCCAATCGCTGTAGGCAGCGGATCCGGAGCTGCCACGACCCTGGATGGCCAGGGATCACCCGGCATGAACTTGGGGTCACTTGGGGGTCGGCGTGGGCCGCTACGGCTTCGGGACCGGGACTGCTCTTGCGTGAGCTTGTCTGCCCCAGAATTACACCAATCTGAAGAAGGGGCCGCCACGGGCTCTCCGAAACTCCGATGGGGGCGGGACTTGCGCTGACGTGGCCGTGGGCGAGGTGGGAGCTTGCTGGAAGAGCCGCCCATCGATTAGGGGTTGGAATGAACTGCAACGGGGCTGAATCCACAAACTGGTCGAGTCTGGCCCACCTGAGTCTGTCAAACAGGGTGGCGATGTCGGGGTTGTTAAGAACTCCACCGGTGGTTGATTGTGGCGACGCTGGTGCCGAAACGTCTTGGGATGGCCCGAGAGTGTGTCGATGGATTTACAGGCCGATCGAAGACCAGCTATGGCCGTGACAGTCCGGGGATCAGGACCCAACCGGCGCTGCCTGCCAAGGCCAGAAGCGTGGGTGCCTGAAGAAAATGCCGCCACGAGCTTCTCCGTGCTCTGATGAAGGTGGGACCAGCGCCGACGCGCTCGAGGGAAATTCCTCTTTGAGCAGGAGCCGACGAAGCCCCCAGAAGATTTCGGAGCAGAGCACAGGAGATAGAAGATTGGGAGAGGGTCCGATCCAGTCTGGCAAAATTGACCTGCGCACTCCAGGGAAAACTACTGGAATGTGATGCTCCGGAGCCCAAACGGTTCCCTTCTTTCTGTGGTGTTAAGAGGACTTTTAGACACTTGCCTCAACCAAAAATCATGCCAAGATCTTCATAGGTCCGACCCTTTTGGCGTCTACAACTAGCTTCTGGTGTTCTGTCGGAGCTCGGTTGCACAGGCCGACGAGAATCGGCCTCCTGGTAAGCTCAGATGTCGGATGAAAGTGGAAAAGCCCTCGTTGGAAAGCTAGCTCGGAGACGAATCATGTTGCTATTGGGATGTTCGCCTCAATCTGCTCAGACGAGACAGGATCGATGCTGCAAGTTGCGTGCTATTCTGCTGTAGTGGTGGACAAGGTGGTGGGTGGGGATGGGAGGTGCTAATGGGGGAAGTGAGAGGGGAAAATGGGGTGGAAAGGGGCTAGGAAGAGCCCTGGCTGATAGGGGGTCAAGGGGGGTGAGCCAGGCATGTGGGAGGGACAAATGACATGTTGGAGGTGGTTCTAGCAATGGGTGGAAGAGGAGCTCCGAATTTGGTGGTAGGGTTGAGGAGAGATGGGGGGAAAGCTTGTTTGAATTTTGGGCTCTAGTGGTTGGACACTGATGGGGACCTAGGGATTGAGGAAGGATGTGATGGGAGAGAGTGGAAAAGTCCTCTATGGTGCCTGTGAGAGTGATTGGGGTGGTTGGAGTTGTATGGGGAAGTCAAGCATTGACTTGGGGAGAGGGGGAAATTTCTATAGGGATGGTGGGAGTGTTGAAAATAGGGAGAGGATTGGAGTTATTGAGGCTTAAAATGGGGGTGGGAAGGGGGCCCTTGATGATGTGGAGGGGAGAGAAGGGGGGGGGAATGAGGTGGAGGGGAGAGGAGAGAGAGATGGGGGCGCACCCCTCCTTGAGTATGAGAGAGAGAGAGTAAGAGAAAAGAGAGAGAGAGAGAGGAGGGGAGAAAATAGCTCAAGGAAACTCCTTCAATCTCATTGATCATCCAAAGTTGTACAGATGAGATGGGAGGGGTCCTATTTATAGGCTCCTCACTTTTTTTGCATGACCACTTTACCCTTGACAAACTGATAAAAGACCAAGCCTATCCTATATAGTAGACTATTGGCCCAACTAATGGACTAAGTCCCAATTCTCATGGAACCTAGATAAATGACTCTCTAACCTAGGTACTTGACTTAATAAAAGTAAAATGACATAGATATGACTCCAAATTAAAAAAGAAAAGATACATAATGTGATTAGAAAAAGTTGATGAGCTCAAATTATTGATGCCGATGATCATCCAAGCCTCGAGCGAGAGGGATTTGGGGAAGATGTCCCCATCACAAAGGCTCGACACTTGACAGCGTCGGACTCCCCGTGTAAGGTCATCAGGGCGTCGAAGCTGTCGTAGTAGTCGGCTGGGTCGCCCTGGCCGTCGTAAGACTTGAAGGTCGGTGGAGAGACTCTATGCTAAATCTCTGCCTCCAATATCTGATCGGAGAATGGGGATCGCTCCTCATCCTCCTTGGTGCTGTTCTGCTGGAGGACGCAAAGGGCGTGCTCCTGCTCGGCTAAGCGCCGCTCAAAGTTCCGTAGCTGGAGGGATAGTTCCCCCTGTCGCCGGGACGGGGCTGGGGGGCTCCGAGTGTTTCCCTGGCATTCCGGGTTTGGAACGTCCACCTTTGTGCGTTGTTGATTGAGCTCAGACTTCCTCTTTCTTGGGCTGGAGGAGGCTTCTCGCTCCGAAGGTGAGGGCTGTGAAGGTCCGCACCGCTTGCTCCGGACGATGCGTCCTCCTTAAAGAATGAATCGACCTCCGACCGTCATCCAGGAGGCCTCCGTACGGGGGTGATTGGTCCAAGGAAGCCGCTACCTCTCCTCTCCAGCTATCTGGGTCCTCATCAAGTCGACGAGGACGTCCATTTTAGCATTGAGGGTTTGGAGTGCGTCTGGGTTCCCAGGAGCGAATTGTCCCCCTTCGGCTGACGGAGGTGGATTGTTGGCTTGATTATTAGAGGGGGCACCTGTCGAAGAGTGCGAGGGCATGAACTCACTCTCTTCGACCGTCGGTGCCTTCCCTTTTCCACCGATGTTTCTCCTACTGGAGCTTCTTCGCACCATATTGGCTCTTTGCTCGTTTCGCATAGACGACGCCAGATGAAGAGGCGTGAACTCACGCTAGGTCTTGAGCCGCACGATGCTGGGGAGGCCTATGCTGCTGGTACCACGATCGAGAATCTGCAAGGCAGGAAACGAGTCAGAGGAGCCCAGGGTTGAGACCCCGGGGAAAACCCTCCAATGCCAAAGTCAGCGAAGTTATAGAGCGTAGGTGGAAGGAGAGTAGGAGAGGGAATGAGGAGCAAGAGATCGCTCTCCACCAGTGGGTGTGGTGTTAGGCGCTCTGGATTACCTTTTTTGGAGGGTTTCCCTTGGTTTATATAGTGTTCTTCTCCGTAGGGTGCTCGGAGGAGGCGGAGAGTATAGGGGGCGTTACTCGGCCGTTCGAGGCTTAATCAGTTGGTCTCCCCTTTCATTGACTCCCGATCTTCCCTCATTCAGTTCAGCTCGGGCGCCGCTTGGGCTTTCCCTACTTTGACGGTTACTCTGACTTCCGGGCCTAGAGGCCGCCTAGGAAGTATTAGTCCGAGCAATTTTGGGCTTCAAGATAAGTGGGCCCGTTATTGGGGCTGTCACTTGGAGAGCTCGACCTATTTGGGTCGGGTTGGACCTGGTTGGGCCGCTCTCGATCGTATGTTGATTGGGCCGCCAATTTACCCCTCTCCATAGGTCTCTTATGAAAATTTGAGGTCGTTTCAGCTTCAAATCAAAGGTCTAAATTATAGTTTTCTAAATGGAAGCTTTTAAAAATAATGTTAGGAAAACTTTGACTTTTATAACCATCTAAAACTACCAACAACTATTCAACTTATATCTCCGTGTTGAAACGGGCGCTGAAATTTACTTCCTACCAAAAGTCTCACCTAACGCATGCTAAGAACCATACATTCCATCCGGTAATTTATAATAACAGAAAAATGCTGAGACTTCTCGTAATTCACCAGCTTTCTTGCACTAAACATCTTTAATAAGTGGAAGATTCTTCCTTTCGTTTTTTAGAATTCTATCTCCTCCCCCCCCCCCCCACCCCCAACCCTTTCTCTCGGCCTCGCTTCTACGGGCATTTAGACGTTTCGGTCAGGCTCGGCCCATGAACGGTGCCAGCATTGCTCGGCCCATCGCACTCCAAAGTTGGGCGAGTCAGAAAGATGCAGAAAGTACCTTAGAAAAACAACGGCAAGGGAAAAAAAATAAACCAAAAGAAGTTGTTGTTCTTGGACGAGCTGGACACTGATGAGAAAATCCCACCCGCAGCTTCTCTCCGCGCAATCTCTATCAACATGGAATTCAATGATTCGGGCCACTGTGGAAGATGGGCAGTTCATGGGGTCCCTCCGTCTCTACTGTTCGATGCTGAGAGCTGGTCTCCACGGCGACAACTTCACCGTCCCCCTCGTCGCCAAGGCCTGCGCCAAGCTGAACTCTTTGCGGGATGGATGCAAAGTCCATGCGCACTCGATCCTAACGGGCTATGAGGGGGACGTCTTCGTGCAGACATCTCTGATGGATTTGTACTCCAAGTGTTCTGCTATTGCTGAAGCACGCCAACTGTTCGACGCAATGCCAGTTAGAAGCTTAGTATCCTGGAATTCGATGATCTCAGCGTATGGACGGGAGACTCTGATCAACGCTTCATTTGACCTCTTCAGACAGATGAGAGCCCTCGGACTGAAGCCGAATATGAGCACGTTCATGGGCCTTCTTTCCAGCTGTGGTAAGTCTGGTTCGGTTCTTGCTCAAGGTCCTTCTCTACATTGCTACGGGATGAAGCTTGGGTTTGATGTGGAGCTATGCTTTACAAACTCTTTGATCGCCATGTACGTGAGGTGCGGCTTTGTTGATGCTGCTCTTTCCTTGTTTGACTTGATGGAGGAAAGATCCGCCATATCCTGGACTATCATTATAGGAGGGTATGTCAGAATGGGATGCTGTAGCAATGCCTTAGAGAGTTTCAACAAGATGCGCCGCTGCAATGTAGGTCTTGACCCTGTTACATTCCTCAGTCTTATTTCTGCTTGTTCTTTGTCAGGAAGCTTGTCGCAGCTTAGCTCTGCTCATGCTCTCACAGTAAAAAGCGGCTGTGGAGGCAAAAGTTTCATTGTAAATTCACTGTTGAACTCGTATGCTAAGTGCCATGACCTCATATCCGCTGAAAAGGTCTTTAATTTGATGCCTGAGAAAGATATCTTCTCTTGGACGTCGATGATTGCAGGGCATGTTCAAAATGGTCGTGCAAGCCAAGCTCTAAGTGTGTTTGAAAAGATGTTGAGGATAGGCATTGAACCAAATGTGGTGACCTTAACTACTATACTTTCAGCATGCGCAGATCTTGGATCACTGGATATGGGGCCAAAGGTGGAAGATTTTGTCAAGGCCAACAAGCTTGAATCAGATTGTAGGGTTCGAACTTCATTGATTCACATGTACTGCAAATGTGGTAGCATTGAGAAGGCTAGGGAAATTTTTCGTTTGTCTCCTCGTAAGGATTTGGCACTGTGGAGCTGCATGATAAGTGGGTATGCAATACATGGGATGGGCAGAGAGGCTCTTACCCTCTATGAAGAAATGAAAAGGCAAGGGAAAATTGATCCAGATGCTGTTGTCTTTACTGGCATTTTATCAGCATGTTGCCACTCTGGTCTGATAGAAGAAGGATTGAAATTCTTTAAGAGCATGCAAAAAGATTTCAATATTGATCCCAGTATAGAACATTACTTGTGCTTGGTTGACATGTTTTGTCGAGGTGGGCATTTGGATACAGCCCTAAAAGTTATCCAGGAGTTGCCCGTTGAAGTACAGACTCCGATTTGGTCTCCATTTCTAAGTGCATACAGAAGCCATCATGGTTTTCACATGAAAGAATTTGGAGCAGAGAAACTATCTCATATGCAGCCTCAGAGCTGTGGGAACTACATATTAATGGCTCACACTTATGCATCATTGGGCATGTGGAAGAATGCATTCGAGATCAGAAGGTTGATGGATGAGAGGGGTTTTGTCAAGCAACCTGGGTGGAGCAGAATGGAATCCAGCAGAGGCTGCTGGCCCTTAGTCTCCGAGCAAGGTTATTTTTGATGATGGTTATTTAATCTAACCAATCTCTGTCAGATTACTCAGACCAGAAGTACGCTAAATGTATCCATATTTTTGAAGAGTCTGGGATCAGCACTGTTAGCATGATGTAAGTTTTGGCTTGTATCATGGCAAAAGCCATGGATGCTATTGAGAGGTGCGGATGTTGTGGAGGTCACAAGAGTTTGTGCTCACTGATTTGTTCATTCTTGTTAGATGCAGAGATTATGCATACAAATTTGCAGATATACCTGAAAAAAATCTTTCAAACTAAGTTTAACACCACAAAAAGATCATGTGGAACAAATATGTAGCTAAAATTCTTCAATAACTCATATTAACTTTATATGATTTATTTACAACCAAGGTCATTCTAATGAATGTATAAAAATCAAGTTGAAAACTTGTAGAGTGGCATACAAGGTAGTAACATATCGGAAGGTATAAAGAGTTTTGAAAGTCTTCAAAAGATGAACCTATGGAATTAAGCTCAGTAAAACTTAATATTATTTGAAGAATATACAGATGATTACTGAGGAGGGCGTATCTCGTCAGTTCATTAGGGCTCGCCTAGTCGGCCCACCGCGGAGGTCCAATCCTCCAGGCTCACTACCTTGCGCATCGGCCTAACACGCTTCTTGCTTCAGCACATGCTTGACACAGATGCTGTACCCGTGTGCGCCTCCCCCATCAGCGGCCACGGTGCACTTCCCTAGCGGCACGTCAATGGCGGGAGGTGCACTAGTCCAACGACGGGAAGGGAGGACACCGCCCATGCCGCTCTCCTTGACAAATCAATCTCACGACCACTCTGGTGAGCCCTACCGCATAATGGCGGGTTGCCCCCCCTCCCTCCCCACTGTACCCCCCTCCCTCTCCCTTCCTTGTGTCTGTGCGTACGAGGGAACCCCCTCCCCTCCCCACCATGCCCCTCTCCCTCTCTTGAACCCCCCTCCCCTCTCATGTTTACCCCTCCCTCTCCCTTCTCTGTGTCTATGCGTGAGAGGGAACCCCCCCCCCCACCCCACCCCACCCACCGTACCCCCTCCCTCTCCTTTCTCTGTGTCTATGCATGAGAGGAAATGTAGTGACCCGAATTTAAAATGAATTAATAATTGAGGAAATTAAAATTTTCTTGAATACAATAAGAACAAAGTTCATATAATTATAATAGGCTATATGAATAAATTTAAAATTATAATTAAGTGTTGGGCTAATATTAAAAGTCTTAATGGGCCTAAAATATTATTTAATTTTGAGTTATTAAAAGTCCTAAATTCTAAATGGATTAAATAAGTTAAAAACTCAACTAAATGGGTTTTAAATCAAAATTAAATCGAACCCAATAAGGATTAGGTCGTTCTCTATAGAAACTCTAGCCTAATTAGGGTTTACCTCATGCTAGGTGGCCTAGATAAGATTAGGGTTCAAAATTTTTGGAGGTTTTCCCTATCTAGTGTTCCTTAACTTAAAATAGGACTCTAGGAAGTAGAAATCCTATAAATAGGATCTTATAAACTCCCTAGTCAACCCTAGTTCGTGTGAGAAGACTTCTAGGTGTGGGAGGATCGTGCTAGGAGGAGTAATCGTGGGTTTTCTTCGAGCTTTTGTGGGGTCGTCATTCTTCTTCCTCTTCTTTCTTAAACAACTCAAGGTAGGTGATCCCTCAGGCTAAATCCCTATTTAATGGTTTAAACACATTTATATGCATATCTAGCATAGTTCTACATTGTTTTCCCTAAATTCTATCTACTATATTATATGTATTTCAATGATTATGGACTGGATATTGCTGTTTAGGGTTTTCCCGCAGGAAACGGGATTCTATTTATGATCGTGGTGCTAACAGGGACAGCGCCTCTGAACGCGACCACCCTGTAGACTACGTCTATGAGAGTTGTTTTTATTTAAAAATTAATTATTTCTTGTATATCATGTGATATATCTTGTATAGTTGTTTGATGGTTATGTCACTCTGGTGATGTCATGATATATCATGTGATATATCTTGTGTAGTTGTTTGATGGTTATGTCACTCCGGTGATGTTAACCTACCGCTATTGATTGATTTCTGTTTCTCACTTAAACCCCAATTCTTGGTGAAGTTAGAACCCTCCGCTGGATATTCCTTCTATCGGATTAGAACTTTCTTCATCGAGACCTCTGTAACTCTCCGCGAGTCTTGGATTCCCACAAGGATGTCGAACTGATTGTACCACAAAAGCCTTGAAAACACTTAATCCCGTCCTACTGGTGTAGGTCAAGGTTCAATCGACCTTTGGACCCATAGAATGAGGTTCTATTAGGGTTCTGTCTGCTTTGTTCTAAACGAGGCCTGATCAGGAACCACATTCAATCTCCTGATCGCAGCTGACCCTATGATCGCATCCTGATCGTAGTGCTCTTCCTGACCGTGTTTTGTTGGAGACCTCCGTCTTACAACGGCCTGGATCGTTAGCCTCTGGTCGTGACTTTTCGACCAACCGCATTCATCCTGATTGTGGCACTGTTCATGACCGCATCTAGAATCCAATTTCATGAACATGTTTTATTCGGTTTGGCTATGTTTTATGAGTCCGAGAATTGATTATTTAAGGTACTGTTGACTTGATTTACAGCAGGAATATCATCCATATTACTTGTGCCATTATATCTTCCTTTAAAATTACGTTCAAGATGTTTCTGGAACATAACTCCTTGATGTCACTTGGCCATATCTACAAATTATGAAATGATTAAGGGTTGTGGGTCCGCTAATAACCAATGCCAGATAGGACAGAAGTCCATTATGTAAACTATAGGAAAATTCTAGGTGTGACATTGCACCAACTTCTGTTATTTGGTTATTCTATTATCTAAATATTTTGTTATTCTGTTAAATTGATATTCTGATATTCTGCTAATCTATTATTCCACTATCCTGCTTGAATATTATTAGAATTTTGATATAGTCTAGTCAATTCTATAAGTTTTGTTCATCTAGATCTTCTGTTTATTGTTTTATACTCTTACCTTGTCCTTCGTTCTGTATTGGGATTGTTCCCTTTCTTTTGAGCTTCATATCTGTCCTTCATAATGAAATTCGTTATTGATTGTCGCCTCTGATTGATAGATTGTATTTCAGATTGATTTATGGTTTTATATCGTTCATGCATAGCATTTTAATAAATATTGGTTAATTGGCTGATCACTTATATTTTACTTAGCGATAGAGATGTAATTCCTATTGAGTGTTTTTACTCACTTAGTTTCTCTTAACATTTTTTAAGTAATAATGATGAAAATGTTTAATCGGATGGGGAAGGGCAAGAGTAATGAGTGCTCTAGAGGATTTGTGTCTATGTCTTTTTTATTTTTATTGAGTTTAGTCCTATAATTTTGAGTCTTTTCTTTCTATTTATGTTAATGTAAGTTTGAGTCAATAAATTGTGATAATGGTATTTTGATATCAATAAAATTATATTTTTTGTTATTTTCTGGCCTTATTGTGTCTCTTATAATTTACTCTGATTTTCATGACTGTTCGCTGTCACGTTCCGAGTAGTTTCCGTTGCTATCAATTCGGGATGTGACAAAAGTGATATCAGAGCTAGGTTTTGTTGAAACCATAGGTTTTGATCATAGGTTGCCATAAGTGTTAGGTTCTTCCCTAATGTTACCCGATGAGATTGGGTAAAGTCTTGGGTTCAGTGCTAGAAATTGACTTAAAACTTTTAATGAAAATAACTTGTTAATCGTTGTAAAAATTATTTTGTAGGAGCTAGATAGCTAGCGAGATGACGGTTGAGTGAGCGCAATGGTGGGAGATGCAAAGAACTGTCTAAAGTTTGACTCAGACTCTTTAGCAAGTAGCTCAAGGAAGAGCGAATCATGATGTTGGGGAGGTGCATCAGAATTTTCGGAGTCTTAATCTCTCTAGATTTAGTGGAATCCCTTATCCTGATGAAGTAGAAGATTGGATTAAGTAGTTAGAAAGAATCTTTAAAGTGATGCAATGTTCGGAACAAGATAAGGTCATTTTAGTAGCATTTCAATTGGAGAAGGATGCGAGGGCTTGGTGGGAGTCCGTGGAAGTTACTTTGCCAAATGATCAAGTAACTTGGACAGAATTTCTGGAGTACTTTAATGATAAGTATTTTTTCAGAAAGAGTTTGGGATTAAAAGGCTCAGGAGTTTGCCTCCCTTATGCAAGACAGTAGTAGAGTATGAGGCACAATTTTCTAGGTTGTCTCGTTATGCGCCTCACTTGATATTGACCGATAAGATGAAGGCTAAGCAGTTCTTGAATGGATTAAGGTTACAATTTATACCCCAATTGGTACCGATGGATATTCAATCTTATGCCGAGATAGTGAGAAGAGCTCAACTATTAGATGATGCCATGGAAATGTCTGAGAAGGTCAAGGCGGGAATGGAGAAGAAGATATTAGGAAATGGCAATAAGAGGCTGAGTGATGGTAATAGAGTTCTGAATGGTAAGAAGCCTAAGGAGGAGAAGTGTAAGCATTGCGGGAACAATGGTCATCAATCCGAGAAATGTAGATGGAAGATTGGAGCATGTTTTCGCTGTGGGAGCAAAGAGCATAAGGTAGCAAATTGTCCTCTTCCTAAGGACCAATCTCTGCAAGTGAAGGATCACAATGAAGCACGACGTCAAGGAAGGTTGCAAGCTTTGATAAGGGCCCAGTCTGTTTATGATGGGGTGACTAGAGGTACATGTGAGCGACGTCACGCGGTTCGAGGAACGAAGAAGATGCGGAGCGCGCGGGCTCCTTTTTGTTTTTATCTGACTTTTGCTGCAACACAAAAAAAATAAGAGAAGAGAGAAGGGGCCACCACGGGAGATTGCTTCGGCGGGGCGAGCGGGACAAACACAATATGTTAAAGATAAGAGGAGAGAGAAAGGGCCACCACGGGAGATTGCTCCGGCGGGGCGAGCGGGTGTAGAAATTAAATAACAAAAATTGAAACGGCCATTGCGGGAAGCAACTCGCCGCGGCCTCGAGAGTATAGCATAATAGGAATATAACAAGATATAGAAAGGAGCAGAATTTAAACGGCCATTGCGGGAAGTGACTCGCCGCGGCCTCTAGAGTATAGCAGAAGAGAGATATGGCCAGATGTAAGAGATATAGCAAGATATATATATAGATGACAGAATTTAAACGGCCATTGGGGAAGTGACTCGCCGCGGCCTCGAGAATATGAGCAGATAAGAATATAACAGAATATAAAGAGAATATGAAGAACGGGAATTTAAACGGCCATTGGGGAAGTGACTCGCCGCGGCCTCGAGAATATGAGCAGATAAGAATATAACAGAATATAAGGAGAATATAAAGAATGGAAAATTAAACGGCCATTGGGGAAGTGACTCGCCGCGGCCTCGAGAATATGAGCAGATAAGAATATAACAGAATATAAGGAGAATATAAAGAATGGAAAATTAAACGGCCATTGGGGAAGTGACTCGCCGCGGCCTCGAGAATATGATGTGATCGCCAGGGGCCAAAGACCCCAAAATAAAGAAAGTGATCGCGCCTACCTCAAGAGCGGGAGATGGCGGGTTGCTTCTTCCTCCCCTTTCGGCCGGCCGACGGAGAGGGCTTTCCTTGGGTACCTTTGCCAAACAACGACAAATAAGTAACGAGTGGATTAGAAAGATGATGGTGTGGTATTCAAATCCTTGCGATAAAAATAACGAAATGATGGCAAGACACACACCTGGTTGGTGTTGTCTTTTAAACCCCTCTCGGACACGAGTAGGAGGAAAATGCTTATGATGAATGGCGATTATGCCGACGTAGGAATAGAAAAAAGACTCCCTTATACGGGGGGATGGAGGATGCGATATGATGAATGCAAGATAACTATGAAAGAAAAGGAGAGAGTGGCTTATTGAATGGCCGATAGTGAGATCCGGCGGAGCTTCGGTAGCGTAGGGACGACGTGGAAGCGCGGTGGATGAAGATGACCTTCCTCTCTCGAGCGTGGGCACCCGGGAAGCCGGCAGAACATCCTCCTGAAAGGAACCTAAGGGTTAGAAAAGATCCGACAGCCTCAGGATTCCGGCAGCCTGTCGGACCTCTCAAAACGCCCCCCCTTCGGACTGAGGGGGTTCTGCTATTTATAGAGTCCCGGACGATGGAGGCGTCCAGGGGCCTGGACGCCTTCATCAAGGTCTTAGAAATTTTTTATTAATTTTTATTTTTTTATTTTGAATATTTTAATGGAGGCGTCCAGGCAACTAGACGCCTCCATAACAGTCCACCGGAATCCGCCAGAAGCCGCACGCGGTTTGGCAAAACACGTGTTTTTTGACCGGCGCCCGAGACTCACAAGTGGGCGCGTCTGGCTGGCAGGACGCCCTTATATTCTGGACTTTTCTGAGACGTCAAATTGAGCGGCGCGTCGGGCTTGTCCGGATGTGGTGAAATGAAGGCGTCCAGTCTCTCGGACACCTCCACGTTTTGGATTTTTCCGATTAGTCAAACCGACCGGCGTGTCGGGATTGTCCGTATATGGAGTATGGGCGCGTCCAGGCACCTGGACGCCTTCACATTTTGGATTTTTTCTCAAACGTCAAACCGACCGTCGAACGGGGACCGCCCGTGGGCAAGTTGATGGAGGCGTCCATGGGCCTGGACGCCTCCATAAACATATATGTATATTTTTTTTGTTTTATCTTTTATCATGATTAATATTTTTTATATTTAATATTTTATTTTCATGGAGGCATCCGGTCGCCTAGACGCCTCCATTAATTTATTATTTTTATGTGTTTTTTTTGCTTTAAATATATATTAAAATCATGGAGGCGTCCAGGGGACTAGACGCCTCCATGAAGACCCCCCCGGGTGCCCCGAAAAGGTGTCGGCAGTCGCCTGCCAGACATTCTTCCTGGTTCCGAACCTTTCGGTGCGTCCGATTGGTGTTGATGCCGTCCGAATGCCACAACAAGACGATTTCCGGATGTCGAAAAGGCGGAAGAAGACTCAAGAATAGGAAGCACTCAAGCGATTCAAAATGTGAAAGCCGCTGCGGGGCGTCGTATAGTAATATGAGATTTTATCAGGAGACGTCAGGAATAGCGTGTCTACAGCTGCCCCGCCTTGGCGTCTACTTTGCAATGGAGTGACACGTAATGGAATGGTATCGAAGTGGAGTGAAATAGAGTGGGAATGGACTGATAAGTTGACAAGGTGTGATGAGACACACTTTTGACATTACTGTTTGGAATCTTTCTTGTAGTTTCAATGAGGCGACCTTGAAGAAGGTCTTTCAAATTTTGACGATTGCTTGGACGGAGATCAAATAAGGGAGGGTGAGATGTGCGCTTAGGCACAAAAATAAAGGAGACCAACTTCTCGGGGTGGAAGTACCTGGGTCATAAACCGGCAGGTTTCACCTTTGGGGAGCGGTTGCCAGCCAGTGTGGAAGTGCTGCGGTCAAGGTGGGTCAAACAAGGTAAAAAGTAAAGGAATATCTGAGGATCTGTCCAAACAAGGGTCTCCTTTTGGAAGAGCAGCGTAGGACCGTTTCAAGGAAACTCAGTATTTCATTCGGAGTGGAATATCTCATATTTATAAGAAATGAAGCACAAACGGCTTTCACAATCGAATCACTTGAATGATCTTCCGCAATAAATCAAAGTCCTATGTGAATGCATGCTGGGTTTAAAATAAAAATTTAAAATAAACTAAAATAGAAAATAGCCAAGGATAATATTGTCAACTCGTTAAGAATGGGTCAAGATACCGATCCGGTGAGCTGATACTGGGCTGGGGCCCGTTTATCCACGCACCAACTCACTGGACGGAACCGTCGTCCCCATGCTACCACAAATTAACGGCCTATCCGTACAACCCAAATTCTTCCGGAATCATCACCATTTTTGTTGAAGGGGAACTCAAATCCCAGATTCATTGGGTCGCAAGGTCCTTGACATGTTCTAGTAGCGTAGGTATCATATACTATGATGCATGACATGGTGGGACCAACCATCGAAAGGTGGGATAGGAGATAGGACAAAGACGTCCGTTAGTAAAACCTGCACAGACCAGCATAGATTAGTAACATCAGAAGGTAGCAGAATTATAATAGAGTCGCACCACAGTACAAGGGGATCCAGACAAAACCCTGACGATTGACCACTGATGTGACGTGTTTCGTCCTATAGCGCCTCTCCTTTCCTATAAGTACCTCCCTTAGGCTAGTTCAACCAAATGCACTAAGGAGAGTTTTGAAAGCTCAGGAGGAGAAGGAGAGGAGGATCTAGGGATTTCAGGATGGAAGGAGAGTCTTCCCGCCTTATGAAGCGGAGCAGGCCTAGCAGCGAGATCAGGTGACTCTCCGACCTCGAGGGTCATCTGAGTGGGACGATCCAGTCGCATATGGTAAGCTGACTTATTTCAAATTCTCCGTGTGAACTCTCTTCTCACTTCTTTTCCTTTCCTTTCTCCTTTCCAGCCGTATCCACTCTTTCCAGGCCCGAGGAAGTTTTCCAAACTGCCATGGCTTTCAAAGCTAACTTCCAACATCTCCATCGGCATGAGGGCTATACTCTCGAAGTGGCATCTTCAGGGGCTCTTATTCATGCCAAGCACTATGAGAAGATTCACATGGACTGGGCGGCTATGGGCGCACTAGTGGAGATCTGGCATCCCCAGACCCACACTTTCATCTTCGCGACCTTCGAGGTGACCATCCTCCTTGAGGAGGTGGAACTTCTGCTCGGATTGAAGAAATTCAAGAGTGACGGGAAGGTGAAGGCTATGCGGATACTGACCCGGGGGACTTTCGAGAGCGTCCTTGGAAGCTTCATGCCGCCCGACGCAGCCAGAAAGGTTCGTACTCAAAAGGGGATTGATTTGGAAAGGCTCACAGAGTGGGTTATGGATGTCCTGAGAGGGTCTCCAGACGATGACTATTTGGAAGAAATCATGAAAGGGTTCACCATTTGCCTGGCGGGCGCTCTCTTGTTCCCTCATACCGACAACATAGTGGAAGAAACCCAACTGAGTGCTATCTGCGGGATCTGGAGTGAAAAGAGGGTGGGACCCACCGTCCTTGCCTACCTTTACAGCGGTCTTACCGCCTCGAGTATGGGTAGGCCTCCTTTTGGTTGCGCACTTGTTCTGAGTTGCTGGGTCGATTTGCAGTTCAAATTCGACCACCGTGAGGGGATGCCGACTACTTCAAAGCTTTTCCAACAAAGCCCCCTTTATCACATAGCCGATGTGTTAGGCTACGGTGGCACTGTGGCGAACCGTGTTCCGTGGCTGAAGAAACGGGAAGACTGGCAGTCTCACTTTCGAACCATGACACAAAGCTTCTTCACTTGCGCACCGGCGTGTCTATTCTCACTTGAACTCCTTATGAGATCTTCTCCCGAAGTTGAACTCCAACTGATCGGCGCGACCGAGTTTGTCATTTACAACGCGCATCGGTGCTGCCTCCAGATCGGCATTCCACGCCATTCGTTCCCACTACTGACAGGCATCGTCCCTTTGAAGAAGAGGGAGTTGTGCACGGAGGCGGATGCGAAGGAAGCGAAGGCCATTAAAGCACCCTAGAAGACAACTGTTGCGGGAAAGGCCTTAGCGCATGTGGGGGAAGAATGTGAGCTGTGGAGAGCTTATGTAACCGAACTGGGGAAGTTAAGGCCTAAGGCGCCTAAGCCCCTGATGTAGCTCACTTTACTTTCTGATGGAATAAAATATGGAATTTGACGTTTTGGACCATTGTTCCCCTAATTATTGTTTTTATGATTTTCTTTTTCTTTTTTCTTTTTGTGTTTTCTCTCTTTTGTGTTCTTGTTTATTTACAATATGATTATATATATATGTATAAACATTTTTTTGTTTATTTTTTTAATGGGGGCATCCAGGGGCCTGGACGCCCCTATGTTTTCTTTTTTATTTTTATTTATATATTTTTTTTGTGTGGGGGCGTCCAGGCGCCTGGACGCCCCTATATTTCCTTTTTTATTTTTATTTTTTTTTAATTTTTGATGTGGGGGCGTCCAGGGCCCTGGACGCCCCTATATTTTCTTTTTTATTTTTATTCATTTTTTGATGTGGGGGCGTCCAGGCGCCTGGACGCCCCTATTTTTTAATGAATTTTGAAAAAATAATATAAAAAAAAGTGGGGGCGTCCAGGCACCTGGACGCCCCTATTTTTTAATGAATTTTGAAAAAATAATATATAAAAAAAGTGGGGGCATCCAGGCGCCTGGACGCCCTAAAGATGGGTGATTTTCTATATATAGGGGGGCCTCACCCCCTTTTCTCTTCTACTGTTCATTCTAACGACCCATTCTCAGTTCCCAATGGAGCAAGGAGGCCCGAGCCAGGGTGGAGAGAGGCGGAAACGACGGGCTCGTCGTCCGAGGAGGTCGAGGGATCATGCCGAGGAGGCTGCCGTGGGAGAGGAGATTGCCGCGGAAGAGGAGGCGCCTCATTTGGCCGTGGAGGGTCCTGCGGGTACTGGCGACGCGGGAGAGGATGAGCACGACCCGGTAAGCCCCTCGGAACTCCAATTTGTTGGTTTATTAGGCTAAATAGGCGGGCGAAAGACGGTGTGGAGAAGGCCGGGGAGTGAGGGAAGGAGGCGTCCAGGGGCCTGGACGCCTCCATCCTTTCTTTTTTGTTTTGTTTTGTTTTTATTATTTTTTTCGGTTATTACGTAAATAAAATAAAATCAAAATTAAGGAGGCGTCCACTGAGTTGGACGCCTTCATTATAATATATATTATTTTTTATTTTATTTTTTATTTGTTTTTTCATTTTGTTAAAATAAAATAAAGGAAATAAAAATAAGGCGTCCAGGGGGTTGGACGCCTTTAAAAATATATATATATATTTAAAATAAATAAAAAAATAAGTAAATATTATGTATAGTGTGTTGTTGTTTATTATTATCCATGATGCTGATGTGTTCCTTTTTGTTTATTTTTGTGGTGTGCAGGGCGTGATGAAGAGCTGGATCAGCTGGTCCCTGGTGGTGCCAGCGTACTGTGGGCTGCCGGACTTTCAGAGGGCGGGGGTGGACGCCATGGGTTTTGGAGCTTTTCTCAGGATCGAGCCCTTCCGGCTTGACCTTCCTCTTATTCAGGCGTTGAGGGAGCGGTGGCACACGCCGAGCCGGGCGTTTCTGATGCCCTGGGGGCACATGGTGCCGACACTGGAGGACGTGGCTCTGATCACCAGGCTACGAGTTGACGGAGAGGCAGTCATCAGGGTCACTTACCCCGATTACCGAGAGAGTGCCTTGGACCTGCTGTGGCTAGAGACGAGCGCGACTGACAGAGACAGCAGGGTAGTCGGCCGAGTGGAGATTATGGAGGCGCTCGATTTTGGTGATCCGCGCCAGCGGGTCAGCGAGACTGGAGCGGAGTTTTTGGCACGACTGGAGGGAGACGCTCGTGCAGCTTTTACCCAGGACCCGAGCGAGCGGGAGCTGGTGGATCTAGACCTCCGGAGGTTCCTCTTCTTCTTCCTGGGCCGCCTTCTGCTGGGGATGAAGGGTGACGGCATCCACTGCCGCTTCCTCGGGATCCTGGCGGATCTGGACAGAGTGGGGAGCTATGCGTGGGGAGCGGCTCTGCTTGCCCATTTGATCGCCGATCTCTCCCAGACTTCAGAGAGGGAGACGACAGTCAGCGGCTTCGCACCTTTTCTCTAGGTAAATATTTTATTTATGCATTTTACCATAGTTAAATATGCAATTATTCGGGCTAATGATGTATGATGGATGCAGGTGTGGAGCTACTACTACTTCCCGATGGGAAGAGCCAGACAGGGGAACAGGAGAGCCGTGCCTCTGGCGCGACAGTGGAGGCCGGTCATGGTCGCGGCACCCCACGGCTACCAGCTGGCGTCGCTTCGTCGGGAGCTGAGCGAGTACCCCGAGGCTATGGTATGATGCGTATGATTTTTGGTGTTTTTATGCATGCGACTTAATGGCAACTGACATGACGTATGTATGGTGATGCAGGTGGTGTGGAGGCCCTACCTGGGCATGGCCGACGCTGGCCAGCCTTGGGTCGTAGTGGGTCATCCTCATTTCGGGCGGGACGTGTGGGTCCATTGCCTGAACGAGATCGAGCCGCTTCGGCTCAGGCTGGTTATGAGGACGTTGGGGTTAGCCCAGGAGTGGGTCGACGTAGATGAGCCGGTCCGCATCGGGCGGAAGACCAAGGGGAAGGCAAAGATCGTGGACTGGCGTACGCGCTTCCTTGTACAGTACCAGGACTGGTAGCAGGGCGGGGTCCCAGTGGTGTCCCATGTACCGGACATCACAGATTACATGAGACGGTATCGAGCCACGTACGGGGAGCGTCTCTTCCTTGGTGGTGCGGCAGGGGTAAGCGTGAAATGAAAAATGTTTCCTTTTTCTATATGCATATGCATGTGACACTAATTTATATGCAATGTAGGATGCTCGTGATAACATGATTGCCGACCTACGGGCCCAGCTGGCAGACGCCAGGTGACAGTTGGTGGCCACTCGACAGGAGTTGGAGATTTTGGTGAGTCTATGCAATGCATTTTTTGTGACCTTGATTTTTGATACTTAGCCTTTGACTGTCGTTTGCCTTGTGTTTCAGCGGGCCCACCAGGCAACGGCAGCTGGGATGGCTGGTGGAGCGGGTTCCAGTTCGTGGGGCCCTCCTCCGGAGGTTTCTGCCCTTCAGGAGCAGCTGGCGTATGCGGTGGCCCGGGTTGAGGAGGCCGAGCGTGACCGCGAGGCTCGAGTGAGTGTCTGTCTGACCCCGACTCTCTTTCCAGTTGCTCTTCTTCCTTCACTATTCTCTTATGGGTCATGCGTGCTTTGGCAGGTGGTCGAGATTCGAGAGGCCCTGGCCCGTGCTGTTCGTGCCGAGCAGGAGCGCGACGCCTGGGCGGCAGAGCGTGACGCCCCGATTACGGAGCTGGAGGAGGAGCGGCGACGGGAGGCTGAGGAGCTCCCTCGCGACGTGCGGGATTTGCATTTTTCCCTCGAGCTGTCGAGGAGAGAGGCGATGTGGGAGAGAGAGGAGAGGGAGAGGGAGACAGAGGACAGAGAGAGAGAGAGGGAGGACAGGAAGGCGGAGCGACTGTGAGACTGGGACAAGAGGAGGGCTCTGGAGGCCCAGCTGACGGAGCTCCGATTGAGTCTCGGCACGGCGGAGGGGAGGCTTCGGGAGAGCGAGGAGCTGTATCAGAGGGCGAAGGAGCGCGGGGCGCGACTTCGTCAGTCTGGTTCTTTCTCCATGGGCAGCTTTCTGGTTTCTTCGGCCGAGGAGCGTCTCCGAGCCTTCGAGGCTGGCGTGCCACCACAGGGCGAGGCGAGCACCGCCTCTCAGAGTTCGCGGAGGCCCCCTAGGGATCCCCGTCAGAGGAGGGAGGAGAGAGATGATCAGAAGGGTGGTAGTGAGAGTTAGAGAGTTGCTTGTACACTCCACCTTCCTCACTTTATGATGTATAACTGACTATTTGCTTATGTGCAATGAAATGGTTCCTTTTGTCATATGCACTTTCCCTTTTCCGCGCTTCTTCTCTTGCACCGAGTTGTTTCGAGGCACGCTTCACGAGACCTTACCCTGAAAAGTAGGGAACTACGCCTTACATGGAGAGATCATCCTTCTTTCTTTTCTTCCTTCTTGGGCGCGTCCTGGCGCGAGGACGCGTCTTATCCTTCAAATTCAAATTTAAAGCGCCAGGCGGCCTTTCTTTCTTCGTGCCTTACCCACAAACGAGCCCGCCTCCTGTCGAGATTTGCTTGCCCCTTTTCATCTTCTTCCTCTCTCGATTGATGGAGTTCGGTGGGCCGGACCATGGTGAAGGTGGAGAGGGACGAGGGACTCCTCGCCCGAGGAGGGACACGCAAGAGCATAGAGAGGCATCCATGGAAGCGGAAGGGCCGCTTCGGGCACCTGAGGGACCCGAGGACGCGGAGGGAGGTGAACACGGTCTGGTAGGTCCTTCGATCTCCTCCTCTTTGATCCATTTTGAGTTTTGAAGTGAGCCACGTGAGGGGGGAAGAGGGTTCGGTGAGTGTTGCACTCAAATGATGGACGCATCCTTGACAGGAGACGCGTTCTCATTGTCTGACGTAAGACCCCCCTTTCTTGATGTAGGGCATGGCACGGACCCTGGGATTGGCCGATGAATGGGCGAGCGCGGATGAGCCGAGCCGTGTCAGGAAGGAGAGTCGCGGCAAGGTGAAGTGATGTGACACAACCTCGGACTTAAGCAAGCAATCACAAATAGCATTCAAATGGGCCTTAATGGGCCACCGCTCTCCCGTCGCACTCTATACCCGGAGTGACTTGGCGATGCCAAGTGTGAAGTATGGGAATGGGCCCTTGCTGGTAGAGGGCCAGCAAGGCCAAGGTTTGACTCCCAAAGGTTGGATGCCCAATTCAATTGGGGCCGACAAAGTGTGCAAAGGCACCGGTTCACACTACCCCACGGCGGTCACTCTAAGTCATGGACTTGAGGACCCGACGCTCCCTCACAAATTCAGTGGCGCATGAAGCAAATATTGAAAGAGAAACACTAATGAGCTAGGATGAGACACTTACTCGACCGGTTTGAGGAAACCGGTCCCGGTCGGAGACGAGGGCGAGCGGGGAGGCGGTGGCTCCCCACACGCCGCGGCGGTGTCGCTTGACCTGCCCAAAGAAGTACAAAACTACACCTCACGCAGGAGGGGGATCTTGGGGTGGGGTTAAAATGTTACAACCAAAACTACCACCACGCAGGGTGGGGCCTTCAGCCGGCCAAGCGGGGAGGGGAGAAAAGCTTTTAATGGATAAGTGGCGACCGGCGCGATATCAGCCTTGTTCTGGCCTGCAGGACAGGGTGCTGAGGTTGTGGCTGCCACGGACTCGTCCGGACTCCGAATTGAATGAAACCACCTCCTACAGCTTCCTGACTTGAAGGGGATGACTGCAGAATTTTTGGGGATGCTCTGTTGGTCGGTGGTGACAGCTCCAGCAGCAGGAAGGAGATTGCTCTGCCTGGCCGCAGGCTGATCTGGGCTGGAACAGAAACTTGCAATGGTCACTGTGCGCTCTCCCGATCTCCGAACAACACGAAACCAGCGGTGACGTCTTCGTGGTCGAAGTAGCTTTCAGCAGAAGTGACGGGGCAGCGTTCCGATGTCGATGGAGAGCGGGACGCCCAGAATGGTGCTCACTGGTCGAAACAGACTGCAGAAGCAGGGCTGGACAGACGGGGAGAGAAAAAATGATAACTCTCCCACCCGGTGGCCGAATGCAGCTCCGCTTCCTGATATCGAAAGAGCACT
This sequence comes from Amorphophallus konjac, assembly GCA_022559845.1. Lineage (NCBI taxonomy): Eukaryota > Viridiplantae > Streptophyta > Magnoliopsida > Alismatales > Araceae > Amorphophallus > Amorphophallus konjac. The sequence continues at coordinate 130,352,265 of CM040124.1, read as the reverse complement.
GGACGGGGAAGAACTTTGTTGAAGGAACTTGGGCCCGATTCCGCCTGAGTAAACTTTGGGACGGCAGTCTTCTAGGTTCTGGTTCTGGATGGAGGCCTTCTTGTGCGATGGTGGGAGAATGGCTCTATCTGGCAGCTCCGACCCCGGATGAAGTCGATTCCACCTCGCTTGCAATGTAGACTGGAAGGCCTTTCCAGAAAGGTAGGCTACACCTTCAGGAACACCCGGAAGAGGCCGTTGTCGACGCTGCAACCAGGGGCTGATCTGCAGGTCTGCACAGCTCCAACTTGAAAATGAAATGAGAGGGAGAGGTGGCTTCTTTGGTGGAGGGAAGTGGTAGGGGCGACCTAAGGGTGAGTGGGGGCTCTTGTGGGGTGGAGAAGAGAGCTAATGGTGATGGGGGATGAGGGGAGAATGGCTGGAGGCAAGTGCTAGCAGGTGGAGGAGGAAGATGAGGGTGTGAGAGAGGGAATGGGGGAGTGAAGGGGGGCGAACTTGGCAAGAGGGGAGGGTAAGGAATGGGGCGGCCAAAGCAAGTGGAGGGAATGGGTTTCAAATTTTGAAATGGTCTTGGAATGTGTAGGGTTGTATGGGAACTAGGGGGATTGCCTTGGAAGGGAGGAGGTTGTGTTGGAAGTGGGGAAGATTCCCTCTTGGAACATGGGGTGGAGTAATGGTGGCTTGGGGAAGTGGAGGGGTATTGAATGAGGTGGGTAGCTAGTGGAGGTGGTTGGGAAGGGGAGGAGAGAGAAGGAAATTCGGAATTGGGGTTGGAGGAGAGAGAAAGAGGGGTGAAATATAGAGATTAAGAGGGGAATGGGTGGGGAATCTCTCCCCTAGGGTCTCTCACCCAAAAACTAGAGGAATCACTCCAATTTGAACTCAAATGGCAAGTTTAACTCATTCATTCATTAACTTCAAATGAGGGGGAGTGGGGTCCTATTTATAGGCAACCCACTCTTTACAATAAGTCCCTGACAAAATAAGCAACTACCAATAACCAAGGAGGGATGGGGGCACCAATGGGCCTAGCCCAACGAATTGGGCCCAATAGCCTCATTAGACAGCATGATGATACAAAAACATAGGGAAATAAGAGCTAGACTTAGGGAAATGACTCAAATAAAAATGAAAATACATCAAAATGACATAAAGGAAAGCTACAAAATGGATAAGGGGCCTTAATAGAGTGAGGCCCAAACTCAACCAGCTCCCGAATGTGAAGAAGTGGACCCGAGCCAAAGGGAATCGTAGATGATGCCTCCATCAAATCCCCTGGGCCGTGAAGAGCTCGACTCCGTCGAGTAAGGATCCATCCGGCTCAGGTACCGCTCGAGAAGGTCCGGATCCAATCGCTGGAGGTCCTCCCGACTCACCCATGAGTCCTCCGACGGAGGCCGATCCTTCCACCTGACGAGATAGCGCTCATATACCTTGCTCCGGGTGGTAGTGACCTGCTCATCCAATATTTGTTCAATGCGATCGCGCTGAGCTCCCTTGGCTAGTGGACTCTCCTCACGGGTGGGTGCTCTCTCAAAGGAAGAAGTAGGCTCAATCTCCTCACTAGGTCCCACCGTGGGGCCCTTGTATGGCACTAAGTCGGCAACATTGAATGTAGGACTTACCCCATAATCCTCAGGGAGATCTAACTCATAAGCATTTGCACCAATGCGCCTCAAGACCTGGAAGGGCCCAGTCCCACGTGGCCTCAACTTGGAGTTGGCTCCTGGGGAGAGCCTCTCCGTCCTTACCATCACAAAGTCACCCACTTGGAACTCTAAGTGACGCCGGTGAGAGTCGGCCAACCTTTTATAAGCCTCATTTTTCATGCTAATGTGCTTGCGAATTTCCTCATGCAATTCCCTAATATGTTGTGCAAAAGACTCGGCGGAAATGGACACTCTAGCATGCTGGGGAAGGGGAATGAGGTCGAATGGCTTTCTTGGTTTGTACCCATGCACGGCTTCAAATGGACTCATCCCTATTGACTTATTGACGGAATTGTTGTATGCAAACTCAGCCTGTGGTAAGATGAGATCCCAATTTCCTGGCCGATCTTCAACAAGACACCTAAGGAGGTTTCCTAGACTCCGATTGACCACTTCAGTTTGGCCATCTGTTTGGGGGTGGTAGGCTGTGGAGAATTTGAGAAGGGTACCCATCATATGTCAAAGGGTCTTCGAAAAATAGCTAGTGAATTTGACATCCCTATCGGAGACTATGGTCTTGGGCAGCCCATGGAGGCGGACTACCTCATCAAAGAATAACCGGGCTACATGGGAGGCATCAGATGTTTTGGAGCATGGGATGAAGTGGGCCATTTTGGAAAATCTATCAACCACCACATAGATGGAGTCATGCTTCCTAGAGGTCTTGGATAAGCCTAGCACAAAGTCCATGCTCAAATCTTGCCATGGTCGGTCGGGAATGGGAAGTGGGGTGTATAGGCCGGTGTTTTGCTTCACCTGCTTGGCCGAAGCACACGTGCGATATTGACCCACTATTTTACCTACATCTCTCTTGAGGCTCGGCCAATAAAATTGACCCTCAACTAAGGCAATGGTTTTGTGGACCCTAAAATGACCGGCTAACCCTCCGGCATGTAATTCCCAAACCAAGAAATCTCGAAGAGAGGTCCGGGGAATGCAAAGCCTTGGCCCCTTGAAGAGGAACCCATCCTCTAAAATAAATCCCTCATGCTCCTTGCTAGAATGAGTGGTCAAGTTGGCATAGATTTACCCAAAGTCGGGGCAACCAGGGTACTCGTCCTTGACCTTATCAAAACCAATCACTTCCACTTGGATAGTGGATAACAAGGACATCTTCCTACTAAGGGCATCCGCGGCCTTGTTCTCACTCCCGGCCTTGTGTTTGATGACAAAGGTGTAGGATTGGATGAACTCAACCCATCGGACATGTTGGGGATTCAACTTTTGTTGGGAATTGAGGTATTTGAGGGCCTCATGGTCGGAAAAGATGACAAACTCTTTGGGAAGCAAGTAATGTCTCCAGTGTCGGAGGGATTGGACCACGGCATAGAACTCCTTGTCATAGGTGGAGTATCTAGTCCTAGCATCATATAGCTTCTCACTAAAGTAGGCGACCGGGTGTCCCTCTTGACTAAGAATTCCTCCTATCCCTGTCCCGGATGCATCACAAGTGACCTCAAAAACTTTGGAGAAATCGGGAAGGCATAGGACCGGGGCTTGGGTCAACTTTTCCTTAAGCTCAAGGAAGGCTTTAGAGGCGGCTTTGGTCCAAACAAAAGTTTCCTTCTTGAGACAATCAGTTATTGGGCCGGTGATAGTGCTAAACCCTCGAATGAATCTCCTATAGAATGTGGCCAACCCATGAAAACTCCTAACCTCATGAAGGGTGTGGGGCTCCGGCCAATCAAGAATAGCTTGGACCTTGTCGGGGTCCATGGAGACTCCTTTGGTTGACACCACAAATCCTAGGAAGGTGATGGAAGTGGTCATGAAATGACACTTTCCTAGGTTGGCAAATAGGCTTTCTTGCCGGAGGACGGTGCAAACTTTCCTAAGGTGGTCAAGGTGGGCCTCATGGGTTTGGCTATAGATGAGAATATCATCAAAGTATACCACTAGAAAATTCCCAATGAAAGGCCTAAGTACCTCCGTCATAAGACGCATGAAAGTACTTGGGGCATTAGAAAGCCCAAATGGCATGACTAACCACTCAAAGAGACCATCCTTGGTCTTGAAGGCCATTTTCCACTCATCCCCGGGCCTTACCCTAACTTGGTGGTAGCCACTCTTGAGATCTATCTTAGAGAAGATGGTGGCTCCGGCTAGCATATCCAACATGTCATCAAGCCTAGGGATGGGGAACCTATACTTGACGGTAATCTTGTTAATGGCCCGGCTATCCACACACATGCGCCATGATCCATCTTTCTTGGGGGTAAGGAGGGCCGGGACGGCACATGGACTCTTACTAATGCGGATGAAGCCCTTCCTAATGAGTTCCTCTATTTACCTCCTAAGTTCGGCATGTTCCGTGGGATTGAGGCGATAATGAGGAAGGTTTGGAAGGGTGGCTCCCGGTACTAGATCGATTGCGTGTTGCACATCACGCATGGGAGGGAGTTGGTCCGGGAGCTCTTCCGGGAACACATCATGGAATTCTTCCAAAAGTTGTTGGATCTCTATGGGATGGGGGTTAGAAGGGGTAGGTTCCCCTAAGCATATGACTACCGCACACAATGGCACCCCTTGAGCAATTTCCTCTTCAAGCTCTTTCCTAGTGATGAGATGAAGACCTTTGGTCAACCCCGTGGTTCTACTTTATTTTGGGGTTTGGATACGGGCTTGGGTTGGAGGGGTGGAGTTCTCCGAGACTTGTGGAGTGGTGGGGTGTGATCCTTGAGGGAGAGGGTCCTTCTTGGGCATGGGTCGAGGTGGGGAGGGGTTAAGACGGATAGTCTTACCCTCATGCTCAAAGGTGCATATGTTGCTTTTCTCTAAAATGGTGGCATCCACATCATAGAGCCAAGGTCTTCCTAAAAGGATGCTACCCACTTCCATGAGTATGACGTCACACCATATTTGGCCATGGTAGGAAGAGAAAGTGAGAGGCACTAGGCATTGGGTGTTGACCGGGATGGAGTTGTTGATCCATGAGACCCGGTATGGACTTGGGTGGGGAGTGAGAGTAAGTCCAAGGAGCTTGACGGTGTCGGGTGACACGGCATTAACACAACTACCACTATCCAAGATCGCTTTCCTCACATGGTTCTTTATCTTGATAAAGGTGTGGAAGATTGAGGTCCGACGCCAATCCTCTTCTTGAGGTTGGGTGAGGGTGCACCTAATGACTCCTAGATGGGAGTTGTTTGAAGGAGTGGAGTGATCTAGACCCGACTCTAGATATTGGGCTTCATACTCCTCTTCCCAATCTAGTGAGGCTTCATGTTCCTCAACGTCATTTTCTTGTTCCTTTTGGGGTTGAACTTCTTCCTCAATAAGCAAACTAGATAACCCCTTAGATGGACATTGTCCCGCAAAATGACCAAACCCTTGACACCTATAGCATTGTTGGCGCCCTCTTCTCGGGGTGGCTCCTGCACTTGGTCCTTTGGGGTTGTCATCCTTCCGTGGGAGAGGATGACTAGGAGCGGGCTTGTTTGGAGTGATGGGTGGGGGAGGATTGTAGGACCTTAAAGGGGCATTCCCACTTGGGCTAGGAGCTCTCATGGGAGTGGGTGGAATGGGACGTGGTCCCAAGTTTTTGGGATCGGTTGGTCGGGGAGTGATAAATCGGGAACTCCTAGAAAACCTTTCCACATCTCTAGCTACTTGGTAAGCTAGCTCAAGGTTGTCAACGTCTCTCATGAATAGTTCCCTCTTGATGTGGCTTTGAAGCTCATTCCTAAAGCGGGATAAGGTGACGTCCGGATCCTCATGGACTCCACACTTTAAAAGATAGGAGTCAAATTTTTCAATGTACTCTACCACGGTCTTCCCTTCTTGGGTGAGGCTTTGCCATTCATCTAGGAGCATTTGGTGGTAGGTTCGGGGGAGGTATTTGTTCCTAAGTTTGTTTTTCATACCCGCCCAAGTGTCAATAGGCTCTTCCCGCCTAACCCGTCTTAGGCCCTCTTGGTTTAGCCAATAAGTTTTGGCCAACTTAGTGAGATGCATCTTAGCCAATCTAACTCTCCTTTGGTCGGACATGGGGTACCATTCAAAGTATTGGTCCATGGCGGTCTCCCATTCTAGGTAAACACTAGGTTCATGTGAACCATCAAAATTTGGGGCCTCTACCTTGATCATCCTTAAAAGGGGGTCATCCGGATCATCCCGTGGACGCCGGTCATGGTTTTGATGGGGGCGAGGCCTCTCATAGTCATAGTAATGGTCATGGTCCATATCCTCCCTATAAAATTCAGCATGTGGGTGATGGGCTCTTGGGCCGTTGTTCCTTGGGTGGAACTCATCCCTATGAGGCTCTACATGTGGAGGGTGGACTCTTGGGCCTTGGTTCCTTTGGGGAAAACCATTCCTATGGAACTCTCCATGTGGTGGAGGGGCTCTTGGCTCATTGATCCTTGGGTGAGGATCTTCCTTATGAGGTTCATCATGCGGACGGGGAATTCTAGGCTCATTGTTCCTTGGGCGGAACTCTTGGTCTTCTAACTGAGCAATTCGGTTGGTAAGGGACTCTAGTTGGGCAAGGATGGTTGTGAGGGCAGCATCTACCATATCCATGTGGTCTTGGGGTTCCTCCCTAGGAACATCTTGGTTGAGTTGGTGAGGATTGGGATCCATTGGTGGAGCCGAAGATGATGAACCGGGTTGATAGCTAGCACCACTACGGGTGGACATGCAAGACAAAGGGCCAAAGTGGTTGGACACACTATGCAAAGGTCCTAGGACTTAGACTTGATAGAGACAAGTCAAGGACTTGCTCTGATACCACTTGATGTGACACAACCTCGGACTTAAGCAAGCAATCACAAATAGCATTCAAATGGGCCTTAATGGGCCACCGCTCTCCCGTCGCACTCTATACCCGGAGTGACTTGACGATGCCAAGTGTGAAGTATGGGAATGGGCCCTTGCTGGTAGAGGGCCAGCAAGGCCAAGGTTTGACTCCCAAAGGTTGGATGCCCAATTCAATTGGGGCCGACAAAGTGCGCAAAGGCACCGATTCACACTACCCCACGGCGGTCACTCTAAGTCATGGACTTGAGGACCGGGCGCTCCCTCACAAATTCAGCGGCGCATGAAGCAAATATTGAAAGAGCAACACTAATGAGCTAGGATGAGACACTTACTCGACCGGTTTGAGGAAACCGGTCCCGGTCGGAGACGAGGGCGAGCGGGGAGGCGGTGGCTCCCCACACGCCGCGGCGGTGTCGCTTGACCTGCCCAAAGAAGTACAAAACTACACCTCACGCAGGAGGGGGATCTTGGGGTGGGGTTAAAATGTTACAACCAAAACTACCACCACGCAGGGTGGGGCCTTCAGCCGGCCAAGCGGGGAGGGGAGAAAAGCTTTTAATGGATAAGTGGCGACCGGCGTGATATCAGCCTTGTTCTAGCCTGCAGGATAGGGTGCTGAGGTTGTGGCTGCCACGGACTCGTCCGGACTCCGAATTGAATGAAACCACCTCCTACAGCTTCCTGACTTGAAGGGGATGACTGAAGAATTTTTGGGGATGCTCTGTTGGTCGGTGGTGACAGCTCCAGCAGTAGGAAGGAGATCGCTCTGCCTGGCCGCAGGCTGATATGGGCTGGAACAGCAACTTGCAATGGTCACTGTGCGCTCTCCCGATCTCCGAACAACACGAAACCAGCGTTGACGTCTTCGTGGTCGAAGTAGCTTTCAGCAGAAAGTGACGGGGCAGTGTTCCGATGTTGATGGCGAGCGGGGCGCCCAGAATGGTGCTCACTGGTCGAAATAGACTGCAGAAGCAGGGCTGGACAGATGGGGAGAGAAAAAATGATAACTCTCCCCCCTTGTGGCCGAATGCAGCTCCGCTTCCTGATCTTGAAAGAGGACTGGACGGGGAAGAACTTTGTTGAAGGAACTTGGGCCCGATTCCGCCTGAGTAAACTGTGGGACGGCAGTCTTATAGGTTCTGGTTCTGGATGGAGGCCTTCTTGCGTGATGGTGGGAGAATGGCTCTATCTGGCAGCTCCGACCCTGGATGAAGTCGATTCCACCTCGCTTGCGAAGTAGACTGGAAGGCCTTTCCAGAAAGGTAGGCCACGACTTCAGGAACACCCGGAAGAGGCCGTGGTCGATGCTGCAACCAGGGGCTGATCTGCAGGTCTGCACAGCTCCAACCTGAAAATGAAATGAGAGGGAGAGGTGGCTTCTTTGGTGGAGGGAAGTGGTAGGGGCGACCTAAGGGTGAGTGGGGGCTCTTGTGGGGTGGAGAAGAGAGCTAATAGTGATGGGGGATGAGGGGAGAATGGCTGGAGGCAAGTGCTAGCAGGTGGAGGAGGAAGATGAGGGTGTGAGAGAGGGAATGGGGGAGTGAAGGGGGGCGAACTTGGCAAGAGGGGAGGGTAAGGAATGGGGCGGCCAAAGCAAGTGGAGGGAATGGGTTTCAAATTTTGAAATGGTCTTGGAATGTGTAGGGTTGTATGGGAACTAGGGGGATTGCCTTGGAAGGGAGGAGGTTGTGTTGGAAGTGGGGAAGATTCCCTCTTGGAACATGGGGTGGAGTAATGGTGGCTTGGGGAAGTGGAAGGGTATTGAATGAGGTGGGTAGCTAGTGGAGGTGGTTGGGAAGGGGAGGAGAGAGAAGGAAATTCGGAATTGGGGTTGGAGGAGAGAGAAAGAGAGGTGAAATAGAGAGATTAAGAGGGGAATGGGTGGGGAATCTCTCCCCTAGGGTCTCTCACCCAAAAACTAGAGGAATCACTCCAATTTGAACTCAAATGGCAAGTTTAACTCATTCATTCATTAACTTCAAATGAGGGGGAGTGGGGTCCTATTTATAGGCAACCCACTCTTTACAATAAGTCCCTGACAAAATAAGCAACTACAAATAACCAAGGAGGGGTGGGGGCACCAATGGGCCTAGCCCAACGAATTGGGCCCAATAGCCTCATTAGACAGCATGATGATACAAAAACATAGGGAAATAAGAGCTAGACTTAGGGAAATGACTCAAATAAAAATGAAAATACATCAAAATGACATAAAGGAAAGCTACAAAATGGATAAGGGGCCTTAATAGAGTGAGGCCCAAACTCAACCAGCTCCCGAATGTGAAGAAGTGGACCCGAGCCAAAGGGAATCGTAGGTGATGCCTCCATCACGAAGCTTGAGGACTGGCGCATACGTCTCCCAGGACAGCAAGGGAGCGTATTGGTGCAGGACAGTGCCAACTTCCTACGGCAGCGGCGGGAGAGTCATGTGGGACCTCTCCAACCCGGGGATGCGCGCGACATCAACGGCTTGCGTGCCCAGCTGGCAGAGGCCAGGTAGCAGCTGGCCGTCACTCAACAGGAACTATCGATCCTGGTAAGTTAAGTACTGCATTCCCCCCCCCCCCTTTTTTTTAAATTTGGAGCTTAGCTGACGGCCGTTGTTTGTTTGTTCCAGCGTGCCCAGCAGACAGTGATGGTGGGAATGGCCGGTGGCTCATCTTCCAGCTCTTCGGATCCTTTTCTTGAGATTGCCTCCCTCCGGGAGCAACTCACCGGTGCGGTGGCCCGTGCGGCCCGGGCAGAAGAGAAGCGTGATGCCTGGGTAGTGACTGTAGCAAAGCTGCGGCGTCACAGTGAAGAGAGGCCACATCCGGACATCCTAGAGTTGAGGGTGTTCCTCCAGGTGGCCAAGAGAGAGGCGAAAAGAGAAAGGCTAGAGAGGGAGAAGGAGAGAAAGGACAGAAGGGCCATGGAGGCCCAGGTGAGGGAGCTCCAGCTAGGCCTTCGAGCTATGGGACAGAGGCTAGAGAGCATGGAGGCAAGCTATGAGAGAGCGCGAGAGTTCAGGGCGCGACTCCGCCAGTCTAGCTGCTTTTCTATCGGTGGCCTCGTTGCCACGTCAGGGGAGCAGCAACGAGCCGTCACTGTGGAGCAGGCGCCACGAGGCGAGGGGACTGCTGTTTCACGGAGCCCCAGAAGGCCCTTGAGGGACCCTCACCTCAGGGTAGAGGAGAGGGACGCCTAGAGGGATGAATCTGAAGGTGACGGCGAGAGTTGGCGAGCTAGCATACGCCTCCTTTCTATGATTGTGATGTTTATGACAGCTTATGTAGAATTATGAATGGAGTGATTTGATTTTCTGCTGCTTGTTTGTTCTCTTGTGCGTTCCTTCCTCCCCACACTTCTTCTCCTTTGCACTGTTCCCATGTGATGTGTCTACCGAGAATTGCGTCTTGCTGTGACCATTTTCCACGGGAATATGCCGTGGAAGTCAATAAAGACGGCTCCAGTCGCTTCTCCCGGATGATGTTTCAAACTTTGCGGACGACTTCTAAAACATGATAGGGTATCCCTAGACAACATAGGGGGCGGGTCGTCATATTACCCCGTCCAATCAATCACCCTGTGCATGGCAGGTGCCTCATCGCAAGGGCTATCGTTAAAGGTGATGGAGGCAATCTTGGCCCGTACTCCTTCCATTTCTATAAATTCCTGTCTCTTTTATTCTCCCAGGTATATGGAGAGCTAACTCGAGGAGCACAAGTTCTCACGGGAGAGGAGGAGTTCAAAATTCCGAGAGTTAGATGGAGGGTGAATCTTCCCACTCCTCGAAGAGAAGCAGGTCCAGTGGTAGCAGTTCCAGGAGGCTCTCGGACCTCAAAGGGCACTTCAGCGAAAGGGCCCAATCACAACTCGTAAGCTGAGCTTTCCCCCCCTTTTCTCATTCTTTCTTCCTTCCTCTTGACAACACCCTTCTCCATTTCTTATGCACGCACAGAGTGTGATGAAATCACACATTTCATGGGAGTTAGCAGTGGCCGCATATAGGGGTCTCCCGAATTTTCAGAAGGCTAGGCTAGACGTGATGGGATTTGGTGCCTTTCTTCGGATCGAGCCTATCCAGCTCGACCTGGCCCTCATCCAAGCCTTGTGCGAAGGATGGGACCCAGTAAGTCGGGCATTCCTGATGCCATGGGGGCACATGGTGTCCAGTTTGGAGGATGTGGTCCGAATCACTAGCCTCAAGGTAGATGGCGAGGCAGTGATCGGAGTCACCTACGCGGATTATCGAGAAGGTGCCCAGAAGCTACTGGTTTTGGACTTAGATGGTCGGAAGAACAAGTCAGTAACCAGGGCATCTATCATGGAGGCATTAGGGCTCACTGATACTCGTCGACGGGACGATGAGTCCTCAGAAGAATTCATGGAAAGGATGGAAAGAGGATGTCGTGCTGTGTACTGCACAGATTTTGGCAATCGTGAGAGATCCAACATGGATTTGAGGAGATTTCTCCTCTTCTTACTGGGAAGATTGATATTGAGCTCGAAGGGAGATGGTATCCATTGTCGTTTCCTGGAGCTGCTATCAGACCTTGAAAGAGTGGGGCACTACGCCTGGGGAGCTGCCATGCTGACGCATTTGTTTACAGGTCTGTTCCAAGAGGCGGACCGTGAGATGACTGTGAGTGGTTTCACACCATTCATCCAGGTATTTTTATGTTTTATTTTGTATATTTTTATTGTTTGTTTTTGTGATAGCCCACTTAAGGTACTAATGACATGCGCTAAAGTAGCTGTGGAGCTATTATTACCTCCCGATGGGGAGAGCTCGACATTGGCGACCAGTGACGGTGCTGCTAGCCAGGCGGTGGTAACCCATCATGAGTGCGGCACCCCTAACCTACCAACTGATGGTGCTAAGGCGGGAGATACAGGAGTTCTCTGCAGCAATGGTGGGATCTTTTTTTTTGGAATTATTTTCATTTTTTTTTTGATTTTTTTGGTTTTGACCAACTAAACGGGTATGTACAAGCTAACCTAGGTAAACTGGAGACCCTACTCAGGCATGGTTGACGTCGACCAACCATGGGTTCTAACAAGTCGTGCCCGGTTCGGACGGGAACTGTGGATGCACTACCTGAATGAAATCGAGCCGCTCTGGCTACGATTGGTTATGAGGACTCTAGGACTGGCTCAGGAATGGGTGGATACGGCTGCGCTACCTCGTGTTTGGAGAAAGATGCGGGGACCGGCAACCTGCATTGATTGGCATGTGCGGTTCCCCGAACAGTATGAGGATTGGCAACGGGGTGGCACAATCGTGGAATCACATGCACAGGATAGTGAAGACTATCTGCGTCTGTATAAGATAATGTACGCAGAGCGGCTCCAACCCCGGAGACTTGTGGAGGTAGGTCTCCCCTTTTCTCTTCTTTCCCACCTTTGGTTTTATTCATGGAAATGCTGACTCCTATGACTGCAGGATGTCCGTGACACTATGATAGCGAACTTGCGGTCTCGCCTGGCAGAGAGGGAGCAACAATTGGGTGACACACTTGAAGCCCTGAGTGCCTCGGTAGGTGTACAGTGCACACTCCTAATCAAGACTTTAGATTCATGGTGTCCGGCCACTAACTATCACATGTGTGATCATAGCGCGCCCAGATTGATGCGGCTTGCTCAGCGATGGGAGTGGGTGGTGTCTCTAGCTTATGGATCCCTACCTCAGAACTTGATTTGCTTCACGAGTAACTTGCTCGTGCCACACAGCGTGCCCCGGAGGCAGAAGGAATGCTCTCTATACAGGTAAGAGTCTCAGTGTTGAATTCTCCTTGTTTACGTCTTGTCGTATATCTGAGATGGTACATCTGGCAGGAAAAGGAGATGCAGGAGTCACTTGCCCATGCTGCGTAGAGGGAGGCCAGAATAGTAGAGCTGGAGGAGGAACTGCGGCGTCGTCCAGATGACGACTCTTCTAGGGATGCCATGGAGCTGAGGATCACTCTCCAGTTGGAGAGGGAAGACCGTGAGAGAGAACAGGAAGAGAGAGAAAGAGACACAAAGAGAGAAAGAGCCGACAGATTGGTTGAAAGGGAGGAACGAAGGGCCATGGAGGCCCAGCTGTTCGAACTCCGAACCAGCCTTGGTCTTGCTGAACAGTGGCTGAGAGATGGTGAGGAGCGCTACCAAAGAGCACGAGAGCGTAGCTTTCGTGTTAGTAGCTTTCTTGCTGCCCCCACGGATCAACGTTGGGGTGTAGGAAGAGGAGGAGGAGTACAGAGCGGTAGGAGTACCGCTTTTCGTAGCTGAGTAGCACCCTTGAGAGCATTCTGCCAGGAGAGTAGCGGGACGAGTAATGCAGAGAGAGAGGGCGGAACTTGATGTAATTTTTTTTTATTTTTGGAATAAAATACAAGGTTCGGTTTGTTTGATTTTCACCTTTTGCTTTTGTCGCCTCAAATCCCTGCACACATCACTGAGACAAACAAATCAGAATTTCTGCTCTGACTTGGCCCCTTGATCAATAAGCAAATGGTCACTTTGACTGTCCTTGATAACTGGTCAAGGGGCCAAGCCTTTATTTAACGAAGGCAAGGGAAAGATGCGGTGATGATGAATGCAGCAGACAAGCACACGAATGCAAGCGATATTAAAAGTGAAATGCTGCATACAAATGCAATCATGCAAAATTGATTTGTTTTTCTTTGTCATTTTTTGTTGTTGTTTTGTTATAAAAATTTTTTTCCCTTTTTTCTTTTCCCTTTTTTGTTGTTGTTATTATCATTTTATTTTTTTTATTGCTAACGCCTGGCAAGCACCCAAATGGCACCTACCCTATATGAGAACAGGGGTTTCTTACTAACCTCCCAGGTATCCTAAGTGCACATCTAGGTTGATTTGGGCCTCTAGACCCCTTGAATGATGATCCCGTTGGCTAAGACTTACCCTGATGACAATACCGTCATGCCATGCTTAGGCTCCCAGTCGCTTCCGACCACAAGGATTCACCCAAAAGGTGTTTGAGGTAAATGATTTACCCGACCCGGGTCTATTTCCTCACAACTCTAGATGGTATATGATGGAACACCATGGAACCCTAACGACCAACCGCACGACGCTGACCCGGAATCAGATGCCGTCGCACCCAGAGGTGACGCGCTTGCATTGGCCTAAGCCCAAGGTTAAACAAGAAGACATCAAGATGGTAAACAAGGGTCTTGACCAGCCAGAAACACAGATACTCCTTTGCAGCGATAGCTTCTGCTTTTCAAAGTAGGCAACCATATCTTTGTATTAAAATAAGGTCACAAACCATGGCGGGTTTCGCCCTTCAGACATTCCGTCGAGCTTTCACCTTTAAGGGAAGAAGGAAGAGCGTGGGGATAAACCTCCTAAGAGGATCGGCAAAACCGTTAACCCGGCGAGCCAATAAGGGCCCATTTAACTCTTTCCTTTCGGATAACTTCGGACCAAATCCCGAGCATTTACATTCCATGACCCCTTTTGTGGATTCAGACTTTTGCTTCGAGGGGTTTCATTTATCGCATCAGGCACGGTCACGACCAGGCTTTTCTCTTGATTTTGATTTTATGTTTCTTTTTGCGAGGGAGATATAGTCGTTTGACGTTTGTGAGCTCCCTTTCGTATGCCTGCGGGGACACTGCCCTCTTCTCGTGCTCTGATCGATGCTCGAGGAAATGGATCCTACTCTTGCCCTTGGGGTTTGAGTTTTAGTTTTTCATGCTCAGCGTTTTAAGGGCGTCGACTGTCTCATTTGGTCGAAGAGAAAAGAATAAAGATTACAGCTTTCGGAGATCTTCTGGGTGAGGCCCCACCGTAGGTGATGCTACCAACTTTTTTGGATAAAATACATAAGTGAGTACATGTGGCTTCCTTCGAGCGAGCATAGGCCAACGTGGCCGGACAGGGATCTCCATGGTTCTGGCAAACCAAGACCCGGTGCCTACCAAGCCTTAATGGGGCCTATCCTAACATGAAGGTTGGATGCAGGGACTTAACTACATGATGACCACCTGGCATCGGCATTTTGAATTTTCCATATTTTTAATGATTTTCAATATTTTTTTTTGATGTTTTCTTTCTTTTCGTCATTTTTTTGTTTTTTGACACTAAGCTAAGGGTAGTACTTTTTAAGATAAAGCCCGTTCAAGGGTGGGATAACTCGGTCCCTTCGGCGTTGACTAGCTTGTAGGCGTTGCCAGGGTACACGGCTTGAATTACAAATGGTCCTTCCCAATTGGGTTGGAGCTTAGAACGCGACCCTCCAGGTTTGACAAAAATTCGTTTTACGACCATCTCACCGACTTTGAATTTTCTCTCAACGACTTTCTTTTGGTAAAAGCGAGCGAGTCTATTTTGATACACACGCGCATGCTCGGCAGCGGCCAGCCGCTTCTCATCCAAGAGTTCCAACTGGGCGAGGAGTGAATTACGACGGTCGTCGAGGGGAAATTCCTCGTCCAATTGTACCCTGAGAGAAGGGATCAGAGTTTCGTACGGGACTACCGCTTCCATACCGTAAGTAAGGGCAAATGGAGTCTGCCCAGTGGGGGTACGGATTGAAGTGCGATAGGCCCATAGAGCTTCGATAAGCTTTTCTGGCCAGTCTGAAAATTTACTGGACTCACAGGTTTTCTTGATGATTTTGATCAATGTTTTATTGGTGGCCTCCGCTTGGCCATTACCTTGTGGGTAATAAGGCAATGAATGATGCAATGCAATTGCGTACCTTTTGCAGAGGTCCTGAAGGTCCTGAGAAATGAACTGTGGCCCATTGTCGGTGACAATTATGCTCGGGATGCCGAACCTGGCGAGGATGTTCTTCATGATGAACTTGCAGACTGTTGACGCCTTGATTTCCACGTAAGCTTCGGCTTCGGCCCATTTGGTGAAGTATTCCGTCGCAGTAAGGATGAAAGATTTCTGTTTGGTGAGGGAATTGGGATCACCTAGGGGACCGATGATGTCGAATGCCCACATGGAGAAAGGCCATGGGGAGGGTATTGGATGAAGTGAGGAAGATAGTGAATGGATTTTATCGGCGTGAAGTTGACACTTGACACACCTACGGACATAGATAGCACAATCATCTTCCATAGTGGGCCAGTAAAAGCCTTGCCTAATGATCTTCTTGGCGAGCATCTGGCTATTCACGTGGCCACCGCACACACCCGAGTGTGCTTCTTCTACACATTTCCAAACCTCATTATCGTTAAGACATCTTAACAGAACGCCAGTAAGGCTCCTCCTATAGAGTAGACCTCCAACCAATGTGTATTTCTGAGCCACCCTTCTTATGGCTTTCTTATCTTCTGTGGTGGCTCCTTCAGGATAAGACTGATCTTTACAATATTTGACAATTTCATAGAACCATGGTTTCTCATCGTCAGCCAGCTCTTCTTCGACTTCTGCCAGCATGATCTCCCTCTTCTCAAGAATTTCTCCCTTCTGGATCTTCTGTAGGACTCGTTCCTTGATCTTTAAGAGGTAAGGGTCCTGAATGGCAGGGACAAGATGCTTGTAGAGAATGATGGATCTAAACCATGCACCTAAAGGGAATTTGAAGGATGACGCCAAGGAGGCGAGGGCATCGGCCAGAATGTTCTGTTCGCGAGGAACATGGACAAAGATCAGCTTGGTGAACAATTTGGCATAGGCGGAGACCAGCTCCTGATAGGGTTTGAGCTTGGGATCGAGGGTGCGATATTTGGTAAGCACTTGGCGGAGAACAAGTTGACTATCACTCACGACTCGCAACTCAGTGATATAGAAAGAACGGTCTAGTTCCAGGCCAGCTAGAAGAGCCTCGTATTCAGCGATGTTGTTGGTGACTGGGAACGCGAGCTGAAATGCCTCTAGGATGGTAACGCCTTCAGGCGTTAGAAGGACAATGTCGATACCCTTCCCTTTGGAATTTAGAGCTCCATCAAAATATAATGTCCACATTGGCTTGTCAGATTGGGCGATGGACATTAGTTCCTCATCTGGAAACTCTGATTGGACAGGGTCAAACTTGGGGAGAGGATGGTGGGCGAGATGCTCGGCTATGGCATAGCCTTTAATTACCTTTTGTTGGATGTAGGTGATGTCGAACTGGGAAAGAAAACTTTGCCAGCGTGCTAGCCTATCAGTAAGGACGGATTTCTCCAGAAGAAACTTGATATGGTTCATGCGAGCAATCAAGTGGACCTCATGAGCCAAGAAGTAGTGCTTCAATTTCTGCACCACCCAAACGAGGGCAGCACAGGTTTTCTCCTTGACTGTGTACTTTTGCTCACAGGGATTGAGAAGTTTGGACAAGTAATAGGTTGCCCGTTCCTTGCCTTCTTCATCAGCTTGTGCGAGGACAGCTCCCACGGAGTCGTCCAAGACTGAGATGTAGAGGATCAGAGGTTTTTCTGATTTGGGTGGAATGAGAACGGGTGGACTAGCCAGATATTCCTTCAACCCTTCAAAAGCTTTTTGACATTTAGAATCCCAATGGAATTCTACTCCTGGCTTGGTCAACTCATAGAAAGGTCTACACCTTTGTGAGTGCTGAGACACAAACTGACGAATAAACTGCAACCTCCCGATTAAACCTCGGACTTCCCTCAAATTCTTGGGAGGTGGCATATCCCTAATGGCCTTATCTTTGTCGGGATCTATCTCGATCCCTCTTTTACTCACAATGAAACCCAGTAATTTACCCGATGACACACCAAACACACACTTCTTCGGGTTCATTTTCAATTGGAACTCCCTTGATCTCTGCAAGACCTTAGCCAAAACTTCTGGATGTTCCACCCTGGTCCTTGATTTCACCAATAAATCATCTACATACACCTCCAGATATATGTGCATCATGTCATGAAATATGGCCATCATAGCTCTTTGGTAAGTAGCCCCAGCATTCTTTAACCCAAACGGCATGACCACGTAACAATATGTTCCCCAAGGGGTAGTGAATGATGTCTTCTCTTGATCCTCTTCTGCCAAACGAATTTGATTATATCCTGAAAATCCATCCATGAATGAGAGGGTCTCATACCCCGCTGTGTTGTCGATCAACACATCAATGTGAGGCAAGGGAAAATCATCCTTTGGACACGCGCAGTTAAGGTCCCGTAAGTCGATGCAAATCCTGACTTTCCCATCTTTCGTCATGACCGGGACAATGTTTGCCACCCATTGAGGATAAAGGACGACTCTAATAAATCTGGCTTTATGGAGCTTGCCGACTTCTTCTTTCATTTTCAAAGCCATTTGAGGGTGGAAACGCCTTAACCTTTGTTTTATCGAGACGGACCCTGGTTTTAGGGTTAAACGGTGTTCGACCAGGGTTGAATCCAGTCCTGGCATATCCTCGTAGCTCCATGCAAACGTGTCCTTATATTCCTTAAGAAATTTAATTAATGCCTCTTCTTCAGAGGGTGGTAGATTATCACTTATGAGGATGATCCTAGGGTCTTCCTCAGTTCCCATGTTGACTTCTTTGGTGGACTCTTCTACGGCGGTTGACGGCTCGTCGAATCTCCTTATTCCACTAGCATATGCGCCAGCCGCATCCTCATATTCTTCACCCTCATCTTCAGTAGGGTATTCTTCACCCATGATCCCGTAGACTCCATACCCCTCATCAATTGTGCAGTTGCCCTCACATTCTATTTCCGGTAGCTGGATGGGATTTTCTAGCAACTGAGGGATGACAAGAAGGGCCTGACACCTGGCGGCTAAGTCCAGAAGGAATCGACGAGGGATCTGCCTACCCTTGGATTTCTTCCTAGGTACTTGATGGGGACATCACCTCCCATTGCATCCGACATGGTCTAGTCATTTAATTTTGAGTCCTATGTAATTTTTATTTGAGTCATTTGATGTATTTTCCCTTTTAATTGAGTCATGTTCCTAGGTCTTGTGTTTATTTCTCTAAGTTTGAGTGTCATTAGGTTGTCTAGTTAGCTATTGGGCCCAATTCATTGGGCTTGGCCCAAGGGCTCCCCCTACCCCCTCGGTTATTTGTCATTGAGTCAATTGTCAGGGACTTTTGTAGAAATGTGGGTTTCCTATATATAGGACCCCATTCCCCCCATTTCAACTTAATGAATCAATGAATGAAAAACTTACCATTTTGAGAGTTCAAACTTCTTATCTAGTGGAGAGATTCCATTATTTGGGTGAGAAACCCTAGGGGAGAGATTCCCCACCCTTCCCTCTCTTAATCTCTCTTTTTCACTCCACTTTCTCTCTCCTCAACACCCAAATTCAAATTTTCTTCTCTCTCCTCCCTTCCCAACCACCTCCACTCCCCACCTACCCCATTTAAGCCTCTTCCCATTCCCCACAACCCTCATCAATACTCCACCCCTTCCCAAGACCCCCTCCACCAATCCTCTCCTCACCATCCAACCCCCAACTACCCCTCCCACTTTCCCAAACACCCTTCCCACTACCCCAAGCACCCCTTCCCTTCCCCAACACAACCCCCCCATTCCCAAGACAAAAAATTAACCCCACCCTTAAACCTATTTTCGAATATCCTTTCCCTCTCTCCATTCCAACTAAATTCGCAGCCCCCACTACCACCATCTATTGGAACCTCTTCCAGACCTTATTCTCCACCTCCCACACCTTAGAACACCCCCTCCAAGACCCCCTTACAACCAGGGGTCACTCCCACACTCATCTACCCCC
This sequence comes from Amorphophallus konjac, assembly GCA_022559845.1. NCBI lineage: Eukaryota > Viridiplantae > Streptophyta > Magnoliopsida > Alismatales > Araceae > Amorphophallus > Amorphophallus konjac. The sequence goes on along the minus strand of CM040124.1, from coordinate 130,333,162 downwards.
TTCCCCTTCTTCTTTCTTGGTCATTGGAAGCTACTTCGAAGTTGGAGTTTGCTGTCCAGAGGTTACAGATGAACTAGCAACTTGCAGCGGCCACCACGACTTCCTCCGAACGATTTTGAAGACCCAAGAGCCATCGTCAAAAGCGTCTACCAGTCTCCTTCGCAACAGAAGTGGTTTCATCTTCTTCCGATCTCCGAGCCTTCCAGGAGGTCCATTCTCCCACAACTGTGTAGTTCTGCCTCGGCTGAGGACCTGAGCCAGATTAGAAGCTCTGCCACGACGAACCCCGAAGGAATCAGTCCATGAGTTCTTCTTCAAAGTTCTTTACTGCCCAGTCTACTTCCAAAATCAAGAAACAGAACTTCATTCGGCGTTTGTGAACCAGAGTTCTCATTTTTCTCCCTCAGCTATGCAGATCTGCTACTCATAGTCTGTACCGACCAGTCGCCATTGTTCTGCATCCCCTAGTCTTCTCCGACATCGGTTGGCTTCCCCGTCAGTTTTTCTGCGAAGAGGACTCGTCCACGATTCCAACGACTCTGACGGGGTATTCTCTGCAATCTGCTGTTAGAAGTCTGCAGCTGCCGGTCCGAGAATCTGAGGCTCTGTTCAAACCTCCATCCCAGCCAGCAGCGACTCCAGAAGAAATTAAAGAAATTCAGAAGCACTCCTGTTCCAGAGACGAAGAGATCCCCACTAGTCTCACCCTCAGCGAAATTCCAGAGAAAGTTCTGCGGCCTCCACACCCTCTGTCTATCAGCTATTACAGAGAGAAGGCTGATTCGGTGTCATCACTTCTTCATCACTCTTAGCACTAGTTTCCCCTCTCCGCTTGGCCGGCTGAAGGCCCCTCCCTGTGTGGAGGTAGTGTTTGGATGTAACTATCATCTTCCCTTCCCTACGATCCCCCCCTTACATGGGGTGTAGTGTTGTAATAGCTTAAACAGGTCAAGCTACCCCGGCACGGCGTGTGCGGAACCCACGCTTCCCCGCTCGCCCTCGTCTCCGAGCGGGATCGGTTTCTTCAAACCGGTCGAGTGAGTGCTCCAAAACTTTGCTCTAATTCATGCTTGTTATTTCAATATTAGTTCATAAACTCCGCTGGCCGTGACGGGAGCCCGATCCTTAAGCTCATTTGCTATAAGTGATCATCGTGGGAAGAGAGTGGAACCCGTGCCCTTTGGCACTTCGTCGGACCCTTGATTTGGGCAGCCGTACCCTTGGGGAATCAAACCTTGGCCTTGCTGGCCCTCTACCAGCAAGGGCCTAGCCCACACAACCTCCCCTTGGCATTGCCAAGTTACCCCGGGTCTTAGTGAGCATCGGGTGAGCGGTTGCTATTATCGGTCCGTTTTTGAATGCTTAATTGTGCTTGCTTGTTGAGTCCTAGGTTGTGTCACATCAATTAGTATCAGAGCAAGTTCTAGACTTGTCTCTACTAAGTCTTGTCCTAGGGCCATTGCATGCATCACCCTTGTCTACTATCATGACTACCTCATACATGGCATATTCGCCACTCTTAGGCCCATTAGAAGCCTTTGTGTTTGATGGATCCCGCCCTAGCATATTGATGCGGGACAATAGGCTCTGATACCAAGTTTGATGCGGGACTGACCAACAATGCAACTAATCTAAGACTATGACTTGTGCGACCAGCACGCGCACGTGACAAGGTAAGCCGGAGTTCCCGACTAGCGTGGTATTCCTTCGGGCGTTCGCGTCACTCAACAAGATCTCCGGACCCACGGCCGTCCCTATGAGGGAGGCGTTAGGATCTAAGCGGGCAAGGCGCCGCCGAGCAAAAATGGAAGTCTAGTTCGAGCTCGGTGCTCGACTAGGGCCCGGGGAACAAAAGGGGACACTCTCCTCACCAATCCGCAGTGATTGTGTATGCTGGCTAGGATCCTACGCTCGGACGCGCCACATGCAATCACATACTAAAATAAGCAAGTACCAAGGGAAGGAGTGGAACGCGTACCTCCACGCCTAGGCGTGGCGAAGGAACCCCGGCCGAGTCCGACAACCCGATACACAAGATGATAACTATTACAAACCCAAATGGTGCCCACTCCTCGCAGGGAGATAACAGGCTACAACAACACAAATAATTCGGGCAGTCGGCGCACGGGCTGACGGGCAGCAGTCGAAGTGGGTGGAAGGCGCCGGTAGTCGATCTCCGGGGCCTCACTCGTCTCCGAAGTTGGGTGTAGAGGTGGTCCACGTCGCCGAGGTCGTGCGCTAGGATGCTGAACTGCTGCTGGGGTCACGAGCCGGTGATGGTCCGTGAAGAGTGACGATCCACAACGCTTGCTGCTTGCTGGTTGCTGCAACAGGGGGGCAGAGACGCGGCTGGTACGGGGCCTTCCGGACAGCAATAGGGGCGGGGTCTTCTCTGGTAGGTGACTGACAGGGGAGGCTAACGGTGGGTTGTGGTGGCTGGCGGGGTGCCGTGGGACTTTTGGGCGTGGGTGGCGATGGGAGTTGGGGTCACAGTCTGCACTTCAGGGCAGTCAGAACTGTGACTCCCGGGAGGGCAGTAATGGCGAGGGGTTGTAGGTGACTCCGGGCCTGTGGCGATTACTGGAGATGGGGTAATGTGTGAGGGGGTGGCCTACCAAATTTCAGGTCAATCAGAGGTGGCTAGAGGGTGGTCCCTTTGGAGGTCTCTGCTGACTGGTCCCGCACGGGTACTGTAGCAGAGAACTCCGCACAGAAAGTGTGTAAAAAGGGAACTCTCAGCCCCGATGGAATTTTGAGGCGAGACCACTTGGAGTGGCTTCGTAACTGGCAGAGGAACAATTCTTATGAAGGGAAATGGGGCTAGAAATGGTGGCAAGGGTCCGTAAACGGGTGCCCAAGTGGACTCTGGTCACAGGCGAGACTGCCAGGGATGCGATCTGCGCAACGAAAGTGCCTGTGAAGACAACTTTCTGTGACGAAAGAGTTTTGGGGCGAGGCCGGATGGGTTGGAAAGCTAACAGGCAAAGGAACAAAAACCTTGAAGACACCCCTGGGATTTGCTGTCGGGAACTGGGCGTACCGTTTGCATCTTTGGACCCCTAGTGTGCAGGTCGGACAGGCACTCCGGGGTTGAGCAGCACGCCACCACGAACGTCGTCACCTCGTCGACCGGATCGCCCGTGGACGTGGGGAAGAAGACCGCTGGCGTTGAAGCGTACCACGTGACCTCCAGGCCTCAACTCCAGGGCGTCTCACCCTAGAGGCTGAAGGAGATGGCTGAAGAAGAAGATGGCGGAGGTGGGAGGGGCGTCGCACCCCTTAGAGGATGGGGAAGAGGATCGCCCTCTTCCTTTGGAGCTGGTTGCGCACCAAGCAATTCTCTCACAAAATAAATTCTTCATTAACTTCAAAAGAAAAGTACATAAGCTCTTTTATATGCTAGGGTAGGAACCCTAGCCAAGAGGGAGGGGAAAGGGGGCCGCACATGGCATGGGGAAAGGGGGGGAAAGGAATCGGTCAAGAGAGGGGGGGGGGGAAGGTGACCGCACCCTCTTCCTATATTCTAGGAGAGGGGGCGGCTGCCACCTCCTCCTCTTGGAGGATGTGATAGGGGCGCCCAAACCCTAGCCCTAGGAGGTGGGGGCGCAAACCCCTAGGTGGGCTAAGCAGGGGAGTGGGTGGCCAGCCCAAATGGGCCAGAGATTGAACCAAAGAAATGGCCCAATAGCCCTATCTCCTATCTAATGAGCATAAAAGGGCCCAACTAAAACCTAATTGGCTCCAAATGGCCTACAAAGGTCCATAACAATGCAAAAAGTGTCCACGCAGGGACTAAACTAAGGCCCAGCATGGCCCGAAGCATAAAAGGGACTCTGCTAGTCCGCCAAGTGGTCGCCAAGCCAAAGGGATATCGGCAAGCTCCGTGTGCTCCGTCGAGTGATGCGGCGCGTGTCCTCACCACATATATCTAGAATGGGAGAAGTCCATAGACCAACACTTTGGGAGGTTTACCCTGTCAGGGCTTGTCCAAGTCAACTATGCCAAGAGTTTGCTTTGGCTCCAAGCTAGGAAAGAATGGGAGAACATTGTAGGTTTGAGAGAAGCCAAAGGGGAAGCACCCATTGAATCTTGGGATGAAATGAGGGCCGATCTTAGAAAGATCTACGCACCCCAACCCAAACCTCTTCAACCAACCGATCTTTCACCCCCGAACCCAACTCCCACCCATGAACTTCCCCGACCAAGCCCAACCCAAGTCCACCCATGTTCACCACCCCGAGAGTATCATGCACTGACCATAATCACTCCACCCACCATAGACTATCCTACCCCATTATCCTTGGAAGTTATGGCCCATACTCCTACCCAAGTGGAGGTGGATGCCAATCCGGATTCATCTCCCACCATAGAGAACATCCTAGACCCCCCACTTCCACCCACCTCTCCTAGTTCGGGTCCTCATGAGCCGCACACCCTAACCATGAATGAGTCCATACTCCAATGGCTTAAGCAAGGCCCCACCATTCCTAGCTCACCACCTTACCTCTCACCCTTGACATATCAAGTCCAAATTATGTCCACCCGGTCTTCCCATGTCACACTTCAAACCTCCTACTTTGTGGAAGGCTTAGGGGACCTAGTGGACTGTTTACAATGGCAAGTCTACCTGACCAATATGCTAGCCATAGGACAATTGGAGTCTAGCCCCATCTACTCTAGTGGACCCTTCCTAGCTTACCCCGCCACCGGTTCCATCACCTCCATCTACACTAGTGGCCATTATACGAGTGAAATCCTCCTCTTTCTCCCCAAGGATGAGAAACCAATCCTGGCCCACTTCCCACCTATCAAGATTCCAATTGCTTTAATTGGCCAACCCACTAGAGACATTGGCCCAATTATCTTGGAGGAGGATGACTCACCGTTTGGGTACCTTGAAGACATAGAGTGCCACCCTCTAGGAAGACCTTTTCACTACCCCTTTGATCCCTTCCTATGGGAGCCTAGACCCCTATGTGACCCAACCACCTTATCCACCACCCACCTTTCCCTAACCCAACCCACCATGTTTGACCCAATCCACCCCATTCTAGACCCGGGTTACACCTTGGGAGCCATGACCTTGGGCCACATATCCCTAGGTAATAAGGTTGTGCTTCACCCTATGATGACCACCTTCTTAGATCCATTCGATCATTTCCAATGGGAGTTCAAAGGTTGTCCCACACCTATACACATGGAAGTCACCCTTGGGAAAAACATGCATGTGTCTAGGCTTACCACACCACTTGGCATGAACACTATGTTGGGTCCATTCATTCATATCACCCACATGTCAAGTACAAAGTATGAGTGGTCCATGTTCGGATGTAATGGTCCACCTTCATTCATCATGGGTCTTAAGCATGTCAAAGGAATCTACGGATGTCCGGGTCCCCCGATATTTATCACCACTTTACATGATAGGGCCACCTACGGGTGCCCCGGCCCACCTAGGCTGACCAAAGTCTACACTACATCATTACATGATAGGTCTACTTTTGGTTACCCAGGTCCACCCATCACCCCTAGAATGTCTGCATTCACAACATTGCATAAAGAGATCCGCAAGCACATTAGCAAGAAAAATGTGACTTATAAAAGGCGAGCGACTCTCATCGACGTCACCAAGAATTCCATGAGGGTGACTTTGTGATGGTAAGGACGGAGAGGCTCTCCCCGGGAGCCATCTCCAAAATGAGGCCACGTGGGGCTGGTCCCTTCCAGGTCCTAAGGCGCATTGGTGCAAATGCCTATGAGTTAGATCTCCCCGAGGAATATGGGGTAAGTCCCACATTCAGTGTCGCCGACCTAGTGCCATACAAGGGACCCACGGTGGTACCTAGTGAGGATATTGAGCCTATTCCCCGAGTTGAGAGAGCACCCACCCGTGAGGAGAGTCCACCAGCCAAGAGAGCCCAGCGTGAGCGTATTGAACGAATATTGGATGAACAGGTCACTACCACCAGGAGCAAGGTATACGAGCGCTATCTTGGCAGGTGGATGGATCGCTCTCGTTCGGAAGACTTGAGGGCAGTACCACTTCTACACCGTCCAAGGAGGGAAGGACACTTACTCGACGGAGTCGAGTTCTCCGCACCCCGGGAGTATGATGGGGACATCACCTCCCATTGCATCCGGCATGGTCTAGTCATTTAATTTTGAGTCCTATGTAATTTTTATTTGAGTCATTTGATGTATTTTCTCTTTTAATTGAGTCATGATCCTAGGTCTTATGTTTATTTCCCTAAGTTTGAGTGTCATTAGGTTGTCTAGTTAGCTATTGGGCCCAATTCATTGGGCTTGGCCCAAGGGCTCCCCCTACCCCCTCGGTTATTTGTCATTGAGTCAATTGTCAGGGACTTTTGTAGAAATGTGGGTTTCCTATATATAGGACCTCATTCCCCCCCATTTCAACTTAAGGAATCAATGAATGAAAAACTTGCCATTTTGAGAGTTCAAACTTCTTATCTAGTGGAGAGATTCCATTATTTGGGTGAGAAACCCTCGGGGAGAGATTCCCCACCCTTCCCTCTCTTAATCTCTCTTTTTCACTTCACTTTCTCTCTCCTCAACACCCAAATTCGAATTTTCTTCTCTCTCCTCCCTTCCCAACCACCTCCACTCCCCACCTACCCCATTTAAGCCTCTTCCCATTCCCCACAACCCTCATCAATACTCCACCCCTTCCCAAGACCCCCTCCACCAATCCTCTCCTCACCATCCAACCCCCAACTACCCCTCCCACTTTCCCAAGCACCCTTCCCACTACCCCAAGCACCCCTTCCCTTACCCAACACAACCCCCCCATTCCCAAGAAAAAAAATTAACTCCACCCTTAAACCTATTTTCGAATATCCTTTCCCTCTCTCCATTCCAACCAAATTCGCAGCCCCCACTACCACCATCTATTGGACCCTCTTCCAGACCTTATTCTCCACCTCCCACACCTTAGAACACCCCCTCCAAGACCCCCTTACAACCAGGGGTCACTCCCACACTCATCTACCCCCTTCCCCTTCTTCTTTCTTGGTCATTGGAAGCTACTTCGAAGTTGCAGTTTGCTGTCCAGAGGTTGCAGATGAACCAGCAACTTGCAGTGGCCACCACAACTTCCTCCGGATGAGTTTGAAGACCCAAGAGCCATCGTCGAAAGCGTCTACCAGTCTCCTTCGCAACAGAAGTGGTTTCATCTTCTTCCGATCTCCGAGCCGTCCAGGAGGTCCATTCTCCCACAACTGCGCAGTTATGCCTTGGCTAAGGACCTGAGCCAGATTAGAAGCTCTGCCACGACGAACCCTGAAGGAATCAATCCACGAGTTATTCTTCAAAGTTTTTTATCGCCCGTTATACTTCCAGAATCAAGAAACAGAACTTCATTCGGCGTTTGTGAACCAGAGTTCTCATTTTTCTCCCTCAGCTACGCAGATCTGCTACTCATAGTCTGCACCGAGAAGTCATCATTGTTCTGCATCCCCTAGTCTTCTCCGACATCGGTTGGCTTCCCCGTCAGTTTTTCTGCGAAGAGGACTCATCCACGATTCCAACGACTCTGACGGCGCTTGATTCTGGGGTCAGGAGCTGCCGGGGCATTCTCTGCAATCTGCTGTTAGAAGTCTGCAACTGCCGGTCCGAGAATCTGAGGCTCTGTTCAAACATCCATCCCAGCCAGCAGTGACTCCAGAAGAAATTAAAGAAATTCAGAGGCACTCCTGTTCCAGAGACGAAGAGATCCCCACTGGTCTCACCCTCAGCGAAATTCCAGAGAAAGTTCTGCGGCCTCCACACCCTCTGTCTATCAGCTATTACAGAGAGAAGGCTGATTCGGTGTCATCACTTCTTCATCACTCTTAGCACTAGTTTCCCCTCTCCGCTTGGCCGGCTGAAGGCCCCTCCCTGTGTGGAGGTAGTGTTTGGATGTAACTATCATCTTCCCTTCCCTACGATCCCCCCCTTGCATGGGGTGTAGTGTTGTAATAGCTTAAACAGGTCAAGCTACCCCGGCGCGGCGTGTGCGGAACCCACGCTTCCCCGCTCGCCCTCGTCTCCGAGCGGGATCGGTTTCTTCAAACCGGTCGAGTGAGTGTTCCAATACTTTGTTCTAATTCATGCTTGTTCTTTCAATATTAGTTCATAAACTCCGCTGGCCGTGACGAGAGCCCGATCCTTAAGCTCATCAGCTATAAGTGATCATCGTGGGAAGAGAGTGGAACCCGTGCCCTTTGGCACTTCGTCGGACCCTTGATTTGGGCAGCCGTACCCTTGGGGAATCAAACCTTGGCCTTGCTGGCCCTCTACCAGCAAGGGCCTAGCCCACACAACCTCCCCTTGGCATTGCCAAGTTACCCTGGGTCTTAGTGAGGATCGGGTGAGCGGTTGCTATTATCGGTCCGTTTTTGAATGCTTAATTGCGCTTGCTTGTTGAGTCCTAGGTTGTGTCACATCAATTGGTATCAGAGCAAGTTCTCGACTTGTCTCTACTAAGTCTTGTCCTAGGGCCATTGCATGCATCACCCTTGTCTACTATCATGACTACCTCATACATGGCATATTCGCCACTCTTAGGCCCATTAGAAGCCTTTGTGTTTGATGGATCCCGCCCTAGCATATATCTAGAATGGGAGAAGTCCATAGACCAACACTTTGGGAGGTTTACCCTGTCAGGGCTTGTCCAAGTCAACTATGCCAAGAGTTTGCTTTGGCGCCAAGCTAGGAAAGAATGGGAGAACATTGTAGGTTTGAGAGAAGCCAAAGGGGAAGCACCCATTGAATCTTGGGATGAAATGAGGGCCGATCTTAGAAAGATCTACGCACCCCAACCCAAACCTCTTCAACCAACCGATCTTTCACCCCCGAACCCAACTCCCACCCATGAACTTCCCCGACCAAGCCCAACCCAAGTCCACCCATGTTCACCACCCCGAGAGTATCATGCACTGACCATAATCACTCCACCCACCATAGACTATCCTACCCCATTATCCTTGGAAGTTGTGGCCCACACTCCTACCCAAGTGGAGATGGATGCCAATCCGGATTCACCTCCCACCATAGAGAACATCCTAGACCCCCCACTTCCACCCACCTCTCCTAGTTCGGGTCCTCATGAGCCGCACACCCTAACCATGAATGAGTCCATACTCCAATGGCTTAAGCAAGGCCCCACCATTCCTAGCTCACCACCTTACCTCTCACCCTTGACATATCAAGTCCAAATTATGTCCACCCGGTCTTCCCATGTCACACATCAAACCTCCTACTTTGTGGAAGGCTTAGGGGACCTAGTGGACTGTTTACAATGGCAAGTCTACCTGACCAATATGCTAGCCATAGGATAATTGGAGTTTAGCCCCATCTACTCTAGTGGACCCTTCCTAGCTTACCCCGCCACCGGTTCCATCACCTCCATCTACACTAGTGGCCATTATACGAGTGAAATCCTCCTCTTTCTCCCCAAGGATGAGAAACCAATCTTGGCCCACTTCCCACCCATCAAGATTCCAATTGTTTTAATTGGCCAACCCACTAGAGACCTTGGCCCAAATATCTTGGAGGAGGATGACTCACCGTTTGGGTACCTTGAAGACATAGAGTGCCACCCTCTAGGAAGACATTTTCACTACCCCTTTGATCCCTTCCTATGGGATCCTAGACCCCTATGTGACCCAACCACCTTATCCACCACCCACCTTTCCCTAACCCAACACACCATGTTTGACCCAATCCACCCCATCCTAGACCCGGGTTACACCTTGGGAGCCATGACCTTGGGCCACATATCCCTAGGTAATAAGGTTGTGCTCCACCCCATGATGACCACCTTCTTAGATCCATTCGATCCTTTCCAATGGGAGTTCAAAGGTTGTCCCACACCTATACACATGGAAGTCACCCTTGGGAAAAATATGCATGTGTCTAGGCTTACCACACCACTTGACATGAACACTATGTTGGGTCCATTCATTCATATCACCCACATGTCAAGTAAAAAGTATGAGTGGTCCATGTTCGGATGTAATGGTCCACCTTCATTCATCATGGGTCTTAAGCATGTCAAAGGCATCTACGGATGTCCGGGTCCCCCGATATTTATCACCACTTTGCATGATAGGGCCACATACGGGTGCCCCGACCCACCTAGGCTGACCAAAGTCTACACTACATCATTACATGATAGGTCTACTTTTGGTTACCCAGGTCCACCCATCACCCCTAAAATGTCTGCATTCACAACATTGCATAAAGAGATCCGCAAGCACATTAGCAAGAAGAATGTGACTTATAAAAGGCGAGGCGACTCTCATCGACGTCACCAAGAATTCCATGAGGGTGACTTTGTGATGGTAAGGACGGAGAGGCTCTCCCCGGGAGCCATCTCCAAATTGAGGCCACGTGGGGCTGGTCCCTTCCAGGTCCTGAGGCGCATTGGTGTAAATGCCTATGAGTTAGATCTCCCTGAGGAATATGGGGTAAGTCCCACATTCAGTGTCGCCGACCTAGTGCCATACAAGGGACCCACGGTGGTACCTAGTGAGGATATTGAGCCTATTCCCCGCGTTGAGAGAGCACCCACCCGTGAGGAGAGTCCACCAGCCAAGAGAGCCCAGCGTGAGCGCATTGAACGAATATTGGATGAACAGGTCACTACCACCAGGAGCAAGGTATACGAGCGCTATCTCGGCAGGTGGATGGATCGGTCTCGTTCGGAAGACTTGAGGGCAGTACCACTTCTACACCGTCCAAGGAGGGAAGGACACTTACTCGACGGAGTCGAGTTCTCCGCACCCCGGGAGTATGATGGGGACATCACCTCCCATTGCATCCGGCATGGTCTAGTCATTTAATTTTGAGTCCTATGTAATTTTTAGTTGAGTCATTTGATGTATTTTCCCTTTTAATTGAGTCATGTTCCTAGGTCTTGTGTTTATTTCCTAAGTTTGAGTGTCATTAGGTTGTCTAGTTAGCTATTGGGCCCAATTCATTGGGCTTGGCCCAAGGGCTCCCCCTACCCCCTCGGTTATTTGTCCTTTAGTCAATTGTCAGGGACTTTTGTAGAAATGTGGGTTTCCTATATATAGGACCCCATTCCCCCCCATTTCAACTTAATGAATCAATGGATGAAAAACTTGCCATTTTGAGAGTTCAAACTTCTTATCTAGTGGAGAGATTCCATTATTTGGGTGAGAAACCCTAGGGGAGAGATTCCCCACCCTTCCCTCTCGTAATCTCTCTTTTTCACTCCACTTTCTCTCTCCTCAACACCCAAATTCGAATTTTCTTCTCTCTCCTCCCTTCCCAACCACCTCCACTCCCCACCTACCCCATTTAAGCCTCTTCCCATTCCCCACAACCCTCATCAATACTCCACCCCTTCCCAAGACCCCCTCCACCAATCCTCTCCTCACCATCCAACCCCCAACTACCCCTCCCACTTTCCCAAGCACCCTTCCCACTACCCCAAGCACCCCTTCCCTTCCCCAACACAACCCCCCCATTCCTTAGACAAAAAATTAACCCCACCCTTAAACCTATTTTCGAATATCCTTTCCCTCTCTCCATTCCAACCAAATTCGCAGCCCCCACTACCACCATCTATTGGACCCTCTTCCAGACCTTATTCTCCACCTCCCACACCTTAGAACACCCCCTCCAAGACCCCCTTACAACCAGGGGTCACTCCCACACTCATCTACCCCCTTCCCCTTCTTCTTTCTTGGTCATTGGAAGCTACTTCGAAGTTGCAGTTTGCTATCCAGAGGTTGCAGATGAACCAGCAACTTGCAGCGGCCACCACAACTTCCTCCAGACGAGTTTGAAGACCCAAGAGCCATCGTTGGAAGCGTCTACCAGTCTCCTTCGCAACAGAAGTGGTTTCATCTTCTTCCGATCTCCGAGCCATCCAGGAGGTCCATTCTCCCACAACTACGCAGTTCTGCCTCGGCTGAGGACCTGAGCCAGATTAGAAGCTCTGCCACGACGAACCCCGAAGGAATCAGTCCATGAGTTCTTCTTCAAAGTTCTTTATCACCCGTTCTACTTCCAGAATTAAGAAACAGAACTTCATTCGGCGTTTGTGAACCAGGGTTCTCATTTTTCTCCCTCAGCTACGCAGATCTGCTACTTATAGTCTGCACCGAGAAGTCACCATTGTTCTGCATCCCCTAGTCTTCTCCGACATCGGTTGGCTTCTCCGTCAGTTTTTCTGCAAAGAGGACTTATCCACGATTCCAACGACTCTGACGGCACTTGATTCCGAGGTCGGGAGCTGCCGGGGCATTCTCTGCAATCTGCTGTTAGAAGTCTGCAACTGCCGGTCCGAGAATCTGAGGCTCTGTTCAAACCTCCATCCCAGCCACTCCTGTTCCAGAGACGAAGAGATCCCCACTGGTCTCACCCTCAGCGAAATTCCAGAGAAAGTTCTGCGGCCTCCACACCCTCTGTCTATCAGCTATTACAGAGAGAAGGCTGATTCGGTGTCATCACTTCTTCATCACTCTTAGCACTAGTTTCCCCTCTCCGCTTGGCCGGCTGAAGGCCCCTCCCTATGTGGAGGTAGTGTTTGGATGTAACTATCATCTTCCCTTCCCTACGATCCCCCCCTTGCATGGGGTGTAGTGTTGTAATAGCTTAAACAGGTCAAGCTACCCCGGCGCGGCGTGTGCGGAACCCACGCTTCCCCGCTCGCCCTCGTCTCCGAGCGGGATCAGTTTCTTCAAACCGGTCGAGTGAGTGCTCCAAAACTTTGTTCTAATTCATGCTTGTTCTTTCAATATTAGTTCATAAACTTCGCTGGCCGTGACGAGAGCCCGATCCTTAAGCTCATTTGCTATAAGTGATCATCGTGGGAAGTGAGTGGAACCCATGCCCTTTGGCACTTCGTCGGACCCTTGATTTGGGCAGCCGTACCCTTGGGGAATCAAACCTTGGCCTTGCTGGCCCTCTACCAGCAAGGGCCTAGCCCACACAACCTCCCCTTGGCATTGCCAAGTTACCCCGGGTCTTAGTGAGCATCGGGTGAGCGGTTGCTATTATCGGTCCGTTTTTGAATGCTTAATTGTGCTTGCTTGTTGAGTCCTAGGTTGTGTCACATCAGTACTACCTTTGACTTATTATTCCTAGATTGACTGACATTATTTACAGAAGAAGAACAAGATGAAGAGGATGGTGAAGAATGTACAGGGAAAGACCCCTCAGAGGAGGGGTAGAAAAGGTCGCTCATCGGACCTTGGACAGGTGGTCCGCAGGGCGGGATGCACCCGTGGGAGACGTAGGAGGTTTCCTCAACGAAGATGTGTTGTTGAGGAGTTTGGAAATTGGCATTTTTTTTTCGTTTTCATTTTTGATAGCAAAATAGTGAAAAGAGATCGGAGGAGAGAGAAAAGTGGTTATGGCTTGAGGATTGGGAGGCTCGTAGAGCAGATCATGATTGAAGACCTGGCGCGGGTTGAGAAACTCACGCATGTATGTAAGTAGAGAGGGGGATCTGGGAAGATCATCAGACAACCGTCTGGCCCAGGAAGATGATAGCAACAAAGGCTGTGACGAGTGGGTGGAGAAGATGACGGCTAATGAGTCGTCGGTGGTGATGGTGAGGGCGGATGAAGATCCGCTGGCGACAGGGTCCTTCTGGCGAGGATGAGGATAGTTTGGAACCTTGGCAACAATGGTGATATTCTCTAGCATTCTGGAGATCAATGGCGGTCCTTCAAGCTGTGGAGGCGAGAACATCCTTTCCAGTGCAGCGAAAATGTCACGTATATCAAACCATTTGTCCCACTCACATTCCGGATCTTTGATCTTGCCTCTTTTGGTGACCCTCGGACATTTTTCAGCCGAATATACAGCATGTGGTCCCCCATGTGCTTTATGCGGATAATCCCCCATCTGAATAACGGGCCCTTTGTTGAAGTGGTTTGATAGGGTCCATGTGAGGGGCTTCCAATCCTCCTTGAATGGTCCTTTGAAGCCTAGGCCAAACCTGCGGTTCGGCCTAATCTCCTTTGGTGGTTTCAACCTACCTTGTAGCTGTGCACCTAGACCTTTGCCCTGTTGATAGCCGATGTTTCTCATAATCTCCCAACCTTTGGAGTGAAAAGGGAGATATGGCGTTGTTGCCTTGATCGGCTTCTTTGGTGCTAGTGGAATATGAGATGAATCGCACACGTCCAGCAATGACAATATGGGCCGATGAGACGGCCAAACAGAGGGCAGAGAGGTGTTGATAGCATCCACCATGTGGAGGACAGGTGTGCTGACCACTTTAATAATTCTTCCATTGTAAGGAAACTTCAAGCACTGATGGTTGGTGGAAGGCACAGCATCTATGGCTTCAATGTAAGGGCGACCCAGTATGGCCTTGAATGTGGGGTCCATGTCGAGAATATGGAATTCCGTGGGGACTGACATATGACCTAGCTCTGCCCTCAGAATAATCATCCCTTGCGGCGGCCTTTTGCTATTGTCATAAGCCGTGACTGTGATTGAAGAAGGTCTTATCTGTTCCTGTTCGACCCCACACAACTGAAGGGTGCTCATGGAGATCACATTTATGGACGCACCCGTGTCTACAAGGCATGGGTTTATGGATACCCCATTAATTTTTATTGAAACACACAATGCATATTTCTGAGCTTCCTTCGGAGCGAGCTCGTAGTTGTGGAACATGATGGCCGGTTGTGTGTCTGTTGGGGTCAGGACGGCTAAAAATTTCTCCACGGGGAGGTCCTCATTCACCATGACCTTTTGAAGATACTCCATTAAGGCTGCCTGATGGGACGTGGATCTCTGAAGCAGCTCCAGGATGGAGATCCGAGTAGGCGTCTTGTCCAAGTGTTTCAACAGATCATACTGTGTTCCAGGGATAGATCTTTCCAGTTGTTCTCCATCGTCCCTCTCTGGCTGAGACTGCTCGGGATTCTGACTGTTCTGGGGGAAAACCCTGTGGAAAATCCTTCCACTCCGGAGCACCATCGCCTGCGGCTTTTGTATCTCTATAGGGGTAACAGTGGGTTTTAACAGAGGTTTGAGGGGTAGTGGTGGAGGAATGGTCGATGAAGAAGGGGTGACGATGGGAGCAGGGATTCTGATGAGGGGTTTGTTAGGTGGAGGCATGGTGGAGGTAGAGGGGATATCGCACGGGTTATGAAGGATAAGGGGTCTGGAAGGTGGAGGTGGAGGCAAAGTGGAAGTGGGTAAGGTTTGGAGCGGGTAGTGGTGTTGAGATGGATGGTGGGTGATGAGTGGTTTTGAAGGCATTGGCGGTGGTATGGTGGAGACAGGTGGTGTTACGTACGGTGGACGGGTGATAAGGGGCTTAGAAGGCATAGGGGCAAATGCAGTAGAGGTGGATGGTAAAGTGGGGGGGTGAGAGAAGATGAGATGGTGTGAGGGTGTAATGAAGGGTGTTGGCTGATAGGTCATGGGGGTGCGAATGAGAGGGCGTGATGGCAGTGGAAATGGTGAAGGCGGTACTGATGCGGATTGATGAGAGAGAGGTGCTACCCGGGCAAGGTGAGGGGGTTGCATGATGATAGGGTTGGCGGTAGAAAGAATAGAGGTACTTTCTGGGTGCCACACCTGCTCTCTCCCGACTTCCGGGAAGGAGGAGATGGGGTTGACATGATGATTGGGCTGTTGGTGCTCCGGTAATGGATTCTGGATTATGCCCATGTTGGGCTGTTGTGGTTGGGCCTGCTGAGGCTGCTGTTGTTGTTGTGGTTGTTGCTGTGGCTACTGTTGTAACTGCTGCTGTTGTTGCTGGAACTGTGGCCTAGGAGGAGGTCTCCTAGCCTTGAGAGTGGCGACGTATCTCCTCATTTCATCCCAGTCAATCCCGCATTCATCATTCGTATCGTGGATGTAATCTTTAAACTGAAAGCAGTTGTCCACTGTGTGTCCCGGCTGCCTGTGATAGACGCAGTATCTGGAGGTATCAACATTCGGGGGCCACACGGGCCTTTCCTTGGGTAGGATGAGTGTGTTTGAGGCCATGAGGGCGTTGAAAATATCTGCCAGAGTTTCTGGCAATGGTGGGTAATAGGCTCTCTTAGGACCAATCGGCCTCTTTTGTTGCTGTGGGGGACCGTAATTTCCTGGGGGTGGAACTTGGTTGTACTGAAGTGGTGGTTGTTGTTGCTGGGGTCGAGGTTGTTGCTGGGGTTGAAGTAGTTGAGGCATGTTATTCTGAGGTGGATCATTTTGGGGTGGAGGACGAGAGGGGAAAGGACCTGGTTGGAGGGGAAGTCGGGGCATTTGTGGAAGCCTTGGGTTGGCTGCATAGTTGGCGTTGTTGACCGCACTCACTTGCTCATTTGTTACGACCCCTTCTGTTGCTCCGCCTGGGACACCAGTGCCTGTCTTTCTGACCACCTTGGGCTTCGACGGCTCAAACATGTTCATAATGGGGGAGTCTTTTAACTGGGTTTAGATGTACCGGGCTCTTTCATAGAGCTCTTCCATGGTGGTGAGCTTATTCATGGCCAAGACATGCCTGAACTGTGGGGTCGCATTGGATACGATCATCTTTACTTGTTCAGGTTCCGAGAGGGTATCTCTTATTCTTTTTGCTAGAGACCTCCATCTATCAACATAACGGACAAAATCCTCGTCGGACTTCATCTTTTTGGCAACTAGGTCGGTAATGGAGAGAGAGGGACCGACCCTATCCCGATACTTTTGCAAGAAGCTTCTCTGGACTGTTTCAAAATTCTCGGCCTCGCGGGGCTCCAAAGAATAGAACCACTCTAGCGCAGGACCGTCCAATGATCTCCGAAAAAGGTATGCCAAGGATCTCTGGTCATTTTGCCAATAGGAGGTCTCATACATGAAATCCTTGAGGTGAATGAAGGGGTTGCCAGTGCCATTGTACCTGCGGTACGTGGGCATTTCGGAGGGAGGAAGATGGATGACCGGAAGGATTGGCAAAGCAACCTCCGGGGTGGATTTCACGTCCACCATTTTCTTCAAATTCTGAAACTGTTCGTCCATCCTATTGAACCTATTGAGGAGCGATTGGGCGAGCTCCTCGGGCGGTGAAGGTGGCACTTGCCACTGGGGAGGAAAATGTCTCCCGGAGACTTGGGGGGGAAACCCCGAATGAGAGGGAGCTGCCGGGCCGCCGATAGTTGGCCCCGGTTGAAGTGGTATGTGGGGAACAACAGGGGTTTGAGATTGTGAGGGGAACTGGAACGAGGGTGGTTGTTGGCTCGCTTGCCCTTGAAGCGAGGGAGATTGGATGGCTTGTGCCAGTGAAGGAGATGGAATGGCCCGCACCGATTCTTGGAGAGGTGCGATGGCCGGAGTTGATTCCTGGGGAGCGGGGGAAACATATTTCCCCTTCAGAATGGCCTGGAAGGCCAGGAGCTGCTCAGAGGTAAGCTCCGTGTTGGCGAGGACACCTAGCAAAGAGGAGATGTCCTGTGGCGGGGATGTGTCCCCTGTGGTAACCTGCACCTCACGTGAGGGCTCATGGGAAGGACCCGCGTCCATAGCATGGACTCGCGGCTCGACTGACTCACCATGACCAGGGTGGTTCTCCTCAAAAGACTTGTGAGCCATGCTCACAGTTTTCCCGGAACGCGAAAACATACACTAGCAAGCAAATAGCAGAGATTATCAAACAAGTGGATGCCTTTACGCCCTTTTTTTATGTTTTGATTTTGATGACTTTTTGTGTGTGTTTTTAACCAGATCTGAAGTTCACACAAAATAGGGACCCTAGTTCATTTTTGTTTCACCACCGTGTCAGCTAGGGGCTCTCGTCTCACCACGAATGGGTCGACTAACTCCGGGGAACTTCAATGGTACAACCGGCCCAGTGAACGAAGAGGAGATTCTTCGATGTCGGGGACTTACGGAGGTCCCAGTCGAGGAGATTCTAGTCCGTCGAGAGGAATTCCCGAACGGAGAGTCCTTCCTTCACCGAGAGAGGGTGATCCTTAGAAAAAAATGAAAAAGAATAGAAAAGAGGGATGGATGTATGCAATGGAATGCTGGCAGATATATGGAGCACAACAGAACAATGAATCAATCTAGATATAACAACACACAAGAGATAGTAAAGCAAATCATAAGAAATTACAAGGGTAACTGAAAGAAAGCAACAGGGGTCCCATCGTGATCGCCAATCTGTGAGCGACGTCACGTAGTTCGAGGAACGAAGAAGATGCGGAGCGCGCGGGCTCCTTTTTATTTTTATTTGGCTTTTGCTGCAACACAAAAAAAATAAGGGAAGGGAGAAGGGGCCACCACGGGAGATTGCTCCGGCGGGGCGAGCGGGACAAACATAATATGTTAAAGATAAGAGGAGAGAGAAAGGGCCACCACGGGAGATTGCTCCGGCGGGGTGAGCGGGTGCAGAAATTAAATAACAAAAATTGAAACGGCCATTGCGGGAAGCAACTCGCCGCGGCCTCGAGAGTATAGCATAATAGGAATATAACAAGATATAGAAAGGAGCAGAATTTAAACGGCCATTGCGGGAAGTGACCCGCCGCGGCCTCGAGAGTATAGCAGAAGAGAGATATGGCCAGATGTAAGAGATATAGCAAGATATATATAGATAACAGAATTTAAACGGCCATCAGGGAAGTGACTCGCCGCGGCCTCGAGAATATGAGCAGATAAGAATATAACAGAATATAAAGAGAATATGAAGAACGAGAATTTAAACGGCCATTGGGGAAGTGACTCGCCGCGGCCTCGAGAATATGAGCAGATAAGAATATAACAGAATATAAGGAGAATATAAAGAACGGGAAATTAAACGGCCATTGGGGAAGTGACTCGCCGCGGCCTCGAGAATATGAGCAGATAAGAATATAACAGAATATAAGGAGAATATAAAAAATGGGAAATTAAACGGCCATTGGGGAAGTGACTCGCCGCGGCCTCGAGAATATGATGTGATCGCCAGGGGCCAAAGACCCCAAAATAAAGAAAGTGATCGCGCCTACCTCAAGAGCGGGAGATGGCGGGTTGCTTCTTCCTCCCCTTTCGGCCGGCCGACGGAGAGGGCTTTCCTTGGGTACCCTTGCCAAACAACGACAAACAAGTAACGAGTGGATTAGAAAGATGAAGGTGTAGTATTCAAATCCTTGCGATAAAAATAACGAAATGATGGCAAGACACACACCTGGTTGGTGTTGTCTTTTAAACCCCTCTCGGACATGAGTAGGAGGAAAATGCTTATGATAAATGGCGATTATGCCGACATAGGAATAGAAAAAGGACTCCCTTATACGGGGGGATGGAGGATGCGATATGATGAATGCAAGATAACTATGAAAGAAAAGGAGAGAGTGGCTTATTGAATGGCCGATAGTGAGATCCGACGGAGCTTCGGTAGCGTAGGGATAACATGGAAGCGCGGTGGATGAAGACGACCTTCCTCTCGTGAGCGTGGGCACCCGGGAAGCCGACAGAACCTCCTCCTGAAAGGAACCTAAGGGTTAGAAAAGGATCTGGCAGCCTCGGGATTCCGGCAGCCTGTCGGACCTCTCAAAACGCTCCCCCTTCGGACTGCGGGGGGTATGCTATTTATAGCGTCCCGGACGATGGAGGTGTCCAGGGGCCTGGACGCCTCCTTTTGGAGGTGTCCAGGACCCAGGACGCCTTCATCAAGGTCTTAGAAATTTTTTATTAATTTTTATTTTTTTATTTTGAATATTTTAATGGAGGTTGGACGCCTCCATAATAGCCCACTGGAATCCGCCGGAAGCAGCACGCGGTTTGGCAAAACACGTGTTTTTTGACCGGCGCCCGAGACTCACAAGTGGGCGCGTCTGGCTGGCAGGACGCCCTTATATTCTGGACTTTTCTGAGACGTCAAATTGAGCGGCGCGTCAGGCTTGTCCGAATGTGGTGAAATGAAGGCGTCCAGTCTCTCGGACACCTCCACGTTTTGGATTTTTCCGATTAGTCAAACCGACCGGCGTGTCGGGATTGTCCGTATATGGAGTATGGGCGCGTCCAGGCACCTGGACACCTTCACATTTTGGATTTTTTCTCAAACGTCAAATCGACCGTCGAACGGGGGCCGCCCGTGGGCAAGTTGATGGAGGCGTCCATGGGCCTGGACGCCTCCATAAACATATATATATATATATATATTGTTTTGTCTTTTATCATGATTAATATTTTTTATATTTAATATTTTGTTTTCATGGAGGCATCCGGTGGCCTGGACGCCTCCATTAATTTATTATTTTTTATGTGTTTTTTTGGCTTTAAATATATATTAAAATCATGGAGGCGTCCAGGGGACTGGATGCCTCCATGAAGACCCCCCCAGGTCCCCCGAAAAGGTGTCAGCAGCCGCCTGCCAGACATTCTTCCTAGTTCCGGAACCTTCCGGTGCGTCCAATTGGTGTTGATGTCGTCTGAATGCCGCAACGAGACGATTTCCGGATGCCGAAAAGGCGGAAGAAGACTCAAGAATAGGAAGCACTCAAGCGATTCAAAATGCGAAAGCTGCTGCGGGGCGTCATATAGTAATATGAGATTTTCTCAGGAGACGTCAGGAATAGCGTGTCTACAGTACCCCTTAACCTTAAGCTAGTTTTCCTTCCATTAGATCTTAGATTATTGCTAGCATGATTATGTGATCTATTTCGATATTTGGGAAATAGGATTAGGTACCCCACTATTATGTTGGAAATGAATGTCATATGAATTTGGAGGATCAAATTCTTTTAAGTGGGGGAGGATGTAGTGACCTAAATTTAAAAATAATTAATAATTAAGAATATTAAATTTTTATTTAATAAAATAAGAACAAATTCCATATAATTATAATGGGCTATATGAATAAATTTGAAATTGTAATTAAGTGTTGGGCTAATATTAAAAGTCTTATCAAAAAATATTATTTAATTTAGAGTTATTAAAAGTCTTAAATTTTAAATAGATTAAATAAGCTAAAACTCAACTAAATGGGCTTTAAATCAAAATTAAATCAAACCCAAAAAAGGATTAGATCATTCTCTATAGAAACCCTAGCTTAATTAGGGTTTACCTCGTGCACGGTGGCCTAGATAAGATTAGGGTTCGAATTTTTCGGAGGTTTTTCCTATCTAGGGTTCCTTAACTGAAACTAGGACTCTAGGAGGTAGAAATCCTAAAAATAGGATCCCATAGCCTCCCTAGTCGACCCTAGTTTGTGTGAAAAGGCTTCTAGGCATGAGAGGATCATGTCAGGAGGAGTAATCGTAGGTTTTCTTCGAGCTTTTGTGGGGTTGTCGTTCTTCTTCCTCTTATTCCTTAAATGACTCAAGGTAGGTGTTCTCTCAGGCTAAATCCCTAATTAATGGTTCTAACGCATTTATATGCATGTTTAGCATAGTTCTGCATTGTTTTCCCTAAATTCTATCTACTATATTATATGTATTTCAAAGATTATGGACTGGATATCGTTGTTTATAATTTTCCCGCCGGAAACGGGATTCTATTTATGATCGCAGTGCTTACATGGACCCCGTCTCTAAATGTGATCGCCAGATAGATCGCGTCTACGAGAGTTATTTTTATTTAAAAATTAATTATTTTTCTAAATGTGGCATCCATGTGGACCGTGTTCTGATGATCGTGGCTCCTCCCCTGACTGCGTTTAGGCACCGATTTTCGAAAACCCTAGTATCTTTCCAGCATGTTATGTTAGTGCTATTGAGTCTAGATGCATGTTTTTCATGTCTACACGTCATCTGAACCAACTAATGTAACTAGGAAACTTACATAAACATTAATTTTCTAAGTTTCATGATCCATGTTCATCTTTCCTTTTGATTCTATGTTCTTATCGTATGTTTATTGTTCTTAACATGATAAAAGAGTAGATTACTTCCAGTCTACCTAAAATCGGTTCATCATTGCATGATTTAACATTATTACATGCTAGTTATATTGATTGATGATGTCATGATATGTCATGTGATATCATGTATAGTTGTGTGAAGGTTATGTCACTCCGGTGATGTTAACCTACCGCTATTGATTGATTTCTATTTCTCATTTGAACACAAATTCTTCGTAAAGTTAGAACTCTCCTTCGAATATTCCTTCCGTCGGACTAGAAATTTCTTCAACGAGGCCTCTATAACTCTCCACGAGCCTTGGATTCCCATAAGGATGCCGAGCTGGTTGTACCATAAAAGCCTTGAAAACACTAAGAATCCCATCTTATTGGTGTAGGTCGAGGTTTAATCGGCCTTCAGACCCATAGAACGAGGTTCTATTGGGGTTCTGTCTGATCTATTCTAAACGCGGCCTGATCAGGAACTGCCTTCAATCTCCTGATCATGGCTGACCTGATGAATGTGTCCTGATCACAGTGCTCTTCCTGACTACGTTCTGTTAGAGACCTCCATCTCAAAACTGCCTGGATCGTCTGCCTTTGGTCGCGGCCTTTCGACCAACCATGTTCATCCTGATTGCGGCACTATTCATGACTGCGTCTAGAACCTAATTTTATGAACATGTTTTCTTTGATTTGGATATATTTTATGAGTCTGAGAATTGATTGTTTAAGATACTGTTGACTTGATTTCCAACAAGAATATCATCCATATTACTTGTGCCATCATATCTTCCTTTGAAATTACATTCAAGATGTTTCTAGAACATAACTCCTTAACTTCACTTGGCCATATCTGCAAATTATGAAATGATTAAGGACTGTGGGTCTGCTAACAACCAATACCAGGTAGGACGAAAGTCCATTCTGTAAACCATGCGAAAATTCTAGGTGTGACATTGCACCAACCTTTGTTATTTTGTTATTCTGTTACTCTGATATTCTGTTATTCTGTTAAATTAATATTGTGATATTCTACTAATATGTTATTTTGCTATCCTACTTGAATATTATTGGAATTCTGATATATTCTGCTCAATTCTATAAGTTATGTTAATCTAGATCATCTGTTCATTATTTTATACTCTTACCTTGTCCTTGGTTCCGTATTGAGATTGTTCTCTTTCCTTTGATCTTCATATCTATCCTTCGTATTGAAATTCGTTATTGATTGTCTCCTCTGATTGATAGATTACATTTCAGATTGATTTATGGTTTTATATCATTCATGCATAACATTTTAATAAATATTGGTTATTTGGCTAATCACTTATGTAACGACCCAAGATCCGGATACCGAGAATAACCTGATACCATTCGAATCTTGATCCGCCACCCACGAGCCGGAGAGCTCGGGAGGGTTAAAAGGAAGGTGCGGTCATGCATTGAAATTCTAAACTAGCAGGAAATAAACTACAAAATTTAATATTTAACCGACAGAAATAAAATTAACATTTTACAATAATTAAATTAAGCTACAGAGTCCAGTCCACAAGTACAGTCAACGAAAAGAAAACGTACTCTGTTGCAGGGCACAACCCCAGCATTGGCAAGCTGGCGTGCTACTAGACCTCCGGCCGGAAGAGCTCCACTTTCGGGAGAACACTACACCTAAAAAGCAGGGAGTGAGCCTCATCTCATTGGCTCAGTAGGGGTCTCGCAAATCCCCACCTCAACGAAAGCATTAAAGAAGAGCAACAGTAACAACAACAATAACAACAAAAAATAACAATGGTCGGGATAGGAAGAACGACGAGCTAAGGAAACATGGAACCTCTATCCTAGGCCGATTCCCAACAAGGGAACCTCAACTACTAGCTAGGATGGCCGACCCACAGTGAACCCACAGTCCTACTACTGAGAGGAAACCTTGAAATACCACAGTGGAATAATCCGATAGAAAAGCGCCGATGAGGCCACATGGCCACACACACACACAACCTCCACCCTCGGGAGGACAACTACACACTGGCAGCCTCAGTCCCGAGCTAAGGCCAGTGGAAGGACCCTGCCCCACGCGTAGGGTGACACACTACTGTCTACTAGAAGGGGCACGATGACACTATTGGTAACTCGACCTTAATCGGCATCGGGTCCGCTACTAAGCTTACACAACAAGGCCAGATGCATCCACTGACGTCTTATACTGCGCCAAGGCCTCAACTGCGTGCACACTACTCACGCTTAGTCTCGGGAGGAGCAGCGGAGACACTCACACACACCACACCCTAGGACTGGCTAGGATCTGCACCTTTGCGCCCATCAGCAGGGCCGTGTCCAGCTACGTGACACGAGGTACATGCCACTGCATCCATCAGTAGCGTACTCTTATCCCAACCAAGATACATACAGTTAGGCGGTCTCGTCTCAGAAAAAGGAGCGAAGTACACACTAGGCGGGCTCGCCCGGTCTAACACGATAGCCACTAGGATGCTGCACGGTCTCGCGGAGTCCTGTCGAACTCTAACATAAAACACAGTCGATCACGATCTCCCAGAATATCGAGAAAGGCGTACACACGCACAGGACCCACCGTGAACTATGACACGACATTAAGGGGTGCTAAGGAAACCACCCCAATTCGATAGCAAAACTAGTGGACACCAGCCCACTAATTCACACGGAAACCACCCAACCGTGATCATAGAACTCACGCGGATATGACCCTCCACGGTCACTGAACTCATGCAGTAAATGACTCGCCACGGGCCCGCAAGCCACGTGGAGACTATGCTATAATTGCATAGTCCAAACCCATCACGGGGAAACCCATGAACCCTCGAAGCACAAGAATTTAAACCTCAGGCGACCATCACCCTCACAAGGCCGAAATGGCCCAATGCCCATGGGTTTAGGTGAGTGAAATATCAAGATTTGAATTCGGGGCGAGAAACCACACTTCGGGGGCCGAAACGGCCATTAAAACAAAGGGCCAGGGGAGTTCAGTCGACCAGGCAGGACTCATCGGTCGACCGAACTTCCCAAGGGGTAAAATCCCCTACAGTAGGTCGACGCACCCTCACAGAGCGTCGACCTCACACTGGGTTGGTCGACCGAACCCAATAGCAGAGCCAGCCTTGGATCTGCCAGAACCGGTTCACCAATTGGTCGACCGATTCCAGCGACCAACGGACGGGGGAACCCATCGGGGCCCCATTCCACGCCCGACTCACCTCCGATGCGAGCGGGAAGCTTGGGGAATCAATCCCCAACCTCAAACACATCCAATGGGACCCAACGGATCACGAAACAGCGATCAAAATCACGGATTAAACGCTCACCCCAAATTAAGCCCAATTTTCCCCAAAAAGAGAATAAAACCCGCTCTCGGCCTCACCACGGCTCGAAACCACAGGGAAAGATGGGGAAAGCAAGGGGGAAACATTCCCCAACATCTAATCTACGAATCCGCTAAGAATCATCGCCTAGATCGATGAAATCATCACTCATCACAAAACATACAATTTCCCGTAGCTAAAAAGAAACCTGCTCAATCTCACCCTAATCAACATGAAAATGCGAGGAAATGACGCGGGAAGGGCAAAGATCCATCTCCCTACCTCTTACAAATAAACCACAGAGATTGGAAGTCGATCCACGCTCGAATCGCCGCGTTCCATAGCCGGTTCCTCCCGAAAACGCGAAACACCTCGTACTGCCACCATCTCTCATCGGGGCCCAGTCCTAGCCGCTCTTGCCTCCCGCCGCCCTCCTCCTCGCCGCCGATCCTCCCTGTCGGCCGGCGGAGAAAAAGAGGGAGAGAGGGAGAGACGCGAGAGTGAGAGGGGGAGAGAACGGGAGTGAGGGAGAGAGAGTTGCGAGAGTGAGGAAGAGAGAGAGGGGAGGGGGGTTTTTCTAAAAAGAAGTTAAATTTTATTTTCTTTTTTTAAAATTACAGTAATTCTAAAAAATCTCAAAAATACATTCTGACTCTGAAAAATTCCAGAAAAACACCGGGCCAATCCACGCTGCCCCACGAACCCAAAAGAATTCGTAAACACACCATCAAAGGGTCCGATAATCTTAAATAAAAGTCTGAAACTCACTCGGACACGATCCACAACCCGTGGGAACACGATCCGAAAATCTTGGGTATTACTGTCCTCCCCCCTTACAGAAATTTCATCCTTGAAATTTAGGACAAGCATAAAACTCACGGGGAAGAACAAACCCACTGGAGGGATCTCGCAAACAACACCCAAGCAACACCTCCGCACTGCGACACGCGATCCAGAGCCGAACACCTCTAGGCTCGCCGGTCACATCGGTCCAAAAATCGATGTCTCACCGACCACCGCCAACACTCATGGGACGCATCATGAACAATCACCTGGGACTTCACGATCCAAAAGTCATAGCACAAACTGACCAGCTCATCGATCCAACATCGACTGCAGAACATCGTTTGCCAGCTGCCAGTCACACATCTACCAGAAGTCCCTGGCTACAACCATTCTCGCTTCTCAGCAGGGGCCACCAAACAGATCCTCCAACACCATCTAGGTCCTTTCTGGCCATCCGGCCAATTCCAACCTCTAGAGAGGAGAAAGAACGATGAGGTTGCCCTCGCGAGCCTCGAACTCCTCAACCAGGCACAAGGCCCCAAACTCCTTTCCAAAGGAGGGTTCCCAACTTACATTCACACTTCGGGGGATTCTTTCATCGAGAAGACAACCGTTCCATATTACAACCAACACCACAGATCCACTTGATGGCTGCTTAAAAGGAATCAACATCCAGCACCCACACCAAGTCCGTTACACAGCTCCCTCCGAGCCAAGGGAACACTACAGTCCGGACAGTGGCACCACCAGGTGCACCATACTCCAAACTTTCTCGAGTCTTGTCATAGACAAGCACTCCATCCATAACTGGAGAGGGGAAATCTTTCCGCTTGAATGGAGAGGCCAAACGAGGTCCGACCCGACCCAACGAGGCCCGACTCCTTGAAGTGATAGCCCCAGGGCCCACTCAATACAAGCCTAATAACTCACTCGGATCAAGCACTTCCTAGGCGACCTTCAGGTTGGGAAGTCCGAGCATCAGATTGATCGGGAAAGCTCCTTCGAAACGTTGTACTCCCAGCCCAAGCCACGCACTCATCGCTCGAAAGGCATCTCCTGGGCCAGTGCCTCATGCTCGGGCCAATTGATGGAAGCTTATCTGTATGGCCGTTACGAGTCCTTTAAAAGCTAGGAGCTCAAGGGGATAAGGGAGACCAAGAGTCCGCGTTGTTGTGCCCCTGTGGTTTTGATGATTGGTTGTTGATGTGAGTTAATCAAATGTTCAGTCATCTTGCTGCTCAGTTTAGATTAACATATTTGATGTTCAGTCATGCTACATGTTAAACCGATGCATAAAGCATTCATTGCTGTGGTTTTGTTGATTCATTTGGTTTTGATGATTGGTGTTTGATGTTAATCACTGTGAGTCATTTTGTTGTGTAAGTCATTGCATTTGAAGTTCAGACTGTTTATCTCCTGCATAAAGCTTTCACATGCATTACTTGTTCAAGTGTAAACTCTGTCAGCTTTATCTGGACATACACATCGACTGTTCATGTGAAGTCTAGATATTCTGATCAAGTTTGTACATTGGTCTTAGCATATGCATTCATAAAGTATATACACTCTTCGGTTGACTTCAACTGAAGTCTGTACATCGGCATGCATTACATCAAGTGTGTACATTGCATAGCATGTTGCGTCTAAGTCTATACATCACTGTAGCATGCATTTCATGAAGTCTATACATTCTCAGTGTTCGCACGCGTTCAGCTTAAAGTCTGTACAGCCCACACTCATAGCTAAGTCTATACATTGGCATGAAGCATCTCTTGATGTATGTACATCAAGAGATGAACCTTGAAGTCTATACACTGATTCACTGATTCATCGCCTTTGGGCATCAAAGTCCATACATTGGACTGTTCTCCAAAGTCTGTACATTGGCTTCACATCTTCAAGTCTGTACAGCCGTTAGCATTGGATTTCATGTCTAGACATTGCACTGTAGCATCCATCGTCTTCGTGGTGTGTCAACGTCTTCGTGTTGTTTTTGTTGATCGTCTTCGTGCTGTTTTTATACTCAACGTCTTCGTGTCGTTTTTGTTTGAGTGTCTTCGTGCTGTTTTTGCATTCGTGTCTCCGTGTTGTTTACTGTAGCAGCTCGATTTGTTCTGATGAACTTCGAGTTGTTTCCCAGTGAACCCCGTGTCGCTTCACCTCGTGCTGTTCTCATCGTCTTAGTGTTGTTTTCACTTCGTGTTGTTTTCAACCCATGTCAATTACTGTTCTGTCTTCGTGTTGTTTTCACTACGTGTCGATTTCTGATCTCATCGTATTAGTGTTGTTTTTACTTCGTGTCAACTTCACTTCATGTCGTTGACAGTCCGTGTTGTTTCACCTCGTGTCTTTCTTGTGTTGAAACCATACTTCGTGTTGGTTTCTGTTCTCGACTTCGTGTCATTGTCAGTCTATGTCGTTTTTACCTCGTGTTGTTTTATAACCTCACTTCGTGTCATTCTCTTCGTTGTGTCTGTTCTGTCACAGTGTATCTCGTGTCATTCTTTTCTTTACTTCGTGCTGTAGTCATCGTATGTATCTCGTGTCGTTCTTCTTATTACCTCGTACTATTTTCATCGTCTTCGTGTCGTTATCTTTGTAGTGTCATCTCTGTTACAGTATGTATCTCGTGTCGTTCTCTCCTTACTTCGTGCTGTTCTCATCCTACCTCGTGTCGTTCTTGTTTCACTTCGTGTCGTTTCCATATTATGTCTTCGTGTTGTTCTTCCTAGACCTCGTGTCTTTCGTATGTTGAAACCACACTTCGTGTTGGTTTCTGTTTTGTCTTCGTATGTATCTCGTGTCATTCTCAATGCATCTAGAATTGCTACTACATACTTCGTGCAGCTTTAGTTATTGTGGCCCTCAGTTTTAATGGTTTTTCATCTCCTTGCAGGTCCGAGGAAGAACATTTCCCAATGCCTGGGCAGCACGTGATCCGAGGTT
This sequence comes from Amorphophallus konjac, assembly GCA_022559845.1. Classification (NCBI taxonomy): domain Eukaryota; kingdom Viridiplantae; phylum Streptophyta; class Magnoliopsida; order Alismatales; family Araceae; genus Amorphophallus; species Amorphophallus konjac. Next base: position 130,304,305 of record CM040124.1, on the reverse strand, counting down.
GGAATGAAGCCTGCTGAGAGACTGCCACGTGGTCCTAATAATTAGGGCTGAAAGTGTGGAGGTCACACGTCGGGGCTGATGCTGATGCTGCTGCTGCTGCTATATATATGAGCCTTCTTCCACAGAAGAAGGTTGATCGAGTTGGCAAGAAGAAGAGTCCATACAGAGAGCCACGATCCAAGTAGAAGCCTGAAGAGCAGAAATCCTTTCGATCCAGAAAAAGAAAAAGGAGAAAAAGAGAAGAAGAGCAGAAGGAGAAGAAGAGAAAGAGAGAGATAGAAGTGTGAGCCGAAGAGAATAGAGGAGCAGAGATTGAGAGAGTAAAAAGATTAGGAGAGCATAAGAGAAAGAAAGAGAGATAGAGAGTGAGCGAGAGAGCTCGTGAAGAAGAAGGAAGAAGTTGCTTGAAGATCTGTCTTCACTGGACCGTGGATCAAATCCAGGCCAGTCAGCTCCGTTGAGAGCCACACTGTGCATTTCATTTTTTCAGCTTTCTGTTTGCTGAAGTTATTTTCGTTTATTGTTCTCCTTTGTTTTCTGATTTGCTGTACTTCCGATCCTCTGGTCTGAGGTCGGGTTCCCTCCGGGTCTGGAGGAAGAGAGACCGTGTGTCTCTGGTTTGCTAGTGACTGGTGTCACTAGTGGTTCCCTCCGATTTGGAGGAAGGGAGACTTGTCTCCGGTTCTGGGCTTGTGGATTCAAGTCCAGGGGTTCCCTCCGGGTCTGGAGGAAGAGAGACCGTGTGTCTCTGGTTTGCTAGTGACTGGTGTCACTAGTGGTTCCCTCCGGTTGGGAGGAAGAGGGGAGGTTGTTCCCCTGGTCAAGCTGTGTGGCAGCACCTGTTACAGACTGAGTCTGCTGTTTCTAGCGTGAGCTAGTGGAAGCCACACTCGGGTTGAGTGTGGGGTGGATGTAGGTCTGCTGGACCGAACCACCTAAAAATCTACTGTGCAGTGGTTTATTTTGTGCGTTAGCTCCTTGCCTCCTACCTCCCATTCACAGGTCATGCATGCTGGTTAGCTGTGTTACCATGGATTGTTTATATTGTTCCTATCAGCCGTTACCTTGAGCATTGCACTTTGCTAGGTGTGTTTGGGTTGCACTGTTCTGTCTGCATTTCTAGTTTGATCAGGTGGCTGCATTGTTGCAGTCCAACTGGTTGATCAATTGGTTGATTATTATCTTATCTCGGAAAGCTCATTGTCCCTATTCCGCATATCCGAGCTTTAGAGTTTTTAATTTAGGCCATAATTTTTAGAGGGATACATTCACCCCCCTCTGTATCCGGGCCTTGCACCCTAACAGTTGGTATCAGAGCGGGTATCTGCTTCAAGGTCCAGCGACCTGCAGATCGATCTTGCAATCTTAGGTGCTTATTTATTTTTAGTGCATCAATATTCTTGTTGCGTTAATCTGTGTGTTCTCATGGCCCATCCACCAATCTTCAGTGGTACGCATTTTGATGCATGGTTCACTAGTTTGAAGAATTGTGTTAAATCTGTGAATCCAGACCTCTGGAAAGTAATTTCACATGGTCCTCATGAACTACCAAGGAAAAAGTCCAAATGGACTGACAGTCACAAATCCATGCATGAAGAAAATCAGATAGCAATAAATCTAATGAAGGCAGCTACTGATAGAGCTTTTCATTCATGTTTCTTTGACTGTAGTTCTGCTAAAGATATTTTGGATACACTGAAGCGAACTCAGGAAATAAATGTGGACAGCTGCATGATGGCCAACAGAAGAAATCAAAGTGCCAGCGATCAAGGCAGCAATCAAACTGAAGGAGATGATGATGATAAGGTAAATCTCTTCGAGAATTTCTCTCTAGAAGATTGGGGGAATGCATATGCTGAATTATTTGAATCTCATGAACTGTTAAGAAAACAGTATAAAAAATTGAAGAAGGGTACTGGTTTAGATAGTTCAAGCTCTCCTTGTAGAAATTGTGTTGAATTGAAAAATATTCATGATGCATGTATGTCTGATTTTCAAATAGTGAAGAAACAAGTTTCGTTATTGAAAATTGAAAATCAAGATCATATAAATGTCATATCTGAACTAAAAGAAAAATTCAACTCAGATAACGATAATCAGACTTTTGGTAACTATCATGACCAGTATGAAAAACTGCTGAAAAACTTTGAAAGTATAAACGCAGATTTAAACAAGCTGAGATCTAAAAATGACTCCCTGAGAACATCTGCTAATAAAAATGATAACAAGTTTGAGAAACTTGAGCAGGAGAAAAACTTGCTTGTTGAAAAACTTGAAGCCATCAAATCTGTGAATGTGAAATTACAGACAAACATTGAAGAGAAGGAAAAAGATTTGAAGGATTTCAAGGTTGGAAGAAAACTTGAAATTAGCTCAGAAGATCAGACCTTGATAAATGAGTTAATTCAGAATGACAAGCTTAAGGAAGAAAATGAAAAATTAAAAATGCTGAATTCCACTATGTCTGAAAGACTTCTTACTTTGGAAAGAGGGAAAACTATTTGCAACGAAGATTCTAATAAACTGAGCAATCTGGAACAGGAAATTGAAAAATACAAAACTGCTAACAATGTGTTAACTGAATGTGTGAATTGCAGTGAACAAGAGATTGCCAGTTATGAGCTACATATTTCCTCTTTGGAAGATGAAATTCAGGATTTGAAAGTTTCTTTGTCTAAATTTGTTGATGGGCAGAAAAACCTAGACCAGCTACTAGGTATAAAAATCAACTCTAGGAAGGAAGGGCTGGGCTACAATAAGATAAACAAGAAGGAACTTCAGAACAAAGTTATGACATCTTTTGTAAGTAGTTCAGATGTAGCCACCACCTCCAAAGACAAACAGCCCATTGCTCAGAAAATATTGGGAGCAAAGGATAACTTTAAAAAGGAAGGACTGGGTTACAATCCAGTCATGAGGAAGGTTGATGGAGGCAAACTGAAAACTGTTTTCATAAAATCCTCTGAACAGGAAAAGCCTTATACTTCATCTCCAATTCAGTACAAGGCTAAGAAATCAGGAAAACAGGATAAAAATCAGAAAAGGACTGTAAATCAGGAAACAAATGAAAAGGCTTCATCAGTGCATGCTGATCACAGTCCGCACACACACTTTCATGCATCTAAAAAGAAGATCATCTGTCATTACTGTCATAAAGTTGGACATCTGATGCATGAGTGTAAGTTGATGGAGAAGGATGATAAGAATGCTAGGAGATCCCATGATAAAAATCCTTCACCTCAGAAAAGGAGTGTCACATGCTCTAATTGTGGAAAGTTAGGACACTCTATTACTCATTGCTGGTTTGCTAGTGGTAAGAAAATCTCTTATTCATATCATGCTAAATTCCCTACAAACCAACATGTTTTTAATAAAAACAAATCTGTGTCAATGAACCAGCATATCATCTGTTTTAACTGCAACAAAATTGGTCACAAGGCCTCTGAATGCTGGTCAGGCTCTTTTAAAAGAAATTCTATTTCATGCTTTGAATGTGGAAAGCATGGCCACAGAGCCATTAATTGTTGGTATGCTCAGGATAGACAATTCAATTCTAAAACTGTTAAATTCCCTGCAAATGGAAATGTTTTTGGAAGAAATGTTTTTAGAGGCAAGCACAATGAGTGCTTCAATTGTGGGAAGTATGGCCACACAGTCAAAGACTATTGGCATGCTCAAGGGAAAAATTTCATTTCTGGAAAGTTTAAATTCCCTTCAAGTACTAATGCTCTCAGAAAGAACAAAGTTGTTTTCAAAAAGAAAAACTTTGAATGTGTTGTTTATGGAAAACAGTTTGGTCATGCGAATAACAGAAATTTCCATGCTTATGTACATAGAATTCATGCTAATAAGAATGTGCATAAATCAGATCTGAAAACTACTCCTGGAAATGTGCTGAGAAAACCTGCTAGAAATAATAATGTCATGTCAGGACCCAAGACTTCTTGGGTACCTGTTTGTGCAAAATAAACTTTGTTTTGCAGGTGTGCCTTGGGACTGGAATAAAAGGGGTAATGATCCAAGGCACTCAAGAATGAAAACCCCACTCTCACACTGTTCAGGTAATCTCTCTGCATGTCCCATTTTGAAACTTATTGCATATCTGGTTTGATGTATTCTTGCATATCCTGCTCTTAGTTTCATCTAGTGCATGCATGCTAAATCTGTTCTTGCATATTCATTCATCATCTGCCAATTGCATTATTTTCTGATCATGCACCTGCTGAGTGTTCTGTGCAAATTTGAGTTTAAAGGGGTTGTCTGTACCTGATGCATACATAGGCTCATTGCAATTGTTTGATAACTGTTGAAATGCATAAACTCTGAAAACAAATTGCATTCTGAACAATCTGAACTGCTTAAGTATGTGGCTTGAAATTTGTGTGTTGCAATAGCTCACTGAACATTCTGAATTGCATATATGACTGCATGTTGAATTATCATGCATGACCTCAATGGTATATAAATGGTAAGGTACCAAAAGGCAGGGAAGTCTGTCTGGAGGTCCTTACTATGTGAGAGCTGGTCTTTTAGATCAAGTGCTCCGCCTAGTACCATGGGTCATGTTACTTGATAGGGCAGTCTGAATGTGCATGTATCATTTGGAATCATATGTTCAGTTTTCAGTGCAAGCATTGCATGTTTTCAGGGGGAGTCACTTGCATATCCTTGCATAACAATTCAATGTTGAGTCTTTACATGTCCCTGCATGCATATAGTGCATTGCATCTCCCTGTATTGAAAATGCAAAAAAGAGAGTTTGAATGCATATTGTGAGGGGGAGTCATTGCAATTGCATAAAGGTTGTCAAATGCATACATGGGTCAGAACTCATTGCATATCCTCTCTTATTGATTTTGTTGACAAGCCTTGATCATAATTTGAAAACACTAAGCTTCAAAATCTCTCCTATAAATTGGTAACAATTGGTATCGCTTGGCTTCAGAATTCTATCAGTCTTTCATAAAGATTTCAATGGGCTATCTCGATCATAAATCTGAAAATTTTGAACTAGAAATATTCTATTATACATTTTTATGAATGACTAAAATAACTCATGTGGTTTAAGTTTAATGTATTCAATGAGTTTGACTTTAAAATCTCTTTAAAAAAAAATTATCTGAAGCATGTTTAATAAACCTTAACCATCTGTTTCATGCTGTATCTTGAAAACTTCTGAAATCTGCATTATTGAATTCATGGCTTCAATTGGTTAAGTACATGAAATTATTATTGACTTGAAGCAAAGGAATTTGTCTGTTTTATCTAAAGGGTAATTGTTGTCAGAGCAATGACTTTGATCACTGAGAAACTATGTCCAAAGGACTATGTCATGAGGTGTCTTAGTCAACTCTGCAGAATAAATTTTATTGAAAATTCTGGCAGAGCAATGGCATGCACACTGAGAAATACAACTCACTCATCAAGAAATGATTTGGAGTGCATCATGATGTGTAAATGCTATCTCTGTTCATATATAGTATGACAATTAGTCACACTAAGTGCTTAGGGATATTGGCCTCTAATCAAGGTATATCCTCTAGCTACAAGGTGTGAACTGAACTAGAGTGCTCGTAAAATTGTAGCAAGAAAATTATTCAAAAGATTGAAATATCTGAATATTGATGCTAAAATCAAATTGCTACAACCCTATACAAAATAATATGACTTCATAATTGCTTGATTTCAATACTAGTGCATGTAATTCTGAAAGAAGTCAATAGATTTGATTGTGTAAGATAAAGGGAGGATAATCAAGATAAATATGAGGGCTTGGTTCATTTTTATTAAAACATGGCTTTAGATATCAATACAGAATTTTATTGATAAACTCTGCATACATCATGTTTAAACCATACTGTTCAAATAAATGTCATTCATAAGCCCTTATGATAGAAGACTTTGAAAACTTATGCTTTAGATTTATGAGATTGATATCTCTTTGAAAATCTGACTAAATTTCTTGTGTTTGGAGCATCCTTGAAAAATCTGTCTGGCTGAATTTCTTCTGCTCATGTTATTTGTTCACTGAACTGAATTTCTCCTAGTTTGCCCCTGTGGTCTCCCTCTCATTCATCTCATAAGATTCCACTTATTGAGGGGGAGATTCCATGTCTTGCATCAATTTCATATCAATTGGCATCTATTCAGGGGGAGCATTCCTTGTCACACTAAATCATGTTCATATCATTTGTGACCTTGCACTCATATACTCAGGGGAAAGTATTGCATTTCTTGCTGCATCTGCATCTACCATGGTTTATCTTGATTATACCAAAGGGGGAGATTGTTTGCCAAAAGGGCAGAATCATGTTCTTGCAAGGGGGAGGAATTGACTGAACTTTTACACCTGCTTTAATTTCTCAAATTATCTTCTTTTTGATGAAGTCAAAGGGGGAGAATAATTTGAGTCTTCAGATTGCCTCACATCATCAGAATGACTCAATGTATTGAAAGTGTTGCCATCATCAAAAAGGGGGAGATTGTTGTGCCCCTGTGGTTTTGATGATTGGTTATTGATGTGAGTTAATCAAATGTTCAGTCATCTTGCTGCTCAGTTTAGATTAACATATTTGATGTTCAGTCATGCTACATGTTAAACCGATGCATAAAGCATTCATTGCTGTGGTTTTGTTGATTGATTTGGTTTTGATGATTGGTGTTTGATGTTAATCACTGTGAGTCATTTTGTTGTGTAAGTCATTGCATTTGAAGTTCAGACTGTTTATCTCCTGCATAAAGCTTTCACATGCATTACTTGTTCAAGTGTAAACTCTGTCAGCTTTGTCTGGACATACACATCGACTGTTCATGCGAAGTCTAGATATTCTGATCAAGTTTGTACATTGGTCTTAGCATATGCATTCATAAAGTATATACACTCTTCGGTTGACTTCAACTGAAGTCTGTACATCGGCATGCATTACATCAAGTGTGTACATTGCATAGCATGTTGCGTCTAAGTCTATACATCACTGTAGCATGCATTTCATGAAGTCTATACATTCTCAGTGTTCGCACGCGTTCAGCTTAAAGTCTGTACAGCCCACACTCATAGCTAAGTCTATACATTGGCATGAAGCATCTCTTGATGTATGTACATCAAGAGATGAACCTTGAAGTCTATACACTGATTCACTGATTCATCGCCTTTGGGCATCAAAGTCCATACATTGGACTGTTCTCCAAAGTCTGTACATTGGCTTCACATCTTCAAGTCTGTACAGCCGTTAGCATTGGATTTCATGTCTAGACATTGCACTGTAGCATCCATCATCTTCGTGGTGTGTCAACGTCTTCGTGTTGTTTTTGTTGATCGTCTTCGTGCTGTTTCTATACTCAACGTCTTCGTGTCGTTTTTGTTTGAGTGTCTTCGTGCTGTTTTTGCATTCGTGTCTCCGTGTTGTTTACTGTAGCAGCTCGATTTGTTCTGATGAACTTCGAGTCGTTTCCCAGTGAACCCCGTGTCGCTTCACCTCGTGCTGTTCTCATCGTCTTAGTGTTGTTTTCACTTCGTGTTGTTTTCAACCCATGTCAATTACTGTTCTATCTTCGTGTTGTTTTCACTACGTGTCGATTTCTGATCTCATCGTATTAGTGTTGTTTTTACTTCGTGTCAACTTCACTTCGTGTCGTTGACAGTCCGTGTTGTTTCACCTCGTGTCTTTCTTGTGTTGAAACCATACTTCGTGTTGGTTTCTGTTCTCGACTTCGTGTCATTGTCAGTCTATGTCGTTTTTACCTCGTGTTGTTTTATAACCTCACTTCGTATCATTCTCTTCGTTGTGTCTGTTCTGTCACAGTGTATCTCGTGTCATTCTTTTCTTTACTTCGTGCTGTAGTCATCGTATGTATCTCATGTCGTTCTTCTTATTACCTCGTACTATTTTCATCGTCTTCGTGTCGTTATCTTTGTAGTGTCATCTCTGTTACAGTATGTATCTCGTGTCGTTCTCTCCTTACTTCGTGCTGTTCTCATCCTACCTCGTGTCGTTCTTGTTTCACTTCGTGTCGTTTCCATATTATGTCTTCGTGTTGTTCTTCCTAGACCTCGTGTCTTTCGTATGTTGAAACCACACTTCGTGTTGGTTTCTGTTTTGTCTTCGTATGTATCTCGTGTCGTTCTCAGTGCATCTAGAATTGCTACTACATACTTCGTGCAGCTTTAGTTATTGTGGCCCTCAGTTTTAATGGTTTTTCATCTCCTTGCAGGTCCGAGGAAGAACATTTCCCAATGCCTGGGTAGCACGTGATCCGAGGTTGGAATGAAGCCTGCTGAGAGACTGCCACGTGGTCCTAATATTTAGGGCTGAAAGTGTGGAGGTCACACGTCGGGGCTGATGCTGATGATGCTGCTGCTGCTATATATATGAGCCTTCTTCCACAGAAGAAGGTTGATCGAGTTGGCAAGAAGAAGAGTCCATACAGAGAGCCACGATCCAAGTAGAAGCCTGAAGAGCAGAAATCCTTTCGATCCAGAAAAAGAAAAAGGAGAAAAAGAGAAGAAGAGCAGAAGGAGAAGAAGAGAAAGAGAGAGATAGAAGTGTGAGCCGAAGAGAATAGAGGAGCAGAGATTGAGAGAGTAAAAAGATTAGGAGAGCATAAGAGAAAGAAAGAGAGATAGAGAGTGAGCGAGAGAGCTAGTGAAGAAGAAGGAAGAAGTTGCTTGAAGATCTGTCTTCACTGGACCGTGGATCAAATCCAGGCCAGTCAGCTCCGTTGAGAGCCACATTGTGCATTTTGTTTTTTCAGCTTTCTGTTTGCTGAAGTTATTTTCGTTTATTGTTCTCCTTTGTTTTCTGATTTGCTGTACTTCCGATCCTCTGGTCTGAGGTCGGGTTCCCTCCGGGTCTGGAGGAAGAGAGACCGTGTGTCTCTGGTTTGCTAGTGACTGGTGTCACTAGTGGTTCCCTCCGGTTTGGAGGAAGGGAGACTTGTCTCCGGTTCTGGGCTTGTGGATTCAAGTCCAGGGGTTCCCTCCGGGTCTGGAGGAAGAGAGACCGTGTGTCTGTGGTTTGCTAGTGACTGGTGTCACTAGTGGTTCCCTCCTGTTGGGAGGAAGAGGGGAGGTTGTTCCCCTGGTCAAGCTGTGTGGCAGCACCTGTTACAGACTGAGTCTGCTGTTTCTAGCGTGAGCTAGTGGAAGCCACACTCGGGTTGAGTGTGGGGTGGATGTAGGTCTGCTGGACCGAACCACCTAAAAATCTACTGTGCAGTGGTTTATTTTGTGCGTTAGCTCCTTGCCTCCTACCTCCCATTCACAGGTCATGCATGCTGGTTAGCTGTGTTATCATGGATTGTTTATATTGTTCCTATCAGCCGTTACCTTGAGCATTGCACTTTGCTAGGTGTGTTTGGGTTGCACTGTTCTGTCTGCATTTCTAGTTTGATCAGGTGGCTGCATTGTTGCAGTCCAACTGGTTGATCAATTGGTTGATTATTATCTTATCTCGGAAAGCTCATTGTCCCTATTCCGCATATCCGAGCTTTAGAGTTTTTAATTTAGGCCATAATTTTTAGAGGGATACATTCACCCCCCTCTGTATCCGGGCCTTGCACCCTAACACGCGTGCTATAAAGAGCCCACAAGGAGGACGTAACCCCCCTCAAAACTCCTCAGCTCACAAGGATCATACACTCAACGAGCCAATATTTAAATCGGAAGAGCCCTACTGTGAGGAGGTAAGCTAAAAACCCTGAGCAGGAACCACTTCACCTCTCGGTGGAGAGGGATCTCGTGCCCCCATCTCCCCCCTATCTCTTTCCTTCGCACCAGTGCTCTACTAAATTTGCCGACTTAAGCATCAGAGGGTTTTCCCCAAGGATCCATCCCTGGGCACCTCTAACTTGTTTCCCTTCTTGCAGTTCATGCTCCAAGCATACGTGGTTATCCTTTTCCCCGCTCAGGAGTAGCGCGAGATCGCCCCTCTTCATCTGGCGCCGTCTGTGGGAAATGCGCAAAGGGCCATGATGGTGCGAAGAAGTTCCGGTAGGAGAACTGCCGGCGACAAGGGAAAGGCCTTGGCGATGGAGGAAGACCTACCTTCCCTCCCCACGGAGAATTCCCTGTCGAACAACCAAGCCAATGGAATACCTCCGTCGGTGGCGGGGGAACAACTCCTCGGTGGGAGCACCGATGCCCTCTAAACCCTCAATGCAAAACTAGATGTCCTCCTGGATCTCATGAGGGCCTAGGCGGCCAGGGAGGAGAAGTCGCACCCGCCCCGGAAAAGCCCCCCCTCCCGCGGAGATGCCTCCCAGCAAATCGCTGGAGGCCGTTTTACCCTCCGGGGGCGGGGGCTCATCTGCAACCGATCAGGAGGACCATCGCATGCCCCTCCCCTAGAGCAGGAAGCCTCCTCCACCTCGAGGAGGGAGAAGTCCGGAGCACGCTGACCGATCTCAGAAATCGAGGCACCCGAGGAGTGCCAGGACAGCATGCAGGTGCGCCCCCCCAGCCCCTCGGGCCAACGTCAGCCAGAGCTGTCTCTCCGGCTGCGAAGACTTTGAGAGGCATTTCGCAGAGCAAGAGCGCACCCTTGGCGCCTTGCAGAAGACCTCTCTTGTGGAGGACGAGGAGCGATCCCCATTCTCCGATTATATTTTGAAGGCCGAAATTTCCCCCAGGATCTCACTTCTGACCTTCAAATCGTATGACGGCTACGGAGACCCGGCCGATCACTATGACAGCTTTGACGCCCTAATGACCTTGCATGGGGCGTCTGATGTGATCAAGTGCCGAGCGTTCGTGACCACTTTGGTTCAGGGCGCTCAGGCCTGGTTCAAGCCCCTCGCCCCCGGCAGCATCCACAACTTCAAGCAGTTTGGGCAAGTGTTCAAGGAAAGTTTCGCCGGCAGCGGTCCTCCCCGATCAGTGGCAGGATTACTGGCCCTTAAGCAGGAACAGGGGGAGAAGCTATGGGCTTATATCAACCGATTCAAATCGGAAGTCCTGCGCATCCCCCGCCTGGATGTTGCCTCGGCCATCACCGCACTAACTGGGGGTACCCATGATGAGAACCTGCAGCGCGAGCTAGTCCTTCATCCTCCCACCTCCCTCGCCGAGCTAGTGACCATGGCCCTGCGCCACGCAGAATGCGAAGAAGTCCTCAGCGCCTGTCGAGGCACAACAAGCTCATGTCGGGAGGGGGACAAGAAGTGACGTTTTGAACAAGGCACGGGCCAAGGAAAAAGGCCGAACCAGGATGGAGACCGCAAGGAGCCTTCCCGAAAGTATGAAAGGTACACCCCCCTGACCGCTCTCGTCTACGAGATCTACAAAGGCATCAAAGGCTCGGGTCTCCTCCGCCAACCCGAGCCTATGAAGGCCAAGCACCGCAATTGCCGCAAGCATTGCCTGTTCCACAGCGATCACGGGCATTACACTGGCGATTGCCATCAACTCCAAGATGAGATCGAGCACCTCATCCGCCAGGGACACCTATCCCAATACGCATCCGGGCAGAAGGAAGATCGAGGCGCCCCCGAAGAAATCGACAATGCCCCCCGTGGAGTCCATATCAACGTCATCACTGGCGGCGCGGCATCAGGGGGAGATAGCAACCGAGGAAGAAAGCGTCATGCCGAGCGGGCGAGCCGAGCCTCCGCCGAGCTCCCTAAGGCCCCGTAGGTGAGCGAACCGCAGGTCCTGGTATTCTCCGACCAAGACCTGGTAGGGCTAGCCACCCTGCATGATGACGCTCTTGTTGTAGCGGCTACAATAAACCATTGTAACGTAGATAGGATCTTAGTTGACAATGGTAGTTCCCCCAATGTATTATCCTACGAGTGTTTCCTGAAGATGGGAGAGAATCCATCTAAACTCTGCCTGATCCGAACCCCCCTCTGTGGGTTCAACGGCCAGGCAACTTATCCCGAGGGAGCCCTGAGCCTGCCAATTACTATCGACACCCCGCCCAAAACCGTTACGGTTATGTTGGACTTCATCGTGATTAAGGGAATGACGGCCTATAACGCCATCTTCGGCCGAGGTATCCTCAGCCGAACGAAAGCGGTGCCCTCTACCTTTCACCAAAAAATGAAGTTCCCCACCAAACATGGCGTGGGGGAGGTCTGGGGTAACTAGGCATTGGCTAAACGGTGCTATATAACCTCGGTCGAAGCCACGAGACCGGAAGGGAAAAACAAAGGAGTGAAGGGAGCCGAAGAGGGACCAGCAACATCTGAGCCTGGCGACGAGTTGCTAACGGTCTTCCTCAACGGTGACCCGACTCTAGGAGTCAAGATCAGAGCCGATCTACCATCCGAGGAACAAGAAAAATATAAGGATTTTATTGCCCAGTACATCCAAGTCTTTGCATGGTCTGACGAGCACCTCCCCGGGATCCCGGGAGGCATGGTGATGCACAAGCTCAACCTCGACCCAACGGTGAAACCTGTCCAACAACGCAGGAGAAAGCACGTCCCTGAGAAGCAAGCGGTCATCAAAAAGCAAGTCATCAAAGGGCAAAAGACCGGCCTTTTTTGTCCATTCCTTTACCCTACGTGGCTCGCCAACGTCATCCTAGTACCAAAGGCTTCGGGGAAATGGCGAATGTGCGTAGACTTCACCGACCTCAACAAGGCTACCCCAAAAGATTGCTACCTACTGCCAAGCATCGATCAACTGGTCGACTCAACCTCTAGCATCGAGTTGCTCAGCTTCCTGGACGCCTACTCCGGTTACCATCCGATCAGGATGGCCCTAGAGGACATCGAGAAGACTGCCTTCATCACCGACTTCAGCGTACACTGATACACCTGAATGCCATTCGGGTTGAAGAACGTTGGAGCAACATATCATAGACAGGTCAACCACATCTTCGAGGGACAGCTCGGTTGAAACGTCGAGGCCTACATTGATGATATGCTCGTCAAAACGCCGAAGGCCGAAAACCATCTTGCCGATTTAGCCGAGACCTTCGACACCCTCCTGAGATGCAACATGAAGCTCAACCCCGCTAAATGTGCCTTCGGAGTCAGATCCGGGAAGTTCCTAGGCTTCCTGGTAACTCAGCGTGGGATTGAGGCCAATCTTGACAAGGTTCAGGCCATCCTGAACATGCGGCCACCCACCTGCATCAAGGACGTCCAACGCCTTACGGGGCGCATCGCTGCGCTCAACCGCTTCCTATCCCGAGCGGTCGAACGATGCTTGACCTTCTTCAAATTATTGAGGGGACCCAAAATGTCATCTGCTACGTTCGCCTGGGATGAGGAATGTGAGAAGGCATTCGTAGAACTCAAGAAATTCTTGGCCTCGCCCCCGGTGCTGTCCAAGCCGGTCCCGGGTGAAGCTCTACACCTTTACCTCTCAGCGACCCCTTCCACAGTGAGCTCGGTCCAAGTCAGGAATGACGCGGGGGTTGAGAGACCAGTCTACTGTACCAGCAAGGTGCTTAATGAGGCTGAAAGAAGGTACCCCGCAATCGAGAAACTCGTGCTAGTGTTGGTAACCTCGGCCAAGCCCCTTTTGCCCTACTTTCAAGGGCACTCCATCGTCGTATTGATCGGCGAACCCCTGAAGAGGATCCTCTTTCACCCTGAAGCCTCGAGACACCTCGTCAAGTGGGCCATCATGCTCGGGGCCTACGACATCTCGTATCGCCCCCGCTCGGCCATCAAGGGACAGGCCGTCGCGGACTTCATCACCGAAAGCACAGTCCCCTGAGGGGGCAGAGCTACGGTACGCTTTGAAATTCAACTTCCAGGCATCCAACAATGCCTCCGAGTATGAAGCCCTTATCTCGGGGGTCAAGATGGCTCGATGACTGGGGGCCGAGCGAGTCAGGATCCACATGGACTCCCAATTAGTCGCTATCCATTTTAACGATGATTATGAAGCTCGGGAAGGACAAATGATCAAGTACCTCCAGACGGTCAAGAGGATGGCCCGACTCTTCGAGAGCTTTGAGGTAGTTCGGATAGCCCGAGAGGAAAACTCTCGAGCGGATGCCCTCTCTCGCCTCGCCTCCTCCATCAACCCTGAAGGTACTCGGTCGGTCTTCCTCGAAGTGCTCAAGCGACCGAGCATCGAATCCGAGCACATGACCGTTAACCCAGCACCCCCGAGCGACTGGCAGACCCCCTACATATCCTGGCTCTAGGATTCTCAAGAGCCCCCCGACCCTGGGGAGGCTCGGAAACTTAAGTACCAAGCTCGGCGTTTCATCATGATGGACGATGCCTTGTACCACAGATCTTTCTCTGGTCCCCTCCTCAAGTGCATCGGCGCCGACGAAGTCAGCCGAGCGGTTCAGGAAGTACACGAAGGCATCTGCGACGCGCACCAAGGAGGAAGATCGCTCGCCAGGATCTTACTTCGACACGGTTACTGGTGGCCCACTCTCCAGCGCGACTGCACGACCTATGTACAGAAGTGTGACCGATGTCAGCGCTTTGACCATCTGATCCACCAGCCCGCCGCGGAGCTCATCACCCTTGCCGAGCCATACCTGTAATGCACCGAAAATTTTATAGAATATTTCTGAAGTATTTTAAATTTTTATAGACCTAAATGGATTTATAAATGAATTTTTGGGTTTAATAAATCATTATTAAGGTCCAAGTGTGATAACCAATTAACCTAGCCTATTTAAACAAAGCCCAAAGGACTTAAGGACCAAGCCCATGAAGTTTGGCCCATATTCGAGAAGGTAATTAGCTTATTCACGGAATATAAGGATAAATACTCATTGTATGGATAATTAAATGGATAAACCAAAAATAGAGTTTGAATTAAATTTAAGTTCGGCGCCCAATAGTAATGGCGATCTATCGTGAGACCGCTAGGGAACAATTAGCGATCCAGTCCTAGACCACTAATTTCTGTCAGTTTCGTGAGTTGAAGAAAGAGCAAAAAGATTGGTTTTTTGACGTTTTATCTCCTAGAGACCGAGATGGGAGGAGTAGTAAGCATCTTAAGGACTCTCAGAAGTCGTGATAGTACCAACTAGGGACTCTAGAATGGATCTAATCCACGAAACCCTAGCAAAAACCTATAAATAGACCCTAGGTTGCAATTTGCGTGACCCCCATGTTTGGCTCGCGTGGAACTAAGGTAAGACGGCTTTAATTCAGGTAGGTTCTTTTGAGGTTTTTATTCCTAATACTAAAGACTAACTTGCCTCAAAATTTCGTACTAGGAGATCAACCCATCAGGAAGATAGAGGCACCCAAGGTTGCTGGTTCCACATCAACGACCCAGGAGACTATACAACGGTGTGGTGAAGATCAAGAAATTAGGGACCCAAAACGAGGTATTTAGAAGTTACACCTTTAGAACTCTTTGTTCTTCTTAGTATCTTCTTCTTACCCTCCAAATTGTACATCCTTAGGTCAAGAGAATCATAAGTTAGAGGAGCGTGAAGTTACTGATTTATCACAGGAAGTGTAGAACTAGGGTTGACTTCCCGTTCGAAATTTAAAGTCTAGAGGTGTTTCTAGAGGTAGGTCATCTGATGAATGGCTAAAACGTTATTCTAGGATTAAAAGGCCTCTTGTTGCACTTGATTTCATGTATTGTATACGGATAATTTCATGTTTTAATAGGATCTATGCGTCTAGTGTATCATACATGCATTTTTCTTAGCCCTAAATGAACTAAATTAGTTCTCTTGTCATAATACATGAATCCTATGCATATTGTTAGCTTATTCTTCGTTCTACCATGATAGAAGAAGTTTTATATATGTTGATTTCCAGACATGATGTGTTTTATTTAGCATCTAGTTGCACATGTTTAGTTTGTCTGTAAACAGAAGCTAGACGGCCTAAAAATGGACCGCCAGAATTGGTTAGCGGCCCTACGATAAACTGCTAATAGATGATTAGCGGCCAATATATGGACCATTTGTGTTCATGTGATTTCACCATTATAAAACCACAAGCGGACTTACGATAGATCGCTTAAGCCCTACAAACGGCTGTAAATTAGACTGTTTGCGACCCTGAGATTCTGTATTTTGGTTAATCCGAAATCTAATGCAGGATTACCCTATCTATTTTATGACAAACCTAGTTAGTTAAGTTTTATCTCTAATTCTAGCATTGTTTATGTATATATGGAGATTTCTAGTAGATTTCATGTTCTTTATGGTACTTAGGATTATTTTTAACATAAGTTGACTTTATGCCAAAATCATATACTTTTGTAATTAAATACATGTTTCTAAAGTTAGATGATTCATGGTTTACCATGATCACTGTTTTAATGATCTCTTTCTCATCTATAGAGTCATTTCCATAAGTGTATGGCATATATCCCCGTATATGACCATTAGTTACACCTATGCACATTAGGCACACAATCTTGGACTTGATAACCTCTCCTTTGGATATTCCTTCCAACGGACTAGGAAATCTTGTTTCAAGGCCTCCGTAATTCTCCGTGAGCCTGGGATTCCCTCCAGGACGCCGAGTTGGTTGTACCATTAAAGCCCATTATCTAGAAAGTACTAATACCGGTGTTTTATATTTCTGGAACTTAGCGGCCTTATGGTTGACCGCCAGAGTCTACTAGCGGGCCTTATCTAGACCGCTAACGGATCCTTGACGGTTCTTTCTTTGACCGCTAAAGACTCCAGATAATATGTTTAAATATCGAACAGTCTTATCCTTAACGGTCCAGAACTAGACCGCTTTATCCATGAAAGGGCCCAGTAAACGATCGCTATTTCCTGAGTACAATTAACCCGAGGTTTGACCCAAGGGTTAATATTCCTATGATCCTAGATAGTCTAATTGATTATCTGGAGCGTGTCACATTATTCTAAAAAAATACATAAGTAAATTGTGAAAGTTAAGAAATGTACCATTATGCTGCCAATTTATTTCCACGGCATAACCTAGTTATCAATGTGTTTATTGAACTCTTATTCTCAATAGAAGCATTCTTATTTTGTTACTTTATCATGGAACTATCATTGAAATTGTACAATCTTGGCCACATTATTGTTATATACATGGAAGTAACTTGATTTATACGTGAAGATGTAGTTCGAGCACTGATTGTGTTAAGGGCTCTATACTAGTCCCCTCGGCTGATTGTCGAAAACATACTATATAAACCATGGGGTATGATGCTACTGGCGTCACATTGCGCTGGGTGTACTTTCTTTATAAACAAGTGAAAATATCCACAGGAATCATAGAAATCTACATGAATTCATGAAGTACTTGTTACTAAGTGAAGAGTACATTCTTGCTTGTTACATGACTTGCTAGTGCATTCTTGTTATATTCTTGTTCATGAAAGGCCAATGTTACATTCTTGCTGGATTACACTTGAATTGAGCAAGTATGATTTAATCACATTATACTCAATTCATATTCTCATATCTCAAGCTTGATCTTGTCTTGTTACTTTGGCTTTAATCGCATGTTTAGTCGTATGTTCATAATTTATCATTTTCTTTAGAGCTAAAGATATTAATTACTTTAACATTACCAATCATGTTGATGCAAAGATACCTACTGGGCAAGTGAGCTCATTACCTATTTTTCAATCTTTTCAGGAAGTACCAGTGGGTCGGATTCGGATTCAGGTCATCCTAGTGATGGGTCCGAGAGCGATTAGAGAGTGAAGACTTAGGAAGTAAAAATGTCTAGATTGAGTCTATGTAATTTTCCCTTATTAAATATAGCAAATTTAAGAAAGTCAATGTCTCATGTACTTGAAGTATGGTTGTTATTATTAATAAAAATGAAGGTTTGAATGTTATTGTGCAATTACTTTGTGTGATTATTTTGCGCTCTGTTTATTCTTGCTTGCAAGAGGCTTACCATGCCGGCTATTTGCGTTCCCGATTGTTTCCGCTACATAATCTCGGGGCGTGACAGTTAAGTTGGTATCAGAGCCTAGGCATAAGTAAGTCCTAGGAAAATGTCATGTCATAGGTTAAGTCCAAGGCTTAGGGACCCATACCTATGAACTAAGGAAGAAATTTCCTCACCTATGTGAGAATTGGGTAGAGCTCGGGAAGAGATAGTAAATTAGCTCTAGATTAACCCTTTTAAATTTCATGAGAGATTAATGATTTGTTATTTCTCTCAGGTACAATATTATCTCAATGGCTCATCGCGTAGATTGGAACGGTATGCAAGAGACCGTTGCTGGTCTTACTCAAGCATTGTAGACTATGGCGCAAGCTGGCACCGGAGCAAGGGCTGGAGATTTACATCGCACCTTTCGGAGTCTAAACCCTCCACAATTCTATGGTTCTTCAAATCCACACGAAGCTGAGAATTGGATTGATGAGATGAACCGCATATTTGAGGTCATGCAATGTGCTGACCAAGAGAAAGTGCGTCTAGCTGCTTTTCAACTTAACAAAGATGCACGTACATGGTGGAAGTCGGTCCCGGCACTGCCAGCAGATGCACCCCATATATGGGAAGGCTTTCTTACGCTATTCCATGCCAAATACTTTTCTGAGCACGTCAAGGAACGGAAGGCTATGGAATTCGCTTCTTTGCGGTAGGGCATGTTGTCAGTAGTAGAATATGAGCTTCGGGTTTTCAGGCTGGCACTGTATGCTCCTCATCTGGTCAGTACCGACTTACTAAAGGCTAATCGATTCATGGATGGTTTAAGACCTGATTTTATTCAGCAGCTCGGGACTCAAAATATCCGTACTTATGCGGAGATGGTTCAACGGGCATATCTGTGCTAAAGGACCTTAGAGAAGGTCAAAAAATTAAAAGGAAAAGGCGAAGAACCGAGCCGAAGATCAGATCGGCGTGATAAGAAAGGCAAGTTCAGCATCACGGAACCCTATAAACTCTATGATAGCAAGAAGAGGTCTCAGAATGGGGGTGGAAATGGCTACCATAAAAATAAGAAAGTCAAGGAAGAAGATAAGCAGGTCGCCACGGCCTGTACTTTCTGTGAGAAGTTCGGTCATTCGGCCGAAGAATGTTGGAAGCATCTTGGTGCTTGTTTATGTTGTGGCAGCAGGGAGCACCGCATGTCGGATTGTCCCCTTATGAAGGAACTATCTTCTGGAAGTGGACGTAAGTGTCAGGCTCATTTAAATGCTATTCTGGAAGAGGAAGAAGTGCCCCCAAATGATGGGCTTATGGAAGGTACCGTTCACATTTGTTCTCATCCTGCTTTTGTACTATTTGATACTGGTGCTTCTCATTCCTTTATATCTACTGCCTTTGCAAAGACCTTGCCAGTTTTATCAGTTCCTTTACCTTCGGACCTTGCTATTACTACACCTTTAGGTCCCGGAACTAAACTTACCAACTATTATCCTGATATTGAGGTAGTAGTAGAAGGTCACAATCTTCCTGCAAATCTCGTATGCCTTGATATGGAGGGCTACGATACTATTCTAGGTGTGGATTGGCTAGTAGACCACGACGCCTACATTAATTTTTGCCACCGAATTATCTCTTTTCAAAAATCTGATCTTCCAAGGTTTTCCTTCCTTGGTATCAAATATAGGAAGCATCCTACCATAATTTCATCTCTACACGTTTGCAAACTTATTTCGCAAGGATGTGTAGCTTTTCTTGCTTCTGTAATCCTCACCGAATCCAAGGAGATCATTTTAGAAGACATCCCTATTGTCAATGATTTTCATGATGTATTTCCATCAGATTTACCGAGTTTGCCACCCGAAAGGGAAGTAAACTTCTCCATTGAACTCATTCCCGGAGCAGCACCTGTTTCAATAGATCCTTACAGGATATCTCCCACGGAACTTAAGGAATTGAAGAAACAGCTTCAGGAGTTATTGGACAAGGGATTCATTCGACCTAGCACATCCCCTTGGGGTGCGCAAGTTCTATTTGTCAGGAAGAAAGATGGATCTCTCAGATTATGTATCGATTACCGGCGATTGAATCAGCTTACTATCAAGAATAAGTATCCGTTGCCGCGTATCGATGAGCTCTTTGATCAAATTTCGGGAGTAGAATATTTCTCCAAGATAGACCTCAGGTCAAGATATCATCAGCTCAGGATTAAAGATGAAGACATTTACAAAACTACTTTTCGGAGCAGATATGGCCGCTATGAATTTGTGGTAATGCCATTCGGGTTAACTAATGCCAAGACAACTTTTATGCAACTAATGAATAATGTCTTCCAGCCTTATCTCGACCAGTTTGTAGTTATCTTCATTGATGACATCCTTATATATTCCAAGACTAGGGAATGACATGAAGAGCACTTAAGGATAGCCTTGCAGACACTAAGAGAAAACAAACTCTATGCGAAGCTTAGTAAGTGCGAGTTCTGGCTAAAGAAAGTCTCATTCCTCGGCCATATTATTTCCAAGGAAGATATCGCTGTCGATCCTTCTAAGGTGGAAGCTGTTAAGAATTGGAGCCGGCCAACGACCGTGTCAGAAGTAAGAAGCTTTCTAGGGCTAGCTGGCTATTACGGGAGATTTATTAATGATTTCTCTAAGATCATCGTTCCTTTGACTAGACTTATAAGAAAAGAAAATCCTTTTGTATGGTCGAAGGACTATGAGGAGAGTTTTCTAACTCTTAATGATCACCTCACCATAGCCCCTATTCTAACATTGCCCATTGAGGGTGGTGGATTTGAAGTCTATACGGATGCATCTGGCATGGGCCTAGGATGTGTTCTCATGTAAAATGGGAAGGTGATTAGTTATTCCTCAAGACAATTGAAGTGTCATGAAGAGAATTATCATGTGCATGATCTGGAATTAGCTGCAGTTATTTTCGCTTTGAAGACTTGGCGACATTACCTGTATAGGGAGAAGTTCACTATATTTTCAGATCATAAAAGTCTGAAGTATCTTTTAACCCAGAAGGAATTAAATATGCGACAACGCAGATGGCTCAAGTATTTCAAGGACTTCGACTTTACAATTGAATATCATCTAGGGAAAGCAAATGCTGTAGCAGACGCTCTTAGCAGAAGACTAAAGGCTACTCTAGCAAGCCTCAGGAAAGGTATGAATTGTCTTATCAAAGATTTCTCTCACTTGAATCTTGATATTGACAAGGAAGAAGATGGATGTATAATTGCTAGTATAAGGTCTCAACCTACATTGATTAAGGATATAGTCAAATTACAAGAGAATGACCCTGCATTGATGGAGATCAAAGATAATATTGATCCGAGATCAGAATTTTCTATCTCAAATGATGGAAGACTACTATTTAAAGGTAGGATTTGCGTGCCAAATCATAATGACACTAAGAAATTAATCTTGGAAGAGGCACATAAGTCAAGGTATGCTGTTCATCTTGGTGCTACCAAGATGTATCAAGATTTGAAAAGAAACTTTTGGTGGCCCAACATAAAGAGAGAGGTAGCGGATTTTATGTCCCGCTGTCTCACTTGTCAACAGGTCAAGGCAGAACATTTAAAACCAGCAGGTAAATGTGGACGCACTTTTCGACATGCTCATTTGTTTATTTCTTTAATTCGGTTTATTTGGTGGGTTCATTCATTTGTTAAGTGCGTGGGCGTGCCAGTCACAAAGTGATGATCTATTGTGCGCTCGATCTGACTAATCAGACGAATGTGTGGCTTATGTCGGGACCGGAACCCGCCGCGCCATAAAGGTCACGACATCGTTTACATCCCCTATACGAGGGAACACCCTTGATTAATCGTCGAGATTCAGGACCTCATGGCCAGGAAATTAATTGCATGAAAGGTATATTAGAAGGTATTGAAATCCTCGTGCGAGGGCGAGAAGAAAACCGTTCGTGGTCATGTCGGTCGTGTGCTGACCATTTATTGTTCGGACGAATGTCCGGCTCGAGAAAAGCGCGATCGTCGCGGGAAATCCGGAGCATGTGTATGCCGAGATACGAAAAATTTATTGTTCAGAAGAACAGAAAGCGTTCGGCTAAATCTCAGTTAGAGCGGTCAAAAGCCCGGTAAATCTGTTGGCCCGGTGCAAGAGCAAGCTGCGACCATACTGCGGTGGGCCCCCTGTGGTCGAAGTTTGACTCGCGTGAGCGTCATTAATGTTTCCTGTGCCAAGAGGGCAACGGGGAAATATCCCTTGAATTAGCTGGAAAGCCCTATGTCTTGGGAAGCGAACGTTCGAAACATATCGGTCACTCGAGGGACCATTCGGCATTCGGACGGGTGTCCGACTTGAAAATATCGCAATCATCGCGGGAAGACCCGGAACGTATGTATGCCAGGATACGGCAAATATATTATTTCGAGGCACTGAAAGCATTCGGTTAAACCTCGGTTAGCGTAGCAGGAAACCAATGAATTTGTTGGCCCGGTGCAAGATCGAGTCAGGACCATACCGGGGGCGCCTCCCGCGGTCCAAACGGGGCTTGCGTGGGCATCATTAATATTTTCAGTGCCGGAGGGCAACGGGGAAGAGTCCCGGGACTAGATCCCAAAATCAAAACGTGTCCGAAGAGAGCGAGCTATAGGCCTAGGATGTGGGTCAGGCAATGACCATGGTTGGGGCGAACCCGAGGTCCAAGTGCGACTCACGAAGGTCTTATTGATATTCACATGCAAAGGGTCCGGGGATGACGAGAACCGCCTCATTCCGTTCGGATTTTGTCGGTCATACACGGGCCATTTTATGTTCGGACAAAGGTCCGTATAGAAAACAAGACGGCGACGGGAGCGAGTCCGTGCAAATGTCTGCCGTGAGTATGGCAAGTTTAATGCAAGCGCGGGATTAGATCCCGACATATATGTCGGTCACTAACGGACCATTCATTATTCAGACGGAAGTCCGTATTAGTAGCGTCGAGGACGATGATAAAACCGTGCGGATGTCTACCGTAGGTGCGGCAAGTTTAATGTGGGTGCGGGATCGGATCCCGATGAAGACGGGTCGAGCTAACAAACTGTTGGCCCGAGATAAGTTTGGATCATGGTCACGTCCGGGCGGGGGCTCCTGAGATCCAAGTCCGATCTAGTGGGGCATCATTACTTTTCTCTTCACCAAACCGTACGAATGTCTGCCGTGAGTATGGCAAGTTTAATGTAGGTGCGGGATTAAATCCCGGTATATATATGTCGGTCACTAACGGACCATTTCTTATTCGGATAGAAGTCCGTGTTTGTAACATAAAAGACGGTGACAAAACCGTACGAATGTCTGCTGCAGATACGGCAAGGTTAATGTGGATGCAGGATTGGATCCCAATAGAGGTGAGTCAAGCTGATGATCTATTGGCCCGAGGTGGTTGCGGACTATGGCCATATCGGGGTTTCCGAGGACCACGTCTGATGACACGGGGCGTCATTGCTTTTCTCTTCACGCACAGTCCGGGGAAGTGAGTCATTAGGTGTGGATCCCGAACTCGCCATCGTGCGCCCTCACACGCGGATCGACCTGCGCGGTCAGGTCGCGGGGATCGACTTGCCCGGTCAGGTCGCGGGGGTCAAGGGGGCAGGGCCCCTTGCGGGGGTCTCCGGGGGCAGAGCCCCCGGAACAAAAATTTGATTATGGAAGGGGGAAACTTTTGGTTAGTTTTCTATTAACTTGAAGTATATTTTTTTTGCTTAATCACCTTCTTTCTTTCAGGCACGCCGGATTAAGGAAGCAAAGGGGGATGGGGCGCGCCGGATTAGTATCAAGAGGAGGGCGCGCCGGTTTAAGTGTGTTAAGAGGGGCCCACCGGTTAAAGATGTTAAGGGGGGGGGGGGCGCCAGTTATATGGCAAGAAGGAAGAGGGCCAGGGGCGCCGATAGGGTAATGAATAGTAAGGCACGCCGGTTTAAGGGGAGGCTATGCAAGGGGCGCGCCGGAATAGGCTCAAGAAGAGGGGCGCGTCGGATTAGGGGCACTATTCATTCCAAGATTTGGAAAGTGGATTTGAGTGTAGAGTTAAACCGGCGCGGGGGGTGAGCACGCCGGATTAGGCCGCGCCGGATTAGGGGCGCGCCGGGTTAAGCTCTGTGGGTTTTATTTCGTTCTGTTTCTTCTTTCTTTCACCTGTAAGTTAATTTGTTGATTGATCTGTTCACCGAATTGGTGGATTATGTTTGTGGGAATAAAGTTTAAGTGTTTTAATTGTTTATTAAGGTAGATTAACATGAAGATTCGAGTGTTTTATTACAAGAGTTTGTTGTGGGACAGTTCAGTTTACTTCGAAGGCAGCTTCAGGGTTGGGCAGTTCTTGGCAGGAAGGAGTCCGGCTAGTTCATTTATTCCTGGCGAAAATTGGGCAGCACCTCCCCCGGACTGAAGCTTGCCAGAGAAGAATGGGGAACACCAAGCAGATTGCTCCGGGGTGAACCTCAGAACTCGGAGTGAGGCCTCCATTAACCCATAAGTGTGTGTGGAGACTCGAGGACCAGCCTTCAAGAGTTCCAGCAGCTTACAGGTGATGATTCCGTGGGCAAGACGAATGTGTGCCACGAGAGGCTTTAGATGTTCATCCCTTCGATGGGTTCCCCTGAAGGCCGTGCCACAGAGAGGCAGGTCTCCAAGGTCCCTGGATGACAAGAGAATCGGGAGAAAGGGGAGGAGATCACGGCAGTAGAACACTACTCATGCCCATCAAAAATCATTCCGTTTATTCATCCGCAAGGGAAAGGGGAAAAAGAGATACAGGAGGGGATCTACCCCGAAGCAAGGAAAACACATCAGAGAAAGAGGAAAGAAATACATCGGTGGGGGAGGGGGAACGGAGCACAAGCTCCTCCCCCTCCGAGCTCACCTCTCTTCTCTCACGCTCAATATCTCTTTTTCTTCACCTCTCCGGCGTGGATGGATGGAGCTTCCCTCTCTTCGGGTGGCCTTCTCTTCTCTCTTCAGTCGCCCTCTGGGGGGGTTCCGAGCTTCTTCTTCTTCTTCTCCAGTGGAGCATGCCTTTTATAGAACGGACAGTGGGGGAGAGGATTCCCGCCACCTCTGCCTTGTTCGCAACAACGTTGTTGTTGTGTTGGATGCTGCTGATTCACGCCGTACACTGGCGCTCATCCTAGGATGGGATGTTCGCAGGTCTACCGGGAGATCTGTTGCCGCTTCTCCACCGTGGATGCATGCCTTCGCCGTTGATGCCGATGCGCTGTCGAACGGAGTCGGAGACAGAGCTCGATAGCATTGAATGCTATGCCCCCTAGAACCTGCCCGAAATCTGATAGGAGAACAGAGTATCGGGGGGCAGATGGGACATAATGGGGTTAAATCGGCGTGGCCAGGGGGCGCACCGGATAACCATAGTAAAGAGGGCGCGCCGGTTTAAGGCCTGTTGGAGGGGCGCGCCAGTTTAAGGCCCAAGCAAGGGCGAATGGGAAATGGGGCGCGCCGGTTTAATGGGCGCCGGATTAGGATGTTGAAGGGGCACGTCGGTTTAGAGCGCGCCGGTTTAAGGCCCTTCCGTGCCGTTTTAAGCATCAAATGGATTCTTTTCGAAGTCGCAACCATTTATTCGAATGTTGGCGCTCCCGGAGTGGTCTAGTTGCAACGTATGGCCTTCATAATATTCCGTTTGCAGCCTCTGGGGCTCAGTCCCAGACTTTGCGTGACTTTCGATGCATGCCGAGACTATGCCGGAGTTCCCGACTTTTCTCTGATTCAGCTTTCGACATGGCCGATCGGAGAGTTGTAGCCGTATCTTCCGCCTTGGGGGCTTCCTTAACGGGTAGCGGACCACCAAGCGGGTTCTCATCCTGATCGGGCGAGGCATGAGGTTTATTCTGCATTTTCATCTTCGGCTCGCTCTCGAGTGTCGAGACATACATGTTGTATGATCCTCATCAACATTTTTCGACGTCCACAGTAAATTACACCCCTTAAATATTCCCGAGTGGAAGTGGAAAAGTATAGGGATGGATTTTATCATGGGCTTGCCTAAGACAAGAGGCGGACACGATGGTATATGGGTGATCATAGACCGATTGACTAAGTCTGCACATTTTCTACCGATCAAAAGTCGATGGTCTGTGGATGTACTAGCAGCATTATACATGAGGGAAATTGTTAAATTGCACGGTGTCCCTGTCAGCATCATATCTGACCGAGATCCTCGGTTTACATCACAATTTTGGAAGGGTCTACAACATTCATTAGGGACCTGACTGAACTTTAGCACGACATTCCATCCACAAATTGATGGTCAAACAAAAAGGACAAATCAAGTGGTGGAAGATATGCTCAAGGCTTGTGCTATTGATTTTGGAGGAAGTTGGCATGATCACTTGCCTCTAGTGGAATTTTCATACAACAATAGCTATCAAGCCAGTATATAGATGGCACCATTTGAAGCTCTGTATGGAAGAAGCTGTCGATCCCCTATTTGCTGGAATGAAGTAGAAGAAAGGTAATTTCTTGGTCCCGACATTATTAGGGATACTATTGAGATGATAAAACTCATTCGAGAAAGACTTCAAATGGCACAAGATAGGCAGAAATCATATGCTGACAATCGAAGGCGCGACTTTGAGTTTCAATTAGGTGACCATGTGTTCCTTAAAGTTTCTCCAGGTCGAGGTATTCGAAGATTTGGGATTAAGGTCAAGCTTACTCCAAGATTCATTGACCCCTTTGAGATTCTCGAAAGGGTTGGTGAAGTTACATATAGAATTGCTTTGCCCCCTCAATTAGTAGAAGTTCATGATGTATTTCACGTCTTAATGCTCAAGAAGTATGTTCCTGATCCTTTCCATGTCATCACTTACGACAATCTGGAGATTAAGAAGGACCTGACATACGAGCAAAAGCCAATACGGATTATTGAACGAGAGGTACGTCAACTATGGAATAAAATTATTCCTATGGTCAAGATCCAATGGACCAAATTATGGCCTCATGAAGCGACATGGGAAACGGAAGAAGCTATACGCAAAATATTTTTAGAATTATTTGAATGTAAGTACACTCACCATAAATCCATGTATTGAATTTGGGGACCAAATTCTCTTAAGTGGGGGAGGGTGTAATGTCCCAAAAATTTTATAGAATATTTCTGAAGTATTTTAAATTTTTATAGACCTAAATAGATTTATAAATGAATTTTTTGGGTTAATAAATCATTATTAAGGCCCAAGTGTGATAACCAATTAACCTAGCCTATTTAAACAAAGCCCAAAGGACTTAAGGACCCAGCCCATGAAGTTTGGCCCATATTCTAGAAGGTAATTAGCTTATTCACGGAATATAAGGATAAATACTCATTGTATGAATAATTAAATGGATAAACCAAAAATAGAGTTTGAATTAAATTTAAGTTTGGCGCCCAATAGTAATGGCGGTCTATCGTGAGACCGCTAGGGAACAGTTGGCAGTCCAGTCCTAGACTGCTAATTTCTGTCAGTTCCGTGAGTTGAAGAAAGAGCAAAAAGATTAGATTTTTGACGTTTTATCTCCTAGAGACCGAGGTGGGAGGACTAGTAAGCATCTTAAGGACTCTCGGAAGTCGGGATAGTACCAACTAGGGACTCTAGAATGGATCTAATCCACGAAACCCTAGTAAAAACCTATAAATAGACCCTAGGTTGCACTTACACGACCCCCATGTTTGGCTCGCGTGGAACTAAGGTAAGATGGC
This sequence comes from Amorphophallus konjac, assembly GCA_022559845.1. NCBI lineage: Eukaryota > Viridiplantae > Streptophyta > Magnoliopsida > Alismatales > Araceae > Amorphophallus > Amorphophallus konjac. Next base: position 130,276,828 of record CM040124.1, on the reverse strand, counting down.
TTTAATTCAGGTAGGTTCTTTTGAGGTTTTTATTCCTAATACTAAGGACTAACTTACCTCAAAATTTCGGGCTAGGAGATCAACCCATCAGGAAGATAGAGGCACCCAAGGTTACTGGTTCCACATCAACGACCCAGGAGACTATGCAACAGTGTGGTGAAGATCAGGAAATTAGGGACCCAAAACGAGGTATTTAGAAGTTGCACCTTTAGAACTTTGTGTTCTCCTTAGTATCTTCTTCTTACACTCCAAATTTCACATCCTTAGGAGAATTATAAGTTAGAGGAGCATGAAATTACTGATTTATCACAGGAAGTGCAGAACTAGGGTTGACTTCCTGTCCGAAATTCAAAGTCAAGAGGTGTTTCTAGAGGTAGGTCATCTCATGAACGGCTAAAACGTTATTCTAGGATTAAAAGTCCTCTTGTTGCACTTGATTTCATGTATTGTATACGGAAAATATCATGTTTTAATAGGATCTATGCGTCTAGTGTAGCATACATGCATTTTTCTTAGCCCTAAATGAACTAAATTAATTCTCTTGTCATAATACATGAATCCTATGCATATTGTTAGCTTATTCTTCGTTCTACCATGATAGAAGAAGTTTTATATATGTTGATTTCCAGACATGATGTGTTTTAGTTAGCATCTAGTTGCACATGTTTAGTTTGTCTATAAACAGAAGCTAGACGGCCTAAAAATGGACCGCCAAAATTGGTTAGCGGCCCTACGATAAATCGCTAACAGATGATTAGCGGCCGATATATGGACCGTTTGTGTTCATGTGATTTCACAGTTATAAAACCACAAGTGGACTTACGATAGACTGCTTAATCCCTATAAACGGCTGTAAATTAGATTGTTTGCGACCCTGATATTATGTATTTTGGTTAATCCGAAACCTAATGCAGGATTACCCTATCTATTTTATGACAAACCTAGTTAGTTAAGTTTTATCCCCGATTCTGGCATTGTTTATGTATATATAGAGATTTCTAGTATATTTCATGTTCTTTATGGTACTTGGGATTATTTTTAACATAAGTTGACTATATGCAAAAATCATATACTTTTGTAATTAAATATATGTTTCTAAAGTTAGATGGTTCATGGTTTACCTTGATCACAGTTTTAATGATCTCTTTCTCATCTATAGAGTCATTTCCATAAGTGCATGGCATATATCCCGGTATATGACCATTAGTTACACCTATGCACATTAGGCACACAATCTTGGACTTGATAACCTCTCCTTTGGATATTCCTTCCAACGGACTAGGAAATCTTGTTTCAAGGCCTCCGTAATTCTCCGTGAGCCTGGGATTCCCTCCAGGACGCCGAGTTGGTTGTACCATTAAAGCCCATTATCTAGAAAGTACTTATACCGGTGTTTTATATTTTTGGAACTTAGCGGCCTTATGGTTGACCGCCAGAGTCTGCTAGCGGGCCTTATCTAGACCGCTAACGGATCCTTGACGGTTCTTTCTTTGACCGCTAAAGACTCCAGATAATATGTTTAAATATCGAACAGTCTTATCCTTAACGGTCCAGAACTAGACCGCTTTATCCATGAAAGGGCCCAGTAAACGACCGCTATTTCCTGGGTATAGTTAACCCGAGGTTTGACCCAAGGGTTAATATTCCTATGATCCTAGATAGTCTAATTGATTATCTAGAGCCTGTCACATTATTCCAAAAAAATACCTAAGTAAATTGTGAAAGTTAAGAAATGTACCATTATGCTGCCAATTTATTTCCACGGCATAACCTAGGTATCAATGTGTTTATTGAACTCTTATTCTCAATAGAAGCATTCTTATGGTGTTACTTTATCATGAAACTATCATTGAAATTGTACAATCTTGGCCACATTATTATAATATACGTGGAAGTAACTTGATTTATACGTGAAGATGTAGTTCGAGCACTGATTGTGTTCAAGGGCTCTATGCTAGTCCCCTCGACTGATTGTCGGAAACATACTATATAAACAATGGGGTATGATGCTACTGGCGTCGCATTGCGCCGGGAGTACTTTCTTTATAAACAAGTGAAAATATTCACAGAAATCACGAAAATCTACATGAATTCATGAAGTACTTGTTACTAAGTGAAGAGTACATTCTTGCTTGTTACATGACTTGCTAGTGCATTCTTGTTATATTCTTGTTCATGAAAGGCCAATGTTACATTCTTGCTGGATTACACTTGAATTGAGCAAGTATGATTTAATCGCATTATACTCAATTCATATTCTCATATCTCAAGCTTGATCTTGTCTTGTTACTTTGGCTTTAATCGCATGTTTAGTCGTATGTGCATGATTTATCTTTTTCTTTAGAGCTAAAGATATTCATTACTTTAACATTGCCAATCATGTTGATGCGAAGATACCTACTGGGAAAGTGTGTTCATTACCTATTTTTCAATCTTTTCAGGAAGTACCAATGGGTCAGATTCGGATTTAGGTCATCCTAGTGATGGGTCCGAGAGCGATTAAAGAGTGAAGACTTAGGAAGTCCAAATGTCTAGATTGAGTCTATGTAATTTTCTCTTATTGAATCTAGCAAATTTAAGAAAGTCAATGTCTCATGTACTTGAAGTATGGTTGTTATTATTAATAAAAATGAAGGTTTGAATGTTATTATGCAATTGCTTTGTGTGATTGTTTTGCGCTCTGTTTATTCTTGCTTGCAAGAGGCTTACCATGCCGGCTGTTCGCGTTCATGATTGTTTCCACTGCATAATCTTGGGGCGTGACAATACCCCTTCACTCGGTGGGGGATCGACATCTTAGGGCCATTCCCTACGGCTCATGCTCAGAAGAAGTTCATCATCATCGCCATCGACTACTTCACCAAGTGGATTGAGGCCGAGGTCACCACCAGGATCACCGAATCAGCTGTATGGAGTTTCATTTGGAAGTCGATCATTTGTCGTTACGGTGTCCCCCGAGTGATTGTGAGCGATAACGGTCGGCAATTTGATTCTCGTTACTTCAGAGACAGATGCGCTGACCTAAACATTCGCAATCACTTCACTTCGATAGCATACCCTCAGGCCAACGGACTGGTCGATAATGCCAACAAAACTATCCTAAAAGGCATCAAAACTAGGCTCGACAAAGCCAAGGGAAGCTAGCTCGAGGAATTACCAAGCGTACTATGGTCACATCGAACTACTCCAAGAATGGCCACCGGTGAAACACCTTTCCAGCTAGTATATGGCACGGAATCCGTGATTCCATTGGAGGTCGGCAACCCCTCTCTCCGAGTCGTCCACTTCAAACCCAAGGTGAACGAGCAGAAACTGCTGGAAAACCTCGACTTAGTGGACGAGATCTGAGAGATCGCAAATATCCAAGCAACGGAATACCAATGGCGCGTCACTCGATACTACAACTCCAGAGTCTGAGATAGAAATTTCCAGCCAGGGGACTTCGTCCTGAGAAAGGCCGAGGCCTCTCGACCACTGGAAGCAGCGAGAAAGCTAGCCCCTAACTGGGAAGGCCCCTACCAAGTGATCGAGACGCTCAGGAAAGGGGCGTATCGACTGTCCACCATGGAAGGAGCACCCATCCCTCGAACATGGAACGCGACAACACTACGCTAGTTCTATTTTTGATCATCTGGCAAACACGCACATGTAAGCAATGTAGAATAAACACCATTCCTCTATTTTCATTAAACTCTGGTGTACATCAAGTGGGCCGCATCCAATACAATGTATATATCAGCAAGCAAAAAATTACATCCACTGGTACTATGACACAAGCGGAGTGTTCGACTAACTCGGTAAGCACTCCTACGTCCAGCCACTGACTCTGCCTAGTGCAGAAACTGGCTCGGATAAAGGATAGCCGACCCCATTGGTTCGAGAAGCTCGGAAGAAAGGTGACCAAAGGTATCAAAGGAAGAAGAAGAAGGAAAACAAGAGAAGGCCCCCTCTGCCAACTCTTTGGAAGGAGGACGGAAGCCGAACAGAAAGCACGCACCCTCAAGTGGTGCGAGCAAGGATAAAGGCATCCCGTGAATAGTGAAAGAGGAAAAGAGGGGAGATAGCAAAAGCAAAAAAAGAAGAAGTCGACCCAAGACAAATGAAGATAAAGCTTGAAGAGCTCCCCCTTTAAGCAATGGGATCGACAGCGGAAAGAAAGGAGGGGCTGGGTGAGCAGTGAAAGAAGGAAGCTTGAAGAGCTCCCCCTCCCCTCAGGAAAGCGTCGGCGGGCCGGGGGCATGAAGGCGACATGCTCCAGCATGTCGAACCCTCTTTCAAACCGTCCACCAACTGTCGAACCCTCTTCCAAACTGGAGTAGCAGGAGCTCCCCTCCTACTGCTGTCTGCATCATCGTCTTCTAAAGCGCCTTCCATGCTCCACTGAGATCGACAGCATAGCACTTCGCGGAAAGGGAAGAAGGGGAAACTGTCAGGGATGGCCTTAAGCGATGGAAGGAAGAGGAGATGCCCCTCGGACCTTTTATTGGCCGAAGGGGAGCTGATTGCCTTAAACAACTCTCCCCTTAAAAACACGCAAAAGGAGCCTTCCCTGAGACGGTTGCCTCATTTCCTAATATACCCCCCAGCGGGACACGCGAAGCGACAAGTCATTTAGGGCATGGGAAAGGGGAAAGGCACCGACGCCATGTCAGTTATCTGATAGATCGGCACGCTTGATATCTGCAGAGAAAATCGATGCCTTCCCCAACAACTACGGATACGGTAGTCAAATTCCACCAAAGGCGGTAAGGAACAGTCAATTCAACACTTAATATCGCTGCTACTATGCTTTCAAAAAAAAGGTTTTACGCAACTATATAAGGAAAAAGAAAAAGAAAGAAAGAGCTGGTACATCAGGCCTCGGGCCCATCTCGAGGCTCGATAGAGGAGGGCCCCTCGACACCAGACGATCCGCCCCCGGTACTCTCGGTGATGGCCGACCTAGGCACTGACCCCACCTACGTGGGAACTATCTCGGTCGCGTACCCTCCCGAGGTTGCTGGAGTTGGCGATCGCTCGTATAAAACTGAGGCCCTGCGACTCTCCTCTTCGCTCGACGTCTGGTGGGTGGAGTCGGTGGAACCCTAGTCTGAGTCATAGCATTGCCTGATAGGGAAAATGAGCCCAGAGGATTGGGCCTCCGCCTCTATGATGGCCTGATGGAAGCCCTAGGAGAAGCCCTTCCGAAGGACCCGACGGTAGCCTGACTCATAGTAGCGGAAGGCAGTCTTAAGAAGAACTGTGTGGTAAGCCTCTGAGCATTTATATTGCTCAAACGCTTCCACCCCAGCCAGCTCCGCCTTCCTCTCAAGCTCGGCTATCCTCTGTTCTATCTCGGACAGCCTCCTCTCGGCCTCGATCCGTGCATCCTCGGCCCCCCGGACTCGATCCTCGAGTCCCTCACGCTCGGCCTTCCATTGCTCATCGCGCTCGACCTGAACTTTGCGCCCCATCTCCAGGAGCCCATTCTTCTGATCAATTATACGACGGGGCTGGGCCAGCTGCTCAGCCAACGACCGAGCCTCTGCCTAACTCGACCGCACCTGTGCCCGGAGCGGGTCCACCTCCCGATGAAGGTCCCCGAGTTCGAGGGTCAAATGCTCGATCTTCCGATGAAGCGCGCCACGGGCCCATGAAAGAGATTCACGCTCCGACTCCGCCCGAGCATACGCGTCCACCGCCACAGCCCCTAGCTGGGCCAAGACTAGACCACCCTCCATAATCCGCTCGAGAAGCATGGAGGGGGGACTTTTCCGGAGTTCTCCTCGCATGGCTCCCGAAGCTATGGAGTGGCACCTTCGGTATAGAGGCACCCAGACGCTGAAGGTACTGGTTGAGGGAGGGGAGACCCTCTCCAGGGCGATCGGGATTGGGGCGCCTCCCCCGAGCGACCCTACCTCGAGGGCCCCACCGGTTGGCTCCGGCTGGGCCGCCTCGCCGCATACCTCCCCGGCCTCGGTCGGCTGCAACTGAGTCACTTCATCCTGCGAACCTCCGGCCTCGACCGGCTTAGACTAGACCTCTCCGTCTTGCGCCTCCTCTGTCTCGCTCGGCGCCTCGACATCGGCCACGACCCCTTCGGCATTGGCCCCCTCTTACTTTATAGAAGGAGAAGACAACAGAGGAGCTTCCTTGGCTGGGCGGGCGACTTCCGCCTTTCTCACCCGTTTCTTCTCGGCAGACAGGGCCTGCATCGAAGACCTTAGCAACTTCACCACGGGATCCTTACGCTTGATCCCCCGGCGCTCGGAAGCGTCGTTTCGGACGGCCTGCTTTCCCTTATCCTAGGCGCGGATGAGCCCTCTGAAGCTTGATGATCACTTGGAACCGGCGTATCATCCGCGTCGATAACCTCCAGCTCGGTTGGCAGTGCCTCCTCTCAGCCGCTCGCCTCAGGTCTGAACGAAGGAGAGTAAATTGTGAGAAGGAAGGCACTTACCTGATAAAAAAAAGGGGGTGAACAAGCCTCTGAAACCCTTACCTGTCGACAACAGCACTCGAGAAAGGTACTCCTCGATATTAGATGGGATCACTAACTCAGCAGTCGACCGGCGATTCTTCAAAAGGATAGCAGCATCCCTCTCCACCGCTGGGGAGACCTCCGTTTGCTTCGAAGGAACGTTCAGGTGAAAGTTGGGCACCGTCGGGAAATCCCAGGACACACCGACCATAGACGCTCCCACCCAGAAGTACTGGGTCTTCCACCCCTTGTGAGAGGAATCCTTCAAGGAAAGGGACACGCAACTCCTTTTTCACTTCGCCTGGATGAAGAAGAAACCCTTTCCTACGTAAAGGTTCTCTTTCAACTTAAAAAAATAGTGGAAAAGGTCCAACGAGGTGTTCACCCCACTCTGGCCACAGAGGAAAATGAAGGAGAAGATAAGGGTATAGGAGTTGGAGACCAGCTGAATAGGAGCCAGCTGGTAGAACTGAAGGAAATCGGCAATAAAGGAATGGAGGGGTAGGCGAAAGTCGAATTTCCAAGCCAAAAGAAAGGAATAAAAGAAGCCGGAACGAGTGGCCAGGCTAGACTCGTGAGGTTCAAGCACGGAGAAGTGGAACCGCCAAGGTAGCCTATACTGATTCTCCAATCGCTTCACATCAACCTCACTCAGCTCGCTGCGGAGAGGCTTCGACGGTGCCAAAAAAGCCCTTGGGGCCCGTTCTTCCCACTACCCCTCGGCCTCAGGATTTTGGTCCGCCATAGAATAGATAGAAGAACTAGAGGAAGAAGGGGAAGGCTCCGGACCAGAGGACTCCGGAGGAGAAGGAAGCTGACGGATCGTCGCCGCGGTAATCTCTTCTAGCTACGTAAAAGTAGCTGCGATTCTCTGCTCCTCCGAACTGCTCTCACGGCGCGAGCCCCCCCTCAAATATGAATGTAATAGAAGGCAAAACCCTAAACCACGGAAATAAAGCGACGCAAGCAATGTGCGATGCCTATAACCCCCAACCTGAAGCGGCACGGCGTTCCGATCTCTCGAAGAGGGGTCTTTTTATGATAATTCGCCAGAATTATCATCATGACAGGGCATATTTTCGGGACAAGCCGCATCATGTGGCCCCTCCAGAAAAAGATCTCCACCCAACTAGAGCCACGAAAAGTCCGGCCCAAATGCTACTCGTCCGAGCCTAATTTTGGCTCGGGAGTAGGAGGGGGACAAGTGGAGAGTGGAAATCTTTCCACCCGAACGGAGAGGCCAAACGAGATCCGACCCAACCCAACGAGGCTCTACTCATTGAAGTGATAGCCCTAGGGCCCACTTAATACAAGCCTAATAACTCACACGGATCAAGCACTTCCTAGGTGGCCTTCGGGTTGGGAAGTCCGAGCATCAGATTGATCGGGAAAGCTCCTTCGGAGCCTAGTATTCCTAGCCCAAGCCACGCACTCATCGCTCGGGAGGCATCTCCTGGGGCAGTGCCTCGTGCTCGGGCCAATTGATGGAAGCTTATCTGTACGACCGTTACGAGTCCTTTAAAAGCTGGGAGCTCAAGGGGATAAGGGAGACCAAGAGTCCGCGTGCTATAAAGAGCCCACAAGGGGGACGTAACCCCCCCAACATCCCCTTGAGCATCGTGCTACTCCTGAGCGGTGGTTTTATCACATTGCTATAAAGAGCCCACAAGGGGGACGTAAAACCACCGGTCACCCCTCTTACGCCCGCCAGACCACCGGTGCATAAAACCACGTAACGTCTGGGCGCTTGACAATTCCAACAACTTCTCGACTACTAAACATGGCATCCACACTAGATCTCATTGCCAACGCCAACATCTCTCGATCCTCAGATCCACCCCCGGAACAACCACACCGACCAAGGTCGGCCAACACACAAGCTCAACTGCGAGCATCGCACACTTGTGCCACACTACTGGCCCCCAACGGCCACGACTTGCCTCAACACCAGTCGCTAAGTGACTCTATTCTGAGCCACACGACGCAATACACGGGGAAAGACTAGCGCAATACGCATCCTCATCCGATCATTCTCACCACTGAGCTCCCCGATTCTCAATCTTGCTAGCGCCACTCAGCGCGAGGTCGCTGCCAATGCACGACAACCAAGGCCACTCACACGGCCAACACAGCTCTTCACCCAAGACCAACTCTCTACAACCGACTCCAGAGCCTCCAGGACGCACGCTCACATAGAAATGCACGCTACCAATTCGATCCTGGAGCCTGTGGGTTAAGGGCCCACCACGCTTCCGCTGCGCACTCTGATCTGAAGATGCCACCTAGACGAAGGGGAAACTGGCATCCGCCAAGACACGGCCTCCATCCAACTAATCGAATCTAGAAATGGAGGTGGGGGAACCTCGGTTCTAGAACACAAACTCCTTACCTCACCTGGCAAACAACTTACACGCGCAGGTCGGAACGTCATGGCAATATGAGAAAGCTAAACACCAGCCCTACAACGCGACACACCATCTCGGCTGATAGCTCAATGCCCGATTCTACATGACCTCAATAACACCTACGCACCAAGCCACGAGGAGGGATACACAACCTTGATAGGAAGCACTACTGCCCTCACACAAGATGCTTCCGGGGACTTTCGAACAAACATCGGGAAAAACACAAGCACCAAAAAGCACAATTATAACCAAAAACGACGGAATTAAAAACAAGCACGACATACAATAATTGAAAATTCACCCGTAGCTCCACTACAAGAAAAATGGGAAATTCTGGCGTCCATTTGCCGTCGTAAATACGTCATTCGTCATTCGTCATTCGTAGCATCTCCATCATCACCGGCTATAGAGGATCCTACATCATAAAAAATTAATAATAAATAGATTTTAATAAATATAATTATTAATAAATCTAGTTAAATATCTTTTTTATTTTCTAAATTTGAGATAACATGAAGATGATTTCTTTCACTCTCAAAGGTGAATTCTTTGAACTAAGTAGTAATGTTATTATTGTGCCCTGTGGTTTTGGTGATGTCTAGCACTATGAATCATATTATGATAATGGTTTTTTTATATCATGAATTGGATGTGTGTTAGCTAATGTCGATATGTTTTCTAATGCCTTGAACAACATTTTCATATGAAGGCTTGAAGAGTTGTAATGTCAATGTTATGAATGCTTGAACTGTTATGTCTGTATGCTTGAAGAATGTCTGTTTGAAGAACTGTAATATCTGAAGAATTCAGGTAAGGATAAGCATGGCAGTGTCACAGCAGCCCTAGAAGTAACTCTGCAGAAGAAGCCTCCAATCGCTGAAGAAACAAGCTGATATATCACCTTAAGATAGACTCTGTACCCGCTGAAGAATAAGGGTGAAAAATATCCCTTAAGACTGACAAATGTGCATTACGGGTGACAGATACTACCTTAAGGGTAACAAGTAGATGGACTAGGTGAATAATAGGCAACAGTGGTGACAAATAGCAATGCAAAGGTGAATAATAGGCAGCAGGTGTGAAACAGCTGAAAACCAAGAACCTCAAGTCGACTCGGGAGGGCTTACAAGTCGACTTCTGACAGCAGAATTCACAGAATGAAAGAAGACTTTTTAGCTAAGGATTAATGGTAAAAATGGGTGGTCAAAGTAGACAAATGGCTGTATAGCAGTCTATTATGGTTGTTCAGTGGTGTAAAGTGGCTCATGGCTCTGACATTTGAAGAATGATGAAACTGGTTGAAGAGAATGATTCCCTCTGTGCTTCAGAGGAAGAGAGGACTGGTCCTCTGGTTGTGGGTAACTGGGTGTTACTCACAGTTCCTTCTAATTTGATCGGAAGAAGAGAGGAGAGTGTTCTTCTAGGTCAAGCTGTAAGTCAGCGTTTGTTTGCAGACTGAGTCTGCGGTTATTGCTGTTGCAAGGGGAAGCCACACTCAGGTTTGAGTGTGGGGTGGACTTAGATCTACGTGACAGATCGAATCACCTAAAAATTCTGTGTGCCGTGATTTGCATTGGTGTGATTGGCCCTTATCATCTTCCTCCATTCACAGGTTTGCATATGAACAGATCTTCCCTATGCGCTAAGTGGTTGTATTGCAGTCTGTTAGATCTCTCTGATCTGAGTGGATTCTGTGAGATAGCATTCTCTTAGTTACTACATTCTTGTCACTTTCATTTATATTATTCTCATAGATATCATCTGAGCTTGTAGTTTGATAGCTGAGTGTTAAATTGTCTTAGGGTTAAAAATTGAGGTTTAAATTTTTATAGGATCTATTCACCCCCCTCTCTAGATCCTGCTGTGCACACATATTCATATACTTGCTTCCGGCTTTGCCTATAGAGCACACAACATTGGTATCACAAATACTCCTATATTATAACTCTAAAGTCTACGAAATTAAAAAATAAATTAAATACTCACATGAGAGGGCTGTGGTGTGCTCGAGGGTGCTCCCTGAGACAAAATCCCAGCCTGGGCCAGGAGGGTAGCAACCACCCGAGTAAAGCGTGCCTCCATGCGTTCCTCGACTAGGTCTACCGCATGTTCGACGATGAATGTAATCTGGCACGTAGAAGTGCCGATGGAGGGAGTAGAGAAGGAAATGCTACCGGGGTAGGGCGAAGCTGTGCCCGGAGAAGATGCTAGAATCGGGCTGGTGTCCAAGCTCTGCCCAAAACCGTATACTCATCCTTTCTTCGGTGGGCCAGCTGCTGCTACCCATGCCTGAGATCTAGTTACGGCCGCTGCGTCTCCTCGTCCCCATACTTTTCAGTCATATGCCTGTCATATGACTCCTACAAATTGAATAAAAAATATTGTAAATGTCATATTAATCAATCATATTTAAAAATAGAAATAGAAAAGAAATGTGTATGTATATAATCTTATCACTACCGAGCGAGCTCTCTCGCTCACATACTGATCCGTCCCCTTCTTTTGGTGAACTGTAGCAAATAAATCACAGTATGAGACTGTACCACCCCTCTTCTTTTCCTATTATACATGTTATAGAGAATAAAAAGGGACATATAAGAAATAAATTATAATAAAATTAAGATGATTACTTACCAATCTCTCCTTCTGGGTCGTGAAGGAAATAGATCCAGAAGTATGGAGATGCACGTCTGGATATAACGCACGTGCGGCTTTGGCTTTTGCGGATTTGGCCATCCAATTAGGCTCGGCCCATCTATCACAGAGGTCCTCCAAGTGCTCCCTCCTCATCCATGCGTGGCCGTGTGCCTTCCAAAGGCCACGGTCCTCGCTCCCCCCAGCTAGAGCCTTGGCACGTTCCTGACAGCCGTGTAAATGATGCTTATAATTTATAGTTCTTGTGGCCTCCCATACACGTCGAGCTTGTCCGGCATAAGCTCGCCTCATAAACTATATCCTTGCTGTCAAGAACTCAAATTTTATAAGTTAGTCGGTTGAAATTGTGGAGTTGGGAAATATGTAATTTAAAAGATTAAATTGTATACCAGGAACTAGTCATACAATCGATCGCGGATATCCTGAGGAAACTTTCGAAATGACTTATATGGGCCGGTCACATGTCGCTCAATAATATTGGTAATAAAACGAGAAGCCTCACTGGGCTCTACTTTATCCCTGTAATTACAAATGTTAAAATGATAGCCAACAATTATATATATAGTTGATGGATAGATAACGACATAATTCATGAGTTTAAATATTTACCTAGAGACCCAACATGGCATGCGTCCCTCTTGCAACACCACCTGCTCGCCCTCGTGATGGCTAATAGCATCGTCTGCCTGTTGTGTGCTCGGGTGGGTGGACGAGCCAACTATCGCAGGTGGTGTGCCCGACGTACCTGTTACAAGTAAAATAGAAGTAGTTAATCAAAATTTAAAATTTTAAAAAAGTAAATATATATATTTCTTATCATTTAACTAAGAATTTAAATAAACATAGCAGTAGAATGTGATGGAAGCGGTGTACTCTGTAGGCCTGATGTAGAGGCACTCAAACCTGTAAACAAAAAATATCGTGAGCAAAACAAATTACATATTCACTACTCATTTATCTAAGAATTTAAATAAACATACCCGCAGTTGTTGGCGTGGGCGGTGCACTCTGTGTACCTAGTGCGGAGGCATAAAATATCGTGAGCAAAATAAAGTGCACATTCACTACTCATTTATCTAAGTGATATGGGGAAGGATAGGATATAGAGGTGTGGTGAATATATCCCCCGATTAAAAACTATGCCCAAATGAAAATAAAAAATCTGGCGCTACCCAATTTTAAACATAATGAACAATATGTTAACAAGAGTTTGCGTAGAACATACGTCGAACACTTTTTAGTCGGTCAATACCGTCGGTATTTCCCATTTTTTTGAGCTATTTGTCACTGTTACAGAGTTATTTGTCACTACTAACGGCTATTTGTCACTCATAAGATCTATTTGTCACCCTTATCGCTAGCCAGCCGTCGCCTATGTTTCGCTTCAAAATATATCTTTTATTTCTGTTATCCATTTATCACCCTTAGGAGACATTTGTCAGCCCTGAAACCTATTTCTCACCACTGATGACTATTTGTCACCACTATGCGGTGTTAGCCATCGCGCTTGATTTTGGCTTATCTGACTTACTAGCTCCAAAACTTCAAAACTTGTTCTTCTTTCTATCTAATAGAGATAATTAATAAATATAATACTGTAATTATAATAAAATAAATAAAAATGTCAAAAAATCATACAAATTGAAAATTTATAAATATAACAGAATAATAATAATAAAATAATTATAAAAAAGATAAAAATCATGTAAAATGATAATTAATAAATGTAACATCATAATAATAGTTAAATAATTATGAAAATGACAAAATTTAAAAAAATTGAAAATGATAATTAATAAATATAACGATAAAATAATAATGAAATAATTAAAAATGAGAAAAAACATAAAAATGATAATTAATAAATGTAATAGCATAATGATAGTAAAATAATTATGAAAATGACAAAGGCCATAAAAAATGATAATTAATAAATGTACCAATATAATAACAAATTAATTATAAATTTTTCAAAAAAATATATAATTGATAATTAATAAATGTAACACTATAACAATAATATAAAACCACCTAATTATGAAAAATAATATAAAAGTAATATAAATGTTTCGCTTCATTTAATCAGTGTCGTTTGATGACTAGGAAAGCTTTAGATCCGTGTTGGTAGAGTTAGGAAACCCATACACGGTTAAACCCTTCAAACGAACTTGAGTTTCTTCAAGTTTCACTATCATGAGATATTTATCACTGTTATAGAGTTATTTGTCACTGCTAACGGCTATTTGTCACTCACAACATCTATTTGTCACCTTTATCGCTCGCCAGCCATCGCCTTTGTTTCGCTTCAAAACATATCTTTTACTACTGTTATCCATTTATCACCCTTTAAAACTATAATTATACACACAACCTACAAACCTCAACATAAACACACATCCCCCGATAAAATCCACACAACATATAACTCAATGATTAAAAGAAATTACAATTACATTAATTCAAATGTGTCATTTTTTACAATTACAATTACAAATCAATAGATATCCGTTGGATCATCCTCCACCATCACCAGTTACAGAAGAATCCCCTCTCTCAGACGACTCCTCCTGCCCAACAATTACTTCATTTAGCTCAGTTGGATCGACTTCTTCTACTTCGTCCTCTCCATACAACCGAAGTGGCTCGGCAGATTCGATCAGATGAAGATTAGAAGCAACCAACTCTGTAGTGTCACCCTCATCTGATTGAAAAGTTTCGGCACTATAATCCTCTAAGACACCAATCTTTAGAATACTCGCTCCATTCAAATTACAATTTTGAAAGAAGCTCTTTTCTGAAGCCGGTATCATGATCTCTCTCTTCTGGAGAATCAGTATCGACTAGCCTGTATGTGTAAACCTTCCTCGTCTGTCCTGGTCTAAAAGCACGAACAATAGCTTTGGTATCTCGCCAAGCCATTGCCTGCTTTTAGACCAGGACAGACCAAGAAGGTTTACACATACAGGTTGGTCGCTGCTGATTCTCCAGAAGAGAGAGATCATGATACATGCTTCAGAAAAGAGCTTATTTCAAAATTATGGTTTGAATGGAGCAAGTAATCTAAAAAATTTCAACAGCATCTCCTTTAAAAAGTGACTATTTTCCACTTTTGTACATCCTAAAATATTATATTAAATAAAATAAAAATACATCCAACATGTGAACTGAGAGATGAAATTAGGAATCATGACATGAGGGATTAAACCATGGCAGTGACACCTTGGATGTGATGTTATAGAGGCCCTGCGCGGGCGATGTTGGTGGAATGGCGATGGGCGGCCGAGGACGGCCGTTGCAGCGGTGCTTGATGACAGCTGGTGGGCGGGTCCGACTGGAACAGCGGCCGGCTGCCACGGCACGGCACCGGAGGGGCAACGGTGCTCTACCGGAGTGGCTGTGGTGAGGACACCAGAGCAAGAGTACGGCTCGACTCAGGGAGCCGTCGATACCAGACCCGAAGCACGACTCAGTCGACAACGACCGCTCTGTGGCTGGGGGACAGTCTGGAGTCGCCACCAGAGCACTGATACTTTAGTACATATTTTTATATGTATTTGTACGGTATACGTATTTGGTCATATTTGGTGTGTATTTAGCATGTATTCGGTGTGTATTTGGTTTGTATTATCTTGGATTTTTATATTGGGTCAATGGTAGATTAATTGCCCACATATTTGTAATTTTGATTTATTTTGGTCCAAGGGAGGATTAATATGGTCCAAGGTGAATAAAATAACCAAGCCATTTATGTTGACTTGGAGAGAGGGGCGCCCCCTCTTTTGTCCCCTTGTGGGAATATTTTAATTCACCTTGTCCCCCAATTTTCCACTATACCCCCTTGACCAAGGGTATTATAATTCATTTGGCTAGGTCTAGGGTTTGATTATATATATTCTCTTGTTGTATTTGGAACAAATTAATGAATGAATTATATAGAAAGTCATTTGGGCGCACCCCTCTCTCTCTTGTGTGTTCTTGGTGTTCTTCACTCTCCCACCTCCAATCCTCTTCAGATCTGATCTAAATCCCCTATCTCCCTCAAATTTCTTCTTCTTCCCTTCTTCCCCTATCATCTGTGATCATTCACCGTCGCCGTCGCCGCCGTTCATGTCGCCGTTGAGCCACCACAAGCCGGTCGTCATCCTGCTGTCCCAAAACTCGGAGTTACAGACAACAGCTCGGTTAAAGGTCTGGTACGGGAGATCCGGCCGTTGGATTGTGACGAAATTATGAGGGTAGGTTCCCCCCATCATACGCCATTCCTAGTTTAATTTTGAGATCCATCAGAACCCGTTTTCCCCCTTTCCCAACCACCTGTTCTTCTTCCCCAAAGTCTGCTTGTGTGCAGATCTGTGGGATAGATCATGGTACCCGATTTTTACACCCCCTCAAATGTTGTCTAAAGTTTACAAAAAAACTATGTACGTCACCGTAACCCTCCCCTCTATCCACCATAAAAATCCAGGTCCTAAATCGTTTATTTGATCTCCAGTCAAAGCCCTTGATCAGGCAGCTGAAGTTCTGTCTGACTGTTTTGAGTTTCAGGATAGTGTGCTCAGTCAACTTACAGTCGCTCAAAGTTTCATTCCCGCCGTTGGACAAACCTGTAATTCCAATATGTCGTAGGATTTTGAGTCCTCTTTCCAACGATACCCTTTGTGTCTCGATCCGACGTCAGGTCTGGGAGTACGAGCCGATCTCGTTGGAGCGCGCAGATCTGGCCAGAAGCTGAGCTGCGGGACAGCCTTGGGAAACAAATCCCAAGAAATCGCCCGCCTCCGCTCCGATGATCGCCACTCCCGAGGATCGAACCGGGACACTCCAGAACGCCCCCGCAAGTGGCTGCAGCCAGGAGCCACCCCGGACGTCGCCATACCAGCAGAGGGTCCCACGTGCTGTCCTGCGGGCCCGAGTGAACCAAGCTGAGCCGGTAGACCGCGTCCACCTAAGCGCCACCGACTGCTGCCCGCCAACCCGAGATTGGTGCTCCCGGACCCAACGTGTCACCTGTTACCTCCCTACGTGGAGTGGGCTATAAAATTAATTATGTAATTATTAATTATTGCTGTACCGGGAGTTTCGGATCTCGGCCGGGAAGTCTTCCCCACGTCCCGAGCGTGGAGGTACACTCGCCACCCCCCCTTTTTGTCATACTTGCTTAGCTAGTATGCGTTCTAGATGCCGCTACATGTGAGTAGCATATTTTATTAGCTAGTTAAATATTAATCACCGTTGCGAGTTGTGAGAGCGGAACCCGTCCCGTGACTCGTTCCGAGCATGAGAGTGAGCCGACCACCCGAAACTCAAAGCCCGTTTCCCAACCGTGGAAGATCGTCACGCTTCCCTCGCCGGGGATGATTGTGAGTTAGTGCTTCTTGTTTGGGGCATGATCGCCTCTTCTGGAGCTCGTTCGGTGCCGCGTTGTAGTGTCGTTGCTGATCGCATCGTCTTGTTAGTCGCATCATCCTTTAGAGTCCAAGGGCGCAACCCGTCCGCGTCGAGTCTCGTAGTCATCTCGCATCAAATTGGTATCAGAGCCAATTTGAGTCTAGGGTAGTCGGTCAAAGGTTGCATTCACGTTCCTTTGCTCGGTATATCAAAAGGTGTTACCCGAACATTAGGCTACGTCTATCAGGAAGGTCGCACATTTGCGAGAGAGGATCTTCAGATCCCAAAACTCTGCCACATACCGGATATTAGAGTCTAGGTCGTCCGTCTTTTGCATTAGTCCGTCCATATAGGTCGTAGTGAGTCACCCCACCTTAGCTCCCTCTAGGTCCTCACCCATTGCATGCCAACCCGTGGAGGTGCCCAGTACCATCGCCTTGACACTATGGGTGATCCCCGAGGTGCCAACCCTGGAGGCCGAACTCTGGATGACGTGGTCGCTCTACTCATGGAGCGCATGGATCGGTTCGAGCAAATTAATAGGGAGCATACCGAGCGCATAGAGGGCCGTCTCAAAATCATGGAGGACCGTGCCGAGGTCTCCGATCGATCTATCCAACGTTTGGTCGGAAAAATGGAAAATGTGGAGAGAGTCCCCCGCCAGGAGCTCCCCGGAGCTGTCCCGGCCCCACAGGTGCCCCCTCCGGCGCCTGTTATCCAGCCCGCCCCACTTAGGGCTGAGGAGCGACAACCACGTGCCCCCGATGTTGAGGACTACGGGTCTGAAAATGAGTATGGGGGAGATGGCCGACGCCGTTGTGGTCACCGACCGCAAAGGGATGATGAGGACGAGCGAGTCCTTAGGACGGTGCGAGTAGACCCTCCCATTTTTGACGGGTCCTTAGACCCGAAGGTGTACCTTGATTGGGAGGTCGGCATGGATCGGTATTTCGAGTGGTTTGAGATGTCGGACCACTGGAAGGTCAAGTTCACCAAAATGAAACTGCCAGGGCAGGCGCAAACTTATTGCAGAAACATGGAGAACATGCTGTTTCACCGTCAGGAGCCCCAAGTAGAGATGTGAGATGAGATGAGGTCCAAGCTTAGGAAGAAGTACCTCCCTACCTCTACCGCCAGCGTCTCATAGACAAGTGGCACAGTCTCACCCAAGGAGATCGGTCCATCTCCGATTACATCGTCGAGTTTGATGAATACTTTTTGTGATGTGACGCCATGGAGGAAAGCTCCCTTACTATCTCCCGATTTCGGCGTGATCTGCGACCACACCTACAGTATGAGCTTTTCTGCCGTAAGGTGGACAAGTTGGAAGACGCGTACTAGGTTGCTCTCGAGGTGGAGCAATTTGAGGAGGAGTTTTCTCCTACTCCGCGCTAGGGGGTCCCATATCCACGTGTGTCTGACCCTAGGACCATGCCTGGTTCCTATACTCGGTGGCCTGTGGCCCGCACCCAGGAACCTCCTCGCCAGGACCTTGCTGTTCCTAGGCGCCCCCTCCCTCCGAGGGATCCTCCCCCTCGCTAGCAGGCACCCGTCCCTGCCCCTAGACCTGCCCAACCCGCCATATCGACTCGACCACCCCTACTTCCTACACCCCCAGTCCGTCTTGTGGACAAGGGTAAGGGGCCGATGGTTGGTGGAACATCCCATGGGTTCGGGACTCAGGGAACCTGCTATAGGTGTGGTGGGGTTGGCCACTATTCGGCCAAGTGTCCCACTAGGGAGTCGCTTGTCATCTCTGATCCATCTGCTAGCGACCCCACACCTAAGCTAGTGCCGATCAGTTACGAGGCTGATCAGGATTTAGCGGAGGAGTTCTTTGATGAGCTCATGGAGGGAGAACCAGTTGATGCCCTAGGTACCCAACATCAGGGAGATGTACAGCTGGGAGTAGTCAGGTGCATCCTTACCCATCCCCAGGTGAGTGACGATTGGCATCGTACCACCATCTTCCATACATTTTGTAGGCTGGGAGGAAAGGCCTGCAAGGTGATCATTGATAGTGAAAGTTGCATTAACGCCATCTCTACGGGCACGGTTAAGCATCTGGGTTTGACGCCTGTAGATCACCCCGCACCTTATAGGGTTTCTTGGGTGGATTCTACTTCCATCCCGGCCAGGCTGAGATGTCCGGTGCCACTACAGTTCCAGGCTTACCATGATGAGATCTGGTGTGATGTGTTGTCTATGGAGGTAGGTAGCATTATCCTAGGTAGGTCTTGGCCGTTTGATCGGGATGCCACCCTCCAAGGTCGGTCGAACACTTGCACGTTCGACCACAGGGGCCATAGGATCACCCTCCATCCCACCCAACCGAAGGATCCTTCTGTCCGAGGACCAGCCGGTCCCGGCACTTCCACCCCTCCTAGTCAAGGGACAGTTGGTCCTTCCACCTCATCCACGACGCGGGCTACTACCTCTTCGACTGATCCTAGCACAGGAGGCCTCCCACCCCGTAGGTTAATGATGATTAGCCCGCGAGAGATGGAGCAAGAGGTGACCGGGGGTAGCCCTATCCTTACCGTTGTTGTCCGAGGAGTGGAGGATGTCGCTCCTAGGTCTGATGATGAGCACCCCCCAGAGGTAGCTGCGATCCTCCAGGACTTTTCTGATTTCTTCCTAAAAGACCTCCCTGAAAGCCTTCCGCCTATGAGGGACATCCAGCATGAGATCGACCTTGTCCCAGGCTCGTCCTTGCCCAACCTCCCTCACTACAGGATGAGTCCCACAGACCATGCCGAGCTTCAAAGGCAGGTCGAGGAGTTGATGAGTCGGGGATCTCTTAGGGACAACAAGAGCCCTTGCGCTGTTCCTGCATTGTTGGCCCCGAAGAAGGATGGCACATGGAGGATGTGCATCGATAGCCGTGCGATCAACAAGATCACGGTGAAGTATCGCTTTCCCGTTTTCTGATTGGATGACTTGTTAGACATGATGTCGGGAGCCACTATCTTTTTAATGATAGATCTTCGTAGTGGCTATCACCAGTTACGGATCAGGCCTGGGGATGAGTGGAAGACGACATTCAAGACCAATGATGGTTTTTATGAGTGGCTGGTTATGCCCTTCGGACTGTTCAACGCCCCTAGTATCTTCATGCGTTGATGACCCAGGTTTTACGCCCTATGATAGGGGTCTTCTTGGTCGTCTACTTTGATGACATTCTTATCTAAAGCAGCACTAGGGAGGACCACTTAGACCACCTTAGGTAGGTCTGTGTCATTTTGAGGCAAGAGAGCTTATTCGCCAACCCGAAGAAGTGTGCCTTCATGACTGATCAGATCACCTTCCTCAGGTTCATTGTGTCTAGAGATGGAGTCTCTGCTGATCAGGAGAACATTAGGGCCATCAGGGAGTGGCCTGAGCCCCGCACCCTCCACGATGTCCGGAGCTTCCATGGCTTAGCGACATTCTATCGCCGCTTCATTCGTGGCTTCAGTTCTATCATTGCCCCGATCACTGATTGCATTAAGAAGGGGGCATTCATATGGACTAAGGCTGCAGCCACAGCCTTTCAGGACATTAAGGAGCGCATGACCTAGGCACCTGTTCTTGCTTTACCTAATTTTTCTAAGGTATTTGAGGTCACATGTGATGCTTCTGGAGTGGGCATTGGTGGCGTGTTGAGTCAGGAGTCCCACCCCATAGCATTCTTTAGCGAGAAGCTTAATGATGCCAAACTGCGATATTCCACATATGATAAATAATTTTACGCAGCTATCCAGGCATTGAGGTATTGGAGGCATTATCTTTTGCACCAGGAGTTTGTCCTCTTCTCTGATCATGAGGCCTTACGATTCCTCCATATCCAAAAGAAGCTGAACGCTCGCCACAGTCGTTGGGTGGAGTATCTCCAGGAGTACACCTTTGTACTCAAGCGCAAGGCAGGGGCGGAGAACAAGGTCACCGATGCGCTGAGTCGGCGGATGATGATGTTGACCACCATGAGTGTTGAGGTGGTAGGTTTAGAGAGGCTGAAAGATGCTTATGTTGATTGTCTAGATTTCGGTCTGATCTATGCAGCTCTTCAGGCCGGTCCCTCGCGTGATTATAGTGAGTTTGTGCTACAAGAGGGTCACCTATTCCGGGGTGACAAGTTGTGCATCCCACGGACTTCTGTTCGTGACTTTCTTACGTGGGAGATGCACGCGGGAGGTCTTGCTGGCCACTTCGGCCGAAACAAGACCATAGAGTCGGTTGAGCATAGATTCTATTGGCCTAGCTTGAAGAGAGATGTCGCTCGCATCGTGGCACAGTGTCGCACATGCGCCATGGCCAAACAAAGGAAGTAGAACACCAGCCTCTATAGTCCCCTCCCCCTCCCGGATAGTCCATGGCAGGACATTAGCATGGACTTTGTGTTGGGATTGCCCCGCACCCTCCAACGGCATGACTCTATCTTTGTGGTTGTAGACAGGTTCTCGAAGATGGCATTATTTATTCAGTGCTCCAAAACCTCAGATGCCTTAGAGTTGTCGATCTATTCTTTTCCACCTGTGTCTCCAGGTTCAGACTTCCCCGCACTATAGTGTCTGATAGTGATGTGCACTTTACTAGCTATTTCTGGAAAACCCTATGGCACATGATGGGCACCCAACTGAAATTCTCCACTGCATACCACCCCCAGACCGATGGTCGGACTGAGGTTGTCAATAGGAGTTTAGAAGATCTTCTTAGGTGTCTGGTCTGAGATCGAGTCAGTGATTGGGATTTGGTCTTACCCTTAGCCGAGTTTACCTATAACGATTCTGTCAATAGGTCTACAGGTATGAGCCCCTTCGAGATTGTCACTGGCCGTAGACCTAGGAAGCCCATAGACCTAGTCCCATCTCCCATCCAGTTCCGTGTGTCCGAGTCAGCCGAGTCTTTTGCTGATCACATTAGACAGTTGCATGAGCATATCCGTCGTCACATTGAGTCCAGCAACGCACGATACAAAGAATTGGCTGACGCCCATAGGCACCACCGTGAGTTTCAGGAGGGCGATTATGTCATGATCAGGGTAAGACCGGAACGGTTTCCCTCCGGAGCTGTGAAGATGTTGCATGCTCGCGGTGCCGGTCCCTTTCGGGTAGTGAGGCGAGTCGGATCAAACGCATATGTTGTGGACTTTCCAGAGATTACAGGATCAGCTCCACTTTCAACGTCTCGGATCTCGTCGTTTATAGGGACCCAGAGGTGATACCCAGTGAGCCATTTGAGCCGTCTCCACCCATTGTGAGTGACGCCACCCTAGAGTGTCCACCTCCAGCGTTGTTACCTCAGCAGCGAGAGTGGATAGAATGTATACTAGACGAGCAGGTGACGACTACTCGAGGCGGAGTGTACCAGCGCTATTTGGTGCATTGGAGGGGACGGCCCGCGTTCGATGACACTTGGATCACCCGGGATGAGCTACAGAGGATAGATCTAGATCTGTTGGATCAATACCAGAGCGACCCGGACCCTCACTCGACGGAGTCGAGCTTCTCCCACCCGGGAGAATTGGTGAGGACACCAGAGCACGAGTACGGCTCGACTCAGCGAGCCATCGGTACCGGACCCGCAACACTACTCGGTCGACACTGACCTCTCTGTGGCTGGGGGACAGTCTGGAGTCGCCACCAGAGCACTAATACTTCAGTACGTATTTTTATACATATTTATACGGTATACGTATTTGGTGTGTATTTAGCATGTATTTGGTGTGTATTTGGTTTGTATTATCTTGGGTTTTTATATTGGGTCAATGGTAGCTTAATTGACCACATATTTATAAATTTGATTTATTTTGGTCCAAGGGGGGATTAATATGGTCCAAGGTGAATAAAATAACCAAGCCATTTATGTTGACTTGGAGAGAGGGGCGCCCCCTCTTTTGTCCCCTTGTGGGAATATTTTAATTCACCTTGTCCCCCAATTCCCCACTATACCCCCCTGACCAAGGGTATTCTAAGTCATTTGGCTAGGTCTAGGGTTTGATTATATATATTCTCTTGTTGTATTTGGAACAAATTAATGAATGAATTATATTGAAAGTCATTTGGGCGCACCCCTCTCTCTCTTTTGTGCTTGGTGTTCTTCCCTCTCCCACCTCCAATCCTCTTCAGATCTGATCTAAATCCCCTATCTCCATTATATTTCTTCTTCTTCTCTTCTTCCTCTATCATCTGTGATCATTCACCGCCGCCGTTCGTGCCGCCGTTGAGCCACCACAAGCCGGTCATCATCCTGCTGCCCCAAAACTCAGAGTTGCAGGATAACAGCTCGGTGAAAGGTCTGGTACAGGAGATCCGACCGTTGGATCATGACAAAACTTTGAGGGTAGGTTCCCCCAATCATAGGCCATTTCCAGTTTAATTTTGAGGTTGATCAGAACCCGTTTGTCCCCTTTCTCAGCCACCTATTATTCGTCCCCAAGGTCTGCCTGTGTGCAGATCTACGGGATAGATCTTGATAGCCGATTTTTCCACCCCCTCAAATGTTGTCAAAAGTTTACAAAAAACTTTTTGCGTCACCGTAACCCTCTCCTCTATCGACCATAAAAATCCTAGGTCCTAAATCGTTTATTTGATCTCCGGTCAAAGCCCTTGATCAGGTAGCTCAAGTTCTGTCCTGACTGTTTTGAGTTTCAGGATAGTGTACTAAGTCAACTTGAAGTCGCTCCCATTTTCATTCCCGCCGTTGGACAAACCTGTAATTCTTGTATGTTGTAGGATTTTGAGTCCTCTTTCCAACGGTATCCTTTATGTCCCGATCTGACATCGGATCTAAGAGTACGAGCCGATATCGTCGGAGCGCACAGATCTGGCCAGAAGCTGAGCTGCGAGATAGCCTTGGGAAACAAATCCCAAGAAATCACCTGCCTCCCCTCCGGTGACCGCCGCTCCCGGGGATCGACCCGGGATGCTCCAGGAACGCCCCCGCCAGTGGCTGTAGCCAGGAGCCGCCCCGGACATCGCCGTACCAGCAGCGGGTCCCACGTGCTGTCCTGTGGGCCCGAGTGAACCAAGCTGAACCGGCCGACCGTGTCCGCCCGAGTGCCACCGACTGCTACCCGCCAACCCGAGATTGGTGCTCCCGGACTCCACGTGTCACCTGTTACCTCCCTGCGTGGAGTGGGCTATAGACTTAATTCTATAATTATTAATTATTGCTATACCGGGAGTTCCGATTTTTCGCCGGGAAGTCTTCCCCACACCCCGAGCGTGGAGGTACACTCGCCACCCCCCTTTTTGTCGTACTTGCTTAGCTACTATGCATTCTAGATGCCACTACATGTGAGTAGTATATTTTATTAGCTAGTTAAATATTAATCACTACTGTGAGTTGTGAGAGTGGAAACCGTCCCGTGACTCGTTCCGAGCACGAGAGTGAGCCGACCACCCGAAACTCAAAGCCGGTTTCCCAACCGTGCAAGATCGTCATGTTTCCCTCGTCGGGAACGACTGTGAGTTAGTGCTTCTTGTTTGGGGCATGATCGCCTCTTCTGGAGCTCGTTCGGTGCCGCGTTGTAGTGTCGTTGCTGGTCCGTCATCTTGTTAGTCGTGTCGTCCTTTAGAGTCCAAGGGTGCAACCCGTCCGTGTCGAGTCTCGTAGTCGTCCCGTATCAGGCTGCAAGGGGGAGCGCGACGGTGGGCTGGCCGACACTCACGGCGGTGCTGATTCGCGGAGGAGAGGGAGGGTGCGTAGGGCACCCGTGGGCACACGGGGACAAGGTGGCGATGGTCTGCGGTGAGGGGGGAAAAGTAAGGGATGGGGGAAAAATAAATGGCTTCTAAGGGTAAGAAATATGTCGTAAGGGTGACAAATAGGTCGTAAGGGTGACAAATGCTTTTAAGGTAACAAATGGGTCCTAAGGGTGACAAATAGCTTCTGAGGGTAACAAATGGGTGTCTAAACGTGAAAAATAGTTGTAGTGGTGACAAATGAAAGAGAGAGAGAGACACACAGAGAGAGAGAGAGAGGGACATTAACAAATAAAAAAATGGTGGCTCCTAGCACACGTCTCTCCCTCCTACAGTCCTGCTGTCTTGCACTCCTGTTGCTGGTAAAGTATTCGTATTTATTTACTAAAGTCGGTGGAAGACCTAAAGTCGGTGGAAGACGAAGGGTCTCTCCCAACTTATGCCAACTACTCATGAGTTGCTGGTTTTAATTTTAGAATTCAAATAGTTAAAATAAGGTAGTTATTATAATTTCGGGAAGTGTAACAATCTACCATCTTATTAGATTTTTTATATTTTATATTTTATATTATATACTTTATAATATATTATTTACATAAATATACATTATATGATATATATTATTACGAACTGATATTTTATGAAACAAATATTATAATATCCGTATCCGGTCCGATTCAAATTCTAATATTATCCGTATCTGAAATAATAAATACGATTTAGAATATTATCCGCTATTTAATACGGATTCGAATTCAAATATTATCCAGCTAAACTATTGATATATTTATATTTATTTTTGTTATTTATTACATATACGTATTACGGTTAAACATAAGCTATTCCAGGAGTTTCCGACGGAATCTTATTCAGTCAAAAATAAGTCAGAATTTAAACACATATTTCTGTTCATTTATGATAATTATTACATAAATATATGTAAAAATTAGTGATGGAAATTTTCTCGTCGAAAATCAGTGGGTAAGTACCAACGTAATTCTGACGAAATTTAAATTGTCTCAAAGTTGTCTTTTTTTAGAGATAGATTTCCCCCCGAAATAATAGGTCGGAAATAAGTCAAAATGTACACACATATTTCTGTTCATTTATGATAATTATTACATAAATATATGTAAATATTAGTGACGAAATTTTTTTTGTCGAAAATCAATGGGTAATTACCAACGTAATTCTGATGAAATTTAAATTGTCTCAAAGTTGTTCTTTTTAGAGACAGACTTCCGCCAAAATAATAGGTCGGAAATAAGTCAGAATTTACCCACATATTTATGTTCATTTATGATAATTATTACATAAATATATGTAAATATTAGTGACAGAAATTTTCTTATCAAAAATCAGTGGGTAATTACCAACGTAATTCCAACGAAATTTAAATTGTCTCAAAGTTGTCTCTTTTTAGAGACAGATTTTTGCCTGAAATAATAGGTCGAAAATCAGTCCGTATTTACCGACGGATTTGCGACAGAATATTTTCCATTGGAAAGTTATAATAGTTTCGACGTCTTTTCGACGGATATATTGCCGTCGGAAAATTATGTCGGTATTTCCCATTTTTTTGTAGTGCTCCCAAGAGATGGGCACGACAATTCCACCCGGTAAGGCGCCTCGCGCACGTCGGGATCCATGACTCGCCGGGTTAGTGGAACGCTGTAGAGATGGCTGGGACAGGGGCGGCCGCCAAAGACACTCGCGAGCAATGTGCCCAACCTGACAACACCTGAAGCACTCCAGCTTAGCTTCATCCACAGAGCACGGCCTACCCTCGTGAAACCAGCCACATCTCGGACACAATCCTAGCTGTTCAGTCATACCATGCTACAATGGTCGAATGTCTAATTGATGATCTGACACTGCCAAAACCTTGTTGAGTTTCTCCATGTGATTTTGATGATAACAAAACCCCGGACGTGTGTTCCATCTCGTGCCGTGCATATTTTCTCAAGAGCGAACACAAGAATGCAATTGAGACCAATTTCCATCATGATCCAACGCTCAAAATACTTATGCCTCCAAAATGCCCAGAATAAGTCAAATCAACGCAAAATGAATGGAACAAGATGAGGATACTAGGCATTTTCCATTTGGATATGATTTATGGTCTAATCAGTTGGTTTATGTAGAAATTCCAGATTTCAGTCGACCAATAGCTTCAGATCGGGCGACCGAATTCACCAGATTTCAGAACTCTATAAAGTTACAGAGTTCGGTCGACCGATGGGTCAAGTTCGGTCGACCGAATTTGACAGCACTGAAATGTCCTATTGCCATCAGAGATCAGTCGACCGACCCATTACTTTGAAGTAGCAATTGTTGACTTTTATTTTCTCCATCATGTACAACCATATCTTTAGGACTTTTGAGTCCTAAAGCGTCCAAACATGTCAGAAAATGTGGATCTATGTCTTGGCATGTCCCTTGACCAACCAAGAGATATAAAAACACATCTTTGGCCAAGGAACCCTAATCATCCAAGGAGATCAAAGGAAGGCTATCAAGGGAGAAAGAAGGATGCTGCAACATCTACGTGAACAATACTCCATCCAGCCATTCTTCATCAAACCTCAAGCATTTCAAGATCAATCTGAAGCTAGTCAACTGGAAATCAAGTGGAGAAGCAAAGCCTAGTCCAAGATCTGCATCATCTACTCAGGGGGAGCCTAAATCTGAAATTTTCATTTCTGCTTCTTCTTCTAAATTCCTTGAGCATCAAGTGTGTATTCTCTGTAATCTGTAAACACTCGTGTATGTGTGGATCTACTTAGATATGTGTGTGTGTGGATCTCTTCAGATCCACGTGTGTGTGTGTGTGGATCAACCAAGATCTGTGTGTGTGGTTCTTTATCTTGTAATCCCTTACAAGATAGTGTGTGAATCCTCACGAATCGTGAGGGGTGAATGTAGGTAGCTGTCATTGCATCCAAACAACCTAAAACTCGTTGTCCATTGTGTGGTTTGATCCATTTCTTCTACCCCCATTCTATGTGATTGTTAGTGCATTTTAATTCTTCCGCGTTTTGTATTTCAGACCTAGCATAATCAATCTTGTCTATAATAGATTTTTGGTATATTGAAAGGTGGGCTTGAATTGACAAGGTTAATCTTGTCAAGACAATAACACTTTGCGTGAGTATAATCTTCGGATTCATAACTCCACCTAGTACCGAAAAACTATCATGGTGATTGATTTTGATTGATCTAATCTGTATGTAACAGATCTGAATTTCTAAGTTGCCAGTTCAACATATCTGTTCAAATCGGGTAAAAGTTTTCTAAAATTTGTAATCACCCAAGTCACCCCCCCTCTTGGGTGTCATTGATCGCGAGACTTTAATTGGTATCAGAGTTGAGGCTCTATTTTTCCTAAATCTACTGATTTAGAGTCAGATCCACATCAATGGCCAAGAAGGGGATGATGCTTGAGGGTCACTCTATCCACCGTCCTCCTTTCTTTGATGGCTCAAATCATTCATACTGGAAAAACAGAATGCATGTCTTTCTAAGAGCCCAAGAGTATGAGATCTGGAGGGTTCTGGACAAGGGTCCTTATGACCTTCCAATTGATGAGGACAAGTGGACACATGAAGATATTAATAAATCTACTATGAATTTCAATGCTATGAATATCATGCAATGTGCCATTCACCTTAATGAGTTTTCTCGTGTTTCTATGTGCAGTTTTGTAAAAGAAATGTGGGACAAATTGCGGCTCATCTATGAAGGAACCTCAGAAGTGAAAGAGACCAAGGCCTACTTGCTTTTCAGAGATTATGAGCTTTTCAAGATGAAACCTGAAGAGACAATCTCTGAAATGTTTGCAAGACTAACATAGATCACCAACGGTCTCAAAGGTCTTGGAAAATAATACACCAACTCCGAACTTGTGAGGAAGGTGTTAAGATCTCTTCCACTTGCGTGGCACACTAAGGCCACAGTCATTGAGGATTCCAAGAATCTGTCCATACTCTCCTTGGACGAGCTCACAGGGTCACTCATGACCTATGAGATTAATATTAAGAGAACTGCGAAAGAGGAGTCCAAGAAGAAGAAAACTGTGCCTCTGAAAGCCAACCCACATGATGATGACTCCCAAGAAGAGGAGTTCAGCGGAGGAAGTGACGAGGAAGAAGACTTGGCCATGCTAACCCGCCAAGTAAAGAAATTTCTAAGAAGGAAGAAAAACTTCCAAGGAAATTTCAGAAAAGGACAAAGAAGGCTGGCTCAAAACAAGGGGGAGCCGAGCAAGCCCAATAATGTCATCTGCTATGAATATAAGAAG
The DNA here is from genome assembly GCA_022559845.1 of Amorphophallus konjac. NCBI lineage: Eukaryota > Viridiplantae > Streptophyta > Magnoliopsida > Alismatales > Araceae > Amorphophallus > Amorphophallus konjac. The sequence continues at coordinate 130,247,935 of CM040124.1, read as the reverse complement.
CCCGGGCACATGAGAGGAGAGTGCCCGAATTTGAAAAGAAAATTCAAGAAAGAAAAGTTCAGAAAGCCCAAAGCCATGGTCGCTATATGGAGCAACGAAGAGGACGAACAGTCCGAAGAGGAGCTAGAAGAGCTCATGGAAAGCCTGTGCCTCATGGCACATGAAGACGATTCACCTGAGGTAAACTCTGACCCTTACGTTATTTCAAATGAAGAATGAGAATCATAGTATGAAAAGTTGTACACAAAGTACAGAAAAATAAGGTCAAAAAATAAAACTCTCAAGAAGAAAATTGAAGATTTAACTCATGAGAGTTCTTCTGTTAAATTTGAAAAACTTGAACAGGAATGGTTCGAATTAATAGAAGAGAAAGAAAGTCTGTTACAAATAATTTCAGACATTGAGAAAACTAAAGAGGTGTAACTATGTAAAATGTCTGAAATAGAAAAAGTTTCTGAAAAATTAAAAAATGAAAAAGAAGTACTGACATCCTCAATTTCAGAACTTGAAAAAAAATGAGTTTGAATAAAGAGGTGACTGACTTGCAGTTCACTCTTTCTAGGTTTGTTAAAGGGAAATAAAACCTAGATAATGTGTTGCAAGTTAAAGTCAACTTCTGGAAAGAAGGATTGGGGTACATTCCCCAAAACAAAAAATCTTTTGAGCACAAGATAACAACATCTTTTGTGCATGAAAAAGAAAACAATTGTGCACCATGCTCACACACAAAGCCAACACATGTCCAACCTAAACCACATAAAATTTAAAAAAGATTTTCAAATCTCAACTGCTTTCATTGTGGTAGATTTGGTCATGTTAATGTAAAATGTTGGTTCAAACAAAACACACCTAGAAATCATGCTGTTTGGACCAGAAAAAGATATGTGTAGAATTGCACTAACTCTTATGGACCCAAGTTAGTTTGGGTACCAAAAACTATTGGATGAGAATGTTGCATCTTGCAGATATGCCTTGAAGCCAGGGGGAGCAAATAGTACCTGGACAACGGTTGCTCAAGGCATATGACAGGGGATAGGAAGGTGTTCTCAACACTGCAAGAAAAGGACGGAGGCTCAGTTGCCTTTGGTAGAAAAAATAAAGGTAAAATCATTAGGATCGGCAACATAGGTAAGAATTCTGAAACCATGATTGAGAAGGTATTACTAGTGAAGGGCTTAAATCACAATCTCTTAAGCATAAGTCAACTTTGTGCAAAGGTTTTAAGATTGTCTTTGATGAATCCCATTGCCTCGTCATGGATAAAAGCACAAGTGAAATCAGGTTCATCGGAAAAAGACATAACAATGTATATACTATTGATCTTGATGATATTTTCGGTGATGATGTGTGCTTGGTAGCAAACAATCATGAAAATGCATGGTTATGGCACCGAAGATTAGGTCATGCTAGTTTTGGAGTAATCTCCAAATTGTCTAGACATGACTTAGTGAATGGGTTGCCAAAATTAAAATTTAAAAGTGACAAAATCTGTGAGGCTTGCACAAAAGGCAAGCAAACAGACAGTTCTTTCAAAAATACGAATATTGTTTCTACCTCCCGGCCTCTAGAATTACTGCATCTTGATTTATTTGGCCCCACTAGGACATCCAGCCTAGGAGAGAAATCTTTTAGATTTGTTATTGTTGATGATTACTCTAGGTTTACATGGGTGTTAATTTTAGCCAATAAAAGTGATGCCTTGACAGTGTTTCAAGTGTTTTGTAGAAAAATCCAAAATGATAAAGGGTACCTCATCACTACCATTCAGAGTGATCATGGTGGCGAGTTTGAAAATCATGATTTCAGTAGCTTCTGTAAAGAGTAGGGATATACGTAGAACTTCTCATCACCAAGGACGCCTCAGCAAAATGGTGTAGTGGAGAAGAAGAACAGAACATTGATAGACATGGCATGGACCATGTTAAGCGAAAACTCCCTACCAAAATACTTCTGGGCCGAGACTGCAAGTACTACATGTTACATCATCAACAAGGCAATGGTAAGGATCATTTTAAAGAAAACCCCATACGAGCTCTACAAGGGTAAGAAACCAAATATTTCCTATCTTAAACCATTTGGATGTCAATGCTACATATTGAACATTGGTAAGAACAACCTAGGTAAGTTTGATGAGAAGAGTGACAAAGGAAGCTTCCTAGGTTATGCACTGAATTCTAGAGCTTACATATTATTTAATAAGAGGACTTTGGTTGTTGAAGAAAGTCCTCATGTGATTTTTGATAAATCTGAATCAAAATTGACAAATCAACTCACTCCAATTTTGGATGCAGATGAAGCTCTTAAAAATCCAAATGATGCTGGATCATCTAAGGCTAAGGATGAACCAACGGAAGGAACTCCCAGTAAGGATGAAGATCATGAGGATCCCTCAATTGAAACACTCCAAGACTATCCACTGCAGCACTCCGATCTGCCTAGAGCTTCAATGATCTTAAAAGATCACCCTGTTGAAAATATTATTGGTAATCCTAAAGATGGTGTAAAAATCAGATCCTCACTAAGGCAAGTGGAGGAAGAGGATTTGATGGCTTTCATTTCTCAAGAAGAGCCTAAGGATGTCCATGAAGCTCTTCAAAATGAATCCTAGATCCAGGCTATGCATGAAGAGCTACACCAGTTTGACAGCAACAAGGTGTGGTCTCTTGTGACGCTTCCTAAGAATCATCCAGTAATTGGAACCCGTTAGATTTTTGGAAATAAGCTAAATGACACGGGATTGGTGGTTAGGAACAAGGCCCGACTTGTAGCCAAAGGGTATAGTCAGGAGATGGGTATTGATTTTGATGAGTCTTTTGCACCGGTTGCTAGATTAGAAGCAGTTCAGATTCTTCTATCCTATGCTTGCTCTCTTAATTTTAAATTATTTCAAATTCATGTTAAATCTACTTTTCTTAATGGATATATCAAAGATGATATTTTTGTAGAACAACCTCCAGGTTTTGAAGACCCAAAACATCCACGACATGGATACAAGTTGCAAAAGGCCTTGTACGGATTGAAACAAGCACCAAGGGCATGGTACGAAAGGCTCACCTCATTCCTAGTTGAAAATGGTTTCAAGAGAGGTAAAGTTGATCAAACACTCTTCACAAGAATGTCAGGTAAAGACACATTAGTAGTTCAAGGGTATGTTGATGATATCATTTTTAGATCTACTAATGATGCCTTATGTGATGATTTTGTACAAATAATGTAGGGTGAATTTGAAATGAGCTTAATGGGTGAACTTACATTTTTCCTTGGATTGCAAGTAAAGCGAACATCTGAGGGCATTTTCATTAACCAAGCCAAATACACCATGGAGCTCTTGAAGAAATACGGCATGGAAGATGCAAAGCCAATGTCAACTCCGATGGCCACAACCACGAAGTTAGACAAAGATGAAAAGAGTAAAATAGTAGATCCCACACTATTTCGAGGTATGATCGGATCACTACTGTACCTTACAGCATGCCATCCTGACATTCAATACAGTGTATATCTTTGTGCTCATTTTCAGTCATGCCCTAAAGAGTCTCACTTATTGGCTGTTAAACGGATCTTTCGATATTTGAGTGGCACAATAGACTTTGGCTAATGGTTTCCCATCGGTAGCTCATTTGATCTCATTGCATACACCGATGCGGATTATGCTGGATGTATTGTTGATCGTAAAAGTACTAGTTGGTATTGTCAGTTTCTTAGTGGATGCCTAGTTTCATGGGCTTCCAAGAAATAACATTCAGTAGCTCTCTCAACGGCCGAGGCTGAGTATGTAGCCGCCGGAAGTTATGGAGCCCAAGTACTTTGGATAAAAAATTAATTGCTTGATTTGAATGTTGAAACGAAATATGTTCCGATTTTATGTGATAATACCGGTGCAATCAACTTGTCTAAAAACCCTGTTCAACATTCTAGAACTAAACACATTGACATCCGGCATCATTTTCTGAGAGATCATGTAGGAAAAGGGGTCTTTGAATTGAAATTTATTGACACACACAATCAGTTGGCTGACATCTTCACAAAACCCCTAAACCAGGAGCAATTCAATAAAATCAAAAGAGAACTTGGCATATGCAAGGGTGAGAGCATACATACCTAAGTCTGCATTAAGACTAAGTCTTGCATATGTTGAAACGTCAATTGCATGAAGGGTAGATTGCATAGAAAAACATGCATACCTTGTGTGTAAATTTCTAGCTCCTTGTATGTTCAAATACCTCCATTGTGTGCTTGATTATAATTATTTATATAGCCCTTCCTTGAAATTTTTCTAAGGCCTATAATTCCTTGATAAATAAATGTGAACCTAGTGACGAGGGGATCAGAGGCATTAACTAAGGGGGAGTTTCAGAAAAACTCCTAAAGCAAGTCGTCTCAGAAGTCTCACTTATTCTTTTCCTTCATAAAAAAAAGAAAAAAAGGACAAGGAAAGAATGAATAAAAAAATAAAAATAAAAAAGGGAGAAAATAAAAAGAAAAAGGAAGGAGAGAAGGTTAAAAAAATTTTACAAAATGGGGTAGGCGGACCATTTCGATCGACCGAAACCGGCGAACCGGCCTGATCGAACACGCGTCTGAACCCCTTTTAAAGGGGCTCTTCATCTCATTTCTTCACTCCACTCGCCCCCACTCGCCCCCATTCACCCCCACAACCTTTCTCTAACCCTAAACACCTCAACACATGTCACGTCCCGAGCGCGGAAGATACTCGGATGCGTGACGCGTCTATATAGATCGTGTCATTAGAGCGATAAATTTTTTGATATACATAATTTCGGAGTGCGCAAAAGACTAATAAAATCTAATAATCCCAATAGTCCAAGTGATGTTTATTTGATTAACCAAAGGAAATAACGATAGTCCATGACATATTTCTGAATTTAAAAAGACGATACTAGGCTAAGTGCCTTAACATGGTTCGGACAAGTAGACTAACATACTGGAAATACAAGGTAGGACTCAAATAAAGTTCAAGGACGCGACTAGCTAATGATAGGTGACTGGGGTTCTAGCACTCTTCACTCAGTCTCAACCACATTCTTGTCGATATCCGAATCACCTGAAAATGATAGGAAGCAACCGGATGAGCGAATCGCTCAGTAAGAATTACATCTCAAATACGAGCAATCTTTACGTGAATTACAAGTTGCATGTATTATCAGTATGGCTATGCATGATGTACGTGTAAGAAAAAAATCAGGTATACAGGTAAATTTAGGCATGATAAACAGTAAGAGATCAAGAACTGTATAAAGAGTGTATATCAAGATTTCAAGTATTTGACAAGCAGTATTTCAAGAGTTTACAGATGTAAATGCCACTTCAGGGCAAGCAGGGATTCGTGTACAAGTATGAACTCAAGTGCAAGAAGGATCTCATGTACAAGTATATATTAGGTAGAGCAAGTAAAAATTCAATTCAAGCAAGTAACGTCAAGTACGTATTAGTAGAATTGGCTATTATCATGCAAGTATTTTGCCCTTTCTCGGGCCACAAGTCAAGTATTATCCGTTTCGGGCCACACAAGTCAAATAAGTAAGGAGAGAGAGAGTAGGGGTGGAGTGTCTCAAGTCAAGCAAGTACTCCGGTGCAATGCTAAACACCGCGGTCAATAAACTCCCATGGGCACAAGTACCTTCGGGTGCTCCTCCCAAGACCAGACCTGGCCCTATATGCATAGCATTTCATGTATTACCTTTGACATCCACTCTCATTTATAGCCAATATGGAATTTCAAAAATTTAGAAACGAAGTATTACATACGAGATTAACTAGTCATCTGGTTATGAAGGACTCTAGAGGTGGCCCCTACAGGCTCAAGAGGTGGCTCCCGTCGTGTAGCACTTTACGCCGTACGACCTCAAGCGGTGGCTCCCACAATGTAGCACTTTATCCTGCATGGCACTTAGCTCCAACACTCCTAAATGGTAGTTTAAGAGATTCAAGGTTTGACCATATAGGGTATACACAAGTAGATTTTTCATGGAACGGAATTTCAAGAATTCATCATACATAGGAGTATGGATTAGGGTTGTGTTTGCACAATTCACGAGATAGATCAAGATCAGAAGCTGTAATTACTGAGTTGGCATCTGAGGGTTTGTTAATCCTTCAAATTTTCAATTTTTAGAAATTTATATATGTATATATCAAATTGGCGCCCCCCAGGATGTCTTCATTTAATTGAAGACGTCCTGGCCGTCGTCATTTCAGTAATTGGCGCCCTGGCTTGGGGCGCCAATTACATGGGCTAATTTTTGAATATATATACATGTATATAAGGAATTGGTGCCCCTATAAGCAGTCTTCAATTAATTGAAGACTTGCTGGATGCCGTCATTTGAAGAATTGACGCCTGGGGCTGCTCAACCTTCCAAAATTATGATTTTTTAGAATATATATATATATTGAAATTGGTGCCCCTCATGAAGTCTTCAATTAATTGAAGACTTGAGGGCCGTCGTCATTTTAGTAATTGGCGCCGTGGCTTGGGGCGCCAATTACAGTGGGTGATTTCCACCCCGTAGATACGTTTTGTGACTCAAAGTACTGTTCATTTCGAAAAAGTTTCCCGAAATTCGAAAGTAAGGACATGAATATATAGTATAAATCCTCGGGAGTCCAGAAACATGTTCAGATATAATTACTGAGTTTTGGTTTCACAGATATGAATTTTCTAATGTTATAACTTTAATTTCTCAGGAATAAGAATTGACGCCCCTGTGAGCAGTCTTCATTTAATTGAAGACTTCCAGGGTGTCTTCAATTTAAGTACAGGTTCAACTCGAATTGACGACATACCAATTGAGTTATTTTTCCAAGTGAGTTGTGCTTCGCATCGGAACTGTAAGTTCTGTGATACAAGTTACTATTCTTTTCTCCAAAGTTTCTCCGAATCAGAATCCGAAGACATGGTCAGGTGGAGAAAAATCTCAGGGTTACATAAGTATATTAAGTCAAAAATTTCATGGTCAAGTTTATTAGTTATAGATTTTTGAATGCGTTGATTTACTGGTTTCTGAAAATTACATAAAATTGAATTGACGTCATTGATCAAGTCTTCATTTAATTGACGCCCCTTCGGGCAGTCTTCAATTCTGTAATTGGCGCCCTGGTCAGGGGCGCCATTTACAGAGACTTGTGCACTATTCATCATTATGAAAATGCTCCGAATCAGGAAGTAATGATACTAGTATGTTGAGATAAATGTCAAAATTTTAGAAACATGCTCATGCAAAAATTTGGTACTTTAGTTTGATAGTTATGGATTTTTGAATGTGTTGAATTATCAATTATAAAAAATTTCAGAAAATTGAATTGACGACATGGTGCATGTCTTCATTTAATTGACGACTTCGCATGAAGTCTTCGATTTGGTAATTGGCGCCCTAGTCAGGGGCACCATTTACCAGAGAGCTGGGGCCCTCCCGGTTCTCAAACATGAATGTAATATGTGTATAGAGGCTCTATAAAACATAGTTATTAAGACTGTAAAGTTAGTGTGATACAATACGTTCAAAAACCCATTAAATCATACTAATAAACTAAGTTCAAACTCATAAATCATGGTAACAGTATGTAACAAACTATTAACATATGTATAACATAGTATTATTCTTGGTCATGGTAAGGCCAGAATATATATGTATATATATATATATAGCATGGTTGACTAGTTAATCAAACTCTAAGCATGCATCATTTAACCTATTTAGCTACTTGTTAGGCAAGGATTTGAGAACACCTACCTTTTGACGTGTGATACGAGGTTCAGAAGCTGCAGCAAGATCATAGTATGACGTAGGCTCGAGAAGAAGACGCTTCTTCAGCACTGAGGGCAGCAGTAGCCTCTGACAGTGTTACGGATGGGATTAGATATAGGAATCGTAAGAGATTGGTTTAGTGCCTTATGGGTCCTGCTGAGTGGGTATTGTCTTTGCCAGCTAAAATGGGTTGCTCGCGTCTCAATCTTCTAGAATCATGTGTTTAAATGACGCCCTTGTAAGGGGTTGTTCATTTAATATAGGTGACACTATTCACGTAAATGATGCCTTGCATAAGGGCGTCATTTGTTTGGGTGGCATTATTGTGGGATTATTCATGAGAATGACGCCCTTGCAAGAGGCGTCATTTGTTAGACACTTCTGCCCCACTCACGTGTTATCATTTAAGATATACATATATATATTAATATTTTATTGGAATGGGGTCCTATTGAAAATGGCGCCTCCATGCATGTCTTCAATTTGGAAATTGACGCCTATGTGAAAGTCTTCAATTTGGTAAGTGGAAAGTGTAGATTCCACTTACGCACAACCCCATGGCCCATGAGTTAAAGTTTATCTTGTACATTTATAGAATAACCCTCCCATTGTTTTGTTTATTTTTACAAGACCTCCTATGTAAGATTCTTTACCCATGTACATAAAGTTGGATTGCACATTTGTATGCTAGTCCTCCTAGAGTTTAGTTCTTTAAACAAAACCTAGAATTCTATTAAGAAGAGTAGGTTACGTATACATAAGGTGATGATTTGTAATTTTATATGCTAGCCCCCCTAAGGTTTGGCTCTTTACACAAAGCCCTCATGATTCTTTATGTTATAAAGTAGGGTTGGCCTGTATATTTTCACTATAGTCCTTGTGAGGTTGGGTTCTTTATGTAAGACCTTCATGTATGATTTCTTTTAAGAAGAAGTTTTGAATTTACGCAAAGGTATTGATCGGGGGTGCTACAACACACCTTCTTTCAAGCCCTTGAACTCCACCATTCTTCCATCCGCACAAGATCCGGCCAGTTCGTCATCGTTCGGGATGAAATCCCTCTGGGGGCTTGTGCGGCTTCAAAAGCTTCTTCCTAGGGTTCCAGCTTGTGGAGAATCTTTTTCCACCACCTTTGGTGTGTCATCCGATCTCCATCTACTCCCAACAGAAGAGATTAGCCTTCTAAGGGTTTCCACAATAGTTCTCAAGTCTAGATGGCGCCTAGATGATGCTTCTTCTGCGACCCTCGGAGGTCTACCAGGAGGGAGTCTAGCTCCAAAAGAGGTGATGACCCCGTTCCTCCACCACAGCGGGCAGCCGCACCTCCACGGGCACCGCCGATACCACCACGGCCAATACTCGACCCCCCGTCTGGTCGATTTTGGTGAGATGAATGAACACTTCCCAGATATAGGTGCTATTTTTGAGGTTCTGGATGGTTGGATTGATTTTGTAACAAGGTATACCAGATATTATCCAAGCCTTGTTCAACAGTTCTATGGAAAATTATTTATGAGAAATGAACATTTATACACTGTTGTCAAAGGGATTGAGATTCCAGTAAATCCTGATCTATTTGAGAGCACCCTAGGAGTTTCTGCTAGGGGCGAAGATATGGTCTTTGGTCATGGTCACGTTGAGGAAACTTTCATCCTCATGACCTGCAGTGAATACTTGCATGGAGTTAGCAATTATATCACGCTGAATGCCAACTACTTCCGTCCATTACAGCGTATTTTGCATCATATGATTACTACACTAATCTATCCAAGGGGCGGAAGCCGAAATGAGGTGATAGAGGTGCACAAGTTTCTATTTTATTATGTGATGAATGGGGTGACAATTAACATGGGTCGCTTTATGACGGATTTAATTGGGTCAAGCCATACACAACACAGGAGATCTTTGCCTTATGCATCTCAATTAACAGGAGTATTCATTTATGCCGAGATCAGCTTGGCCAATGAAGTGTCCATTCAAGTGCGACAAGATGATGTTTACAACCAACATAGGCTTTTCACATCGTTTAGGTATTATTGGGGTCCCGATGGAGAGGTACATAGAGATGTGAGAGTTTTGTTGAGTAAATCCAGGTGATTTTGATGATAACCAAAACTCAGATTATAGGTTTTATCACGTGCTATGTTACCACTATCAAGTTTGAATTCAACACCTTTCAAAGCCTACTTCACCATGTAACAAGCAAGCTTAATTGTTTAAACCCGTCCAAATGTAAGAATCCATGTTTTGGTTTCTAAACCACCCAGGCTAAGCTTAAACCCACTCAGCTTAATTGAAACAAAGTAGCCATAACCTGATT